>CM062277.1:9761880-10361880 GCA_031216635.1 Dissostichus eleginoides
TATGTTGCCCCGTTGGAGGAGCCTGTGACCTAAGATTTTCATTGACATATCTACACGGTAGCTGTAGGAGCCAAAATGCTACCTAGCCTGAGTTTATTATTTGTATTATTATTATTTGTTTACGTCACTTTTATTTGTTTGTTGAGCACTTCCGGTAATTGTCACATGGGTGTGGTTTGTGTAGGTCACCTGTTTCATGTCGAGTGCGGAGGACAGAGGGTGAGCTTGTGCTGTCATTTTTTCTGTTGACCGTTTTGTCCCTATAGTTACTGTGTTTTGATTTCGTTTATTAAATATCGTCAAACTATCTTGCTTCAGTATGGACTTTCTCTTTGAAAACGCGTCACAGCTTATAGCAAAGCTTAGCCTCTCGGCGACTCAAACTGAACTGGAAATTTAGCCACCACAGTAGCTATGTACAAATGATAATAAAAGCCTTGAGTCTTGAATCTTGTGTGTGTGTGTGTGCTAACAGACGCTGCGGACCCGGACAGCGAGCTGAGCCGGGCTCTGAACCTGATCCCCTACAGCACCGTCACCCCCCAGCGGACCCAGAGGAGGAGGCCCGTCCTCTTCACTCCCACCGCTCTGGCACAAACCATCATCCAGAAAATACTCAACAGTGGGGGAGCCATGGACTATCATACCTGCAAACCAGGTCAGTGTAAGATGGGAATAAACACGCACATGTACTGTAAAACATGTCATCTCAGTGTTTTCATAAGGAAGGTTTCCGTCTGGTTGGTGTATTCCCAATGTGTCCAACTATTGTGAGTCAAAGATGGCGGAGATAGTGGATAAGAAGAGTAGAAAAGGGGGAAGAAGAAAGCTATACTATAATATCTGCAAACCAGCTCAGTGCGTGATGGGAATAAACACGCACATTTCAAAGTCAAAAGTCAAAGTCAACTTTATTGTCAATCTTTCAGTTTGTGTGTATAGACAGAGAGATCGAAATACCGTTTCCCACAATCCCGAATACAAAAGTACAAATATGTATATACAAATATGTATATAATATGTATATCCTATATATACACAATCAACAGAGACATTTATACATATGCACACATTAAGATAAAAACACAACAATCAATATATACAAAATAACAGTCACTTCAATATCTTTGGGAATGTACGTTAGTGCCAGATTGTCCATAGCAGCGTAAAAAGTGTCTGGTGCTGGATTTGAGTGTCTGTGAGGAGAGGGGACATGTCATCTCAAAGTCTTCATAAGGAAGGTTTCCGTCTGGTTGGTGTATGTGTCCAACTATTGTGAGTCAAAGATCGGGGAGATAGTGGATAAGAAGAGTAGAAAGGGGGGGGGGGAGAAGAAAGCTACTATCAGGATTTGGGTCAGGTATTGTACTGCACTGTGTTAATGTTAATAAGTGAAACCAGAGAGACGGGGGGCAGGAAGAAAGATGGCCCAGTTGATAACTAGGATGAAGCTAATGATGACCACAACACACAGGGGTTTATAGCCTCATTTATCTTCATTTAGCGATACAGAGAGTAACACTTTAGCCCTGGAAAAACTACTGTTTCAAGCACAGTGGGGTCGGACTAAATGCTGGGTCACAGTCTAACATCTGGCAAGACAATGGAATGTCATGTCTTGGTTAAGTGGAGATTCCCTCAAAAACCTCAGCCGTTTCTGTTCCTTCTGTATTAAATGGGTTGTGACTATTAAAATACATTTAACAGTTTCTACTTTAAAAAAGATACTTATAACTTTCCATACTATTGTATTAGCTTCTTGTCACAGCACAAGGACAGAATAACAACCAAAGTACGACTCAACAAAAGGTGCAAAAATCAAGTCTAAATGTACCAAAGTAGAACAAGGATACAAAAATCCAGGTTGTCTCCCACCTGGTTTCAGACAGAGGGTGAAAAGAGGTGCTGCAGCACAGGCAGTGTGAGAAAAATAAAGAGCTTTTTGAACATTAAAGCATGCAGACATGTCACAGTAGAGAAACTAAATACTGATATGAACCTGAAAATGAGCAGAATGTGTCCTCTTTAAGTAAAAGAAGGCATACTCAAAACCATGACATTTCTTTTGTTTAGACACCCTGTCAAAAGAAGAGTTTCATCTGAAACAGAACGTGGAACCCTTCATTCACTACAAAGAGAAACAAGCCACGTTTGAATGCATCACCCGAGAAAACATAGAGGCTGTCGCATCTAAGGTAGGCTGTTTTTGACAAATGTGTGTGTGTTTGTGTGTGTGTGAACACCATAGACTGTACGTCATGTCTCGTCTTCCTCCCACTGAAAAAATATCTAAATCTAAATCTGTGTTGCGTATTTATCTATGTTTTCAATCATGCCACACACGTGTCTCATGTCACAGTATCTGTATTTATCTATGTTTTCAATCATGCCTCACACGTGTCTCATGTCACAGTATCTGTATTTATCTTTAAAACCCATTTTCTCCCACCAGGGGAAACACTGCCTGCTGGAGGCGGAGCTGAGCTGCGTCAAAGATCTCCTGCGTAGAGAAATCTACCCTATCATCATCTACGTCAAGATCTGTGATAAAAATGTCAAAAAGTTACGGTAAGCCCGACAAACCTCAGTCTTTGTCACATATTTACCCACAAGTCCAAACCACATCCCTTCTTCCTAAGGCCAGCACGTCACTTCTTTCATGACACTTTACCTCCAAGGAGGAGAAGGTCCTCTTTTCTCAGCTCTTAAACTAAGAAATGATGTTAAACTGCAAAACCAGTTGGGAATTATTGTACTTTTAAGTAAAGTCAGAGGGAAATATTTATATTTATATATATATATATATATATATATATATATATGTATCTGCTGTAAATACTTTGATTTCAGACACAAAACATGATCAATCATCACAACTCATCATATGATCACAATCATTAGATGAATTGTAATAAATGAAAGACCCTCACTGGTCAGTCAGGTTGCTTATAACTTACTTAGTTTTTTATTTATTAAGTTTTGCATGGATTTGCTTGAAGGCATCATATTAGTAAGAATGATAAGATAAAATATAGTAAACTGCCTCGCAACAAAGCAAGCGAACCAGTGGAGTCATGGAAAACACTTTTTTAATTATGTTGCACACAACATTCATCTGTGTGTACAAATGATTATCTTTTGTGCATATGAAAATCCCACTTCATCCCCTTGAAGACTTTATTGAGCATCTGAAAGAGTGCATTTAGTACTTTTAGTTACTTTAAATACCTTGTGCATAATTAGCTTACGATACTTATGTCCTTTTACTTAAGTAGAATTTCCAATGTAGGACTTGCAACCGAATGTTTTTCCACTGTGCTGTTGTCACGTTTTCTTAAGTAAAAACCAGTGTTGTACAGAGATCATGTGCTCCGAACATTACCAACCGCTCACACCGCAGCGCTGCTTCCTTCCTGTTTCCTGTCCACACAGGAAGTTGCCTCTGCGCGTGGAGTCGGAGGACGGGTTCGTGAAGTCGTGTCGGGCCAAAGTGAAGGAGCTGGAGGGCGTCCCGTGTCTGTACGGCAGCGTGGAGCCGGAGTCCTGGGCGGGACCCGACGACCTCATCAGGGTCATCAAGGAGCGCATCCTGGAGGAGCAGAAGAAGACCGTGTGGGTGGAGCAGGAACTGCTGTAGACACACACACACAAAACACACAGAAATACACAAAATAACACACACAGATACACAACAACTGTCTGTACACGACAATAGACATGTGTAGCTGAGCCCTATGGAAGCCCGTAGGGGACGTTATTAAAATGATGCTTTTAGACTGTTTTAGCCTGTTTGTCTGACTGTTGTTTTGTTTTACTCTTGTTTTCTGCTAAGTGAACTTGGGTCCCCTGAAAGGCGTTATATTCATTTAAGTTATTATTATTATCATTTTTATTAAACCTGAAAAATTAAATCACTTTTTTTTTTATTGGATTTTCTTTTTTTATGTAATTTGAAAATAATTCACTGTACAGTAAATTAGGTTTAAAAGAAAAGAAGATATTTTAAATAGTTTCTTTCCATTTTAGTTTAAATACAGCCATGAAACGCCTGACTGGGTGAAAATGAAAATGCAAATTGGATTTTCATTTTGCTAATTACTAAAATAACCACCATATAATGCTTTTTTAGAATTTATATATTTATTTATAGAATTTCATTTTCCTTTTTCAAGTTTCTGTTATAGTTTGAATAAAGTCCCCTATGAGCTTCTATAAAGAACCATAAAAACTCCGTTGTACATCGTGCTTTTATACATACATATTTATGCTCCGAAACGCACATGTGGACACTCGCACTGCAGTAGACTTCAAATAAATGCATTATATATTTTGTAAATGTGTGTCTTTACCTTGATTTAGAATAAATAAACAAATGGAAAACATTAAAAAGGGTTATTGTTTTAATTTAATGTGGAGAATTTAAAAGGGGAAGTGTTCAAAGTGCACGTGTGTGTTTCAATTTCAGTGTGATCCGACTCAAATTTGATCATACTGTCCTCTGGTGGCAGATTTTAGGCTTTCACACTTTAAAGATTTAAGTCATTCAAATTAAATCACATCAACCTTATATTTATTTATATAGGACACCTTTTTGTTTTAGCACATTTGGTATGCATTGCTTGTCCTGAAAGATGTACAGAAATAGGAGTGTTACATAACCTCATAAGTCGTTCGCATTTGAATACATTTAAACCTCACATTTACAAAACAAAGGACAGAATGACTTCACCCCACATTAGGCCACAGGAAACTATGACTCACAGGTTTATTAATAATGTCTGAGCTTTAATTTTGTTAAAAAAAAAGCCAAGAGAGGCAAGGCAAGCGTTTTTCCACATAGAGAGAAGATTCACCTTTATCTTAACAACAACAAACAACAACAAACATAAAGATGCTACTATATAATAATGTTAAGGAGGGATTAGGGTTGGCATGAATAGAAGTCATCTTGACACCTTGCAATTTATTTAAAATAAACACATTATATTTAGGGGCACCAAATTGACCAACACAAGATTCAAAATAAAGAATAAAACATTGGATGAAAGTCTGTTGAACATGTTTTGCACATCAGGAATCATGATCTTTATACATTAGTTTTATAAAATCATGAATTACCCCTTTATCTACAGCAGGCGTGTCAAACTCAAATACTCAGTGGGCCAAAATAAAAAAATGGGTACTAGTCGGGGGCCGGACTGGTTCAATGTTTATTGCAAACGTATTGAAATGAATTTATTGCACATATTAAACCTGGAACTAACAAAGCTTAAATTATTGCCTATAAAAACAACATTAAATAATCAGTTGCATTCATTTCTTATGGCTCTATCTGCAGCTTTTCCGGAGTCATTTCTTATGATTACATTTTTCCACAGGCCAACAAAAGCTTCAAAAAAACTATTTCCCTCTAAGAAAAAACCAAACATGCCCTGTTGTTGCAAGAAAAAAAGTGCAGAAGGAAACATCCATTGAAACTCTGTGTGCTGCTGTGATGCTAGTTCAAGCCAGATACTTGGCATCTCATCTTGGGTGCAAGTTCATCAATGTTTGGGCTCAGGCTCTGAGCTGAGGAAACCCTGCGTGCAATATACCGGCGGGTCAGATCTAATAGTAATTAGGAAATTATCCTGCGGGCCGAAATTAAATCCACCAAGGGCCTGATTTGGCCCCCGGGCCTTGAGTTTGACACATGTGATCTAAAGACTACTCTTTACTTTTTGCATTGATCCTATTGATTGTAAATACTGTATTTCATCCATAAAACGTGTTATTTTAAGTTTTAGATAAGCTATAAGTGAACTCAAATACTGAAAGTGTATTGACTTTTTAAACTCAGCTGTGAAATGTAATCAGTTTGTTCAAAACTCCTTTATTTCTGAAACAAAGACTCACGATTTCTGGGTTTATCCAGCAGTATCATCCATAACTCACTGAACCGTATGACTATAGTCACTTTGTTGATTTCTGCAGCTTATAAATCTATTTTTAGAAAGATGTTTTTTCAAAGCCATAACCACCAGATGGTTCAAATTGAGTGACACGGGCTGGCCAGCGGGGGATTAAGAATAACCTGTTTGTGGTAGATAATCTCTGCATCTGTGAGGAAATACATGCATACAGCGATGTGAACACCCATAACTGCAACACACTGCGTATCAGAAACACTGTATAAGCCTTACTTTAGTCAATACTAGATTTTTGCTCTGTGTGTTGAGACACAAGGGCTAATATGTATACTCCTTTGAATATACTTTCACACTTTTGTAGTACAATGTCATAGTCATTATCGTCGAATAATAAAATATATAAAAGTAAAAATATATTATGATTATAAACATGATAAATATGTCCGATATCTTTTTCTAATTATGTTGTGAAAAAATTATCTTGATGGCACCTTCTCTTCCTTCTGTTAAGATTGCTTTCTTATCTGATGTGCTCATGCTGTGTTCATGCTGTGTGTGTGTGTGTGTGTGTGTGGTGTGTGTGTGTGTGTGTGTGTGTGTGTTCAGAGTATAATTGATGCCAGGGTACAGAGTTATATTAGGCAAATAAGGAGGGGTGAAATTGTGACGCTGATTGGATGCAGATTATGATGATCTCTGTGTGTGTAGTGTGTGTGTGTGGTGTGTGTGTGTGTGTGTGTGTGTGTGTGTGTGGTGGGTGCAAAATGAATCAGCTGCTCTGTAGGGGCTCCTTGCTGTGTTTGATGTCACAGGATGAAAAGAGTTCACAAATAACAGGATTGTAACCGCCTGCTCAGCCTGAGGCCACAGAAATAGACGCAGATCCCCCACAGCAACATTTCCTAATTATAATTCCTTTAGTCTGATTTTTTTCAGTGAAGATGACATTTGTTTTTGCAGGTACAGCAGGTTATTTTCAGCACGTTGCTCATATTGGAAGACAGGGGGAGAAAGGGAGGAGGAGGGAGGGGTTGGGAGACTGTCTACATAAATCATCTCTGACTCTGAGACATGCTCTGTTGGAGCTGACCCAGAAAAGGGATTTTTTTTCCCCCTCATGAGCTCACTCTGCAGAAACATTAAGTACCAACTCTCGCGATACTCTACTTGATCCCGCTCCATCTCCCTGGAAAAAACGGGCACTCGTCTCGCATCACAGGCAGCTGACGCGGCGCTGGGAGCTCACACAAAAAGAGGTGAGGAGGTTTTTAACTTAAATACTAACAAGAAATATGAAAAGTAATTTAACATGTTGCCTATTTTAGTTGTTTTGCACGTTGCTCTTTGACTGTGCACTACTTTGATACATTGCTACATTAAACCCGCGGCTGCACGTCAGGAATCTCGTTGTTTTATTTGGATGCTCTGTATTATCTCCACGTAAATGTGACTAAAAAGCTCCACATGCAGAGAGCGTCGAACAGCCCGTTCCCGCGGTGCTGCTGCCCGTCAAAGCCGACATTGTGTCCGGGTCTGCTGCGGACCTTATCTGTTCTGTCCGGTGAGCACAGCCTGCTGCTCGGCTGCTTTTTACCGCTTTTCCTGCTGTATGTTGAGGTGGAGATGAACAGAACAAGCATGGACGAGTTATGAGGGAAATAACCAAGGGAAAAACAGATTATTAATAGCCTGCAACAAGACTTTGAATTATATTTGAGACTTGTTGACATGGTGTTGGCACTGCGAGTGTAGGAAACATACCAAAAAAATAATGGAAACACGGAAACAATGGTTTAAAGGTTTATTTTCCATTTACAATTGAATTTAAAAACTGCCTTCCACGTATATTTTATATAATGTCCTCCTATGTTCATATTTTTAGCAGTAGGTTGGTCTAATATAGTGTCAGATTCAACATATTGTATTCTATAGCTACTATAGAGATATCTTTCTACTGTTGATTTGTTCGGTTGTTTTTTATTCTATTTTTAACTCATGTTCAATGGCATGCTAACATGGTGCAGTCAAAACACAGTTTTTTCAATTTGGGTTTAGTAAATCTAATCTAGTCTAATATCCCTTGATATTGATCATGGTTACTTATAATCAACTCATTCATATGTCAGTACATTTTTACTCCAATGGTTGGTCGAGGTGTAGCATTTTTTACTTCTACAATATGAGTATCACAGCTTTTTCAAATTTCTTATCACTATAAACTAGGGGTGTAACGGTATCCGTATTCGTCCCGTACCGTCACGGTTCGGACGTCACGGTTCGGTGCATGCAGTCACACGACGAATACGCCTTTTTTTTACGAGTGGGAAAAAAGTCTGTCATTCAGGGCAGTATCCACTACACTATATATAATCCAGGGGGCGGTATTGCGCCTAAAAGCTGTTCGGGTTCCCTGTGGACTAGGGCTGCACGATATTGGAAAAAACTGACATTGCGATTTTTTTCCCCCCTGCGATATATATTGCGATATGAAAACATACAGGAATTGAAGAAAAGACAGTTTTTTTTCCCGCAAACCATCCTTTCTTGAACTTTAATGCTATACAATTGGTATTTTTTTAACTATATTTAACCGGATGAAGGATTTTAGTCACGGACGTCTGGATCTTAAGTTATCAGAGCAACAAGCTGAGCTAGCTCGGTTAGCAGCGCCGAACTGCCCTGGAGAAACACATGAAACGACTTTATTCAGTGTTTTTACCTTTAATCACCGGGTCCGTTTGCTTTGGAGATTTGATTGTGATTGGTGGTTTGCTGTGCATGCAGAGCCTGCATGTCACTCACTCAAGTACCCCTGACATGAGAGCCGCGCAAGATTTCCTTTTGTAGCAAGCAGCAAAAATAATTGTAACATGACGTGTTTGAGTTAATTTGCCTACTTAATATCGCACGTCCTAAAAAAAAAAAAAAAGAAGATTTTTTTTCTTCTTTAAATCGTCACGTCCTGCGATGTGAATATCGCGCATGCGCATATCGCGATTATCGTCACAACACGATATATCGTGCAGCCCTACTGTTGACTACAATAACGATAAAGTGCGAGTGGTGGATCGGACGAGGACGGTGTGCCGGTGTTGTTCGACAGCGGTGCGGTATGCTAATGGTAACACAAGCCAAACATGCTATATCTCATATCAGAAGGCATCACCCAGATTTGGCAATCACCGGAGCCCGGCAAAAGACAACAGCAGTTCAACAGCTTATCCCCTCTGTTTTTAAGAAGCCAATAGACATGAAAGCCGAAAGACCAAAAGAAATAACAGAAGCTTTTTGCATATGTTTTTCAACGGCTATGCTGCGCCCTTATGCAATAGTAGACTTAGAGAACAGAGATGCTGTGGGTCATTGTGCAATCATTACCTGGGAGGAGTCATATTTCAAGGAAAATGATACTGAATTCATGCCAAAACAATCACCAAAGCCAAATGAGTCCACGCATCATGTGTGTTTATGGGTGTGATTGTTTTTCTCAGCTCTGTGGAAGTCACACCCCCTGACGGGGTCATTGGAAGAACATTGAGAAAGAATTATGGTGCAAGAAGTAAAAAAAGCAGGAATACACACGCACGCACGCACACACACACACACACACACACACACACACACACACACACACACACACACACACACACACACACACAGGGGCGCCGTAAGGGGGTGAAAAGTTAGGACGATTCTAAGGGCCCGTGACTGACAGGGGCCCCAAACATTTTTAGAACATTAAGAAAAAATGTTTAAGTAACCTTTCATCAATCATCAATAATTAACATTAATATAACGTTATATTGATATATTGACTCACTAAACTTACGATTCATTTAACTTTTTTTCTTCCAAAAGTTAATTATCCAAAGCCTCTGTACACCCCCCTCTATTTACATGTAATGGTTTGGTCCTGCCTCCAAACGCTGGGCGGCACCACACTTTCTAGCAGCAGAGAGTGAGAGCATGTGAGGAGGGATGCTAGTACTTACGATGTCTCAACGACTAACAAAGTCAGGCTTTCAAAAAAGAAAAGAAAGGAGAGAAAGACAAGAGATAGGGACTAAAGGGCGACAGTATGTCACCCAGTTTTTCAAAAGAAAAGGTGTCTGGTGGGATTCTTTTCGGAGTATTGAAGATCGTTTCCCCGACATCGGCGGTGCCTGCTACAGGACAACACGGAACGTGGCGATTTGGACGCGATGAGCGGTGCTAGTGGAGCACGCGCGTGAGCTACGAGCACCAGAGCCTCGCAGCGGCGAAACTGAGGCTCCGTGGTAAACTGGTAACATGTAGAGCCGTTTGGGAGCCGAGCCAAATGATCCGGCTCACTAACGTAAAAAGACAGTATCTATAAGGGACGCTCAAGTCAATGCCCCCCCTGTCCCCCCATAAGGCTTTGCAGTCTTGCCATGCTGTCCATTGAAAGCCAGTTGGCTAGAAAGCTTGACTTCAAGGACTTGATCAGTGACTTTGCCTGTAAGAAGGCTAGGCGCTGGGCTCTTGGTGAGTAAGGCTGAGCAAGGGCTCGTAATAACTGTTAAAGGGCAAGGCTATGGTAACGATATTGGATCACTACACACAAGATGCCTGATGAGAAAAAGACTGAGAACAGGTAATAGGCTCTGATTTAGCACCACCATCAGGCCTTTTCATTTCCATTTCCGTTTTGTTGTCCATTTACACTTTAATACCCGTTTATTTTGTAGTTGGTATGTATATTTAATTAAAAAATCTGCTGCTTATGTTTTTTTTTTTGTTATAGCATTTTATAAATGATAATATTGGTGTTAATGTTCACTTTATTTTAATTTAAGAGGTCATGTATATTTAAGTTATATTTATTTTGATTTATGAATGTTCCATTCAAAAATGTTATTAAAAAGGCATGTACACCATAAAAGATGACTATTGAGGTCTATTGTCAGGAATGTTAGTGTTATATCAATTAGTGAATTCTACTGCAGCAGAATGTTGCAGTAGAATTTGCAGTCTGCACAGTGTTACATTTTCACCGCTCAATGTCAGTAAATATTGTGCAGTTCGTATTGGACTACAAGATAGATGCAAGCCTGTACAGGTATTTAAAGCATAAATGAGTCGGTTGGGTCCTGGAGGTGTGGTTACAGCAATTGTGCTTGGTTGGCATGGCCTGTGCCTGGTGGTGGGGCCCAATGTGATATCTTTTCATGGGGCCCAAAATCCCTGGCGGTGCCCCTGCACACACACACACTGCCCCCCCATGACAGTTGCTGCAGCATTTGAAAACCTTTGATCACATACAGTACCAGTCAAAAGTTTGGACACACCTTCTCATTCGAAGGTTTTTATTTATTTACATTATTTTTTACATTGTAGATTAATACCGAAGACATGAAAACTATGAAAAAACATAATATGGAATGATGTTGTAAACATAAAGGTGTTAAACAAACCAGTATATGATTTATATTTTTCAGAGTAGCCTGCAACCTTGGGCTGCTGTGCTCTCAGTGCTTTGTCTCCCTGCTCCTGCCTGTTGGCGTCAGCTGATAGTGGTTTTATAGTGCTTTATCCTGTTAAGCACTGAGCCTGTTTTTCAGGTCTCAGGCTCGAAAATGACATTCCCAGAACAAATGACCATATCTTCCCTTCTAAAAGGGTTACATTAATAATCTTTTTTCTCAAAGTAATGATAAACCTGTGAGTTGGATGTAGAAAAGTCAGAATCAATATAGATGTTTTTTTATTTAAAGAAAATTCAGATTGAACATAGTAAAAAACTGTAAATTATAGTGTCCGTCCAAAAATGATTTTTTACTTATAGTGAAAACTACCCTTGGATGATGGTAAGGTAGACTAAAAGCTTTAGGAATCCAAAGTACAACATATAATAAGTACCCTGTATCAAGATTGATGCAAAACAAGTGACATTTGACCTTTTTAGAGAGATTTAGCAAAAAAAACTCCACCTCTGGGGTGATCTGGGTGGAAATGGCCTTTTTTTACCGTTTCTCTGGAACCCATTGGTCGATTTTGGTGATTGACATCTCTTTCTGACCGTTAGAGCCAATAGAATCGAAGGGGAGTTTCCACATACACACCAACGTTACCATTGAGAAATGAAAGCTATGCGCACGCAGTTTTGCATGAGAGTGAACCTATCTCTCGCTCTGACATCTGAAAATGGAAAAGCAGGTTTATTGCTTATGGATTATCCGAAATCATTTCAAAGGACACAGACACATCGGATTAACCTATGGATTAACTTCAGCAGCATTTTTATCGTTTTAATGCCATTGAAGACCACTTTTGACCAGACAACGACCAAGGTAGGCCAGTTGCCGTTTTTAGCTACCTAGCGCCACATGTTTTGATGTCTGTTTTTGTTTATAAAGTCGCGAGTTCTTATCATGGAGTGATAATGTAGGTACCGATCGATTCTGTGTCATCTCACGATGCTAGTCGATATGTTGGATGTGCAGTAAAGATACGTAATAAGGGTGTTATGAGCAGTGGTGTAGTCTACTTTTTGTAGTGGGTATACTGTAATAATTGTACTCATCCATCCTAGAGCGACGCATCGCGGAGCGACACCTGTCTCGAAGCAACACCTCATGAACCATCACACTCACTAATGCATAGACTAGTCTTGAGACTGGTTATGTGTTATCAACATGTCAATGTATTATAAGCATTTTTATGTGACTTTTAACTGCCAGTGACATTAACAATAAAAAAATAAAAGAATGAACAATGATGGAAAAAGCCCACTTATCTTCTGGGGTTGAACAATTAATCGAAATTTTTATCAAAATCTCAATATTGCCTACTGCAATTTTTAAGTAATACACAATAAATATGGTCATGCTACAGATGTCCTGACCCACACATCATCATCATCTACACTTAAAAAAACATCTTTGTTTCGCATAGATCTGCACAAATATCACACAATAATCATTTTAAACATATTTTTCAATGCATTAGATATTTATTCAAACTTCTTCAGCCCTATTATCTTCCATAAATCATTGTCAAACTATGTACTGTATCAGCTTAAATGAACAAGCAAACATCCTTGAAGTGCTACAAGACAAATTAGCTTCAAACAAGAAACAAATTAACAAATAAGCTTCACCTCAATAAATGAGGGTTGAAAAAGCACTCAACATGTCCATACTGGGTTCACTGTGTTAGTCCACAAGCCCTGAAAAAAGGATGGAACACTTCTAGACATAGTCTGGTAGTCTACAGAGCTTTCCAGATATGTTTGTACTCAGGCATCTGAGGTGTGCATTGCCTCCTTGCTTGCGTGGCAGAGCGATGGCTTCTCAGCCATGTTGTGACGTACTTCCTTGGCTCAAAAAGTGTTACAGGGGGCCCATTGATGCTGATCATCATCAAATTACTTACATTTGACAACAACAGTGTCGATCTCTTGTCTGTGCATATATTGTTCATGAGACTGAAGCCCCTTTCACACTCAGCAGTGCTGCAAGGGATGGTCTTCATGCATTGTATGAGTGGCTTTAAGCTTTCAGGCTCACTGTCTGGGTGCTCAAGGAAATCTCTCATACCATTAACTGCTTGCTCTTCACCAAGATTGAACCGCCTGCAGAGTCGTTTCACTTGTGCCTCACCATGCCGTATGCCAGGGGTTGATGGCCAGTTGCCTGTATCCAGAACACTGAGATCATGAAGCATTTCACCATCAAATGAGAGGCGCTTCTCCAAGTTGTTGATCAGACTTTGTAGGAATTGTTTTGCATTGATTGGTGTGAGCTTTGCATTTGACTCCAAGGGAACAGATCCTAAATGTCCCAAAGCTTGTGCAGTCAGTGCCTCCTCTAATTTCTCTCCTTGGGTATCTTTGAATGATGCCAGCACTCTGATGGTGCGCTTTAGAAGATGGTCTGCTCTCAAGAGTGTGACAGAATGGGCCTGGAGTTGCTGAGACAGGTTTGCAAGTTCAGACAGTGCATCAAACATGAGTCCGAGGTCACACAGGAATTCCTTGCTTTGCATTCGACGTGCCAGGCCTCTATAAGTTTGTCTCTCTTTGCTGCTTCTTGTTTGGTCGCCTGCAGCATTTTCAAAGTGTCTATTGAGTGCTTCATATGATGTCCACACAGCCTTTACAGAACGGAAACTGCTGGCCACCCATCGCGTACTTAAAACTCTGCCAATTTTCAGGACTTGCGAGCCCACTTCTTGTGCTGCTTCCAGAAGCTCTCGTGAATTTTTATTGGACTGACTGTAGAGATTGTGGATCTTCTCTAGGAACACTTTGAAGTGGTTGACTGCCTGAACCTCATCCACAGCATCAGATACAGCCAGTTCCAAACGGTGGTTCATGCAGTGCCATGTGAAGAGGTTAGGGTACCTTGCTGTCAGCCTGGTTGCCACACCAGAGTTCTTGCCTAACATGACACTGGCTCCATCAGAAACAAATGAGACCCAGTTCTTTTGAAGCCACTCTTCAGTGAAGCCTGCAGTGTCCAAACAGTTCAGCAGAGCTTCTTCTATATCCTTTGCCCTTTGGCTCTCCAGCTCAACCAGCTCCAGGAACAAAAATTCAGGAGTAGCTCCATCCACTGAGGCTTTCAAGTTGACAATCATTGCAGATTTGTGGCTGATAGATGTAGCCTCGTCAATGAGAACAGACAACTTGCTTGAAGACGTCACAATACTGTGAACTATTTTTTTCTGCATCTCTTTTGCTATGTGTTCTACAATTTTTGTGGAACTGTACCTTGAGTGCAGACTAGTGCCCATGTTGGCACCATTTTTTTCCTGAAGCTCAATGAGACTATCATGGTCAGTAAAAGGTCGGTTCATCTTCGCAAGATAGTATGCGGTTCTGAATACAGAATCTGTCTCTGCAAACACAGTCTCTGACACAGCTCTCACCAAATTTCCAACTAAATCCTGTCCACCCTTCTCCGTGAGCTCCTGGGCTATTTTGTGTGCTCTGGACGTCTCATGTCGTCTAATCTTGTTTCTCAAAGAGGCCAGAGATGTTGATCTGCTTGAATCTGAGGACTGGATCTTAAAGTGCACCCACTCCTCAGACATAGACACTCGTTGTTCTGTGAGGACACCGGTTGATTTTGTAGCGCTGCAAAGAGCACAACCTGGAAATAAACAAAACCATGACTAATTAGCATAATACAAGTTTTTACCAATAACATCTGCAGAAAAGAGCCAAGATTTACTCAAAAGTATTTAATAAACTGCTTACAATATTTACATCATGGCTAACAAATGCATGAAAAGCAGATAAAAGGAGAAAAATGTTCCACTTTTTCAATAGCTAATTATTACTAAATTAGGGATTACTTATTACTGATAACTAACATATAGTAATTTAATGGTGCAAATGTTTTAAATGCACTTTTAACATGACCATGAATTAACTCTCATTTGCATAGTCATTGACTTTATGAATTTCTGTTGTTTAGATCAGCTTTCCTTTGCATGTGTGCTGACATTTACCTAACTTTCTGTCCCTCCACTCCAACCAAGGATGCCTGTTCTTAAATTCCCTAGCCTGACTTTCAGTCCACAAGGCTGGCCAGGAGCTCTCATCTGTGTCATCATCCGAAACAAGGAGATAATATAAACATTGTGTTCTGTTTATGACTGCACATACACACATACACACACACACACACACACACACACACACAAAGCACACACACACACACAAAGCTACACACACACAGCTACACACATACACACACACATCACACACACACACGCAGTATCTCGCTCCCTTTCTCTTCCATTGATCCACCACACTAACGTTGATCAAGTTAGCTAGTTCTAACCAACTATCCCCTGCTACAGTTACGTTAATGATAACCATGCTAATTTCACTTACCGGGTAACTTTGCGGTAGCGCCGGGCTCGTTCTCTGTCACCTTTAGGACAGCCGCCTGACCTGGCTCTTCTTCTGTAGTGGTAGAAGGGGAAAACTTCGGAAAACATTGAAATATTGTCGTCTGTTTTCGTTTCATGTTTGCTTCCTGTTTAGCGCTCCGCGAACTTGAATGGTGGACGGATCAAATTCTGATGACGTTAGGGAAACGTGGGGTTTGTCAGAGCCGAACAAAGTGTGTTGCTGTTGCTTAGCAACAGGCCACAGGCGACGGAAGCCCCAGACGTCCAAAAGTATTAACACAGAAGGGGCGAAAGCGTGAAAGCGCAGTCACAAAATGAATTTTGTTACGTATCATCGCTCATTTTTAAGAGGGTATACGGAAATCACTGGCATTTTCTAGTGGGTATACGGCGTATACCAGCGTATCACGTAGACTACACCACTGGTTATGAGTGAGTTTCAAAGTGTTCCTCAGACAGGCCTCGTGGTGTCCGTAGGCTTGCCCTCACTGTCAGAGATATAGCTAAAATACTATTTTTGTCAACAAGCCGTGGCGCAGCGGCAGTTGCACTCCCACTTGCAGCCATGCTTCTCGTCTTCTCACATGCTCTGGCAGCTAGCGCGTGCACGAGAGAGGGGAGGCACTTAGAGCGTGCTTGAGAGGGGAGGGACTGCAGGCACGGCTGCAGTGCAGGGAGTGGATGCAGAGCGCTGAACACACACGGCTCTTATTAAAACGGCGCTTTCTCACCGGAGTACTTTTCCCCGTCATTCTTAAAGTACCGATACTAATGAAACGGAGGAATCGTAACGTTTTTAACGGCAGGGTATCGCGGTACCTTTCAAGTATCGGTACACCGTGCAACACTACCTCAGACGCTGTTTCCTGCAGATTACGCGTTTTTCCCCCCGGTACCGGGGGGGCGGTGTAGAACAGGTTATCTTGTTATGCACAATGTTGATTATTCTTTCAGAACTAGCAAAATACATGGGTAAAGGTTCTACTTGAGCCCAATTTGAATACCATAAAGAAAGTATTAAAGCCAGCTCAAGCTAAATGTCAAATGTATTTAATTAATGTACAGTTGTTTTGATTTATTTTATTTTATTTGAGTTGTACATATTTCAAAACGCGAAGTGTAATAACTGCAGTTTGCCTCCCTGTCACCGAGAATGACAAAGATCCTCAGTGAAGCACAAGCCCATGTCTCTCACTACATTGTAAGTACAACTTATTAAAAAGATCAGTTCAATGCAACTAATGTCGTCTTAGTGTTATTGCATGATGTTAAAATTGGTTTGCCATGAATTTAGTGATGGATTGTAAACATTTGAAATGTAGCATTTAAGTGTTTCTCAGTAACAATGTTGTTGTTTTAATAAATCAGACACTGATGGTGCAGCCTCTTTATATAGGCTTTTTGTCCCTAACAAATAGTTTTTGCGCTGATCAGGGGGTACTTGGCTGACATTTTCTTTCAAAGGGGGTACATTATTAAAAAAGTCTGTAGTAGAGGACCCCGGCTTTTATTGATTGTGATTGAAAGTGATTGAACACTATCTTATTATTTATTTTGTAATATTTTCAAGACATACTTTTTAGTTTTACAGCTTATTGAACCTTTTTGTTTGACATCAGCCATTATAGATAATATGGCCATCTGAGTGTGTGTGGTACTGTTTGTGGTTTGTTTTGAACTGTGTAATAAAGTTAATTATTCAAAATGTTAGAGTTCTTATTTTTAAACTGAAACTTGCACTACTGTTCAAAATAACCCGTACCGAACCGTGACCCCCAAACCGAGGTACATACCGAACCGTGGATTCTGTGAACCGTTACACCCCTACTATAAACTGAATGAAATATATGGAAAATAATGATTTTTGAAAGTAAATCTCAAAATAATATTGATTGAAAGATCTGCAGTGTTTCCTCTGAATTGTAAGTTCATGCACATACTAGTATGCAGTGAAACTACTCATTTCAAGTACTAGTTCATCTCAATTGTACAAAACTAGAGTAGTTTCTTTCCCTGCTTTTAATACTTCACTGTCAACATACAGAACATTTCTACCCCTTAAAACGCCTGATTTAATGTTCGTTATGTCACAGCATCGAGCTCATTGGTGTGCAGAGAGGAAGAGGAGCGTAGTCTGCCGCCTCTGGAGAGGGGTATGACGATTTTCCATGTCAATGGTCTCCTCTCAGCCCCAGGAAAGAGGAAATAATATGAGGACTGTTGCACGGAGGCTCCAAATTTAGAAAAAGTGTCAGAATGGAAAAAGTGACGCCCTTTGACTTTCACACTGCACAGAAAGGAGAAAATGAGATGGGAGTGGGAATTAAGAAACATGGATTGGGGTTTGAGATAAGCCACAGAACTGTAAACTGGCCATTTATCTGCAGCTCTATAAACAAATAGGCAATTTTCAGCAATGCAGGAGCACAGTAAGCTTCAGTGTGTTTTCGTACATTCAGAGCGTGTCTTTAGGTGTATAAAGTGGGGCCTTTATTACCTCAGCTCGAGTATTTTAGTGTGCCGATGCTGTACAGTAATCCATAGGAAGCCTGGTATGGATACAGCGGGATACTTGTGCAGTGCAGCAGTTATTACTTTTTGGTATGCAGAGCCCCCTGGAATGCAAACTTTTGACAAGCACTTGTGATTTTACTGCTGAGAGTGGGAGTAGAGTCGCCTCAGAGAGGTGGAGTCAAAATATTTGAAGCCAATAAAATGTCAGACTTGTTTTTGTTAACAGAGAGCAAGAGCAACCTCACTCTGATATCAGCCTTTCCTTTGTTGTTGTTTTTGCATTATAATCTGCATGCTTTTGAAATCCTGCTTTCTATTATTTTGTTTTGTCTGCTCTCGAAAACACTATTGATTTGTACTCGGTAATTACTGAAACCGAAGCTGTCTGTTTACATTTTTTTTACTCACTAAGTTTTACCGATTAATTGATGCCAAATGTTAAAATCTTTGCTTGGATTGCAGAACAAATTATTCTAGGAGGTTGGATATTATGGGGACTGTGAGTTAGTAGTGTGTTGAATAGGTTTTTGTGCATGTAAATGGGCTAAAATCCCAGCCTGAAACGCCTCCATTTTACTCCGTTGTTTACTTCAGTAACATAGTGGCATCACTATATATCACTTGCACTTCTATTGGCTAGCGCTCCAACATATTGTACGTGATAGGCTAAGGGGCGGGACATCTCTAAGCAGTTGACCAATCACAACAGAGCAGGCTAGCTAACCAATCAGAGCAGACTGGGCTCTGGTTTCAGAAACAGGGTGAAAAGAGGTGCTGCAGCACAGGCAGTATGAGAAAAATGAAGAGCTTTTTGAACATTAAAGCATGGAGACATGTCACAGTAGAGACACTACATACAGATATGAACCTGAAAATGAGCATTGTATGTTATCTTTAAATAAAGATGGAATAAATAACTCCTTTCTGTCTTCCTGCAGGCATGGAGCAGAGGTGAGAGTCGACCCATGGATGTCCAGTTTCCTGCAGTGCAGCAGCAGCATGATGATAACAAACCAGCCACAGACTCCATCTTTATATCTATTGCCATGGTGAGAGAGAGCTACTGGACTCTGTTGCTATGGTGACCCTGTAACAATCTGTTGCCCCGGTGACCGCATGAATAAAAGATCCAGGTAACTTACTCCAATCCGCCGCCGCCATGCTGTAGAGAGGCTCCCCCTGTGAAGTCTTACCAGTTGCTATGGTTATCCTGTAGCCAGTAACAGTCGCCATGGGAGATTATAAAGTGTAGTAGCCCACGTCATATTCTTTCAGATTTCTTGAAGATTTATGTACTTTGTTATCCATGTATCATCTGTATACTGACCTGTGTTTATTTACATGCCTATTCATTTGATTGTACACTGTATATGCCACCTAGACTGACCGTTTTATGTGTGTGTGTAAGCGGTGTCTGCGTTGTGTTTGTGTTGTTCATGGATGAGACCAGAGCCAGCAAACAGTCGAGGCGATCTCCGTTTATTCACTGACAATTTACAACAAATCAGTATTAAATGAGTTATCCCTCACACTGACTCCTCTCACGTGAAACATTTACAGAAAGGGAAGAGGAAACGTGAGGGACACAATATCAAAGGGGAAGTCCCCACAAAAATAGTCCCCTAAATACAGTAAATACATTCTGGAGGTTCCGCCCACTGATTCTAGACCTAGGTATTGAACAATTAATAAATAAAGAACACAGAATTATTTAATACAAAACACAGAATTTGTGTGATTATACTAAATGATTTATAAAGGAATATTTAACACTAACCACCACTGCATATTTATTACAACTGTTACATGTATATATTTGAAAACATCAATATATATTCAACAGTCGCCATGGGAACTTCCAGGATGTTCCGCATCTTCGTGGTCCTGGGCTCGGTTTTCATGATCCTCCTCATCATCATTTACTGGGACGATGTGGGGGCCTCTCACCTGTACCTGCACACCCCCGTGTCCCCGGGCCCCAGGATCCCCCCGCCCCCTCCCCCCCGCCAGCAGCCTCACACCTCGCGGACGCCATCTTTCCTGTCCGACATCGACGCCTTCGTCAACCAGTTCCTGGAGCCGGGCACCGGAGAACCCACTGATCCCGCCCCCGCCGACTCCGGTAACCAATCAGAGAAGGCCGAGGAGCGGTACATTCCACGGAGGGAGTGGAAGATCCACCTGAGTCCTGTGGCAGCCGAGCTCCGAGAGAGACAGGTGGATATCTGAATTTATCATTATATATCCCAAAGATATTGAAGTGACTGTTATTTTGTATATATTGATTGTTCTGCTTTTTTCTTAATGTGTGCATATGTATAACTGTCTGTTGGTTGTGTATATATAGGATATACATATTTTATACATATTTGTATATATTTTTGTATTCGGGATTGTGGGAAACGGTATTTTGATCTCTGTCTGTACACACAAACGGAAAGATTGACAATAAAGTTGACTTTGATTTATAATAATAATAATAATACATATAATTTTTAATAGCGCTTTCCCTGGTGCTCAAATACGCTTTACATACAATCAGAAACAGAAACAGTACAAAGAAAACAAAAAAACCAGAAACAGTAGTCCTAATCCAAGTGAAAGTAAAGTGTGGTTGTTGTTGATTAGAGATTGAAAGCTAGAGTGAGTTTTGAGAGATTTCTTTGAATGATTCAAGAGTGTTGGCTTTTCAGGTGTGACTGGATTCATGGGTTATTAAAAGGGGTGGCTGTACCTCGGAGGTTTGGTGCACTGTCTGCAAATAAGGGGGTCAGCAGTTAGATCCCACCTCCCCCCACCAGCTGCAGTCAACATGTCAAAGTGTCCTCTGGCAAAATCCTTAAAACCCAAATTGCTTGGATAAAAGTGTCAGTAAATAACGTAATAATAGTACATGTAGCGGCAATTTGGCCATGAACCAAAAAAAAACAACTCAAATCAAACTGTTCCCAGAGGCAATTGTTACACAGGATGAAGGATACGCAGGATATGTAACCCTGTAAAGTGTCTTTGTGTCCATTTAAAAAGTGTTCTATAAATACAATGTAATATTATTAAAGTCCAATGTCCTGGTCAAGAATTTCGTCTATCCAGTTTATTTTACTTAGATTTCAACCATCAAACATAAAGAGAACAAGTGCTACCAATATACTGCATACCCAAATCCCTGGTGCCTAAGCTGCGTTCAAAATAAAAAACCTAATAAAGTTAACTATAATAATTACATTGAACAATTATTAAATTACTATATGCAAAATAAATGTTGTCAAGTAAAAATGTAATATTAAATTGATTAACCTCCTATTGTCTTCGTTTCCCCCCCCCCTTACTTTGGTGTTCACGGTCAAATTTGACCGGTCCTGTTTTAACTGCTATTACATTAACACAAAAACCATTAATCATCACCAAATGTCATTTAACACCCTTTCAAACTGTACATATTGTATCAGACTACTGGTATACATGAAAAACTGCAGTAAATATACAAAGAATAGACACTGAACATGTATTGCGTGTGGCAGGTTTGATCCATGTGGGGGGATGGGCACATAAGAGCGGGAAATGTGTCAAATTATTCTGTGTGTGTTTGTGAGTGCCAGGTGTGATTCACATGGGGGGGATTGGGCACATAAGGGGGGGAACACATCTAGAGTATGTATGTGTGGGTGTGTGTGTGTGTGTGTGTTTTTTCTGATCCGGATGGTTAATAATTCCTTTTCTTTATGGCGGTCATTTTGACAGGGAACACCATGGGTGTTACAAAGTTGACTAAATCATCCAAAATTCAATGAAAGTGGTGATCAGCAACTTTATATGTTCAAATGTCTACTCTGAAGGATATCATAAAGCCTGAAAGCAATCGAATGTAAAACAAAAAAGTTATGATTGATGAAAGTAGTAAATCGTCAGATTTGACCCGAAGACAACAGGAGGGTTAAATAAATACAAAACAATGAATCGCTCCAACAGTACCGTAGTAATAAATGTTTAATTATTAAAGTTGGCTGGGTTTATTGGATGCATATTAATTCTTCACACTGCAGGGAAGGTTTAAAATCAAATTCATATGCCAGTGATGTACAATAATTAATAGAAAATATTTAAGTATGCAGGTAATTCAGCCTGCAGCTCGCTCACTGGCATACTTAAATAGCAACAGAGCCATCATTAATTCCAGCTCCAGTCCAAATTATGGCCATGAAAAAAAGCTGCAGCAGGAATGAATACTTACCACTAATAATAAAACCTTTCTGTGCCTCCCCAACACCAGGAGCAGCGGCGGAGATTACTTCAGGAGATGTGCGCCAACGACAGCGTTGTGTTTCCTGGCAAAAACCGCTCCTTTGACGACATTCCCAACAAGGAGCTGGATCACCTCATCGTGGACGACCGGCACGGCATCATCTACTGCTACGTTCCCAAGGTGCGCAAATGCCTGTGTGCTTTGCAAACATTTCATTTATACAACACACAAAAAGTATATTTAAAACTACAACTACTTTGCACACTTAATAATTGATATTTCTTACGTTTGTACTGTATGTAGTAGTCTGTCTATTATGGTGTTTTCTCATTTATTTTTCTATTTTTCTATTTTGTTCTCTATCGATACTCCATCTTTCTATTGTTAATATGTGTATATTTACTGTTTTTTTTTATTTGCAATAATCAGTGTTTCCTTGTTTATTCAGTTTTTATTAATTTCTATTTTATATGAGAATGTATGTAAGCCTAAAGCTGAGGGAATGTCTATTCATGATTTTTGTTGCGTTATGTACAAGTCTATTGATGGGACTTTCGTAACACGACCTTAAACACTTTCCGGACACGGTTGCCAGTTAGGGTTAGGGTTACCGAAAAGCTGACATAATACCACCTATTTCTTCCCACTTTCCGCCCACTCCCCTCTACTAACTGAGTATTTACGTCAGATTTTCCCCGTTCCTCTCTCAGGTGGCGTGCAGTAACTGGAAGCGCATCATGATCGTCCTGAGTGAGAGTCTGCTGCGGGACGGCGTTCCTCAGAGAGACCCGCTCTCCATCCCAAAAGACCTGGTGCACAACAGCAGCATGCACTTCACCTTCAACAAGTTCTGGAAACGCTACGGCAAGTTCGCTAAGCACCTCATGAAGGTCTGTACAAATAATACACCTGATATCATGTTGTCGCACCTGCCAGCTTTCATTCATTCTGGGTGATCAGTTTTATTTTTAGAGTGGCGTTTTTTATTTCATTTTTCATTTTAATTGTTAGGGAATCATTTGCCCTTCTGTTTATTCTCCGCGCTGGATTTAGCAGCAGAGGTGGGTCAACATTTCCGTTAAAGTTTAAATCTTCCGGACAAATTTAGAAAAGTGCCGGTCAAATGTCTTCTTTGTTATTTATTGAGCTTTAAAACAAATGAATAACGACTCTATATAATAATATAAGAATAATACACAGTGGACGGAGCCTCTCTTTTCCTCCCCCTCTCCTGACAGCCCGTCAGTATCCGTGGTCTCATGCAGCTGGCTGATCCAGTAATGAGTGACCCGACAGTAAAAATAAACATATTTATAACTAGTTTAGGTAGTTTGAGAGGTAATTCAAATAGCTAAGGGTGATGATCTAACTTGAAGTGTGTGTTTTGTTCCGCTCATCGCTCCATCACAGCGGGCGGAGCTGCAGGTTATCATGCAGAGCTGCGTGTCTCCTCTCCTGTCCGATTAGACTTCACTCGCGTTTATGTCCATATCGATCAAATCTAGCTGGAAGCTCCTGCTGGGTGCACTGTCCTGCGAGATACCGGGACCTGGCTCGAAACACTGGGGCTGTCGCGTCATCGTTATCAGGAAATGATCGTTATAGGGCGTAGACACGGAGCCGTTTGGCCCCCCAGAGCGTTTCGTCCGCAGATCTACCCACCTTGGGACCCGTTATCGTTATCTGCGTTTCCCTGTCGGCCTCGTGTGGCCGAACCGTCTATCTCAGGGGTGCCCAATACGTCGATCGACCGGTCGTTCGCAAAGGTAGTGTGGGTAGATCGCATGGCATTGAAAAAAAAAAAAAGTATTTTTTTAATTTTATTTTTTTTAAGGTTAGCCTATCATCCATCCTTACTATGGCATTTGCCACTTGATTGACGTACAGGTAAGCCAGTCTGAGTTGTATTGTGCCATACGGGTTCATGCAGTTATGAGGGGACCTCACCTCCTCATCTGAAGCGCACTATTATGCGCTTATGCGGCGCAATTAGTGTAAGCGCGCCACAGTTTATCCGCCGTTTTGTCCCCCCCCCCCCGCGCTCGCGACACAGATTGGGCAGGGGCGGCCCTGTAGGTAGATCATTTGGGCTTGGTCATTTTAAAAGTAGCTCCCAAGCTGAAAAAGTGTGGGCACCCCTGCTCTATCTGATAGAGAACTGTAGCGGATACGACCGTTATCGTCCTCGTGTGGCTGCAGCATAAATGTGCCGGTGCTTCTCTGGTCCAATTTGCATAAGCAGAGGCTGTTGTCGGCTCCCACTTAAGTATTATTAATGTGCCAGCAGAATAATCAATGTCTTTCTAAGAGAAGTGCTTTGTTGGAACTGCAGAGGTCAAGTAAACAAATGAAACCCAATCTGAACAACTGTGTTTCTGCGGCTACAACAAAGAAAAGTCATTATTTACTAAAGGTCTCTCACCAAAAGGTGAACAATTGTTTCTGTAAATGAATTGTTTTTATTTCAATGGCCTCCACCATGTATTTCTTTTTGCATATTAAGAAATGATCACTTTAACACAATTACACAACAAAATTCAATCAGGTTAAAAACAGTAAAACATAATTGAACACTCATTAAATCAGAAGAAAATAATTAATAAATAAACAAACATCTTAATATTATCACAACAGCTTGCTTTTATTCATTCTTGGTGGTCAGTTGTATTTTTAGAGAAAGTCTATTTATATATTTATTATTTTTGGAGAGAAACTTTGGGATTTTAGACTTTGAAGACCATTTACATGCACTCAAACGCACTACAGTAAAGAGAAGCTCCAAAAAGCATAATAGGGCCCCTTTAAGATTAAATCCCCTCTGTTTGTGTAGGACTGCAGATGGAAACTAGCTATTAGCTCAAATCTGGCATAAATTCATCTCTTCTCTTTTCTGAGATTAATGTATTTGTATGCATGGTCCTTGTGGAATTAAATACATAATATATAAAAATGAATATATGTTATGCATTAATACAATTCTTATTCTTTTTGAAGGTGAAGCTGAAGAAGTACACCAAGTTCATCTTCGTTCGTGACCCCTTTGTGCGTCTCATCTCCGCCTACCGGAACAAATTTGAGCTGCCCAACGCGAATTTCTACCGGCGCTTCGCCCAGGTCATGCTGCGTCGCTACGCCAACCAGCCGACGCCTCCCGCCTCCGCGGACGAGGCGTTCGGCATGGGCATCCACCCGTCCTTCCCCAACTTCCTGCAGTACCTCCTGGACCCGCAGACGGAGAAGGAGATGCCCTTCAACGAGCACTGGAGGCAGGTGTATCGCCTCTGCCACCCGTGCCAGATCCAGTATGACTTCGTGGGCCATCTGGAGACGGCGGAGGAGGACGCCGAGCATCTGCTGCGCCATCTGAAGGTGGACAACGTGGTGGAGTTCCCCACATCCCATAGGAACTTCTCGGCCAGCACCTTGGAGGCGGACTGGTTCAACACTGTGCCCCTGGAGACCCGCAAAGAACTGTACAAGCTGTACGAACCCGACTTCAGACTCTTTGGATACGACAAGCCGGACTCCATCCTCAATGAGTGACACACACAGAACGTGCTTTTTTTAATGTGTCTTTATACTTTTACTCCAACAACAGACACACCTCCCCTTGTTCTGGGCTTTGTGTCCTCCAATCTTGTATGACCTACACTGAATGTACACATTAGGGCTGCACAACTTAGAAGAAAAAGAGAATTGCTATTATTTTGACCAATATTACATTTTTGCAATCTGATTCACGATATTGGTGAGCGGATGAGTTGCAAAAATTGTATTTAACACATATTTGCGCTTTAACAAATGTTGTTCTTCCTGCAATTTGAATATTAGACTAGTCCAAATTGCAATTTTGATGAATTGTGCAGCCCTAGTACACATTATCAAGGACACTCAGTGCTCTAAGGAAGCACATTAATGAGGTGGAGACAGGTTAATATCCATTGTTGTTTTTCTTTTTTAAATCATAAAGATAACAAGAAGCACACAATTAAGAAACACAGATATGGATTGTGGAGAACAGGATGTGTGTTTTTACATGTTGTACATTCAGTGTAGACCTTAACTGAAAACGTTGATGTCATGCAGCACCTGTAATTTGTGATGTCATACGTAGCAGGATGTGATGTCACAGAGCCAAACTGTATTTGGTGCGACACAAACCCAGATGCAGGCGACAGGGAAATGTTTGCAGTTAGTTAAAACAAGGTGTTATTAGATTAGTGGTAAGTGTTAGTTGCACTAGTTGTCATCTTATTTATTACACTTTGTGCAATGCTTATGTGAGGCTTGAAAGGGATTTAATGTATGTTTTTAAAAATGCATACCAATGACTATCAACATGAGAACCTGGAGGAAATATGTTATACCTCAAACACAGATTAGGACGGGATCAGACAGAGCGCTTTTTATCAGCCTGAGAGGTGTTGATGTGCACCTCGTGTTTTTCCCACTCTAAGCACCTTGCCTTTTTGCAGGACTGTTGTTGAAAAATAATTTGAACTCAGAACAGTAAAGCACTGCAAATGTTCACCTAGTTGTTTAATCGTATGAATTAAAGAGGCGGGGCTTCTGTGGTTGTGACATTGTTAGCAACCTAACTCAATGAAGCTAACTTTGCTGACTGTTAGCTTACTCAACCCATGTGTTAACCTGTTTAGCCAGTTAGTGTTGCTTGCTTGATAATTCATATAAGTTTCAGATTGGAGAAGCTCATTATATTAATAGAAATATTTCAGACAACTATTTTGCAGCTTGTTTTATTTAGCTATCTAGCTCAATGCAGCTAACTTAGCTATCTATTTGCTAACTCAACCCATTTGTTAAGCCGATACATCTTAGCCAGTTAGCATTAGCTATCAAAAGTGAACCGTTAGCATTGTTAAATTCAATCAATCCACAAGATGCTTGCTTGATAACTAATTTTAACTGGTTTTACTGGAAGCAATCTATATAATACTATGCCTGTCTATTAGGATAGGTAAGGTAGCTAGCTAACAACTAGCTAACTAATTACATTTTTTTTAAAAAGGTTAACATTTTTAGAGTTTGCTAGGCTCAGAGACAATTTAAGGCTAAGGCGGGGGATCCAGTGGAGGCGTAGCAACAACAACAATCATTTTTAATTGTATGCTTTTATAAAAAATGGCAACGAGGTGCACCGTGTGTTTTGAAACCTGCAAAAAGCTCTCTGTCTGACCAGACCCTTAGAGGATGCTCATATGTTACTTTAACAACAATCCCTACTGCTTCTTCAGACCTGGTGCATTAGTTTGAAGCGGAGAAGTCCATTAGATTATATCAATAGAAACATTTCAGACAACTCCTTAGCAGCTTGTTTTATTTACCCGTTTCAGCATGGCGTTATCGTATCATAGAGAAGCACAGCAGCTCCAGTTAATGTGTCTCAGCTTGTCTTTGAGGCACACAACTGGAGTTTCTACATTCTTTTAAAATCATCCTAGCTGCATGAACACAGCCTCTGTGTATTTAAAGGAAAAGATTTCCAAAGGGAATATTTTTGTTTTAATGCTTGTTGTGTTGCTATGACTATTAGCATTTATGGACCTTTGTGTTTTAACGCACAAACTGCAGTTACTGACTTACATCGGGTAACCCTGGAGACTGCAGCTATTGTTGCCCCCCCATCTCCTCCAAATATGAACTTTTTTAAACTGTATGTTTTGAGGGCAGCATTTTCATGGGGCGCAGTATTGTGTAGCAAGGAGAAGAGCACATTACATGGCGACAAGAAGCAGTGTTTTTCAGTATGGTGCCATAACATCAATCCAGGAGCCGGGTTGTTTGTAGATGAATGCCAGTATTAGAGTCAAGATCAATAAATAGTGATCCGAGCATGGATCGGGCTGCATGTTTTATATCAGAACAGGTGGAAGATAAGATAGTGCCTTTGGTTGCAAAAGTTTACACAGCAAAAAAAAAGAAAGTATTTTTGTAGAAGAACTTTTTACTTTGAACACGATACAGTGAGATCTGTACGAAGCCACAAGGTCTATTTGATATGTCAGGCCTTGTTTATCTTGTGGCTTCAAATAAAAGAATAGGAAAACAGCAGCAGAGCCCTTCAGCTGAAATGCTTTACCGTCTTTATGGCGGTTTGTATGATGTGAGAACTCTTTACAGTGTGCTTGTGTCTCTTGTGTTGCTTTGTGTGTCGTGTAACACGCAGGATTACTGTGTGCTTTGTACTGTATTTGATCATTCTGCACATGTACATGTTCACACACTTGACTCAGTGTTGTCTTACTGCCTTTTGCTTCATTTGTTTTGTACGTTGTGGGTATTTTTTACTTCTCAATGTCTCAGTTCATAGTGTTTTCTGGGTAAATTGGAATTATAAGGGATAAATGGTTGGTTTTCCCAAAAATCTGTCATCATCACTTGTGTTGTTTTCCATGTACGTCTAAGTGAACACACAGATATCTATTTCAACACACACTCCCAACTCACCAGTGTTTGGATTGTCAGATTTGTTTGTATTTTGTTCCTTTCTTGTGTTTTTTTTTTGTTACTGTCCAATGTCAGAAACGTTGCTCTTGGCTGTATTTTCTTTAAAAAGTGCAAACACCGTGATATTGAATAACTGTGTAAGGGATAGAAAGGATTTATTTATTGGCTGAATAAAACCTATGGAAGCTGCTTCTGTCAAAGGGAAATTCAGTCTTTATTAAGATTACAGTTTGAAAAGGTGGTATGTTTTTTGACCGCAGCGACCAGACGCTTCAACAGCTTTCTTGCTTTGAACTGCTTAAAGGCCAAACCTCGTCCTACATTACCACCTGATGTCAGTCCTCAGCATAAAATGCAATCACACGTCCAAAAACTCAAATCTATTTTTGTGAATGATGTTTTTGTAACTCATATCAATACTTTACAAGAGTCTTTGTAGTCAGTGTTCCTCCTCTCATCTACTGGGAAAAAGCAAAGCATTCAGTTTCCTCCGTGTCATCTGTTCATTGTAAGAGAAATAAAGGATGTGGGGCATGATGGAAAATGTATTCGTCTCTGTTTCACTATCCATTCTACCTCAGTAAACTAAACAATTCACGTGAGACAATATTGCCACAAAACCTCCTTTTAATATTTAATAATATTGTCTCAACACTACGAAGCAGAATAACCCCTTCATGAAAGCCTTGTGGAAATGGGGGAGGGGAATATCTCTTAACAGGACAACAGGAAAGCAAAACTGCTCCAGTTCACGCCAGAAAAATGTGAACAGGAAATGTGGAGCAATCTTCTGGTTATTTATTCCTAAAAAATAACCTGCCAACTAACTACAACCATTCTGTCTTCATTTATAACAGTATAATGTGGATGATAAGTGAGACATCAAACAGTCATCAGAAAGTGGAAAGATAACGTATAAGCTACGACAGAAAGCACAGAAAAAAAAGGGGAAGAAACATTTTATTACTGAGCAACTCTCTGTGACATCCTCAAGGGGTCACTGTGTTCATTACTATCATTGTCTTCATTTTATGAGACCCTTTTGGAGACAGTCCAGACAGACCAAGCCCTAAGAGGAAACTTTATGCCTCACAGGTTTCCCACCCACCGGTTTCCACAGGTATTTGCATTGGTGGGCAAAGGTTTTTTTATCCACTCCATATTGTTTCCGGGATCATTTTAATATACCTTTAATTTAGGCTGAACTGATTAGGGTTAGGATTAGGGTTCCACTCAACTATCAGAAATAACTTTTGACCCTTATGGTAAATTCAGACACACAAACAAAAACCTGAGTTAGCTTACTAGCGTGCAGAAATCTACATAACAATGTTTTAAGACGGCTATCTTTGGCTTTAACGGTATTAAATATGTCGTAAACAGCAATAGAGAGGCGAAGTCCCTCCCTTTCCGGGGGACCTCCATGGGACCTTATTTCGGAAAAAGTATGTATTGAAGTCAATGGGGAGAGAAAGATTATCTTTCGATCCCGTTTGAATTGTGCCACGAATTACACATATGATGTTTGTCAATTTAAAAGATAATTTTGCAAGTCAAAAAAAAAAATGTGTCGTAAAACTGTGAAGTAACACTTTTTTGTGTGAAACCGCTCCATGAACTACATCTCCCGTCTCGCACCACACACCAAGATGGCCGTCACGTTGGCACATTTCACTTCTTTCTTTCAGAATGAGGCGAAAAGTATTAAAAGAGGTGAAAATCACTACAAGTCTTGGCATGTTGAGAGCTCTACATACACAAAAGGGGAGTTAGTCGGTTCCGTAAGAGCCAGCATGCAGGACCGGGATTCTGGAATTTGTAGTCTTTCTAGTTGCGTATTTTTCATAGTCTTATATTTCAACAGTTTTACGACAAACTGTGACTTTTTTGACATGGAAATTATTTTTTAAGATTGACAAACATCATATGTGTAATTCGTGGCACAATTCAAACGGGATCGAGAGATAATCTTTCTCTCTCCATTGACTTCAATACATAATTTTTCCGAAATAAGGTCCCATGGGTCGGAAGTAGATGGGCGGGACTTCGCCTCTCTATGGGTCGGAAGTAGATGGGCGGGACTTCGCCTCTATTTAAGCTTTCAAATAAACAGAAACACGGACGTCTGCTTTGCTTGTTTTATTTTCAACGTTTTTACCGTAAGTGGGGTGTACACTTCCCTCTAGTGGTCATAGTGGGGAACTGCATTAATGTTTGGCTAATAACATTTTAAACACTATACAGTTTTATGTATAAAACCCTGTACATTAGTGTGATAACAATACACAAGAGTATTATAAAATGGGTAGCTTCATTAACACAGACCGTTTTTTTAGCACCACATGTCGAGTTACTGAAAAAAAGCGAAGAGGGAAAAATAAATCAGAAACCCTGACATATTTATATTTTAAACAGCATATTCAGTTAATTTCTTGACATTTTTATTTTAGCACCACGATGAAGCCTGCACTGAAAAATTGAAACATTGACTTCAATTAAATGTGTTATGTCTTATGTCAGATTACACACAATTGTATTAGGTTAGTTGAAAGCAATAAAATGTAAATAGGTTGAACTTAATATTATTGCTTTCAACTAACCTAATACAGTTATGTGTAATCTGGTGACATAATACATTTAATTAAAGACAACGTTTACATTTTTTTAGTGATATTTTAATCTCAATATAAACCTTAGAAGAAACAATTTTTCAGTGAGTCTGTGAAACTTCAATTTGTTTGCTTTCCATCCACCTGAGCTCAACAGTCTCATGCTCGGCCTTTCTGCATTACCTCTCTTTTTTAGTTCCCCTCTGTGGTTCCTTTGATGAGGTATCCATTAAAAGTGATATAGACGTCTACATCATCGCTGTAAATGGCGTTCTCCCTCTCCCTCTTGTAGAGGCGCACCCACACCTCGTCCTTCAGCTTCAGCTCCAACATCAGGCTCTGACTCTGCATGATGGAGCGGTCGCTGGGCTGGGCGTAAACGATCACCTTCTCCGTGTCGTTGTGCATGATGTGCAGGTACGTCTCTTTGAAGTTCCACGTGTGGATGTTTAGGTTGAAGAAGTAGATCCCCGGGACGCGGCAAAGGAATTTCCCGTCAAACATGTTGAAGTGGTCGTCCTGGTTGACGAAGACCGTGTCGAAGACGAGCGCCTGGTAGGACTCCAGCTGTGGAGGGATTTGCGGCGGCCCACGGAGAAGGCAGAGTGCTGGACTTTGCAGGGGTCTCCTGGGACCCCCGCCGGGCCCTTAGTGCCTTTCAAGCCCATTGTACCTCTGGAGCCTGGAGGGCCTTCTGGTCCACTTTTACCTGGAGTTCCTCGGTCGCCACGTTCTCCTTTGTCACCTAAACAGAGAGATTATAGTCAAACTACCGTCAGAAATAAAGAATATGTTAACACAAAGTTACGTTTAATTTAAGAAAACGATTGATGTGTTTTAAGGCAAGGCAAGGCAAGTTTATTTCTATAGAACTTTTCAACACAAGGCAATTCAAAGTGCTTTACAAAAATGAAAGACATTAAGAGCATAAAACACATTAGAAACATTACAAAGCAAAGAAAATAAAACATGAATAACACAGGTACATGAATAAAAGTTACAGTGCAGTGTAAGATGTGAATAGTTCAAACTTAAGTAACTTGTTGGGTACTGAAGCTGAGTTGAAGAGTTCTTCACACTGTATGAACTTTGAGATTATCTAGAATGAGTCGATCGACAGACAAAAACGTTTTTGATCAGCAATTAAGCGTTAAAGTAATTTTGATTGCTCAAATTGTCGAACACACTTGGAAAGAGAAGGGTGAGCCGGGCGGTATTAAGGCTGCAGCCTCATTGCTGGATGCCAATCATTTCTACACCCTAAATTTCACTTGAAGAAAATATGTGGGAGTTAGCTTGATAAAGAAGATTCATTCAAGGAATTTTTCATGTCATAAAGATAACTTTTGGGTTTCGAAGTCATTGCATAATTTGGAAAACCTGCAGCATTCTCTAAACTATTCTAGAGTTTTCTGCTTATCAGCAAATGCAGACTTTTAAAGCATCCTAAGACACCTAAGATGTGGCCATATATGGTTAAAAGTGCATCAACCAAGACAAAAGGTGGTCTGACATGGAGTACCTTTGAGGATGGTCATGTTGATGTAGGTGCGGATCTCAGGCTTGTGTCTGAGCTGTGTTTCTGGGGGAGGAGGGTCTCCGCTGCCCTCTGGTGGCTCCAGGTGATCACAGCAGCGTCTGCAGGGGACAGGAGGAGAACCTGGGGGGGGCACCAGGGCCCCGAGGGAGGCGAGGGACAGAAGGACGAGGACACCCAGCATATCTGTGCCTAGAGTAAGAACAGAGAAGGGTATCAGATGACAACAGTACGATTAAACTTGAATGGTCAGATCAAGTCTGAAGTTTGACTTGCATCACAGCAGCTCCATGTGTAACATCAACAAACAAATACCAAGACACAATACATGAACAACAAACATTTAACATAACAGCACGATCAGTGAGAGAAAACCTGCTCAAAGAGCCTTCTGCATGCATTTGATCTGGATTCAGCTCAGTGTTTACTGAGAGGGTTGACTGGAGCACAAAGGATGCTTCAGTCTGACTTTATTGAATGGAGGGACCCTGTATCTCCGATTAGATGGTAGTTCATATTCACTGTTCAGAACGTGACTGGAAGAGCCACAGCGTTAAAGCTATAAATGAATCTATTATTCATATAAATAGTTATCACCACAATAAACCGTATTTAATGTTGTCTTAATGTACATATCATATTCTATTGACGTGTATATAGACTTCTTGCACAATTTTTTATTGTATTTTTGTATTTTATTATATATGTTGCATTGTTGGAGGAGCTCGGGTCAGAAGAATTTCATTGCCATTTCTACACTGGCTTTGTGCATATGACAATAAAACCTTTGAATCTTGAATCTTTGAATCTTGAATCTTCTCCTGGTGAATGTTGGGGATTTATTTCACTTGACCTATTGCAACTGGATCTGAGTCAGCGCTACAGTGAACTTGACAATGTCAACGAACAATAGCATTGTGATGTTCAGCAGGCATATTGTTAACCATGTCTACGGTCTTAGTCTAAACCAGGCACAAACTGGAGCTGAGGCATTTGGACATAAACAAAGTATTGGACGGACTAACATTTGAATATCCTCTCTATAAACAGCCAGTAGTCTGTAGGCAGCAGGAATTTTGGCATCGGAAGCGTTCTGGATTCATTTTGTTTGGCCAGATGTATTGACCAATCAATTCTAAGACAGCTCTGGCTGAATACGGATAAACATTTGGTGTGGAGTGCAAAAGAGGCTGAAAGCATTGACCGAACTGCTTTGTTGGAACTTGTTGGCTATTGTCTGTTGAACATTAAGCTTTTGACTACCTTGTAAAATAGCTCCTTGCACTCCATTCTGGCATCTGAGGTCGCTGATCTGACTGTAACAATAGGCCGTGCGCTGAACATCATTTATATCAGCTAGAACCCTCTAAATATAGCCCTTTCTCCCAGTGGCTGAGGGAAGGTCATGCGGTAGGCACCATCTTCTGGAAACCATGAATGCCTGAAAAAAACTTCCCAGCAACCAATCCAACGCCGTTTGCCAGGAGTCAGACAGAATATCTGGAATGTAGTTTGATGTGCGTTATGGAAACATGGCTGCACCACGATATATCTGACAACAACCTTTCCATCGATGGCTTCAGGACTGTTCGGGCAAAGCTTCCATCAACGCTTGCATCAAATACTTTTCCATCAAAATCATTCCATCAACAACCTTTCCATCAACGTTTCCATCAACGTTTCCATCAACGTTTCCATCAACTTTTCTAACAACGTTTCAAGGTTTCCTTCGATGGTTTCCGTACTGTTTGGGCAACGTTTCCATCAACGTTTTCTGTTGTTGTATTCCAATATTGTGCAACTGTCACAAAACCTAGATTTCCCCTGTGATCAATAAAGTATTTTGATCGATTGATTGGTCCAATAGTTGATGAGCTATTTCAGTATGCACCAAAGTGGTAGACTGACCCACCAATGAAAAGCGCCATCTGATTATCAAAACTGCTAGGATTTCAAAAAATGACACAATTATAAGGCAAATAAAGTGTTTGAGCTAAAACAGAAAAACCTCTTTGCAGAGTTCTTAAGCCTTTAGGGGTCTTGGTGAAGAAAGTGTTAACAAGTTAAAAGTCTGCATATTTTTAAGATGAGGCAAAACCATGGGGATTCCCAAAAGCAACAAAACGGTGTTAAATTAGAGAGGAAGTTATTAGAGCAGGATGAGATAAAGGCCTGTTGGGGATTTGCTTCTATCTTTTTATGAACCACTCATCTCATTTTGTTTAATTGTGGATTAAACACAACTTGAATATTTAATTCACCAACTCGGATTCATTCCGACTTTTGCCTTTTAATTATGTTAAATGTTTCTGAAATAAGAGGAAAACATACATCATCAGTTCACACAAGAAAATGGGGAAAACCACCAGAAGCAAAGACGATTCAATTGAATTTAAGAAACATATGTACAAGACGTTGTTCAGGAAATAAGACCATTATGTGTCCTGGATGTCACTCCCAGAGCAGCGGAAAAAGAAAGAGGAATCTTCAACCCTGAGCCAAAGAAAGCATGTATCACCCCAAAGAAAAGAAACATTGTGGAAAAACTAATAAAGTGAAGCATTTTTGTAATTATGAGTTGGCCATGCTTTCACAGTGGCATTTCAGTGGATTTCTGCACTCACTCACCCACAGAGAAAGTTTCCTCACTAATGCGCTTCTCATACAAATCCCCAAAGTAAAGAAATGTCAAAATAATGGAGCGAGCATACAAGGACCATAAATCACCTGAAAAATGACCCCGCAGGCAGCCCATAATTTATCCCCAATTAGCTCAGAAAAGGTTGAAGGCTTATTTCATCCAGAGAAAGTCAGTGAGTGGTTTTTTTTTAATACAGAGAGCCAAACTGAGTAGTTTTGAATGGAAAAGCAATGGCTGTGTGCCAGTGATCAGCCTGTAACTGGAACAGTGTGTCCTGCTGTGTTTATACAGGACAGCTGTATCCATACTGCCTGATTATTGCATCCTCCATACAGGGGTGCACAACTCAGGAAAATACCACCAAACAGATACTCTAAACGTTAGGGAACTCTGTGACTGTTGCAGCATCGCTTTGATCAACAGACAACACAACTTGGACCAATTATATTCCCAATGGTATTCTGAAACTGGACCATTTTGTGGTCTTTACATTGAGCTCCCAGTTTATTAGTTACATATGTACACTCAGATACAGTCCAAATACTTTATTCTTCTGAAGGTTTTTTGAAACTGTTTGAAAAATGTTGATCATTTGGAGGATGGAGGAAATCAAATGACTACAAAAAGACCAGTAAAGACCACTGACAGACACAGAAACGACTACAAAAAGACATAGAAAAACCACCAAAAAGAGACACAAAACGACTATATGGATATACAAAAGACTACAAGGACAATAAAATTACTACTTGGAGATGCAAAATGCCCAGAAAGATTTTGATCTTGACAAGAGATCAGGCCAATACAAAAAAAGAGGCAAAACAATATGAAAAAGTTCCACGGAGACACAAAAAAGAGCCACAAAACAGCTACATCTAAGTGACACAAAACAAACTAGACCCTGCAAAATGGCTTAGGCAGAATGGTTAGTTAGAAACAAAGAAACACAAAATAACTTCTAATAGAGGCTAAAAAGAGACAATACACTACTACAAAGAGATGCAAAATTACCATAAGAATATGCAATATCTTTACAAAGAGACACAAGATGACTATTGTACAAGTGCAAAAAGACACACACGGATGTAAAGCAACATAACATAGCTTCGTTGTTTGTTTGTGTCTTTTTCAGTCTCTCACAGGGTTCCATTGACATATCCAATGGGCCCATTGACATATCCAATGGGCCCATTGTCTCAAAATCTGTCCAAACGTACTGTCATTATGTTCAGGGTTGTTAGGAAGCACAGTTTTGATTTATTGCACTTTTATAAACTCTGGTGCTGTGTGTGTTTATCACACACACAATTGCACTAATAACACAGTTTTACAGCTTCATATGCATATTAAATTAACATATTATTGTTGGTCCTGATGTTGTGTAATCTGGAGTCACTGGATGTCCAGTGTGTTTCATATGGCTCCTACACTGACCAGGGATATTACATAACATAATGTTTTCCTGGAAAACCCCATCTGAACTGGAAACGGGTAAACGGAAAACACACAAAGTGTATACTCTTATATTTAGACACTGTCCCGACGAGGAGGAGGGGCTTCTTTATGAGTTTTGGCGCTTTTGTTTTCTTATTGCAAATGTAGATATGCATTGTAAATCCAATTAGGATAAATCTTCATCTTTACCATAACGTTTGAAAAGTCCAAGTTAAGTAAACACCCAAAGGGGCTATAGACAGTGAAACAACTAATTAAATATGGTCTACATTTAGCAGATTACCTATAAACGCGGATTTGTTTCTATTGGTGGTTTCGTGCAGCCCGGTGAGGTTCAAGCGTTAAAAAAGTTGCGATCAGAAGTTCATCGTTTCATTTACTAACAACTCTCCCATTCAGCGACCATGCAGACTGATAACTGACACATTAATCTGAATGGATCTCACCTCGTTCACGGTCCTGCAGCTGCTTCAGTCCTCCGGAGGAGCGAGAGTCCTGACTCCTGAGTCAGCAGCTCTCCCCTGTGTGTCTCCCACAGATCCCTCCTAGTTTCATGCAGGCAACATAGTGTCTCTCCATTGATCTGGGATGACTGTTAGCAGATTTATACCAAGTTGATGCTTCTGTTAAAGCTACTATAAGGCAGTAGTTCAATCTGTGTTGTTTCGCTGCAGGTAAGTCGTGTACAGTGCAGTGTGTGCGATCATAACTCTGAGGACCACCCTGCAGGGTCTAATTACAAAGTCTCTAAACTACAGGTCTGCACTTCCTCTCTGCTGAATTCCAGAGAGAGAGAGAGAGAGAGAGAGAGAGAGAGAGAGAGAGAGAGGCAATAATCAACATTTCCAGACCTGGTGTAACCTTTTGTCTCACCTTGAAAGAATGTGCCCTGATAAGACGAAATGTCCAATTTAAATGAAAAACTTACAAACTAAAAATGTAGTTATTGTATGTACACTAAAGCTAGAGCTCTAGAGTGAAAACCTAAAATAATAGATGATTTCATGCTGTATTTACAATGAGCTTAAAACAATATGGTTTTAATGGAGAGTGTTCGTCCTTGAGTGTCTGTATTTTGGCTACACAGTTTAATAGTCTCATTATATATATTAGGAGCTGAGATTGAACTTCCAAAGGAAAAAATAAGGTACTTCAGTGGTTCATGTCAACTGGGATTTAAATTGGTATGCTAGAGAAAAACAGGCCTAACACAAAATGTTCTTACTCCAAAAAATGAACAGCTGACGCCAGAGTGTGTTTCAGTACAACCACAGACTGAAAAACGACAACTAAGAGACAGAAAAATGACTATGAAGAGAAACGAAAGACTGCACGGAAGTGTTGAAAAAACTATAAGAGACACAAGATGACTCAGTAAAGATATATAAACATCCACTCTCTCCCTATTGAAGACAGTTGCAGTGGAGTCATAGCTGGTTGAACTCCATCTTCTTTACGACCCCATGTTGGAGTTGTTTGCATGATCAGTCTGTCAGAGAACGAGAGGATACGAGGCAGGACTTGTGGACACGTGTACCTCGAGCACAGCTGTTGACCATTACAGCTGTGGTTCCCGAGGGTTGAGGTTTCATGTTCTGCGGTTACATCAGGAGAACATTCCTCTGGTTTTCCGGCCAAGGTAAACTTATACGAGTCTTGCCTGTGACCACCTGACCTGCGATATCTCTGTAAATATTTACTAGCTGTTGTCATTACAAATCAGACGCTACTATTGGAGCTCATAACTCTTCCTCCTGTCTGACCCCAGTAGTCCTCCTCTACTGTTCTGACAGGTTGTATTTCATTTATAAGTCGTTAGTCTCATTTATCTCTCTGTTTGGTATCTGTTTTATAAGCTCAAGCAGTATCTCACACCCTGACCTCAGAGTTATAAAAGGACTATTTTTGACCTTTCAGGGGAACCATTTGCTCTCCTGGGATTGGCGACTGATGACTAGATATTGGCGCTCGCTTGTGTCATAAAAGATGGAGATTTTTAAGGCCTGAAGAATAATTTTATTTGGACACAACAACCTTACATCCACTTTTCCAGAACACAAGACATATTGTTAGTGGCTGCCATGATTATGGGTCACTGCGTTCAAAGTTGAAAACCAGAAATGAGTTTAAATGTGAGCCTTCAAAACATTCCTGTGGCTCGGCGGAGGAAAAAACGCTAGAGGACGGGCAGTTGGTCAGCATGTAATTATCTGACAAATCTACAGGGATTTAAAAGCTGTAAAAAGGATTTTATGATTAGGCCTGTATGACCCTCTTTTATTAGGAACGGCTGATTTGAAACTAGAAACAGACATAGATGAATGGTTCCCAACTATGATCTCTGTGTGACGTAAACTCTGAAAATGAAATAAAAACCATCCCTGAAATTAAAGATAATCCTTTCAGTCACAATACTATCAAACTCTAGGATATAACGGTACCACTTTACAATAAGACTACCCTTATAAAGGGTTTAGGAATAGTTTGTAATTCATTTATTAATTAGGTTGTGAACACTTTATAAATCATTAATAAGCTTTTACAAGAAATGAGATAAACAGGGCAGCTGTGACCGGTTGCTTGCCAAATAGTCAGCCCACATGTATCTGTACTGCTCAGCCTTATTAGAAATGCTAGTTACTCATTAATAAATGGGAATGTGTTTTACACTTTACAATAAGGCTCCCTTTTGGAAACTATAAATGTTAGTAACTCGTAAATAAATGGTCATAAAGAGATGCCAAGAAACATCAAGATGGATGGGGGGGAATCAACTCGGTGACAAGGATGCTGGCTGAGGAAGAAGACGAAGTAAGCTAGGTAGCCAATATAAGGCTTAGCAGTACAATGTGCTAAATGTGGCCTCACTATTTGGCAAGATGACTAAGCCTTATATTGGCTACCTAGCTTACTTCGTCTCCTTCATCAGCCAGCATCTTGGTATCTGTTGCTCACTGAGTTGATTCTCGCTAGCCAATATAAGGCTTAGTCATCTTGCCAAATAGTGAGCCTGTGTTGATGTATGAAATGGTTCTTAATGATTAATAAAGTGTTTACAACCTAATTCATATCCTAAGTATGAACCCTTTATGAGTCCTTTATAAGGGTAGTCTTATTGTAAAGTGGTACCGATATAATAAAAGGAAAAACATTCCACCGTATATATTAAAACCCCTGACTTACGGTTCATTCAAGGTTATTATTATCTTTAATCAGGGAGAAAAAACTTTCACAGAGACACATTTTTTAGCGACAATATTTATTTGTATTGAAGCCACAAGATGCCAAATATTTGTTATCACATTCTTAGTCCCTATTTTAATCCTCTCAAATAGCCTCTATGCAAGGTCATACAGAAATGGACAGTTACTATCTTTATTATTATCATTACTATTTATGTTATTATTATTTTTAACATGTTATTTTAATTATATATATATTTATTTGCTTTTTATCAAAACAAAAGAACATTTTCATTATTTGTATTTATTTATTATTTGAATATTTAATACGTTATTTTAATTATATTTTATTTTTGTATTGCTTTTTTTTACAAACTAAAATACGTTTTATTTATTATTAATTATGTATTTATTTTCATTATTATTATTTTATTACTTTTTTAAACTATTTTTTTTTTAAAGTTGTCTCTAGCAATGCAAAGGGAACTTCTTTTTGAATGTCTAATGTAATGGGGAACATCTACAAAATGTACATTATATTAAATTAAACTGCACTTCACCTAAAAGAGAAGACTCACAGTAAGTCAAAGTGCATGTGAATCCACTGGAGGATGTGCAGCTGTGCCTCTGTTTCCTAAAGAGGGTGAAACACAGTCATCCCGACCCCAAATCCCCCCCCCTCACTGCGGGTTACATCCAAAACAAGCCCTGAGGTTTTTTATCAGACTTTACAGGTTGTGCTTTTCATGAAATCCCTCTGTTTCATTTACTCCGTCTCTCTTTCTCGACATCTATTCTTTGCCAAAGCTTCCTCTGAGATTGACAGAACAAACAAGCTAAATGAAATGAAACAGGCTGAGAAAACAAAGCTTAAGACAATGTCCATTGCTCCACTGGCTCCCTGTTCAATCCGGTATCAACTTCAAAAACCTACTGCTCACTAAAGCCCTACATAACCTGCCCCCCCCCCCCTATCTGGCTGACCTTCTTCAGGAGTACACCCCCTCTCGCTCCCTCCGCTCCTCCTCTGCTGGTCGGCTAACCGTCCCCACCCCACGCCTCGTCACCATGGGTGCTCGGGCTTTTAGCTGCAGTGCTCCCAGACTCTGGAACTCCCTCCCCCCGCACATCGGACAGTCAGACACAATCACCATATTCAAATCCCAATTAAAAACCCACCTGTTCAAATCTGCCTACTCACTGTAGTGCTCCCCATTATAACACATTGTACGGTGTCCTTGGGTGTCATGAAAGGTGCCTAAAATAAAATTATTATTATTATTAAATCAGGGCGAATAATTGAGATGCTAGTTTTCATTGTTATACTGAAGACACAAGCAGATCCAAGGAAGAAGAAGAAGAAGTTCTTATTATCTTTTGTTCAGCTTTCTAATGTCCCCTAGTGGCAGAATGAACACAGTACATCTAAGATATTTGAGTCTATTGTGAGATAAATATGAGAATTGTCTTTCACAGTAACAAAAACAGAGAGGAAGGAGACAGTATTGTATTACCCTGTACTCCATTGGTGAAAGTTCTGCACCTTTGCACTATTTCGAAATATTTTGTACTTTTCTGAGTATTTGCACATCTGAAAATAACTTATTCCATTCCACTACAAATCAGAGGCATATATTTGACTTTTTCTTCAACTACATTTCTCTGACAACTTCACTTTCAAGACAATACAACATATAATCAACAAATGCATTAGAGCAGGGGTGTCAAACTCAAATACACAGTGGGCCAAAATAAAAAAATGGGTACTAGTCGAGGGCCGGACTGGTTCAATGTTTATTGCAAAACTTATTGAAATGAACTTATTGCACACATTAAACCTGGAACTAACAAAGCTTAAATTATTGCCTATAAAAACAACATTAAACATTAAATAATCAGTTGCATTCATTTCTTATGGCTCTATCTGCAGAGTCATTTCTTATGGCTCTATCTGCAGAGTCATTTCTTATGGCTCTATCTGCAGAGTCATTCCTTATGGCTCTATCTGCAGAGTCATTCTTATGGCTCTTTGCAGAGTCATTCTTATGGCTCTATCTGCAGAGTCATTTCTTATGGCTCTATCTGCAGAGTCATTTCTTATGGCTCTATCTGCAGAGTCATTTCTTATGGCTCTATCTGCAGAGTCATTTCTTATGGCTCTATCTGCAGAGTCATTCCTTATGGCTCTATCTGCAGAGTCATTCCTTATGGCTCTATTTGCAGAGTCATTTCTTATGGCTCTATCTGCAGAGTCATTTCTTATGGCCTATCTGCAGAGTCATTTCTTATGGCTCTATCTGCAGAGTCATTCCTTATGGCTCTATCTGCAGAGTCATTTCTTATGGCCCTATCTGCAGAGTCATTTCTTATGGCTCTATCTGCAGAGTCATTCCTTATGGCTTTATCTGCAGAGTCATTCCTTATGGCTCTATCTGCAGAGTCATTCCTTATGGCCCTATTTGCAGAGTCATTTCTTATGGCTCTATCTACAGAGTCATTTCTTATGGCTCTATCTGCAGAGTCATTCCTTATGGCTCTATCTGCAGAGTCATTTCTTATGGCTCTATCTGCAGAGTCATTTCTTATGGCTCTATCTGCAGAGTCATTCCTTATGGTCTATCTGCAGAGTCATTCTCATGGCTCTATCTGCAGAGTCATTTCTTATGGCTCTATCTGCAGAGTCATTTCTCATGGCTCTATCTGCAGAGTCATTTCTCATGGCTCTATCTGCAGAGTCATTCCATGGCTCTATCTGCAGAGTCATTTCTTATGGCTCTATCTGCAGAGTCATTTCTTATGGCTCTATCTGCAGAGTCATTCCTTATGGCTCTATCTGCAGAGTCATTTCTTATGGCTCTATCTGCAGCTTTTTCGGAGTCATTTCTTATGATTACATTTTTCCACAGGCCAACAACAGCTTCAAAAAAATTTCCCTCAAAGAAAAACCAAACATGCCCTGTTGTCTCAAGAAAAAAGTGCAGAAGGAACATCCATTGAAACTCAGTGTGCTGCTCTGTGATGCTAGTTCAAGCCAGATACTTGGCATCTCATCTTGGGTGCAAGTTCATCAATGTTTGGGCTCAGGCTCTGAGCTGAGGAAACCCTCAGGATTGAGTGAAGGTGCAATATACCGGCGGGCCAGATCGAATAGTAATTAAACATTATCCTGCGGGCCGAAATGAAATCCACCACGGGCCTGATTTGGCCCCCGGGCCTTGAGTTTGACACATGTGCATTAGAGTGTCTTATCGTATGTTAATTCAAAGCTATGTCAAATAAACTCCACCCTAAACCTTTGCAGCATTAAAGGGAAGGCATCAATGAGAGAAACATAAGATAATAGATGTTTCTGAAATGGGCCATTCCTGCAGGACTTTTACTAAAGTATTTTGCATTGTGATATTACTACTTTTACTTTAGTCAAAGAGCTGAATACTTCCAGCTCCACTGCCAAAGACAATGGGTTCACTGAGACATAATAATGACATACAAGTAGAAATACAACAGTCTAGACATTTAGAAATATATAGTAACATTTTAAATGTATTTGAAATTATTACATTTTGTTATTGATAGAATAATGTTTGTTTAGTTCAGTTTAAATGTTGCAGCTGGTCAAGGAGGGGCTAATTTGAATCCTTTTAAATACTACTGTGTATCTTAATCTAAAAATAATATGTGATATTTGGTTTAAAACATATATTTTGTAACAATAATCTGAATCTGTAAAGTAGAAACTAAAGGTATTGAATACATGTAGTGGAGCAAACACTTCAATATGTTCCTCTAAGTGTAAAAATAAATTGGAAATACTTAAGTAAATTACAGGTAACTCATAAGTGTCACAACTTGACCAGCTATGAACACATGAATAATAATCATAATCCAGTAGTTTAATGTATATTATTCTAAAATGGACCATTACTAATTAATTATTGCTTTTTTAATTGTTTTGCTTTTGGTACTTTAAGTATATTTTGATGCCAGTACTTTTTTACTTAAGTAAGAGTATTTTTACACACTACACAGCTCGACATGTTCTGGGTATAATAAATAGGTTACGCTGTGACAAGGTAAGAAGAGTTGTACAAACTCAGATGAAAAGCAACATCTTGTTTGTTCCTGACGTGGCTAAATATCTCGAACTCGGTGAGGTGAGCGGAAGTCGCTGGTTGTGTCAAAGTTAAATGTCAAACCGCACTCTAATACACACACGCTCACTCTCACACACCACCAGGACCACCTGACAGGACATGTAAACACTTCACACACACGTTACACACATGCTGTCTCTAACACTGTTTCTCACGTCACCCCCCCCACACATGCACACGCACACACCCACACACACACACACACCCACACACACCCACACACACACACACACACACACACACACACACACACACACACACACACACACACACACACACACCCCTAGAGGCCTCATTCCACAGCGACACAGGAAGTGAAAGGGTGACCCATTTCTACCAGAAGTTTATTTTGTTTGGTCTCTGCACACATGTCCCCGAGTGCAACGGAAATATACTGCATGTGTAGAGACAGCAGCAAATACCACTGACCTCAATAATTTACAAAAAGACATCTAATAAATATTATACACAATTATTTGTTGTACACACACAGTTACATGCATATCGTCTATTTCTGTATCTTAATTAAAACTAGAAAAAAACGACTTTTATTGCATAATTTTTCCATTCAGGTCAGTAATACACCATCAAATAGACTACTGAGCAGCAGTGGTGTAATGTAAAAAAGTACATTTACTCAAGTACTGTAGTAATTTAGAGGTACTTGTACTATACCCAGAGGTTGTAGAAGTAGTCAGATCTTGTACTTGAGTAAAAGTAGAAGTTCCAGAGTGTAGGAATACTCTGTTACAGTAAAAGTCCTGCATTCAAAATGTTACTCAAGTAAAAGTAGAAAAGTATGAGCGGCAAAATATACTTAAAGTACCAAAAGTAGTCATTGTGCAGATTGGTCCATTTCAGAATAATATATATGATATGTTTTATTATAATTATTGATAATTAAAGTGTTATCAAAGCTAGGTGCAGCTAGTTGTAATGACGTTGTATACTGCAGGGTAGCAGTAGTCCATTAATGTATTTAATATATATTTGTAAAACTGCAAATATGATGCTAAAATGAGCCATTATGCTTAATGAGTACTTTTGGTACTTTAAGCATAAGTTGAGACCAATACATTTATAGTTTTACTTAAGTAGTTTTACTTAAAGGTGGGGTAGGTAATTCCCTTCAGAAACACTTTTGTTATATTCCATGGAATGCTCTTAACATCCCGATAGCAATGAATACATTAAATGCTTTGACAATAAATATATACAAATATTTCATCTGTGGAAGCCGTGGCGCTGTAAAAAGCACGACCAATCATTTGAGCCGGCCCGAGTCAGATGATTGGATGGCCTACCTGCCTGTCAGCCTTCAATCTGTGCACAAACTTATCTCGTGCCCTCATTGGTCATGTGCGCGTTCGTGTGTGTTGGAGGAGGGGCTCTGTAAGGAAGTCTCAAGGAAGGGGCAGATTATTTCCGGTTGTGTACTTTCAAATTCTAGCGCACTCGAGCTGGTTTCTCCATTCTTACCTACCCTACCTTTAAGTGAGATTTTCATTTTCTTTTTCTTGCATCTGAGTATTTTTTACAATTGAGATCACTACCATTACTCAAGTAACAAATATCAGTAATTCTTCCTCCACTGGCACTAACACAATTCTTAATCGTTAACTTTACCAGGAGGATATTCTGTTTGTGAAATAATGACAAATAGTGATTGATTAGGGATTTCTTCAATTTATTAAAAAGCATGAAATCATTTATAAAGATATACAAACAAATTGGATAGACTAACAAACACATCAGCGGCAAACCAGCTGCCATTTTGACCGTAAATAGATATAAAAGTTGCTGTAGTTGGTCAGTTTTATACCCTTAATGATCAGCTATAACAGACATCAATGTCTAAAGCCAGTTAGACTCTGAAGCGATGCTCAGTAAAGTAAAATATAAGTATTAACATAATAAAAACACGTCTAAACCACGTCTCACTGCTTTCAAAATCCCAGATCTGCCTGCAGGAATGAAGAATTTATATTTTGCGATGATATAAGTCGTTTTGAAGAGGTCTTAAAAACATGTCTTTCTTAGACTTAAGTTAAAGTAATAAAAAGCAACCTAAAAAAGGGTATTTGTGTGTGTTTTAAGACATGTATAACTGATAGTAGCATTTAGTTTGAAGTCTACTTTCATGCTTTGCTTTGCTATGTTATTTGATACATATTTTAACACTTAGGCAAATAAAGCTAATTGAAATGCATAAAAAGAAAATACTGTAACAGTCCCACAGTATTTTACACATGTAACATTACACCATAATACATGCATTACTGTATATATCAGCGATTTAATAACACAGCAGTTTCAGCCAGTACAGTATTTGTATTAACAGTTTACATAATTTGTGCTTGCTCTTATATTTCTGGCTCCGTCCCTACTCATTAAGTTGTTCATCTAACCAGGTATTTTCAGACTGTCTCTTAAAACTCTGTCTTCACTTGTACCAAATATACACTCTATATGTATTTATCTTATAACAATCTCCTGTACAACTGTTGTGCAATAAGCAAAGTAAATTAAATGTTGTCTTTTACAATTAAAGCAAAAGTGTGAAGTTCATTTCAACTGTGTCATTTCAAAGGGTTGCTTATTCAGACTTTACGAGCACAGATCAAAACGTTGCTCATTATCTTGAGATTTTTGAATTTACGGAGGGGTAAAGCATAACCATCATGTAAATTGTAAGAATGCACAATATATGCTCGCTTTCACATCAGATTAGAACAAACATCAGTCAAAGTTTTAAACAATTACACAGAGATTCTTCCAGATACATTGAAATCTCTACCTTTCATTTTTGTAATAAATATACGGCTACTTCGTTTTTTACGATGGTTTACTTATCTGCTATTTGTTTTTTACTTATTGTGTTTTTTAATACTTGTGACGTGGGCCTACTCAAACGTGTAAGTCTATTCTCTTGGCTTTATCTACACTACACTTCTGCTGTTTTAATAATGTACATTTCCCCGCTGTGGGACAAATAAAGGAATTCTGATTCTGATTCTGAAAAGTGTTCAGATGGATTTATTGCTGAAGGTTGTCTGCAGCTCTTTGAGGGTCATGTACCCGGTTCTGCATGGCTCGACAGGCATGGAGGAGGACCTGCTCACGGATCCCGCTGAAGGCCAGCTGCCACCATCTCCTGCTGCAGGAACATCCTCCTGCTGACTTTCGGGGGAAATCAGAGTAGGACTTGGAGGGGTCGTAGCAGCGAAGGGAGGGCACATCCACAAAGGAAGGTGGAGAGGGAGAGTAAGGAGAGGAGGATGATCATCAAAAACCTCTTCGTCTTCCACAAACTCTTTATCTTCACTGCTGTCTTCATCTTCCTTTCCAAAACCGAATCCGGAGTCTGGGCTCTGCGGCTCTTTCTTTAAGCTGTCGTAGTTTGGAAAGGGATCAGGTGCAGAACAGAGGTTGAAGTGAAGATGGTTGTGGAAATCCTCCCTATAGGTGAAGTATGCCGGGTTGGGGTCAGTTCGAACGGAGCTGTTGCCGGAGGAGCTGGAGATGAAGTAGCCCATGTTTGAGAAGTAGGATGAAGAGGAGGAAGAGGAGTTATCAACGACCCCGCTGGAGCCTGAGATGATGGAGGGGTGAGTGCTGCAGTGAAGCAGGGCCCTGGTGGAGGAGGGGGGGGGGGCGACATCCCAGCTCTCACACATCTCTAACGGGGAGATGGGGTCACGAGGCTGCGCCGTGAAGAAGGCCTCAGACACTGTCAGAGGGTTCAGCCAATTCTAGGGACGAATAAAGGCAAGGCAAGTTTATTTATATGGCACCTTTCAACACAAGGCAATTCAAAGTGCTTTACAAAAATGAAAGACATTAAGAAACATATTATAAAATGGCATTTAAAAACACTCATTTAAAAGCAAAGACAATAACAAATATTAAAGTTACAGTGGAGTGTGAGATACACACATCTGAAATGTTTAGGTCTGACTCTCAATCATTGCTAACTTTTTAGCAGAAATAGTTTTCTATGACCTCACTTTCTTTCTACTTTCTTTGTTAACTTATCCTTTAGTTATTTCAAGTGTTTTATGCTAAACGAACGTTACCTTTTTTAAATGCACATTAGTTAAGTTTACCTTGTCTTTCTTGGAATAAAGAGAGATTTAGTGTAGGAAATACACTTGAAGACAGTCTATTTTTACAATTTCTAGTATACCTTATTGCATTTCAGAATCAGAATACTTTTATTAGTCCCACAGAGGGGACATTTACATTGTTACAGCAGAAAAGAGCCAAAGACAGCTTAATGTTACCCAAGAAGCATGCATAAAAAAGTATTAAAGACTTTAAAAAAAAGTTTCACAATTTACAAAATACACATCCTGTAACAGTTCTGAGGATTTAGCAGCCAGGTATATATTGCACAGTTATTAACGGCATATATATATATATATATTGCTCATATTTGCACTGTTGTATATTGCATAATGCTATGTTTTAATGGTGGGTTGTGCCATTTGTTTTGGAAGAATCGCAGCTGTTCTTGAAGAAGCAAAGACGAATTTCCATTGAGGTGACAACAAAGTCAATCTAATCTAATTTAATCTAATTTTGAGGAATCTAACCTATAATCGAATCTAATGTCCCTAATTTTACGAGAAGTTCTCTGTGAGTGTGAGTTTGTCTGATGGTGTTGGTTTGAATACAAGCTAAAGACAAACCACACCAGGTGGGTTTTGCGGTTAAAAGTAAAAAAAAAGGTTCCAATCTTTGACAGACTGTTTCTGTAACTCTGTCCTTTTTACTGGCAGTCAGTATTCAGTTATAGCCTTTGCTTCCTTTTAACCTGAACCAAATCTGCTAACTGAATTTAAGTAAGGGGTAATTCAATGGCAAAAGAGCCCTAATAGAAAAGGCTGTACTCTTTTATAATTCAACCTTGGTCAAGATGGAGTTATTGGAGTCCTTCTTGTTTGGCAGTATAAACGACAAGTAGAGTACAATAGCTGTATTGTGGTTACATTTTAGTATTTTTATAGGGCGATGTCACTTCTTTAACATAACTGAATAATCTCAATACTTCTTAGACCACTGGAGCATTTGTTAGGCCTTCCATATGTATAAGGAAGCCAATAGCGAACATATAGTGAAAATAAAAGTGGTCCCAGGATTGAACCCTGAGGTACACCAATTGGGAGAGATGACAAAAGAAAACAAAAAATCTTTCTGGTGTCTAAACCCGATGAGTTGGTTTTATTTTTGTCTGTTTGTCAGCAGAGTTGTGGGAAAAGACTGGCCAGATTTTTGTGCAATTAGGAGAAGGGTTTAGCATGATCCAATGAAAAACAAATGATGTCTTAGTCACAATAACAGGTCTGGATACACATGTACTTTTTGAAAACATTGCCTTTGCGGAGAAATGTGCTTTTCTAATGTCCTTCTAGTTTTTACCTTTAGATTTCCTCCGTGGACAGAGTGGAGAGTGTGGAAGTATTTTGAAGGGTTTGGTAACGGCTTCACTTTGAGGAGCCTAAAACGGCAAAAGGGAGCAATCATATTAGACTTACTGGATTCACACACACACACACACACACACACACACAGGGACACAAGTCAACATTATACTCACCCCCTGCTCACACAACTCCTGTAAAGGAACACCGTTACAGTGATGAGACCCAGGATGACGCCCAAAATCACTCCGAATATTATCAGTTGTGTCGGACTCAGAAGCCGTTCTGAAACAGAGAGCTGACATTACAAGGTGTAAAGATGCAAGTCAATTATTTTTGCATTCTCCTCAGCTCATAAGTTTTGTTTGTTTTTATGTGCTTTATAAGGGTTTGGTTTTTCCTGATTTATTTGTATTCCAGTAGTTCCACTTCACCTTTGTGTGTTTTTCCCGCCATTTTTGATTGTCTGCCCCGATAAAGTTGACCTGTCCCTCGTTAGCCCTGCAGTCGCCGGACCTCCTGCTCACCCATTACCGTTCACTGGCTCATGTCCAAACTAAACGCTACATACTCCTACTCTAATGGAGTGGACTCAGTCTAGTCTCACTCACAGCTGAATGAGCCTCTTTTTTTAAGGCGGAGGACATAAATACAGCTTTAGGACAAACTCCCCTCTCTCCAGCCGAGAGAGGAACCGTCCTTACTATTAGGTATAGTTTTGAATCAGCATATCTTAGACATCTCAGGATTTTTTTACAGACAATTTATAAATCCTAGTAGTGGGGGGAGGGCAGAAATCATAGCTTATACAGAAAATAGTCCTCCCATTAGTCATCCAGTTGCAGGATAAGTGTAATTATAATACAATTCCATAAATCTTTACTGCTGTTTCCTTTACTTGTAAACCTCTTTTAAATCTTTGTATGAGCTGCTTGGTTTTTGCAACAGTCCCTGTAAAAATACAGTCTTTACAATTAAATCCACACGTCTAACACTTTCTAAACTAGACCTGGGGAGGCCTTTATATGACCCTAAATAAAAAATAAAACAAATGCTCTAATACATTTGCCTGCTGTCCCTGTCCGCCTTCTGGACCTTTAATCTGCTTTTTTGCCTGGTTAAAGTATCATCACCTAATCTGCTCGTCTGCATGTTGGCCCTCCTCGCCTACACAAACATCCATCAGACGTGATAATACTTTATTTTATTCATAACTTCTCACCATATCAACTTGATTAATCCTGCCTTTTCTGACCCGTGTTCATCTTAAGTGGAAGATGTTGTGAGTATGAAGGGTTCTTTAAAATATTTCATCATTAGTTTCATATGCAAGAAACTTTGTGTCTGATCTACTTCAGTCAATTGACTCGCCTGTGCACCATTTTGCCAAACTACAGTTTAGAGCTTATTTTATCTGTGCTTTGTGAGGACTTGAATCTAAATAGATGACTTCATTCTCAACAGGCCTGTAAGCTTTTAGATTAAAAAAAATAAAGAAAACTGGACGTCTTTTTACCTCGATTCTGTGATGTTTCCACCTTGTTTGTCCAGGATGTTGTTGGACTCCAGTTGCTCCAGTGGCTATTAAGATTTTTGTCTAAAATGGGTTTGACTCTCACCCTGACCTCACAGTGACCCTTTAGTTTCCCAGCAGGGATACTTAGCTCTCGTTCTTTTGTGGACAGAATATTGCCCTCCTGAAAGCATATAAAAACGTCAGCCCAATATCAAAAGAAGGGAAGTATATCAACAACCAGGAATGATTTGCCAAAGCAGTATCTGCGTTTACTTTAGTGTGAAACCAAGCACTGCCTTATTTGATGCACAGATAATTGAACTAAAAATAAATATAGGCCTGCAACATTAAGGCCAAACTCTAGTGGAAGGGGAAGTGACATAATGTTAAACTTACACAAAGCTAATGTTAGCAGTGCATCAACCTTTGCATCGCTTTGAAAAGTTAGTAACACCCCAGTTTGCGAGTAGGAAGAAGCCACAATATGTCACCATAAAATATACAATGAAAAATCAATAGAGAAAACAAACTCCCACACTTTTTAGCCATACTGCTAGCATGGATGGCAATGTTGCTATTTTAGATTTAACCTTTAATCTAACACTTATGTCCTAATTATTATACTATATTATTATTATTCTCGTTTTATTTTTGTGTAAAAGGCCCATTTATGCATGTATAGTGTCGGCACTCACGTTCCATGTCTGGTGTTTCTGTTTGATCTGAGTTTGAAAGCTTAAGGTTTTTAAGAGCATAGAGGGAAGACTGCCTGGACGCCACGATATACTCGTCTCATTGGCTGTGCTGCTGACATTAGGAACACCTGGAGGATGCATTTTTACTGTAGGAACACGAAATTGATGAACAATTATTACTACAGTTTGAAAGCCACAAATATGAAAACAGATATGGATTTAGTTATTTACTTTTTAACATCATATCATGATTTTTATGTCCGATTCTTAACCAGATTTGCAAAAGAACATTTAAGAAGCACCTAAAAAGGTCACTGAGGAAGTAAAAGCCACTCACTGTGCTGCACTGGTTTGTAGTTTTTGATGTTCTCCATCATTGTGCCGTTACACTCCACACGGATGAAGGGCATGGTATTATAGGAGTTAAATTTCTGGAAGGACCCATCATTTGATCAGTTAAACAGTTTAGGAGCGAAGGAGCAAGACTGCTGATTATTGTTATCAATGCTAACCATAAATGAGATGTTAACATGTTCAAATGAATTATATTTTAGAGACTTACTTTATTTTCAAAGACAAGACTGCAGCCTCGAGTAAAGTTAATGTGTTGTTTCAGCTTGCAGCTTCGACTAAATCAGAAAAAATACAAAAATCAACACTCTTGTTAAAAATAAATACCCTACGAAAACACATTTTTCATCCATGACATTTTGGCAAGCAGTAATGAGTAGAGTATATTCAACATCTTACATAATTTTTTCCTTAACTCCCAGGATTTGGCCGATCCATGTTGACTGCTCACCAAAGATCCAGCAGTCCGCATGGGGAGTCGCTGCAGAGCTTTCCCATGTGCAGCTGATATTGTTGACGTAGTCATTTACACAAGAGAGTCCTTGAAACACAGAGAAACAACAAAAAGATAACTTCAGTATTATTGGACTTTGAGGGGGGGGAGAGAAACTCCCTCTGGAAGAAACCTTAGGATTATAGCGTTTGCAGAACATTTCGTGCACAAAAAACCTATATAACACACTACAGGAGAAACTAACTAACACAGAAAATGTTTCAGTTACGTTCGTCTTTGGTTATACCTCTCAAGCCTTTGTGAAAGTTGGCTGCATGCACTGAAAACAGAACCACCAGTAAGAATAGGGACAGCAGGATCGTCATGGTGATGACCACAATATGACTGTAAACAGAGAGGAACAATGAGAACCTAAATGAATAGTGATACACAGAAACATTTTGACATATGAATTAGGGATGTATGCAAAAGCAACACCTTTATCTAGTATATCTAAATTTGTGTGTGTGTGTGTGTGTGTGTGTGTGTGTGTGTGTGTGTGTGTGTGTGTGTGTGTGTGTGTGTGTGTGTGTGTGTGTGTTGTGTGTGTGTGTGTGTGTGTGTGTGTTTAAACTAGATTATTATAAAGGGGTGGGTATGATCATGTAGTAACTCAGCAGTTTAGAAACACCTCTATATGCATCGTTTTTTAATGGAGGGAAACTCATCTCTGGAACCGCATCAGCCAGTCGTTATTGGCAGAGTGATGAGCAGTTTTGAGAGTCAGAAAACGATACTAGATCCACACAGAGAATACAACTCATCCTGAGAAGGTGGCAACTTACAGTTATAACTGAAACTTACTGGTTGCATTATTACAGAGAGTATAATAACTGCATTAACAGCGTCTTATTAGCCATACTGATGATTGTCAGGGAATAATTTCCATAGATGTTTACCTTTTGCCCTCTGACGCAGATGACCAACCTTGGCATCTGTTATCTCCCTTAAGGAGGGGCTGCTTTAGCCATTTGTTGTTGTTGCCAGTTTATGACCGGGCATCTCTCGGTCAGAGATAGTTTATTGTTATGAGGACATATGGAACAACTCCTTCTCGGGGCTTGATGAACCCAAGGTGTGAAATCTTCGAGGCCATAAGCGTCAACTGAAAGTAATTCAGTGTCCCCAGCTGTTTAGTCTATCTAGTGAAGAATGTTGATTACCCTCATCCAAACTAGTTAAAACCTCTACGAGAGGACGGTTTCTTCAGAATCTATTGTGGCATCTCATCCGTGTGGTCAGACCGTGGCCCTGTGACATGTATTGTGAATTCAGCATCATTGAAGTCTCCGGTTTGGGAACATTTTGGTTTCGCAGTTACGTACAAGGATGACGGACAAAGACAGGTGGACCGAACCAAAGCTGTTTGTCGGCATTGTTCAACTCAAATTGGTTACGCGGTCTGGCAATACATCAAACTTGCACACTCATTTGAAAAGGCATCACCCGAACGTGAATATCACCGGTACCTCAAGAAAAATGACTGAAGTGCAAACCCAACTCCGACGAGCATTTAAGCCTCCAACACTCGCAAAAAGTCCAGTGCCATGTTAGCAAAGCGCTACCTGGCTGTATCTGCTACCTCTGGCAGCTTAGGTGAGTTCTAGTACAGTACAGTTCAAGTACAGATTATTTCAGTTGATCGAAATGCTGCACCTTAATGTTTATTTTATTATATTTTGTATTTATTTGAGTGAATACATTATTCACAGTTTAATAATAATTAAAAAACCCCAAAAAATATTTTATGTTTTGTGATAATTTTTTCTGCTGGCCCGAAAACGTACCGAACCGTGACCTAAAAACTGAGGTACGTACCGAACCGAAATGTTTGTGAACCGTTACACCACTATTAATTATCATGCTTAATTTATTACATTACAGTCAGCTAAAGCTTTTATTTAAAGCAACTTACAGTAAGTGCAATAAACGAGGAAGATACAAACGTCAAACAAATGGAAAATGTGTGTTTTTAACACCTAAACATTTCTCAGAAGTCTGAGTCATTGTTCGTTTGAGCGTCAAAGCCTTAACCTAAAGTTACAGTAAATGAGTTAATGGAAAGTGCAGATGTTTTTGTAACATCATGCACAAGGGAAACACTTCTGTTCTGAGTAATAACAGAAGCTCAGGAACATTGTTGATGTAATTTAAAAAGTAACGTATATGTAATTTAGAGTTTAAATGTTGGTCATGGGGGTTGTGCAATAGGTCACCATTGTCAGTAGGTCTGTATGTAGAACTGTGAGTCTGTACAAAAGTCACGTGTTAATATGTTAATATCTTCTATCATGTTTTATGTAGTATGTAAGATTTTTTTTAAATCTTTTGTGTTACTGCAGGACAGATACCAGAACACATTTCCTACAATAAAGTATATTGTATCGTATCATAAATCAATGTATAAAAACTAAATATAATCTAAATGCAATTGAACAAGAGACCAGTGCAAAACATCAAAATAGTAGAAACATCTATAAAGACTCTTGAATTATTGTCTGAAAAGTGATACAGTACCTTGTGGGTCTCGGTCAGTTCGGTAGCAGGGGGTCCCCGAGAGGAATCACATTGTTGTCTCTCTGCTGGACCGAAGAGTTTAGAAGATTTCCTTTCTCTTCTGTCTTTCTACTCGCACATCACTATCTCACTCTCTTGTGCAATCTCTCCCTCCCTCTTTCTCTATCTCTTTCTGTCGCTCATCCCTCTGCCTCCTAATTCAGGCCCCTGTCTCTTCTTTAAAGTGCCCAGTGACACTTTCCACTTGTTACCACAGCCGGTGCCGTACAGGAAGCCTCATGAAGCTGTGATGGTGTGAGAGGACGGGTGGGGGAGGAAGGGGGAGGAAGGGGGAGGACAGGGGAGGGAGGGGGACTTTGAAACAAAGCTCCTCCTCCTCCTGCAGCTACCTGGACGCCGTTAAAATAATAATTGCACTGAACATAATAAAATGCACCACATCCTGTTTCAATCACAACGACAAGTGAGTTGTATGAAGGGGGAAACGGGCACTTTGTACTATGGAGTGGTTTATGTAAATTACATTTAAAGTGAAGATTCAGAGAACTAAAAGCTACCAGATTGAGAGCCATATGGGGTTAATTAAGATACCAAACACACACACACAAAAGTTGCACAGCAGGAAAACCGCTGCTCTTATAGCCGCAACCACTGCAGACACATGTATTTATACTACAGATGTGGGTCTATAGAGAGAAAGAAAGGCTAGAGTTAAAGCAGCAGATGTTTACTCAAAGGTCACCAAACATTTCATTTCTGTTTCTTCCTCTGATTAATATTGTGTAGGTCCTAGTATTTTGCTCTACACTATTTTGCTAAAACACAATTTTAGTTTGCACTTGTTTTTAAAAATAAATGTTTCCAAATGATAATGTAGCTACTAGTATGGAATTTGGGGAATGTAAGACTTAATATTCCATCAAAATGTTGGGAATAAGTCGATAAATGCAGAGTGTTATGCTTGTTTTTATTGGAATCCTTTGTTTACTTCAACAACATAGTGACATCACTAAGTAATACTTAGTAATATAGAAAAAAGTAATTTTGCCAACAGAGAGAGAAGGAAACAGGATGGCGAAAAAACAGTTTTAAGAGTATATTTTCACCCAGTGTTTTTTAGTCAAATGCCAATATGGGAGTGCAGTGTGTAGCACTGAATATAAGATCAATGTTTTAGTATCTACAAGTGTTAATCTCAGTCTTAAAGTTCAATGAAGGGCCATTGTGCAACACTCATCCGAGCTGTACTTATAGTGCCAACAAACCACAACGCATACTCACCTTTAACACAAACTGTTGCAACACAATATGTTTGAACCCAGCAGTCAACACACGCCTGGTTGTGAGTGGGTTTCAGGCCTACAGTGGGGCAGAGGGTGATCAAATGCCTCCCCCACTAGTTCCTGCACATACTTAGGTGTCAGCATCAGCTTGCAGCGGTAACAGGAGAGACGAGGGAAGGGTAGTGTGCAGACAAGGTGCAAGAAGAAGAAGGGCTTGCATCTCTTGCCTGAAGGTCAAAGTCCGCTGTGTTTGAGGCGAGAAGCTGCTGAGAAGGCCAAAGAGATGTTTGTGCTCGGATAGCAGCAAGAAAACAGTCTCAATCCACAGACCACAATGACAGGGGGAGGTTTGGGCTAGAAGGTGAGAACAGAAACAAGGGAGGGCACACTCATAATAATTTTTTTTTAAAACATCAGTCTAATCATTTTAGGGAGGCGTTTTAGATAAATATTGCTAAATTAAAAAGATTAAATCTGCTTTTTCTATTTAAGACTCATATAGTGGAGAAGGCACATCTAAAGTATGTTTAATTCCTGTAAGTAAAGGCCAGAGCTGACTAAGTTCAATATCCTGTGAGGTTTTACTGGTGGTTTCACATTGCTTTTAGCTTAGGGCTAATGTCAGCATGCTAACATGCTCACAATGGCAAAGCTAACATACTGTAAGGCAAGGCAAGGCAAGGCAAGTTTATTTATATAGCACCTTTCAACACAAGGCAATTCAAAGTGCTTTACAAAAATGAAAGACATTAAGAGCATTAAGAAACATATTATAAAATGATATCTAGAAACACTTATTTAAAAGCATTGATATAAAATGACATTTAAAAACACTCATTTAAAAGCAAAGATAATCAAAGTTACAGTGCAGTTTAAGATATGAATATATCAATTAAAAGCAGCGGCAAAAAGAAAAGTCTTCAGCCTGGATTTAAAAGTAGTAAGAGTTGCAGCGGACCTGCAGGTTTCTGGGAGTTTGTTCCAGATATTTGGAGCATAATAACTGAACGCTGCTTCTCCATGTTTAGTTCTGACTCTGGGGACAGAAAGTTGACCAGTCCCTGAAGACCTGAGAGTTCTGGATGGTTCATCATTTAGCATGAGGTCAGAAATGTATTTGGGCCTAAACCATTCAATGCTTTATAAACCAGCAGCAGTATTTTGAAATCAATTATTTGACACACAAGAAGCCAGTGTAAAGACTTCAGAACAGGAGTGATGTGATCCACTTTCTTAGTGTTAGTGAGGACTCGAGCAGCAGCGTTCTGAATCAGCTGCAGCTTTCTAATGGATTTTTTAGTGAGACCTGTGAAGACACCATTACAGTAGTCGAGTCTACTGAAGATAAAAGCATGGACAAGTTTTTCCAAATCCTGCTGTGACATTAGTCTTTTAATCCTAGATATGTTCTTTAGGTGATAGTAGGCTGATATAGTAACTGTTTTAATGTGACTGTTGAAACTCAGGTCAGAGTCCATGACTACACCTAGATTTCTGGCTTTATCTATTGTTTTGAACATTGCACTTTTATACGTTCGGCCTTGGCTCCAAAAACCATTACCTCAGTTTTATCTTTGTTTAATTGGAGAAAGTTCTGACACATCCAGTCAATGATTTGTTCAATGCACTTACTCAGTGTTTGAATTGGAGCATAGTCTCCTGGTGAAATGGTTATGTAAATGTGGGTGTCATCCGCATAGCTATGGTAACTTATTTTGTAGTTTTTCATTATCTGAGCCAGTGGTAGCATGTAGATGTTAAAGAGAAGAGGCCCCAAGATGGAGCCTTGAGGAACCCCACATGTCATATTTGTCAACTCAGATGTGTATTTACCTATAGAAACAAAGTTGTTTCTGTCCTTTAAGTAGGATTCAAACCAATTTAGAACTGTTGCCGAAAGTCCCACCCAGTTTTCTAGTCGGTCTAGTAATATGTTGTGGTCAACAGTGTCAAACGCAGCACTGAGATCTAATAATACTAACAATGACGTTCTGCCACTGTCTGTGTTTAAGTGGATGTCATTGAAGACCTTTACAAGAGCAGTCTCAGTGCTGTGGTTTGGACGAAAGCCTGACTGGAACACATCCAAACAGTTATTTAAATGCAAGAAATTACTCAACTGTTGAAAAACGACTTTTTCAATGATTTTACCTAGAAATGGGAGGTTTGATATGGGCCTGTAATTGTTCATTACTGAAGCATCTAGATTATTCTTTTTTAAGAGTGGTTTAATGACTGCCGTTTTTAGGGAAAAACACCTGAGTGAAGAAACTTGTTTACTATAGGAGGTAGATCTGAGGCCATGCAATGAAAAACATTTTTGAAAAATCCTGTTGGAATAATATCAAGGCAGCAGGAGGAGGATTTCAGAGGTTGAATAATGTCCTCTAGGTTTTTGGAATTGTGTCATGGTGTTTGAATTGATTTTAAGTGGACACAGGGACAAAACATTTGCTGTACCTGATGCAGAGGCACTGACTGCTTAATTTTCTGAATTTTGTCAGTGAAGAAGGAGGCAAAGTCATTGCAGGCCCTGGTGGATAGAAATTCAGAGGCTACTGACACTGGGGGGTTTGTTAGTCTGTCAACGGTAGCAAACAAGGCATGTGCGTTGTTTTTGGCAATGATGTCAGAGAAGAAAGACTGTCGTGCAATTTTCAATTCCAAATTATAAAAGCCAAGTCTCTCTTTATAGATTTCAAAATGAACCTGGAGATTTGTTTTTCGCCACCTGCGTTCAGCTTTTCGACACTCTCTTTTTTCTGTTTTCACGGTCATGGCCTTTCTCCATGGAGATATTTTCTTGCCAGTCACTTCCTTTACCTTAGTTGGAGCAATGGCATCTATAACATTTTACATTTTTGAATTAAAATGATCTACTAGCTCATTTACTGCGATGTTAGCAGGGGCAAGTGTGGAAGAAAAATTCTGAGTAAACATTTCCCTAGTATTTTCAGTTAAATATCGCTTTGTGGTTACCTCTTTTTGAAAAATTTTGTGAACAGAAATAGAGCTCTCAAAGAAAACACAGGAATGATCAGAGAGTGCAACATCAGTCACCACAACCTTAGAGATATTCAGACCCTTTGAGATAATTAAGTCCAGAGTGTGCCCCTTATTGTGCGTGGGCTCCGTCACATGCTGAGTCAGTCCATAGTTATCAAGAACACAAAACAGTTCTTTAGCCCCTCTGTCCTGGGGGTTGTCAACATGGATGTTAAAATCACCAACAATGACTAGACGGTCAAAGTCAATACACACTATAGACAGCAGTTCAGTAAAGTCATCAAAAAAGCTTGCACAGTATTTGGGTGGTCTATAGATATTTAGGAACAGAGCTCGAGAGGAGCATTTCAGGCGGTGGAGACCCCTCCATTTGTGTCATAGGTCTCCCATAATCAAGACATTCCTCAGGTGGGTGCAGTGATACTTCTTCGAGGTTTTCTGCTCGATGTGTTGTGTCTTTCTCTTGTTTTGATTCCTCTTGTTGCTTGTCCTTGGCAGAGGGAACAGATTGATGACGCAGGCAGTTGAATATGTTAGAGATAAACAATTTCACTCCTGACTTGTTCAGGCAAACTCCATCTGCCTTAAAAAAGATGTCTGCGGTCCAGAAAAAGTTAAAATTGTCAATAAAATGGACAGAATGGTCAGTACAGGCAGTTGAAAGCCAGGTGTTCAGTGCAAACAATCTGCTGAATCTCTCCACTCCTCTTCTGACTGGCGGTAGAGGGCCACTGATGAACACCTCCGCATTTAGAGAGCTGACAATTTCCAACAGACATTTAAAGTCTTCTTTCAGCACTTCTGACTGTTGTTTCACAACATAATTTGTTCCAATGTGCAGTACCACATTTTTCACAGTCGGATGTTCAGCCCCAATATGCAGGATCTTCTCAGCCAAGTCAGAGACCAACACTGGTAAAGTGGTGTCATTCCAACCTAGTCCATTCACTTCCACGTTAACTTCCAACCGTTGCATTTTCATTTCCAACACGGCCATCTTCTGTAGAAGTTTGTGGAAGTCATCTGTAGAGAAAGGAGGCATTTTGCTGCCAACTAGCTTAAGCTAAGTAGCATTCATTACCAAGCTTTAGCTGTTGCTAGGCCACGCTACTGTAAGACTGAGGTCGTCGTAAAAATATTGAAATATGGCTGAAACCCTCCATCTATTTACGAAGAATAACTGTCCCAGTGATAAGTTAAAGGTCCCATGTCATGCTTTTCTGGTTATTACCAGTCCCCTTGTGTGTTGTGTAGCTTTTTATGCATGTAAACGGTCTGCAGAGTCACAAACCCTCAAAGTACACCCTGTAGTAAAACTCTGACACAGAAAATACCTGTCTATGCTGCCCCAGAACGCCTCGTTGGAGATTTCTCTTTTTCCATTGTTTACTTCTTGGGTATAGTGACGTATTTCGGGTATAGTGACGTAACGTAACGGCTCCGCAGATTGGTCCAAATGGACCAATCCGCCGAGCCGTTACGTTACGGACTTCCTCACACGAACACACTCGGCGGGACATTGCGAGGCTCGCTGCTGCGAGGAGCGGGACAGTGTGAGCTGGCTCACTGGTGTGGGGTCGGCGAGACAGCGAGACACCGCGGAACTCAGCCTAAGCACACGCAGGAGCTCCAACAAGCTGTTAGGACAGAGTGAATACACATACTATACAGAGATGCTGTATGAGAAACCAATGTGAGTTTGGAAAATTGCACAATATAAATCTATTTTAGTATACCTCAACAATGGAATTATGATCAGTAGAAAGGGCCATGACATGGGACCCTTAATGTCCAGGAGCCGCTGCTCGAAGTTTTCAGAAAAGAAAAATAGGAAAATCAGCATAAAAAAGTAAGCAGAGGCAAGAGCAAGCAGAAAAGCGTCTGCACTGTAAGAAAGCAGGAAGCAAGCAGGTGTAATGTTTACCATGTTTAAAGTTTAGCCGTTAGCAAGCTCCAGTTTGGTTATTAGCAAAAAACACAGGTATTTGAGGCTGATGGGAATGTCTATACAGTTTTGTAATATTGTTAGGTTAGTATGATTTAGTTCCACCAGTGAGCTCAAAAAGCTAAATTGTGGAACCATAGGCCTACTTAGCTAACAATTTCTCAAAGTATGATCAATTCCTGTAAGTAAAGGCCAGAGTTGACCAAGCTCAATATCCTGTAAGGCTTTACTGGATCCACATTGCTTTTAGCTTGTGGCTAATGTCAGCATGCTAACATGCTCACAATGACAAAGCTAACATGCCACTTTTTTTAGCAGGTGTAGTCATTACTATGTTCACTTTAAAGTTGAGCGTGTAAGCATGCTAACATTTGGTTATAAGCCAAAAACACAAGTATAGTTGATGCTGATGTCATTATAGTTTTGAAAAATGGTTATAGCTTGTCATAGGCGGCGCCAGGGGGGCGCTAGGGGTGCTGAAGCTCCCCCTAGGATAGCCATAGCACCCCCAAGCACCCCCAAGAAATGTATGTCTTTTTTTATTTTTACATGTGAAATTCATAATTTGAAAAATGATTGATTCGAAAATAATATGCCACAGTACAGAACAAGTACTTCTGGGTCTCTGTGTTTCATTCAAGCTCGGCTCTGTGTGTGTGTGTGTGTGTGTGTGTGTGTGTGTGTGTGTGTGTGTGTGTGGCAGGTGCGCATTTAGTGTGATTAAGCGAGCGAGAGAGAGAGCACACCATGCCAGGGACCGTGTTGTTAGCATCTGTTTAGCTAGCTGCACTAACAGATAGAAGGAGCTGTTTCTACAACAAGGTGAAGGGAATGTCCTTTCCTGTCAGACTGAGGGACTCAGGTGAGCTAAAGCACTATCTGAGTGTTTAGATAGTTAACTTTAGTCTAAGTTATCTCAGTGGGTCTCAAACGGTTTGGTCACGATTTATGTAAACAATTATTTCCGAGGCACACCTTCATATGATCATTATAGTTCAACACAGTCTCACGGCATTTTGTGTTATAGTCACGAAATTAATCTATTGATTCGTGTTCACCAACACGATTTCGCAATTTCTTTCGTGTCACACAGAACGATTTTAAAAGCAATGTAAATAATAACAAATTAGAAGGAAAAACTGATTAAAAAAATACAGATTTCAGTATTCTGACACAGAACAAGTTTAGAAGCAATGTATTTCTATTGGTAGTATGTTTCGTGCCTGCACCAAATAATAACAAATTAGAAGGAAAAAAAGATGACAAAAAATACAGATTTCTGTATTCTGAGGCTCTGAGCCCCATTTCTTTTCCTCGCGGACGGCAAAAAAACTCCGACATTATACAATTTAAAATAAAAGGGATAGGGTTAGGCTTAGGGTAAGAAAATGTTTTTATGAACCACACAGCTTCTGGCATTCCAAGACCCGACCGGACAAAAAGACGTGGTGCAGGCACGAAACATACTACCAGTAGAAATACATTGCTTTTAAAATCGTTCTGTGACACAAAAGAAATGCGAAAATCGTGTTGGTGAACACGAATCAATAGATTCAATTACTTTCGTGGCTATATCACGAAATACCGTGAGACTGGGTTGTATAGTTATACAAAAATAAGAGAATAAATGAAAAACAGTTATGAAATACTATATGACAGTAAAACAAGAATACACTTTAAAAGGGGAGTGATTTGTAAAATATCCATAAAGAAAAAGTACATCTGTTTACAGTTCTGTTTCATATGGGTGTTGAGAGATGTATCCATAGATCTCTTAATTTTGCTCTCAAAGTGCACCAGATTGATGCATTTAACTTCAATATTAAAAAAAAGAAAAATCTTCCCGGGGGAGCATATCCCCGGACCCCCCCTAGAGGATATTAGGTCCACCCCCCACTTATAAAAATAGCACTTTACCCCTGCTTACACCTATATGCCGTGAGCTGATTATCGAGCCTTCATTGTAACAAGTATACTGTGTATGTGCGTGTGGGGAGTGTAGCAGTAGAAAATTCAACTGTAGCGCCCGGTAGATTAAGGGAAAACCCTAAATGTTTGAGCACCCTCGGTGAAACGTCAAGCTACCCCACAGCACCACCAAAAGAAAATTCTTGCGCCGCCACTGTAGCTTGTGTTTTAATTCCACCGGATAGCTTAAACAAGCTGAGGTTGCTTAAGCTAAACAGGTTAGCTTAAACCAGCTAAGTAAGAGTTAACATGGTTTTAGTGTCCTACTGTTAAGCAGTGCATGAATAGCATAGTTTAACAGGGACATTAAGAATATGACATGTAGGCCTATTAAATGTCTAAATATTGAGGAAAATGTGGCTATATTTCAATACCATTATTAATGTCACTTGACTACACCTAAAATCAGCTTTGCGAGTAGCACTGGTTTAAAAAACTATAGGTTACTAATGTAACCCCAGTTCTCAGAGTAACATGAAGTGAGATGTCTCACTATGGGATGCGCCTCAACGCGTATGCATCAGAAGCATCAATCTCATTACGCCAATCCTGATTGGCTGGTGATCTTGACGACTACGTCAGGGAATCCACCCACCCTTTAAGTAGCTTGCGCTACGTCGCAGCGTCATTCAAAATAAGCACCTCTTCTCGCTTCGCCTCAGCAAGAAGGGCCGTCTGGTGAGACATCTCACTTCATGTTACTCTGAGAACTGGGGTTACGTTAGTAACCTATAGTTCTCATTCATAACACTCCGTTCGATGTCTCACTATGGGATATTGAGACTCCCGTATTGCTAGACATGCTTATCTCGAAAATCACCAACACAAAACAGTACTTAACAGGTAGAACCCTGTCCCAACACGGGGCCCAGCACTGCACGGGCCACACTTGGAGCAGAGACATCTAGTCTGTAAAAGCGGACAAAAGTGAGCGGTGAGGACCAGCTTGCTGCTGCACAAATGTCCTGAATGGAAACACCCTTGAACAAAGCCCAGGATGTAGCCAGTCCACGAGTAGAATGAGCACGCAGGCCCGTTGGTGCCTGCAAACCCTGACTCGTATAAGCCAGAGCTATCGCCTCGACAATCCAGTGGGAGAGCCGTTGCCTGGTAACGGGCTTGCCCTTATGAGGGTTAGCCCAGGATACAAAGAGTTCTTTTTGGCCTCACACCGCTGCTGCATGGAGGCAAGAGCGGTGCCGAATATGCCCTCGGGGACAATTGGCATGTCCAATACGTCCTCCTTTTCCCGGTCCGGGAGGTTCGTCAGGTTAAGCCATCTGGCTCTCTCCTGTACCACCATCATCCCCAGCGACTTGACCGTGGCCTGGACTGCACAGCGCTGCACGCGGAGGCAAATGTCCGTGATCGCTGTGATCTCATCCCACACGGCCGGTTCAGGTTTATCTGTCATGTCCACACAGAGCTCCGCCTGGTAAGCGGTTAGCATCGAGGAGACATTGAGCGCCCTGACGGACAAAGCTGCTGCTTTGTAAGCCCGTTCGGTCATCGCTGACTGGAACCGGTCCGCTTTCGTCGGCAGTGTGGGGTTCCTGCTAGGAGCCGCAGACAGCCGCGGTTGGAGCTGGGCTGCCACAAGCGGCTCCATAGGAGGCATGCCGAGCAAGCCGAGTTTCTCCATGCCCTCAAAGTCCAGAGAGGAGGCTCCCTGGATTGGGGCCTTGCTGCTGAAAGGGCGGTCTCTCCACGAGACAGACACCTCGTCCAGCAGCTCTGGAAACACCGGGAGAAGTTGCCTCGTCAGCCTCGCGGCTTGGGGCAAGTTCTTTCCCTCATAGCGAGACCTGGAGGTCTCCTTGGGTACTTCAGGCCAAGGGATGTCCAGTCTGGACGCAGCGCGTTGACACACGGCCTGCAAGTCCATGCTGAGGCGGGGCAGAGATGGCGCGCTTTGCCGGGGGGAGCGGACATGGCCTCCGGCTTGGCAGCCTGAGCAGACGAGACGAAGATGTCATCTTCGTTCTCGTCCGAGTCGGATAAAAGGAACTCAGAGGTATCCTCTTCATCCTCCTCCACATAGTCCAGCTCCAGGACATCCTCCGCGGGCGGGACCACGGTGAGGTCCAGTTGGGAGCCCCAGCTTGTCACAGTGCGGGGCTCCCTTCCCGCGGCTGCCGCCGCCGTTGAGCCCCAGCTTGACACAGCGCGGGGCTCAACACCCGTGGCGGTCGCCACCATGCCTCGATCGCCGGTCGGCAGATCGACAGGCATGAAGGGGTCTTGTCCCGACAGGCTAGCTTGGCGCGCTAGCCGTCGGCGGAGGCTCTTGGTGGTAAAACGGGCAGCGTGCCCGCACGCACCGGGGGCGTCGATAGCCTCCTGGGCATGTTTCAGCCCGAGGCAGGACGAGCAGACCTGGTGTGAGTCCGTGCCCGAAATTTTGAGCCCGCAGCCGCAGAGCCGAGCCTCTGAAACTCCGTCTCCTCTGGTGTGAGGGAGAGAAGGATCCATCCTCGTTAGCCGGGGTGCCGGCGTGGAGGGACAAACTAGCAACAGGTATGTTACTGTTTGCGGGAAAAATCAAAAACCTTACCGTTATTTGTGGAAAAAAACGGCAGGGCAGATTTCGATATTAACTGGTGTGTTAATATGAGAAACTCCCGTGCGAAGCAGAAGTAGCCGGCAAGTGTCCGGCGACCGAAGGTTAGCTTTCGTGGTTCAGTCTGTGGACCGTTAAGCTAGCCTGGCTACTGATATTCTTTATTAGAGATGTGCTCCGAAGCGAGAAAAGGTGTTTGAATGATGCTGCGACGTAGCGCAAGCTACTTAAAGGGTGGGTGGATTCCCTGATGTAGTCGTCAAGATCACCAGCCAATCAGGATTGGCGTAATGAGATTGATGCTTCTGATGCATACGCGTTGAGGCGCATCCCATAGTGAGACATCGAACGGAGTGTTATGAATGAGAACCAGAAATATATAGATCACTACTGATAAACTTCAAACAGTCTCCGAAACCTCCTCTCCATGTGTAGTGATTACTTCTGCAGATAATGTATGATATAAACTGTATGTTGTAGGTCAGACTCAGTAGGCGAGGCAGCAGGTTGTGACAAAAAAGCAAGTTTCAGTGGTTTTTGTTGAAACCACCTCTGTTCTGCTGCCTTACACACGGAGAGACAAGAAACCCATTCAGCTGCTGGTAGCATAAGCGTTTAGGTCATTTAAGTTGGAGTAAGGACTTTTTGTGTTTTAAATGCCTTTTGTTTTAAGAAAGTACTCAGCAATATCATATTTTGAAGTAGAAACACAAAAAAAGCTATATTTTCCTCAATAAATGCATAAACAAAATTGTTGCTAGCACGTTAACACCCAAATAATTACAGTTCGGTGTAGCCTAAACAAAAGGACTGCTGCTATGTCTTTTATTGAACCAATTATCTTTTTTGTGTTTTTTTTATCTCTGATATAACCTGTCTCTTTCTGTTTATTGTTAAGCAACGAGATAACAACATGCATGGTTTCAATTCACACTTTATTTTAGAGTTTCGAAAGAAAACCCAAAGTGTGAATCACAAGGGCGCAGTGTGTGTTGTGGTCTCAGGGTAGGAAGCAGGACCTCATTTTGTGGGGGTCTTTTTTCTCATTTCCGTGAGCATCTTGTCGAGTTTCTGGTTCATGATGTTTCTTTCTGTCCACTGGACTGCAGACAAGCCACAGACACGCATGTTACGAGCAAAGAAAAATATATTCTTCTGAACAAACATACAGAACAAACATACACAACCAATTAAAGATAAATAAAGAAAGGGAAGAGGAAAGAGGCTACCTACCCAGGTCGTCGGTTTTGTGGCCGTACCAGAGATGAGGGTCCGTAGGCCGAGCTGTCAGAGGGTGGCTAATGTAAGAGTCCTTTGAGAGGGATTTCCATGTTAAATTAGCACCTGAATTAGAGAGTTCAGTGTTTTAAATTGTGAAGAAAAGGTGTGAAAAATGAAATAGTATATATATATATTGGTAAAAGTCTGTTTTTTGTGCCTTTGTAACACAATCACATACTGCACAGCCTAAAGGTTCACCAGTGAGTGAGAGTAAGTAAACATGTCATACAGTGTATATGGCATCATTCACGGCTGAATAATCCAGTTTAATAACAAAGATTGTGCTATTTTCTGACTAAAATGTCATGATAGCCTTACAAATTATTGACAGGCGTTTTGAATAACAGACATATTGTGCTCCCACCCTCACCAATAGTTTTTTGTATATTGAAGGAGGCTTTTTATAGGATTAAAACATACTACGAAAGAATGTCCAGGGATTACACACCTGGGAATATGTTTGTGCGAAGACAGTTGCTCAAACTGTGATAGCTGCACGAAATAACTGATCCAGGATCAGCGTAGTGAGGCAGTGACAGGGACAGCACCTGAGGGCTTTCTGCCACCCTCCCCTAAAACACAGCATGTTCAGAGGAAATCATAACTCACAACAACACACACAGAAGCACAAAAACCCCCAATGAAAGACAAAAAAACACTATGTTCTCACCTGTGTCTCTGCTGGTTTTGCGTCATTTTGGACATTTGAGGTCATGCTGAGACGAAAAACCGCACGGGAGACGAGGGAAAAACAAAAGGTGTTACATTTCTTAAGAATGTCATGCAAGACCCCTGAGATCATTTCATCAGGTTTCGCCTCTGGAAAAGACCACAAATACTAATAGAAAAAAACTGACATTTAAAAACACATTTATTTTTGCAAAAAGCTATTTGCTATTTCACCTGTTGCTTTGATAACAATTAGTAGAAATCAAGGAAACATTTTTGAAATATAATGTTTCTAAAGCATGCAGGCTTAAATAAAGAATAATCTTTATTTGGTGAAAGTCTCTTTTTCAACAGACTTTCACCAAATGAAAAAAAAGGCCCTTTTATAAACCCTACCAAAGGATTTGCAAACACATTGTTCATTAGAGATATTTCAATGTATATGCAGGAATCCTGAAGTCAAATGTAATCCCTTTTAAGACCTTTTTTAAGACCCTTTCCATACATTTTAAGACCTCATCGCCACTTGGAGTTTTAACCGGTTACATTGGCGACACACTTTACCTCACATTGACTATATACAGTATTGATTGTCCTTCCTCCTTATCTTCCAACCATTTGGACGCTAACTTGCATTTCCCCATAACGATGTTGTTAACAACCGGCGTAAACGGACCTTTGCGCGCTATCAAGCAGTGAGCGTGCGCAGGGGCGCCGTAAGGGGGTGAAAAGTTAGGACGATTCTAAGGGCCCGTGACTGACAGGGGCCCAAACAATTTTAGAACATTAACAAAAAAATGTTTAAGTAACCAATGTGATATCTTTTCATGGGGCCCAAAATCCCTGGCGGCGCCCCTGAGCGTGCGATGTCCTGTTCAGATGACGTCAAATCCAACGGGCTGCCATAAATAAACTACACAGAATCAGGGCCGTCCCTGGCCAACTTGGGGCCCCAAGCGACATTGTGAGATGAGGCCCAACCCCCCCAAACCGACAGGAGTGAAACAAATTTTTTGGGAAACAAAGTACTTTGCAAATATAATTCCTGTTTATTATTATTATCAACAGTTACTTTTTTATACAGTGAGGTAAATGGTAAATGTGCATGTATGTCGTTCAGTATGCGTTTACAGGTGAATACGTCTGCATTTCCTGCCAAATACTAGCCTCAAAAAGATTCAATATAATTAATGCAAATAAACTACTTCTACTAATAATCATAATCAATTCAATAATATAAATACTATATTATTTTATTATGATATAGTTGTAATATAGTCAAGACAAAACATGCTTATTACATACTCAAAAACTGATATTTCTTAAATCTGTATTCAAATGTAGTTCCCTCTTTCAGCAACGTATCAACTACACAGTACACACACATTTCTATCAGTATCTCTGTGTTGTGGTTGACATGATGACTGTCAGGAGTTAAGGGGAGAGGCTGAGCATCACCATGAAATGTGCAAATTGACATAAAAATGAATAAAAGGGGAAAAAATGATCCATGTTTTTTAGGCTGTAAACTTAACTGTTATGTAAGCCAACGAGACAGACAGTTTATCACTCTTCCTCCTGTACATTAGCAATAAAAGGCATAAAATACTTGAATGAATGCCTGGGGGTGCGCGGAGAACTGCGCTGAGAACTGCACAAGCCGACATAAGCCGAGCTCATAAGCCGAGGCCCCCTGCGCAATGTGAGGCCCCATGCAGCCTGCATGATCGGCCTGTAGGGAGGGACGGCCCTGCATAGAATCACACTACACACCTACGCAATGATTACATTCAGGCAGACTATAGAATACAACCTCTTTGGCCTATTTATATACTTATTGAAAACAAGCTACAAAATGTAATACCTTGGAAAATGCCGTTTAATACTTCTCAATAGCCTTAATTTTCGCTAAATTGATTATAACTTTTATTACTTTTTAAGACCCGCGGACACCCTGTATTTGAAGTGCATGCTGATATTTTAAAGGGGCCCCATCTACTTATTTTCTGGTTCATTTGTGTGCCTCTACTGTGACATGTTACCGTGTAATTCAAACAAAGCAGTTAACCGTAAAACTGGAGGTGTGTTGAGAAGAAATTCAAAAACACAATTATTTCTTTTATTCAACTTTATTTCACAATTGTATGCCATTTATTGTGTTCTTTGTCATAATACCACACACAAATGTCAACTGGCTAAAACAATATAAAACATAACTTCCACAATTTTTTTCAGTATTTATATTATATACATGCACTCATATATTTAGAGGCAAAACAATTCTCAGGCTTTTTCGCTTACTCTCTCAAGTGCACTTTCACTTCCTGTCGTCCTTTGCTGGTTGAGAGGCCATTCCAATGAGGATCGTTCAGCTTCTGACGCGTGATCCACTCATTTATACAGGGTTGTAGTTGATTTTGTGGGAGAACATAACCAAAAGTGACGCTTTTTGTAACTGATGGAGCGCCAAAATGAACACAGTGAACGTTTTTGTTGCTTTTACAATGCAGCTTCCTTTCTATCTGATACTAAAGCAGTTTATATAATAATAATAATATTGGGAGGGATGAAACCCTCTTTAATGGTCACAAATCACATTTAACCGATCCTAGTACCAGGAGTCTAGTACTAGGAGCAGTGGGCAGCTAATCTACAGCGCCCGGGAAGTGTTTGGGAAGCAGATGAGAAACTGGTGTTGAATGAGCAAGACTGACTTCTAGTTGGATTTACAAAAATCTTAGTTGCATCCTCCTGTAATGCTTCCCTTCTCTGAGGTGGACAGAGCGCCACTTCCTGCCAAAATAATCGTCACGGTTTTAGCTTACAACCAAGTGCCAGGATTGTCTTTTACCTGACTTCGTATTCTTTTTATGCTTTTCCGGAAACTCAGGTGATGGATATGTGATAGGAACGAGACAAGGGATCAGGAGAACAATGGGAGGATTCACTTCCATTGTTCGTCTGACTGCTTTGTCCCAGTTCCCACCCGTAATCATGAAACACTATCTACAATACCTGGGGGTTTGATATTAAAAGAAAAGAAAAAAAACTGGAAGTTTAACAATAAACATAATCTCCACGTCCGCCACAAGCGAGAGAACTACACACAGAGTGGCTTGGACATTTCTACAGCTCTGTCGATACGATATTATTATGACTTTACAGAATGAATGGAGGCATGAGCAGGCTTTACAGCACTCATGATAAAACTGGAGATTATACAAGAGTTACAAATAACAAACGTCATGTGTTGACAGCAGAGGACCATCAGCGATGCCTTAAAAATGCTTACATATTTATTGTAAAAGGTAAAACGATGAACGTGTTGAGCTTTAAAAAGAGAAAAAAAAGAGGAGAACTAACAGGCTCTTGTCACCTGTTTAATAATGTGAGAATACTCAAAACTGAATTCTTATTGGAGTGGTCCGTCAGGTGTGTCACCTCCTTAAGTTCAGGCTGTGGGCGGCCGGCGCTCCTCTCTATGTGGGGGCGAACTTCTTGGCCTGTGCCCTTACCCTCTTCTCGTAGTCCATCCTGTTCTGACTGAAACACAAAGAGATAAAACATACTTAACTTCTAATGTACGCTGCTAATTTATTCAGGAGGTTACACGATAACATATCAGAGTAAGGGCTTGGCATTATATCCATATCATATATCAACATAGTGCTCGTCTGCGCGTGAAAGCAAACTGGGAAGGAGTTTTAATCACTCGATGTTTCGCCGCACTATAGACATTAATACACACAATGTCAGCTGTTTTTTTTTTATTCTGCACATATTTTATTTCTATGTAAATACTGCTAGATTTTACTATATTTTTTATGTTATTATAGTTTTTCTTAAAACCGTTCTCTATCTGTGTTTTTAATTGTTTTACTTTTATGTATGCACCACGACATCAAGTCAAATTCCTCGTACGTGTCAACCTACCTGGTGATAAACCTGTTTCTGATCCTTGTTATTTTATATTTTCTCTTATTTGTTTCAGCTACATCTTGGTGCAGGCTGGCTGGACGTGGCACCTGGACGCTACATTTTCATAGAAGTTGAAGTACAGACACCACCTCAAACCTCTAGTGGGTCATGAGTGATGATTAAGAAGGATTACTTTTGGATGTGTCTATATCTTGTTTTTTAAGTCTTTAATATGCTCAAGTTAAGTGTAAAATAACTTGAAGATAGACTTGACTTAAAGTTTCTGCATCCCTATTCCCCCTTGCTTAGTAAAACATAAATACAATGTGTTGTACTCACAAGAGCACACATCTCACATTTGATTCCGGCTTAAATGATAGGCTACTGTGTGTAAGACGTCCTCAAAAGAGTCCCACTCACCAGTAAATTGTGTATGCCTCTGCTTGTGCTGGGTCTTGGATGTTGGGCTCATTCAGCAGCTCCTGGATCCCCAACAGGATCTGAAAACAAAGTCAACAATCCTCCGGTCAGCGTGTGATAGTGAGCTGGTGAAATGGAACTACACAACCTGTGCATTCATTTCTTCACAGCAGTTACTCCAACTTGACAGTACACACAAACGCTTTGTTCAGACACTGAACCCTACAATTAGAAGACCTTACCCAGGAGGCAAAAGGAGACAATCACACACAGCACAGCCTAAAGGTTCACAGGTTAAAACGTGAACCAACCAACTGTTTGTACAAGTTAAAGAGAGAGAGTGTTCAGACCTGTTTGATGGTGATGGCGGGCCTCCAGTCTTTGTCCTCCTCCAGGATGGACAGACACACGGTGCCGGAGGGGTAGACATTCGGGTGGAATATTGGGGGCTCAAACTTGCCTGAGAGGAAGTCAGTGAAAAGAAAGTAAAAATGTTAAAGCTTGAAGCAACATGAGAAAACGAAAGATTTCATACACAGTACAACATAGTCGTTGTAAAAAACTGCCACTTTGTGATTGAATTCATCTCTAAAACACAAGACAATCTGTTATGTACTTTATTCGTGACAAAACATTGCAATTTTCCTCTGCCAACATCACTGATCGAATAATATCTTTGTTCAACATCTGATCAGAATATCCTACACTTTGATAGGGACATGCATATCCTACTAGAAACATAGCTCAATAACGCTTTTATTAACTAACTTCTTAGCATACACTATTCAACAATATGCTTTTGAAATTGAAAGTAGTGTCTAAATACAATTATATAATGCAAGTGTTGAAAAACTGCCATCTTTTGCTCAAAGTTCGTATTCAAACAAGACGGCAAGGTACCGACTTTCTGAAACTATGTAGCAGGTGTGGACTTATACTCACATTTGGGCGGAGAGGAAGGGTAGTCGTCTTTGAACAGCATTCTGAGTTTATAGAGTCCTCCCTCCCACAAAGTCTAACGAAGAAAACAAACAAAATAATAACTGCTTTAGTAAACATACAACGAAAATAGAAACAACTGCAAAGGACTCAACTCAAGACACACGAATGACCCGAGGAACAATGGCCTATTTCAGTCAAATCCACCTTGTGTCTTTGTATAACAACTGTAGCTAACATCCTGCACACTCAGCGGAAAAAACAAAGAAACTATTGAAAGTGTAATTTCCAAAACTTCTAGAGTGAAGATGAAATGAGCATTATGTATGAAAGGTGATTGCTTATGTTGGTCAGTCATATTTTGATGTTGTTCTGGACTAGATCTAAACCTGAAGGGGCAATTAAGTGGATTTATGATTTAAATGTATTTTACATGTAACATTATCAGGTCATCCCTAATATGCATGACACAGATATTATTGAATGAGCTGTAATACACGTTGATTAAGATGCATGTACCATAATAAAAGGACAATCTTGTAAAATTCTGCCATTACAATGATTTAAACTGAAGTTAAGCAAGTGGCAGACAAACTACACAGATTGCTAAAGTATACTCAAATGTTAATGCATGTGGAAGATTCTAATGCTGGTCTACTTACTCCTTTCTTCCCTGGAATGGCACACTCCCAGTTCATCAGGTTCATGGTTCCATCAGGGTTCTTCGTGGGCACCGCAACGAAACCCTGTGTAGTTTAAAAGAGAGACAACACATCACTAGGGAGTGTAGTCTACTTTGTGCCAGTAGCAATCATGCACATTATGGAATATGAAGTGTAAAGTAACCAATGCATTTACTCAAGTACTGTACTTAAGTATACATTTGAGGAACTTGTACTTTACTTGAGTATTTCTATTTTATGTCACTTTGTACTTCTACTCCACTACAATTCAGAGGTGAAAAGTGTACTTTTACTCCATTTAATTTATTCAATAACCGTAGTTACGTTGTAGATTATAATGTGAAATATAATCAACACTTAAATCAGACTTTAGTTCCACCTGGAGTAAATCACAAGCTACCCTGCAGTATACAAAGTCATTCAAACTAGCTGCACCTTTACCAGCTTTGAGAACACTTTAATGATCAATCATTATAAAACATCATATATATTATTCTGGAATGGACCAATTTGCATAATGACTACTTTTACTTTTGGTACATTAAGTATATTTCTATGTTAATACTTATGTACTTTTACTTGAGTAACATTTTGAAGCAGGACTTTTACTTGTAACAGAGTATTCCTACACTCTGGTACTTCTACTTTTACTCAAGTACAAGACCTGAGTGCTCCTTCCACCTCTGAATATGAGATCTTAGAGACGATGAAGAGTTGATTTTAAATAAGGTTCAACATGCTGCTGCTACTTACAAACGGATGGTCTTTTCTCCAGGCTTTTCGCTCCTGTGACAGTCTGCTAAGCGCGATACCAGACATAGCTGCTCATCAACGCCTCCCTGTGGAATAAACAACCCAAAACAGATTAATTATCCAATTAAAAAATCACCAAAGAGAAGTTAGTTAACCCCAATTCACTGTTCTGTAAAATCAGTACATGTTAGCTACAGCATTTAAGGTTTGCCATTAATATTGAATGCAAACAATTGTTGTTAATTAGATCTTGTGTTTTATATAAAATGTTGATTATTTAACATTATTTAGTTAGAGGCTTTAAATAAGACCAATGTTTTTTGTTTTGCTTCATCCATCACTGTTTATCATTTGTTATGTTTGTGTATTATTAAATTGTGCAAAACAATTAAGACACTGATTGACGTTGTTATGAGGCTACCGTTAGTAGAAATTACAAGCTAAATCAAGCTAATGTAATCCATTACAAAGGGAAACACTTACAACACGTGGAAAACAATTAAAGAGAACATTGTAGCTCAACTTACCTCCCTTTTTATTCGACTAAATATCAGAATTACGTGGGTTTTACAACGTTAGCTTAAATGCTAACGCTAATGTCGCTGCTGTTGACGGCGGACGTAAAAAAACACCCTTTCGACGGTTTGAAAACAAACTGCCGGGCCAGTTAGGAAGAAAAAGACCAAACGGAATTAAACTTGGATTATTTAAACATTCCCCTTGCAATCTAATCGTCATAAATCGGTGTTATTCTTGACAATTTACCACAGTTGTGTAAAACAATGTGACTCGTAACACCGTTTCGACAGCTAGCTTGTCGCAAGGAAGGACCCCAATTTGTTTATTTCCTGAGGACCTTCAGGCAGTTGACGGGACACACGTCAGAGTTGTTCGGCCATCTTTGTTGTGGCGTTCATTATGGGCAGTTTTCGCCTACGGAGGATCCACTCATTTTGACTCGTTCCTCCTTAACGAATCACCTTTTACTACACGTTTTTTGTTTAGTTCATTTATAAATTAATATCTTACTCACATCAATATCTATTGCATCTATAACATCTGGGTAGTATTTAGTAGGCATGTGCACTATTTATAAATATTATTTAAGTAGATGGGACTGCATGCTATTATAATATAATTTTGTTATCAAGTCAAGTAAAATGTAAGTTGCGCTTTTAAGTCATGAAAGATGTTGTCTTAACTGCTTTAAGATAATTGATAATACTTTAAAATACATTTAAACAATGGTGCTACCTGCCTATAACTATGGTTCCTCAGGTTCAGTAAGCAAGTCCACTCCTCGAGAAGAATCGTTCAAAAAGAGTTGTTCGTTCTCTTTTGCCCAGTGGTAATGGCCTTTTGTTTTTCTATTTTTTTGCTTTTCACCCCCAAGGAGCATAGCAACAGCTGACATCACAAAAAAGTAAAGTTATTACCTATAATGTTAAAAAATATGCCAAATTGCAAAAGACGATGATACAGGTTGAAAAAGTGCACAGCTTTTGATGCAATCTCCTAAGGCACTCATTAAAAAATAGTCTTACCCACTAGTTTATTAATTATTTTGTTACATTAATACACATTTATGGTCCTATTGAGTCAAATATTATACATTTGACTGGTGCACAAAGTCCCACCGTTGTGTAACAAAAGCCTCAATGCAAAAACTTTTTCTGAAAATCGGGCATATTGCCAGACACCTCAAATCAAGAAAAGGAACCGGACTGAACCAGTTTTGATTTCCTCTGCGTCAGCATCCCGTTTTTTTCCTTTTTTTGTTGAAACAATCTGAGCAGAAGCTGCATTCTTTTTGAGGGCCTATTATCTCCTTAATTTTTGTTTATTTTAAAGTTTCACAGTTCACACCAAGTTACATATAAGTAACTTTGCAAAAATGTAAAAAAGAAATTGCACTTTTTTGGCATCGGAATCAGCACTAGATATAAGAAAATAGGTTCCTTTAATTCAGATGAGTTGAAAGGAAGACTTGGTCAATCATTATTTATCCAACCTACAGTGTGCAGCCCTTCTGACTTTTCAGGTTATTGAATAAAGGAGTTGTGCCTCCATGTCATGCACTCTGGACATATTTCAAAGGTAAAAAAGAGATGACACCGTGGCCAAATTTAGCATAACAAAACCAACCATTTATTTTCACATTTGTAAAATTCATCAATACATCAACTTGACCTGCTTCCATCATGAAATTGCACTTATTACAACAATCAAATGTCCCCTATCTTAATACATTTTAGAGTCCTTTAACTACGATACATTGAGACACAAACAAAACATTCATGTTATTTCCAGATATTGCAAACCATTCTAAAATATGAAACTAAGGAAAGTCAGATATGTTGGATAGGTAGATAATTAGCACCTGAAACGTGTTAAGTTAGTTATTACGTTTCGTAACAAGCTCCTAGCATGTACTATCTCCCCAGAATCACTAGAAAGTACACTATGAGGCTACTGTGATACTCTTTATCTATCACTCTTGTACTAAGAGCCTTGCTTCTTATCACACCTTCTTTCCCTTTCCCTCTGATATGATATACTCCGGAGATGCCCTTTTAAACCATTCAGACCAGGAGCCGTCATAAACACAGACCCCTGGGTACCCGAGCATATCAGCGGCCATAACAACGTGGCAGGCCGTGACCCCGGAGCCACAGGTGACCCAGAGCGGCTGCTGCAGATCCACCCCCGCCGCGCTGAACAGTTTGGACAGGCCTTCAGAGTCCAGCTGCTTCCCAGAGGCGTCCATGAAGGAAGGGAACGGCATGTTGATGGTACCGGGGAAATGACCCGGCAGTGTGTCTGGGAGGGTGAAACAGAGGAGTGAGAAACATCTGTGGGAAAACCTTGGGCAATACTGACATTACTCAAAGAAAAAAAACACATTTGAGGATCTATAATCTGATATTTCTTGAAGTTTTCAGACACATCTTATTGAACTGATCAGCAGATAGCAGCTTAGTTGCATGGATAGTTCAGTTGGCATCAATTAAGTTATACAATCTTTATCTTGCACTATTTTTTTTGTATTAAGTATTGTATGTTGCATTGTGAGAGGAGCCTGGGATTTAAGATTTCTTTGCCAAATCTACGCTATTGTGCATGAGACAATAATGAATCTTTAAGAACATGATATGTGGATAAAGACATGTAGTAAGTGGACTACTACTCAGTAAATGCAACTGAGCAGATCTACTAATGTCAAGTACCTAAGTATAATTTTGAGGTTTTTGTGAGCGTCTTTACTTGAGTATTTATATTTTTTATACTTTTTAGACAATATTTTACTGATTGTTAGGGTAGTTACTTTACAGATTCAGATTATTGACGCAAAAATATAAATAAAGAAGTAAAATAACGTTACATTTTTTAGGGATTAAGATACAGGCCACTAAATAAAGTAGTTAAGATCTCTACATAATGCATAAATAATTACAACCAAGATATATAACACATACAATTATGAAAAGGCCATTCTGCAAATGAGTACTTTTACTGTTGGTACTTTAAATATACTTTGATACCAATACTTTTGCCAGTACTTTTACTAAGTAAGATCTTTTATTACAGTGTAAATGCGGTGCTTTTATACTGTAATAAAATATCTTGAGTATTTATTCTACTACTACAAGGATGTCATTGTGATTGATAAGTGCACATCAACAAACTGTGTCATTGAAATTACACTTTTTGTCATGGTCAGTTATTTTATTGCATAAAACTGGCAAATTGCAATTAACTATTGTCATGCAACTTTCTGAGCTTTGCACTAAGCCTGCATTTTCCTAGGAAATGTAAGACTTAGGAATTTAGTTGTTCTGGTTTCTGCACAATGGAAAAACATGTGGTTTAAATATGTATCTCACCGTCTCTGGGCTCCGGCTCCAGACCCCTGTATCTCCCCGCGGACCTGGCATCCACGACCTGCACCTTCTTGGTCCTGATGTTCTCCAGCATGTCTTCATAGCTCTTCACCCAGGACGCATTCAGGGTCGCCTTAAACTCACTAAACTCCGGCTTGGAGTAGTCAGAAGTCACCGTATGGTGCTCAGCCAGCCAGTTCTTGAAGCCCCCGTCCAGCACCGACACAGACCCGTGTCCAAACAACCGGAACATCCACCACACCCGGGGCGCGCAGTACGACCCAAAGTCACTGGTGTCATACACAACTACATGTGTGTCATTCCCGATGCCCAGATCTCCTACATACTGGGAGAAGTGGCTGGAAGTTGGCAGCATATGATCAAAAGCAGAGGTCTTGTCGCTGCAGTCGTCCAGGTCAATGAACGAGGAACCTGGGATGTGTTTTTGCGCAAATTCTGCCCTCGGGTTGCGCTTGGTTTTGGGGAGGTACCATGATGCGTCGAGTATGCGAAGTTTGGGTCCGACCAGGTTCTTTCTGATCGCCTCTGCCAGCCACTGACAGGACACCAAAGCCCGAGTACTCGGTGCCGCCATGACGAGCCGAGAGAGTCAGTACAAGCTCCGGGCACTAGAGGGAACAGTTAGGCAGGCGTTTTTAAAGGGGACCGTGGAAAGTAAACATGAAAAATAGAAAATGTTTGTTTGTGTCTCAACATATCGTCCTTTAATTCTTGTAATAAGTGCAGGAAGATATTGTGCTTTCATGATTGGAGCAATTGCTGATTCACCTTACAAAAGTTAATACAACGTCCTGGTTTTGTCATGCTAACTTTGAGTATAGTGTCATCTCTTTTTTCCCTTTGAATATGTCCAGTGCATGGCATTGAGGAAAGGCTCCTTGATTCAGTAACCAGAAAAGTCAATATTTAGCTGTGTTAGTTAGTTGTCAGTGGAGGACAGGCAACACACTGTAGGTCAAGAAATATTGATTGACCAAGTCTCCCTCACACCCAATGGGTTTATAGGAACATTTTAAAGTTGAAGATAATAGGCCAACAAAAAGACAATCAAATACAATTAGACACATTCTTAAACTTGCATTTATTAATAAGAAATTATTGAAATTATTATTACAAAATAGATTTATGTCAAATCATTTCTTCAAATGTGCTTCATCTTAGTCAGTTCACAACTGTTATGTAAAGGGCTTTGACCTACAAACTGGATTTCATAAAGTCTTCAAAGGCAGATTGTTTTAAGTGCATTACCTCAAAGCACCAGCAGGCTGTGCCATGTGGATACATCTCCACAAGAGCCCACATGGGGCAAGTGCTAGAGTATATGGCACCAATACTCCAATAATGGAAGAGAAAGGCTTGTAAAGTTAGTACCATCTGATATTATTTTAAATCAGAATTGCTTAAGTATATAAGGCCTGTCTTGGGAGTAAAACAGCAGTAGTTTGTTTTAACATTTTTACATTGCATTATCTAGATTAGAGTCTGGTTTCTTATAAAATACAGACTTTGTTTTAAAGGGGCCCTATTATGCAAATGTTCAGGTTCATATTAGTATGTTATGCCTCTACTGTGACATGTCTTCATGCTTTAATGTTCAAAAAACTCTTTATTTTTCTCATACTGCCTGTGCTGCAGCACCTCTTTTCACCCTCTGTCTGAAACCAGAGCCCAGTCTGCTCTGATTGGTTAGCTGGCCGGCTCTGTTGTGATTGGTCAACCGCTTAGAGATCCAGGTCCAGCCCTTTAGCATATCACATACAATGTGTTGGAGCGCTAGCTGTTACATATTGATGTCATTATGTTCAGGAAGTAAACAAAAAAAAAGGAGGTAACTTTGGGATTTTAGCCTTAGAAGACCCCCAGGGCAGGACTACATAGGGAAGGGAAACCCCCCCAAAAGCATATAGGGCCTCTTTAAAATCCACATTTTGATTTTGTAGTAGTAGTAGTAGAACCTTTATTTAGCCAGGAAAATCAATTAAGAACAAATTCTTATTTTCAATGATGACCTGACAGGAGGCAAAAGGCTTCCTGAGGGGATGGGGGTTGGGAGGAAGAAAATAACAAGCACACACAGCGTATACTTAAGTTTAGAACTCTGTTTATTTCTGGAAGCTTTCCCTTGTCAAACTAAGAGCCTTGCTTCTTATCACACCTTCTTTCCCTTTCCCTCTGATATGATATACTCCGGAGATGCCCTTTTAAACCATTCACGCCAGGAGCCGTCATAAACACAGACCCCTGGGTACCCGAGCATATCAGCGGCCAGAACAACGTGGCAGGCCGTGACCCCCTGGCTACAGGTGACCCAGAGCGGCTGCTGCAGATCCACCCCCGCCGCGCTGAACAGTTTGGACAGGCCTTCAGAGTCCAGCTGCTTCCCAGAGGCGTCCATGAAGGAAGGGAACGGCATGTTGATGGTACCGGGGAAATGACCCGGCAGTGTGTCTGGGAGGGTGAAAGAGAGGAGTGAGATACATCTGTGGGAAAATCTGGGACAATAATGACATAAGATAAAGAAAACAAACACAACTTGAGGATCTATAATCAGATTTTTCCCAGAAGCTTTCAGACACTACTAATGGACTTCCTCAGCAGATGCTTCGTTGTAATGAAGGTGGTTCAGTTGGCACCATGACAGTTTGACCATCTTTATCTATTGTGCATATGACAATAAATCTTATGAAACTTGAAAACGATAACGATATGTGTCGAAAAATACATTTAGTAAATGGATCTTGGGTACATTTCTTTTTTTTCAAAACTACTAGGCCTACTCAGTAGGAGAATGCAACTGAGCAGATCTACTAATGTCAAGTACTTAAGTATGATTTTGAGGTTTTTGTGAGCGTCTTTACTTGAGTATTTATATTTTTTATACTTTTTAGACAATATTTTACTGATTCGTTAGGGTTATAGTTACTTTACACATTCAGATTATTGACGCAAAAATATAAATAAAGAAGTAAAATAATGTTACATTTTTTAGGGATTAAGATACAGGCCACTAAATAAAGTATTTAAGATCTCTACATAATGCATAAATAATTACAACCAAGATATATAACACATACAATTATGAAAAGGCCATTCTGCAAAATGAGTACTTTTACTGTTGGTACTTTAAATATACTTTGATACCAATACTTTTGCCAGTACTTTTACTAAGTAAGATCTTTTATTACAGTGTAAATGCGGTGCTTTTATACTGTAGTAAAATATCTTGAGTAATTATTCTACTACTACAAGGATGTCATTGTGATTGATAAGTGCACATCAACAAACTGTGTCATTGAAATTATACTTTTTGGCATGGTCAGTTATTTTATTGCATACAACTGGCAGAATTGCAATTAACTATTGTCATGCAACTTTCTGAGCTTTGCACTAAGCCTGCATTTTTCCTAGGACATTTAAGACTTAGGAATTGAGTTGCTCTGGTTTCTGCACAATGAAAAGCATGTGGTTTAAATATGCATCTCACCGTCTCTGGGCTCCGGTTCCAGACCCCTGTATCTCCCCGCGGACCTGGAATCCACGACCTGCACCTTCTTGGTCCTGATGTTCTCCAGCATGTCTTCATAGCTCTTCACCCAGGACGCATTCAGGGTCGCCTTAAACTCACTAAACTCCGGCTTGGAGTAGTCAGAAGTCACCGTATGGTCCTCAGCCAGCCAGTTCTTGAAGCCCCCGTCCAGCACCGACACAGACCCGTGTCCAAACAACCGGAACATCCACCACACCCGGGGGGCGAAGTACGGCCCGAAGTCACTGGTGTCATACACAACTACATGTGTGTCATTCCCGATGCCCAGATCTCCTACATACTGGGAGAAGTGGCTGGAAGTTGGCAGCATATGATCAAAAGCAGAGGTCTTGTCTCTGCAGTTGTCCGGGTTAAATAACGAGGAACCTGGGATGTGTTTTTGCGCAAATTCAGCCCTCGGGTTGCGCTTGGTTTTGGGGAGGTACCATGACGCGTCGAGTATGCGAAGTTTGGGTCCGACCAGGTTCTTTCTGATTGCATCTGCCAGCCACTGACAGGACACCAAAGCCCGGGTTTGTGCCGCCATGACGAGCCGAGAGAGTCAGTTCAAGTTCCTGGTTTTGTTATGCTAACTCTGAGTATATCGGAGGCGTGTGGCGCAGTGGATAGAGCGTTGGTGTTCGGATCAAGGGAGCACAGGTTCAAACCCCACTGCAGTCAGCATGTCGTTGTGTCCCTGGGCAAGACACTTCACCCCAAATTGCTCCTGTGGGGATTGCCCACAGTATTGAGTATGTAAGTCGCTTTGGATAAAAAGCGTCTAAGTAATATAGTGTCATCTCTTTTTTCCCTTTGAATATGTCCAGTGCATGGCATTGAGGAAAGGCTCCTTTATTCAGTAACCAAAAAAGTCAATATTTAACTGTGTCAGTGGAGGACAGGCACTGTCACACTGTAACACACTGTAGGTCAAAGAAATATTGATTGACCAAGTCTCCCTCACACTCAATGGGTTTATAGGAACATTTTTTAACATAACATATGTTGAAGATAATAGGCCAACAAAAAGACAACCAAATAAAATTAGACACACATTCTTAAACCTGCATTTATTAATAAGAAAGTATTGAAATTATTATTACAAAATAGATTTATGTCAAATCACATACAAAAATTGATTCAATTTTTTTCTTCAAATGTGCTTCATCTTAGTCAGTTAACAACTGTTATGTAAAGGGCTTTGACCTACAAACTGGACTTCATAAAGTCTTCAAAGGCAGATTGTTTTAAGTGCATTACCTCAAAGCACCAGCAGGCTGTGCCATGTGGATACATCTCCACAAGAGCCCACATGGGGCAAGTGCTGAAAAAGCTCAACATGTTGTTCAAATACTCAATTATTGTCATAAAATGGCACCAATACTCCAATAATGGGGGAGAAGGGGAGTAAAAACAGCAACATTGAAAACAGCACCATCTGATATTATTTAAAATCAGAATTATTTTCAGTATATAAGGCCTGTCTTGGTAATATGAAAGCAGTAGTTTATTTTAACATGTTTTAACAGTTTATTTCATCACACAAAAATACAATAAAGCAAACATTGCATTATCTAGATTAGAGTCTGGTTTCTTATAAAATACAGACTTTGTTTTAAAGGGGCCCTATTATACTAGTTTTCAGGTCCATATCAGTATTTAGTGTCTCTACTGTGACATGTCTTCATGCTTTAATGTTCAAAAAGCTCTTTATTTTCCTCATACTGCCTGTGCTGCAGCACCTCTTTTCACCCTCTGTCTGAAACCAGAGCCCAGTCTGCTCTGATTGGTTAGCTGGCCGGCTCTGTTGTGATTGGTCAACCGCTTTAGAGATCCAGGTCCAGCCCTGTAGCCTATCATGTACAATGTGTTAGAGCGCTAGCCGTTGCATAGTGATGTCATTATGTTCAGAAGTAAACAAAAAAATAGGAGGGAACTTTGGGATTTTAGCCTTAGAAGACCCCCAGGACAGGACTACATAGGGAAGGGAAAACCCCCCAAAGCATATAGGGCCTCTTTAAAATCCACATTTTGATTTTGTAACAAGCACACACAGCATATACTTAAGTTTAGAACTCTGTTTATTTCTGGAATCTTATTTAACTGTGATTACCATTAGAATGTATCAGTATCATAGTGTGACTTTTTTTTTTTTAATGCAGATTGGTAAATTAAATCTCTGGTTTGACCTCGGTGGCTACGTGCTCAGGTGGAGCTTTGGTGAACCACTCATACCAGGACCCATCGTACACAGTGGCCCACGGGGCCCCGCACAGGTGAGCAGCCAGCACCATGTGACAGGCCGTCACCCCGGAGCCACAGGAGCCACAGAGAGGCTTGTTCAGGTCGATCTGAGACTGCTCAAAGAACTCCTTCAGCTTCTCCGGGGAGAGCATCATGCCGTCTTCATCCAGGAACTCACAGAAAGGCATGCATTTAGAGCCGGGGATGTGACCTGATTTGACACCTGTGGGAAAAAAATATAGTAGATTATATCTTTGGACATACGTGTAGCACAATTAAATACCACTGTTTTTCAAATGTTCTCTTACTTAATGGGGTCCTACATTATTTGCTAAATTTACAACAGTTATGGTTACTTCATGTGATACATTTCTGTAGTATATATGTGTTTTATTCATATATATATATATATATATATCACATATACATATATATATATACATATATATATATATATATATATATATATATATATATATATATATATATATATATATATATATATATATATATATATATATATCACATATACAGTCACCTATTTCCGTGGACCAATCATCAATAAACAATATTTTAATCATTGTCTGATGATATTTGTTTGGCTATGTGCTTTAGTTTCTTAGCGACTGTCAATCAAATACCAAACAACCAAGTCTTGATGAAGCAGATCAAATATTCAATATTCAAGGATCTGTGAAACAAAAATATATTTTTCTGTTGCTTGTTTGTTGATGATTTTGAAGAAAAATACTTTGTACTTTAAACCAATCCTTAGGGGCTTTAAACAAAGTCTGGTTTATAAGGAACATCACAATAGAGTGCTAGAAATCAATGGTGACATTCAATTAAAAACATTCAAAATACATTTCAGTAAAACAATCACACCTCAATAAATTCAATAATAAATTGTGTGGACACAATGTGACAAAATTCAAAGAAATGGCCTAGCCTATACTATGACCTTTGCACTCATTTAGCATAGCACTGATGCTACACACTGCTGTCATGTCTTTGCATTATTGATTTTGAGGGGAACTGTTTGCTATATAAATGATGCCCTTTTGTAGTGACTGATTCACCGGCACATTTATTTGTATTAAAAGAATGTGTAGCACAAAAACTAAAAAGTATTTAAAGGTGGGGTAGGTACGTTTGAGAAACCGGCTCGAGATACACTTTTTGTTATATTCCATGCACTCGAGCTGGTTTCTCCAAAATTACCTACCCCACCTTTAAAGGTGGGGTAGGTAATTTTGGGGAAACCAGCTCGAGTGCGCTAGAATTTGAAAATACACAGCCGGAAGAAATCTGCTACTTCCTTACAGAGCCCCTCCTCCAACACACACAAACGCGCACATGACCAATGAGGGCACGAGATAAGTTTGTGCACGAGATGGAAGGCTGACAGGCAGGTAGGCCATCCAGTTATTTTAGCCGGGCCGGCTAAAATGATTGGTCGTGCTTTTTACAGTACTACGGCTTCCACAGATGACATTTTGTTATGGATTTTTTGTCAAAGCACTTAAGATATTCATTGCTATCGGGATGTTAAGAGCATTCCATGGAATATAACAAAAAGTGTATCTCGAGCCGGTTTCTCAAACTTACCTACCCCACCTTTAAGTCCAAACATTAGACATACCCTCTCTTGGTTCTGGCTCCCATCCAAGGAACCTCTCCCGGGGCCTCACGTCCACCACCTGGAACTGTTGTCTGTTAATGTTCTCTGTGATGTCGTCGAATGACTTCACCCAGGAGCGCTCCATGGTGGCGGTGAAGCGCGCTGCTTCAGGCCAGCTATACGTGCCTGTTGTCGGATGTCCTCGCTTGACCCAGTCCCTAAACCCCCCGTTGAGCACCGACACTTGAGGGTGGCCAAACAAGCGGAACATCCACCAAACCCTGGTGCAGGAAAACGCTCCGACGTCACTGGCGTCGTAAACAACCACATGGCTGTCATTTCCAATGCCCAAATTCCCTACATAGTCTGCGAAAAACTGCTCATTTGGGAGCGTATGGTCGAACTTTGAGGTTCTGTCCGAGCACTCGTCAATGTCGAAAAAAGACGCTCCTGGGATGTGAGTTTCTGCAAACTCCTTCTTGGCGTCTCGGTTCATCATGGGCAGGTACCAGGACGTGTCCAGGATCCGCAGACCAGGTCCCACGAGGTTTCGGTTGACCATGTTTGCAAGCCACTTTGCAGAAACAAGAGTTCGAGCCTGCAGCCCCATGTTTACAGCTGTCTGAAAGTGAGCCTCTTATAAGTGTTGCCAGATCAGATTGACAGTTTCCTGCACAGCGTAATATTAGACAGCCCCAGTCATGACCTCGCCAGGGCGTTTAAGGACAGAACCATAACGTACACAATATAGGCTCACATTATAATCATGTACAGTCTGTTCACACACAGCCAGCAGCAGCTATAAAGTTAATGCGCGTTTCTTAGTGCCTTTACAGTACAAGTGGTCAGAACCGCCAAAAGTAAGAGGAAACGCGTTAAATTACAATTTATATTTGATTTCAATACATGCTAACTATATTTTAATTATGGTGTATTTTATTATAAGTGTTTCTAATTGTTTGCTTGTAACAAAAGCAAGAGCAAACAGTTAATTTCAGTTAAAAGTTAAGTTAAGATGTATCTTGTCTTTTAAAACATTCTTCTTTAAAACAAAAAATATTTGACATATCCTATATTTATTTATTATTTTGTATTTATCTTTATTATTCATATTATTTTATTTTTTGTATTTAAAAAAACACTAAGTCAAAGTCAGCCAAAATCAACTTTATTGTCAATTCCTTTATTTGTATTACACAGACAGGGGTCTCGAAATTCTGTTTCTCACTATCCCAGAGAATAAAAATATACAAATATAAATATAAACATATGTATATCTACGTACACAAGAAAGTGTGTGTTCAAACTCTCTACAACAGAAACAGACACTGTATATGGCTTTGTGCAATTTTGAGGTTGACAAAATACAAGTTGAATACAAACATTTTATAATGATAATGTACATCCAGTTGAAAATGAAGCAGCTTTCGAGGGTAGGAGCACAAGACTTATTTAAACATTTTGTTTTTCCTCTGCTGACCTTTGTTAGATCAAATTGGGAGCTCACTGGATCCATTAATGTCCGTAGAGTGAATCATTAATGCCAGACATTAGCAGTATAGCAGACCAAGTTCAGACATTTCTGGCTATAAAGAACATTGGTGTTTTTACACTGCCTGCTATATTGTCATATTATAATCATGATGATGCTGGTGCTTTGGTGAAGTTAGACTGTGTAATAGACCTATATGTTGTATAAAACACATAAACAAAACAGGGACGAGACAGGCAGAGAGAGAGACAGAGAGAGAGTGAGACACTGAGACACCGAATTACTTAATTGGAGTCACTGCTTCTATATTATGGGCAAACCTTTTTACGTTTGTCAGACCAACTTTTCCTCGCAGAGACTGTTCTTCCTCCCTACCGACTGGCCAGAGCTCTGAGAAATACCATATTGAGGTAAGCTGATTTTCTCTTTGAAATAAAAGTGAATAACATTTGAATAAAAACAGATGATGGATTTATAATGATGTACTCACACGTGAATCAGGGTGATAAGTCTGACACTTCTGAAGTCATGTGGTTTTGGTACTTCAGGTGTAAAAGAATCTAAAACATAGTCATTTACATTACAAAAAAAACTTACTTTTTGTCACTTTAAACGTTTTTAGGACATTTTGGGGGAGATATCTTGAGAGTATTTTTCAAATGTATGAATAATACAAGTCCTTACACAAAAAAAGTCAAGAATACAAATGATACATTTAAACATTATAATTATAAACAGTTCTTAAACATCAAATGGATTAGTTATTTTATTGAAGAAAATGTTTTTCATTAAGATATAAAAGAAAAAGATAGAAATTGATATTCAGTAGTATCAACACAGTTCTCAGTTAACTCCCGTTAATCCACATTCCTCATTCTAATCAGATTTATTTGGTTTCCTGAGGCATTGTGTGTTGTTTCTGGAAATAAATGTTTTGTTTAAAGCTTTTCTTTTGTTAATTTTCAATGTTTTAAACCCAACAAATGTAATACAATTTTCTGTACCGATATTGCTTTGGGACAATGACGTAAAATCTCTCTCAGCAAATTAAATTGAAAATAATCTGCAAGGTCTAACACGACTGGGATTACATGAGAAATCAGTTAAATGGTCTTTTAAAGTAGAAAAATACATCTTTTGAATTCTTTTAGCTTTAACATTTTTTACCTGATTTGAAAAAACGATTTTAATGTCCATAAAATCTGGTCTGATCTGATGGGCCAAGCATCCCTGCCCTAACCCCAACCCTTGGAAAATATATATTATGTCATATTTGACATACTGGCAGCACTGCTTGTAACTAGTAAATGCACTATTGGAATCACAAGACGACTATCCTTGCTGAGCCTGAATCCATCCTCAGATAGAAAACAGACAGACTGCATTGTGTGGAGGACTTACACTGATGAGACGAATCAGGAGAAATCTAATTTTCTAATACAGCAAGGGACGCATTCCCTTGACAACCAGCAACAAATCATGCTTTAGTTTTATACTGATGATTAGTGACTAAATGCTTTCACGTGAGAGCAGATAGGATTCGTTATCAGTTATTTCTCTGGTCTGATTCCAGAGGGTATTGTTCAATGGAAAACAAAAATCTGGATGCGTTCCATGCATGTTTACTACATTCACACACAAAGAGACCTGTGTTCGATTCAGCTGTGCCTTACCAAAATTCTGATCATTGAATTAGTGGTTCCTCTAATGTAAGAAAGGTTGGACATCATGTGGAGGAAATGTAATGGGAAGGAGAAGGGGCACATGCCAGATTGTGTGTGCGTATTATTGTCAGTAGACCGATGAGGCTGTATGCAGGCACAGGAATGCTCTGGGCTATATGCTAATTTCTGCATGCTAACACACACAATGACAATGTTAGCATGCTGCCATTAGCAGATAAGATGTTCACCATCTTAGTTAGGCCTTCCATAAGTACATTTGTATGTTAGCATGCTGCTAAAATGTGCTAACTAGCACACTGGAGGCTGATTTGAATGTCAATAGTTTTGCACTTTGATCATATTTAAGAATTGGACAAATCCAAATATTGACCTCATGATGGTGCTGGATGATAAAGGAAACAGATCCCTAATCTGTTGTTAAAACTCATACTGAGGGAATGTTTGTATCACATTTCATGATAAGATCATCTTCCTTTTAACAATATATATCAAAATGAAAATTATGTTCAGCCGCTTCTAATGATTTAAGATTTGTTGTGCTGACTTTGGCTGATTTATTGTACGAGTTATACTTGGCATATGTCCTCCACTCCTGGCCATGGTTTACTGTTTTAATGAGATTTGTTTCTGCTTGTATTTTGGTGCAATCTTTTGTAAGGCTAAATATGTGTGTTTGCTTAGATTGTAGGCTATGGACGCTAAAATGTGTTGTGGTACAATACAGTTGACATGCAAGGGCATGGGTTTTCTTTTTCTGTGTTCTTTTTAAGCTATAATTCTACTGTGACTAAAATGCAATGTCTTGCCCATAAATTAACCAGTAGCCTACCTATTCATTGTTTTTATCTTTCTTCCTCAGCCCACTCCACATCAGCAGGATGACCCTTCTCAACTACCCTGTTCCAGTTGGATGTTACCCTGCAGGAAGTGAGCCGTGTCTTGCAGCTCACTTTAAGACCTGACCTTTACCCAGAGTTCAAAAATACCCTGGAACAGCAGAGGGCGCTCCTTCAACAGGCCCAGGAACAAGTTGCAACAAGAGCTTTGGGCAAAGAGAACTGGGTGACGGAGCAGTTCAAGAGAAGTCTGCTGTCTTGTTACGACCCCCTGCCCACCTCTACTGCCCTTCCTGTTGTTCTGCTTCCTCCCAAAGCAAAGGGATGTACCCAGCTAGGGAGGGCCGCTGCTCTCCTCTGGGCAGCAGCAAAGCTGTACAGCGAGCCCAAGCTGCTGGAGGGCAATGTGCCGATGGAGAACACACAGCAGTCCGAGATATTCGCTGCCAGCAGGATTCCTGGCAGGAGTCAAGATGAGATTAAAGTGAGATTATTGGCAACGTTCAAACATTTCCCAATTTGGGATCAATAAAGTATGTCTTATCTTATCTTTCTTAACAAGTCTGCTCTCTTTCTAATCTTCTTTTCCTTCTCCAGCTCTACCCAGATAGCCTTCATGCCATTGTCACCTGTGCTGGAGGAGTGTTCCCTGTGGACATACTGGGGCATCCCAGCACTGGTGGGCCAGTTTCTGCTCGACCGTTTGTTGACATCTACAACCAGCTGGCTCAGGTGATGGATCAACCAAGAGCAGGAAAACTGAATGATCCATCTGCCATTTGTAGCCTCTCGGCTCTGGATCGCAAAGTCTGGGCTGCCACCAGGGAAGAGATCTTGGGGAAAGGAGGGGAGACAGCGGCATCCCTGAGGCTGATGGAGAGTGCCGTGCTGACCCTCTGTCTGGAGGACTGCAACCCCCCCTCTGAACTGGCTGATACTCTCAATGCAGTGAGGCTCGGAGGAGGAGGAGAAGGCAGCCTTTATTTGAGATATTATGACAAGGTATTGGATATTATCTGGCTAAGGATTTTCCACCAAGCAGAAATCAGATAGATCTTTCACAAACACGTTCTCATACTGTTTACATTTGTTTTTAATTATCATAATACTGCCTTTTCTGAAATGTAAAAATTAGGGCTGTCTCACAACTTGGTACAAGGTGCATCTTAACTTCCACACCAAACGTTTTGAAATTGCTGTTGTTGTTGTTGTTGTTCAAGGTTTGATATGTGCCACCGTTTTAAAGTTAAGAAATATGTAAATTCAAGGTATGAACATATGCTATCAGTGCTATTAGAGGATGCAGCGCTTAGAGTGTTGATTTACATTAGCCTAATAAATTAATCATTCACTGTTTTTCCTCATTTACAGGTGGTGAATCTGGTGGTGTTCAAGGACAGCACAGCTGGGATGGTGTTTGAGCACAGTGCTGTCGATGGGATGGTGGCTGGTCTTGTGACTGAGCTTGTGTACAATCTGTCTGAGACTGTGGACCTAAACCTTGTCCAGACTGAAGCAGTACAAGTCAATGGCTCTGTCATAGTAAACAATGTTAGCTATGTGTGTCCACCTCCCCTAACATTCCACTTACAAGGAGTAAATATCCCCAAACTGAGTCTTAACTTAAAAGAAACACACCCTGTTCTCACTTTTGATGTGTCCTCCTTTCCTGATGTCTTTTCTACTCTCAGAGGGCAGAGAGGCCTGTTTGATGCTTGGGTTAACTTTTCTTTGCAGCTTTCCCTAAGGCAGACTCTTGGGGAATCCGCTGCCAAGCACATGATTGTTACACCGACCCATATGCGGCACTACAAACATGGCCGTTGTGATCCAACATACTCACTCACCATGCATTCTCACAAGTTAGTAAGTGCCTTGGCGTCTTGCATCGGCTCAAATAACACAATCAAATACACTGCTGACCTGCTACGCTTGTTCCATGTTGCATTTTTGGAGCATAGGAGCCTCATCAGAAACACAAAAAGCGGTCATGGAGTTGGACCCCACCTTGCTGCACTGCGTCGATCGTTGCCATCAGACAATCCTCTGAAGAAGTACCTGGACCCCTTTGGATGTCCATCTGTGTACCTCACAGGTACAGATATGATGGAGGGCGTGGAGTGTGGAGTAGGGAATGTTTATGCCCAAGATCAGCTGGCTGTAACCTACCTTGGAAATAAAGACAAAGTTCGCATCGTGCTTAATGGAAAAGGGAGCTTTGCTCTTACACTGGAGAAACTTCAAGCTAGTCTGAAGATAAACCTGAAGTTAGTGATGCTCCTAGCTGTTAGATATGCCATTGCATGCCAAATGGGAGCCATTGAGCCTCCATTGAAGAAGGGTCAAACTGAGAAAATGAATGGAGAGACCAACCACTGCCAAGAGAGCCCAAACAAAGGCAAAACCACTGTTGAAAACACCTCTGGCATGAGCACAGACTACACTCTGGTAATCCATGGTGGGGCTGGTGAGGAGATGATGCTAAACACCGAAGTGATTGGTGTAATTGAGTTTGCTCTACAGACAGCCTTAACCCTTGGATCCCAAGTGCTTCAACAAGGTGGCAGCAGCCTAGATGCAGTTCAGAAGTCAGTAGAAGCACTGGAGGACTGCTTCCTGTTCAATGCAGGTAAAGGCTCAGTATTCAACCAAGACGGCAAAAATGAAATGGAAGCAACCATTGTGGATGGCAATGCGATGAGGTCAGGATCTGTTGCTTGTGTGCAAAACGTAAAGAACCCAATAAAAGCCGCTAGGTGTGTCATGGAGAAAAGCTCCCATTCACTCATTGTGGGAGATGGGGCTGAGGAGTTTCTGCAGGGGTTGGAGAAGAAGCAGAATCCTGTTGGGCCTGAGTATTTCTACACAGATGTACGTCACAGACAGTTGACTACAAAGCTCGCTGCAGGAAATACCTCAAAAAACAATCACCCGCAGACAGTTGGAGCTGTGGCCTTGGATCATTGGAAAGGGTTGGCAGCTGCGTCATCCACAGGTGGGGTAGTAGGTAAGCTGAAAGGGCGAGTTGGGGATACAGCAATAGTAGGGGCAGGAATATATGCTGATGACAAGTTAGCCATTACCTGCTCTGGAGATGGAGATGTGTTTCTGAGGCAAACAGTTGCCCAGAAAATAGCAAGTCTCTACCACCACACAGGCTATAGTTTGAGGCAGGCATGTAGGGAGGTGATGGCTGAAAATCTAGATGGGATCTGTGCAGGAATCATAGCTCTGGACACAAAAGGTGATGTAATCATTGAAACGAACGCTGATGTCATGTTTGTGGCCTCAATGGTGGATGACATTTCACGAGTGGAAGTCCTCAGGCCCCTCAAGAGCTTCTCTGATGTGATCTGGGAAACCGATGAGCTGGTTGCTTACCTGGATCCCAAACCCTGGACCCCTGGGTCAACCATTCTGAAGAGAAAAACTCTTAGCGGAGCAAGCAGCATCTTCCAGTTAGCTACACCTGATGTTTTGACTATCCTACAAGGAGCAAAGGCAGTGTCAAGCTTGCTATGTGAGCGACTGGGAGTGCAGCGCTGTGCCCTGGTTTTCAATCCAATCCCAAACCAGTCAGCACAAATCCGACTGCTTCCGCTTCATGGTCTTGAGCCAAAGTGGCAGCCCCATCTGGCAAGTGAAGAGGAATTCCACACATATGATCCTGGTTACTGCACTTCCAAAAGTGGCCCACGCTTGGATGATGAGGCACTGGCCCAGGTTCAAGCCAAGATTAGAAGCGGACTGCCAACACCAAATGCACCTTCCTGCTTTGACTTTTTCGGAGATGCTTCCAATGACAACCTGTTCAGTCGTATTGTACGTGGAGAGCAGCAACAGTGGAGAGTGTGGGAAGACAATGAGCATGTTGCCTTCCTGACACCTTACCCAAACACTCCTGGACTAACCGTTGTGGTGCCCCGCAAACCACTGTCCAGTGACATCTTCAAACTGGAGGAAGCTGACTTCAAAGCGCTGATCCTAGCTACTTGTAAAGTTGCCAAACTACTGGAGGAAGGGATGAGAGCCCGAGGTGTTGCACTGATCTTCGAGGGCTTCGAGATTGATTATGCTCATGCCAAGCTAATCCCTCTGTTGCCTTCACCAGATGGAACCAAGCAAGCTGAACTGCAACCAGAATGCTACCAAAGCTACCCTGGATTTGTGTCATCACGGGATGGCCCAGCTGCTGACCCTGAAGCCCTTAAAAAGATCCACTCAAAAATCACCCAGTGCAGGCCTCCTCATTCATGGCAAGACCCTCAGTCTCACTCCACACTTGCCATCAAGAGCCAATGGTATCGTAACCTGTTCCAGATTCAAAACACCCTTTTCCACAGCACAGTGGAATATTTCCACAGTTCCTGCCAGTTCTCCTACGCTCTAACCCCTCTCACCACAGACACCATCTCTTCACCAATGGGCCTGGGATCTGACTCAGAACCAGTTTCTGTTCACTTGCTCGGCCAGGACATCTACCTCGCTGACTCAATGCAATTTGTACTTGAATACTTCCTTCGCTTCCAGGAGAACCTTCAAGGGGCATACTACATATCTTCCAGCTTTAGAGGGGAAGATCCTGATGCCACACACTTGAACCAGTTCTACCACGTGGAGTGTGAACTGTTGGGGAACATGGACAAGGCCATTTCCACAGCGGAGGGATACTTGGCTCATCTCACCAAGTCCATGCTGAAGAAACACTCCGATATGATACTCAACACCGCCGGGACTCTTACACATGTCAAAGCCATGTGAATAAGCTGGATGGAAAAACCCCACTACCAAGAGTCCCTCTAGACCAGGCCATTCCCATGATGCCCTCTGCCGACTGCCTAGAGTGGGTTCAAGATGGCCAGCCGCAGTTTGGCAGAAAGCTAACGCGCAAAGGAGAGCGAGTCTTGATAGAGAAATATGGTGGCGCTGTTTGGCTAACTGAGATGGACCATCTAGGAGTCCCCTTCTACCAGGCCTATGTGGAGGGCACTGAGCGGTGCAAAGCCAAAGCTGCTGATCTTCTCCTGGGTTTAGGTGAGACTGTGGGTCTCGGAGAACGTCATTCCACCACTGAGATGGTACAGGAGGCCCTCAGACACCATGGAGTGCCAGAGCAGTCCTACAAATGGTACCTTAACATGCGGCAGGTGAATCCCCTCCTCACCAGTGGATGGGGCATGGGGACGGAGCGCTACTTGTGTTGGCTGCTTCAGCATGATGACATCAGAGATATGCATGTCATTCCTAGGATGAAAGGAATGAAGTACATGCCCTGATCACAAGTTCTCCTGAGGTCTACAGACCCTAACATGTGATTTACGTGTAATAATGTGGCCAAAGATAACAAAACGCCACATTATATCTATTAATCCAACCCAACCCTTTCACCCAACCCTTGCTCACTTTAAAGTAAAATCCTAAAGTCCTGTTACATGTTATAATCTTGCAGCAAAACCAGAGGTACAATTTCAGAGAATTAAACTAATGTAAAGAAAGTTTATGTGGAGGTTAGTATATCAGCATTTGTAAACTTTAATGTTAACACTTAGATTTGGATTATTTTCTTAGTGGTTAAGCTAAAGTGTCAATGTAAGTGCAAAGATAGCACAACAAGAGTGATTGTATAATTGGAATTGTTTATTGTATTTTATTATCTTTTCTTTGTGTGAGACTTAATAAAATGGTTGATAAAAAATGTTACAGAAAATAAAATGTGTATGTGTTTTTTTCTTTTTGGGACAAGGTGAAGAAACACAAATGTTTAAATATTTGGCCATACATGTTGTTGTATCATTTATGCAAGAACATTCGTTATATTGTTCCTCAATATAATAACATATTGGTCTACCACAGTCTTTGTATTTAAAGGATCTTGTGGAAGTGTTGATGCTCAATTTAATGAAGTAATAATTACTTTTGAAACACACATCATCTTTTGGACACTTAACTCAACAAGACCTGTTCCCATGAGCCTCCGATCATTGTGGCCTCAGACAGTAAGGCACAGGGACAAATATAGTAAAGCTAATATTTATACATCTATATGTAGCATTTTATTTTAATATAATGAATGTAGCACATTGTGAGACAAGAAAACAGATTTAGAAACCACCAGATTTCAAAGACAACCAACTAACTTTACAGTGTATTAACTATTTAAAAAGTAATCTAATGCCCCTGAAATTATTGTTTTTGTTGAACTCCAGAGATTGTATTTCTCCCCTTGCTGTAGTGAGTTGAAAACTAAACGCATTTGTTCCTGTTTTTCAACCTGGAGATATGTTACAATTTAAAAGGACAACACCCATATTGATCAATCTCAGCCTATGAGTTTGGCTACAACAACTCGTGGGTTTTTAAGAAAGCCACACAATCAATTTATCCAAATCTTTCTTATTTATTTTTGGTAAAAAAAGAGCAAATACTCTCATAAATGTAATACCCATGAATGTTGCCAAATGTTAACAAAAAATGGTCAGTAAACTACGGAACGTGTCTCAGCTGCTTTCACCTTGAACACCATGAAGAAAAGAAGAAGCTTACCCTTGTTTAAGGTAAAGTCACAAAGGATTTAATTGCAGCTGAAATCCAACCTTTATAGAGGTTGCTTCGAATCAAATCAAATCAAGTTTTATTTATATAGCACATTTAAAAGCGATTTTTGGTCGAGCCAAAGTGCTGTACATGTAATAAAAACACATTACTACAATCACAATAAAAGACAATAATTTACAACAGAAATATAAAAAACAAAAACACAGGGAATAGTCAGGTGTCATGCTCCGCTCTGACTAGAAGGCCAGAGAGAAGAAGTGTGTCTTTAGTGAGGATTTAAAAACCCCTAGGGTCTGGGCCGACCTCACATGGAGGGGCAGAGTGTTCCAGAGCCTGGGGCCAGCTGCTTCCTACTTTCGTATCAAGTTTCAAGACAATGTGTTTGAATACAATTCAATAAAGCAAGTCAACCAGTAATAGACTGCAGATCATTTCATGCAGAGACCAACAGATATGAAATCCAAGTGACTACAGGCAACATTTGCAAGGTTCAAATAGATGAAGGCTCAGTTGTAATTTATTTTCATCTGATTGGAATGTGTTGTAGAATAATAATGTTATATAAGTTTTTTTTTTATTATTATTATTTTTTTATCCTGGCTTTTTATCCTAGCTTTTTGTTTTCAGAATGATTTTTTTTTTTAAATAGTAATTAAAAATGTTTTTCCCACATTGCCTTTTCTTTATGTATTTTTTTAGCAACAAGCAAAGGTAACCCAAAAATCATAAAAAATAAATGATAAAGACACACATGAATTTGAACAGATTTGACAAATAAAACATGCACGCTGATTTAGATACATAACACAAAATAAACTGGTAAGTCAAATAATTACCACAAAAAAAAGTGAATTCACCAACGTGCCAATGACCCGGATGTAGTATGTGAGCAATATTTGTTTCCGGTTGTCACTGTCGAATCTGACCCCCGGCTTGAACACAGCCCTGCCTCTTTCTGAAGATACACTTTTGGTCTGATTTCTGAACCGTAAGTTGTCCCATTTTAAATTATACCCTGTGTGTGCTCATGTTTTTAACTCCACTTTATCCTCCTTATCTTTTTACGAGTGTTTGTTGTCAATAAGGCTGGATAAAGCTAAGGTCAGCGCTTGCGTAGCCTGACAGCTAACTAGCATGCTAAGCTATCATGCTAGTCAGGAGTGAGCTAATGTGTGACTTTCCAATGAGCCAGCCATTTTCTGAAAACACATGAACCTCTGTAAATTACACGTTCACCTTTCTACAGTCGGTAAAGTCATTAGACATGTAACAGTAGTTGGACATCAGGTCGACTTTTAGCTACAATGTTAAGCTAAGTAAGTAGTCACATTTGGATGCTAATGCTGCTAGGAGCTGACACTGAGAGGCTGTAATGTTGTGGAGTGTGAACTGTGTGTGTCATCATACAGAAATATAAACCAGCGAAGGAGCAGTTTGTTTGACCTCTTGTATAAAGGTTGTGTGCTCTTAAACGAACATGTCATGTATTGCATAATATCTCAAAGGCATGGACACATTGAACTACATTCTTCCTGTTTTTGTTGTGGATGAACAGTGGGATATTCATGTTTTTAAGTACATATTCCTACTACTTCTTCATATCTCAGAACAAAGTTGTTACCTAAAAAGAGTAAAAGAGAGCAAGCTTTAACTCCCAACCTCCTGCATGGTTTCTAAGTTTAATGCATTAAATGTAAAGATACATCTCCACAGTAGCAACTTCTTTAATGTCTTTCCACTTATATATATACTCTCTGACTGACTTCACTACTACCAGTTACTCACCTCAATCATCATGGACCTAGCTTAATGACAACAATATCTTTTGGCACATTTGACCTTTCTAATATTTTGGATAGGGTTGCATACAAAACAATATGCAACTTTGATGTTAGGTGGTGTTTCACAACTGGAACGATGGTCATTTTCTTTTTTATATAAAACATGACTATCTATGCAGTAGGGATGGGAATTTGAAAGCAAATGTAAATTCGAATATTCGACCCCCAAAAAAACGTTAAAGGTGGGGTAGGTAATTTTGGAGAAACCAGCTCGAGTGCGCTAGACTTTGAAAATACACAGCCGGAAAAAATCTGCCACTTCCTCACAGAGCCCCTCCTCCAACACACACGAACGCGCACATGACCAATGAGGGCACGAGATAAGTTTGTGCACAGATAGAAGGCTGACAGGCAGGTAGGCCATCCAGTTATTTTAGCCGGGCCGGCTCAGATGATTGGTCGTGCTTTTTACAGCGCCACGACTTCCACAGATGACCTTTTTTTATGGATTTTTTGTCAAAGCACTTAATGTATTCATTGCTATCGGGATGTTAAGAGCATTCCATGGAATATAACAACAAGTGTATCTCGAGCCGGTTTCTCAAACTTACCTACCCCACCTTTAACCGATTAACCGAAATGTACATATCCTATAAAAAAAAAAAAAAATGTGGGAAAAATGTTGACAAAAATAAATAATTAATTAATTTTGAAAAATAAATAAATACATGTTCAAATAAGTATAGAAACCAAGTTGAATTTGTCAAATGTATTGAACTGGTGATCAGTTTGAACAGTTGAACAGGCCTACAGCTTTCATGCTTAAAACATAACTTGGTTTTTAAATGAAAGAGGGATCATACACGAACAACATAACAACATTGCAAAGGTTTACAAAAACAACCTACAACAACCAGAATGCACTGGGCTCTTTGCTGTAGCAGCTTATTCTTCCTCAAGTATATTATTATCCTTTTGTATTGTGGTTCATTAACACAATCTCTAGTTTTAAACTATAATAATAATTCATTCTATTCAGAGGCGCCTTTCAAAGCGCCCAAGGACACCTTACAATTCATAAAAATTCGAAGGAAAGGTTTAAGACATTACAAAAGGACCGTAACAGGGGACATGTAGCACTACAGTGAGTAGGCTGATCTGAACAGGTGGGTTTTGAGGAGGGACTTGTCTTGAATGTGGTGATTGTGTCAGCTATATATTGTGTCTATAGCCCTAGACCTGGTAAAAAACCTAATTTGGCTGACTTGTCCTTCATCACTCAACTCCTGCTCCTCTTTCCCCAGGTACCAGTCCATGTGTGGTCTCTAATGGGCGGCTGGTCTCGTGGTGCCGTGCTGGAGCTCTACAGGGCGCTGCTCCGCGCAGGCCGCCAACTTCAGTACACCGACCGCAACTACTATCGCGGCGCCGTGGCTCGAGAGTTTCGCCGCTGCCAAGACCTGAAAATAGCTCAAGATAAAGAGGAAGCGCTGAAGAGGGGCCAGTTCTTCCTCAACAGCCGATTGGGCGGGCTTATGTAGGGGGGGAGGGGTCATCTGGAGGAGGGTTAAAGGTCATCTGGAGGAGTGTCACCCAGGTAGGTTTGCAAATAAGATAATACTCTTTGTCAGCAGTTATATTTTGTTAGATCTGAGACATTCTTTGCAGGAGTAAGAGGACAGTTTGTAACACAATAGGGCAAAAGTCATCCGTAGGAACATGTAGGGTGTGGCTACGCATAGATTCTCTTTGTGAAGGGGCAATATTCAATAGTTGCGTCTGAGTTAAGCAACTTAACAAAGAAAATACCTTTTTATATTTCCCTATAACCTTACTGCCAGTGTCTTACTCTTTCTTAATTTCCTCCATCTTCAGCGGCAGGATGGCGGGGGTGAATGGAGACCGCAAAGGCAAGAAAGATGACAATGGGATCGGCACTGCCATCGACTTCGTGCTTTCTAATGCTAAGCTCGTGCTGGGAGTGGGGGGAGCGGCCATGTTGGGGATTGCAACGCTTGCTGTCAAAAGAGTAAGCGATTTATCTCCAACTTTTTCATTTTCTGACATGAAAAGGACCTTACTAAGGATTCAAGGCTTTTATTGTCATGTGTGCATAGCTACAGTGTAGTTATGTCGATGAAAATCTTAGGTCACAGGCTCCTCCAACAGTGCAACACAATATAAAAGATAATAGTGCAAGTAAATAAAATAAAATAGAATATAGTAGAAATAGTGCAGAATACTAAGGATCCATACGATGCAATTCTTTACCGTGCAGATGTACGACCGTGCCATCAGTACTCCCAACAGCCCGACCAACTTGGAGCAGACAGGAAGGAGGAGCTGGGAGGAGCCTGCATGGATGGGGTCATCTCCCCGGGTGCTGAACCATGACATGAAGTCCACAGTGAGCCGGTCTCTGCAGAATCTGCCCACTTCCTCTCATGCTTTTGAACCAGGTGAGGAAAAGTGAAGCTAAGTCCTTCCCATGTCCTTGTCTCACGTGTCTTTTTTTTATTTTTGAGCGGCCTATTTGTGGTTTAGACTTTCAGCCAGCTGTCATTTTATCTGTTGACAGACCGCCTGCTTGGAGGACTCTTGCTCTTCCTTTACAGTGGGTGTGGGTGTCTTCCTTTACTGTGGTTCAGTAGTGAGTTAGCCAGTTGTAAACATATCAGTTAGTTATATATTTTTAGATACTATAGAAGCCCCTATTTAGTATTTGTAGAAAACAAACCCGTGCCTCTTCCGTCTTTTTCCACTTTAACTCCCTTCTATTCAAAACTCCTTATTTTATAATGGTGTAAAAAGAAGATTTTTTCTGATCTCCTTTCTCTTCATCTCTTCTGCCATCTCCTCAGACTGTCTACGGAGGGCCGTGGGTCGATCAGCTGTGGGAGGCAGCGGCGCCACTCAGTCGGACCTTCAGAAGGCCCGGATGCGTCTGTCGCTGCAGGAACATCTGCTGGACTTCTACCAGAATAACGTGAACATCCCCACCGAGGAGCAGGCTGTGGCGAGGAGGGCGGCGCTGGACATCTGTGCCGAGCTCCGGGTGTTCCTTCACGCCAAGCTGCCCGACATGCCGCTCAGAGAGATGTACCTGAGTGGCAGTCTGTATGACGAGCTGCAGGTAAGAGCAAACACAGTCTGTGTTTTCTAAATTGGGGTTTTCTATTTTCTATTTTGTTGTGTTTTAAAATGTTTTGACATCATGTATGAGGGTTTTCAGTCTGCGGCTATAAGTATGGTTTTATTGTCTCGTGCTTTTACATTTGTTTCTTTTTGTCCTATCGGCTTTGTCTAAATGTATTTATGCTGCTTTTTTATATTTTTGTTGATGTACAGCACTTTGTTGTTTTTAAATGTGCTATATAAATAAAGTTGGATTGGTTCAGGTTTAAGTGAGAGGTGGGCAATATGGTTTATATCAGATATCCCAGTATTCTTGAAAAAATAAATATATTCAATCTTTCTTTATTTTCTAGGTGGTGACAGCGGACCACGCCCAGCTCATGGTGCCTCTCATCTTGGAGAAGAACCTGTGGTCGTCCATCCCCGGCGAGGACACCATCATGAACGTCCCGGGTTTCTGGCTCATCCGCAGGGAGAATTTAGAGTATTTCCCTCGGAACAGCAGCTACTGGGACCGCTGCATGGTGGGAGGCTACCTCTCCCCCAAATCAGTCCTGGAGGTCTTCGACAAACTGGTGGCGGGCTCCATCAACTGGCCCGCCATCGGCAGCGTCCTCGACTACATCATTCGCCCCGTGGTTCCCTCAGAGACGCTGACCCTGGAGGTGCAGTACGACACGGAGCGCAGACTGTACGTGGACTTCCTGCCGTTACTCGTGATGGAGGACGGAACCTCGCTGATCGCCAAACCTCATCGTCTTGTCGCCGAGCGTCACGAAAACCTGTGGAGGCAGAGCTTTCGAGTGGCGGAGACGGCGCGACTCAGGGCGCTGGACCAGGAGGACGGAGGCTGTCGGTGCGCCTGCCTGAAGCTGGCGAAGGCAATGTGCAAACTCAACCCCGCTCTGAACCGTCTCAACGCCAGCCAGCTCACCAACTGCATCCTGCTGCTGTGCGAGAAGGAGGGCGACTGGACGCAGGACGCGCTGGCCGACCGCTTCCTCCAGCTGCTGCGAGCGCTGGTGGGACACCTGGAGGCCGGGAGGCTGCCCTGCGCCCTCAGCCCCAAAGTGAACTTATTCTGCGAGCTGACGGAACAGGAAGTGGACGAGCTGGGGTACACGCTCTACTGCGCCCTGTCCGATCCGGCGGGGCTGCTGAGAACAGACATGGAAGAGCCGCCACAACCGTGACAACCTCGTGTAAAAAACATCACTACAAACAGCAACGGGGGATTTCAATTAACACTGATTGGTGGCGATGGTGACCTCGACATAACATGGTTCTGGGAGCGGGAAAAACTGCATGGAGTCCAAAACACTCGATCGGGTCAGTCTTAAACGCCATCAGTGAGAAAATGTGATGCACACTGTAGCAGCTACTAAATGTTAAGATACGTCTTGACATGAAAGATGTTTGTCTTGTTCTCATGCAAAAAGTATTTTATCTCAGTTAAGGCCCATTGATGGATCTCACCAAAGCCATTGTATTCATGAAGTTGAGAGGAGACACACTGATATACATCTCGGTGGAGGTAGTGAACGCTGCATGGGGTGGTGCAGGAATGAGTCCTAAAACCTGGAAATGAGTCAGCATTTTAGCACTTGAAGCTTTTCTCGTCTCGACATCATTGGTTTTTGGATGTGTTTTTGTTTATATGCCTGAAATAAGGTCTGTGGTTAACAGAAGCTAAAGAGATATTCATGTGTTGTTCCCTGCTAGGGAATAGCTCAAGCTTCTGTCATAAAAACGGCGGTTGCTAACAAGTGGCTAAATTAGACTATTAAACATCATCACGCCAAACATTAGCCGCCCTTAGCTTAGCGGTTGTAGCTATAATGTGTGTTTACCACAGAGCTTGTTTTACGCATGTTCCAAAATCCAATACTAACTTCCACGTTAGCCTAGAAAAGTACATCATGCCTGCAGCACTCTATTGGTGTGTCCATATGAAAATAACAAGGTGAATATAATACATGCGTCTTCCTCAATTTGTCCTCTTTTTATCTTGTCTGAGTCTTTAAGGCGCTCCATGCAGTTGTTCACTGATGGATGCCGGGATGTTGATTGTATGCCAATCCAAAAGCTAATAAAATGTCAATGAGCTGAAGAGACAAGCCTACTCTTTTCATCCACCTTTCGTTCTCATTAAATACTGCTCTACTGTGTTCAGTTTGAAATCACGCTGTGTCAGAACTTCATTAAACAGTGGCTGCGTTGAAGATTTATGAATGGGATCTGTGTTGGGAATGTGTGCAGCTTGCATGTTATCTAGAAATCAATCGGGGGAATACTCTCTCATTTTGGCGAGAATTGTGTCCATGTGTCTAAAACAGAGCCGCTCTTAGTTTGTCAGGAGGTTTGGTTCTCCAGTCACATTTGTTCATATGACGAATATGCTTTATCATCTAAGTTAAAACCAAACGTACTTTAATCTCGGGTTATTTTTGCACTGTCCAAATGTTCGTAGGTTCATCCAAAGTGTCTCAGCTGGAAAGTGGAAGTGTTCTTGTCTTCGCTTTAATTGAAATCCAGGTTTCCTCTTGATCATGATCTTCTACATTTCTTAATAGTCCGTTTTCTGCTCGTCCCTTTTTTGAGAAATCTCTACTCGAGACACACAGCTGTTAAACTGGTACTAACGTTTGTCTCAGTATTCATTTCCTGTCCCGATTGCATGAAAAACAAAGAGCCCGTTACACCTGTAGAGTTATTTCTCTATCTTTGCATCTTATCTCTACCTGTGCACGTTTTAAGTCCGTATTACCCTCTGAATAACCTATAGGTCAGTGGTCCTGGACCGTTCTGTTTATGAAGTGTTTGACACCAACACATGACCCGTAGTGATTCTCCTGTCAAATCGGTTTCTATCTCTAGATTTCAGGTGCTAATCTCTTTTAGATCTTGATCTGATTGAGAGGGATCTACTTATCTACTCTGTTATATAATGCTAGATGAGCCTGCTACACTGCAGGTGGAGTCAATACAACAATAGCTGCCAGACTGTAAAGTGTGTCACTGTGAAATGACAAAACATGTCCAAAATCAATCACATGGTTGCTTTGTTCTCACTTTTAGCCTTGAGCCCTCAACCCCCAGTGTGTATAGTGTACAATATGCAGGGTTATTTATACTTCTGTTATGCATTCAGTTAGTAATCATCCAGAGAACAGGTGAATATTTTTGTATTTATTGTACATTTGTAACCAAAAAGAGCTTGATTTTATTTGCATTTCACTCACCATGTAAAGTACCGCTTAATGTGCTGGATGTACGGCTTTAAAATGAACTCACGGTAGATCGGTGTGCATAAGTCCGAGTGGAGGGGAGTCACTGCCACATTTCTATTGTTATTGTGAAACAAAAAAACAAAGTAGATCACTACCTCTACCTTGTGGAGTTCATGCTAGCCATACGCTTTGTCGCATGCTGTGTATCCCCATCCCCCGCCCGCTTCCTTTTCCTCTTTTAGTTCAGCTCTGTAGTTGAACGCGGCAGCACTTTGTATACTTCCATTAAAATATTACAAATGATATTCTCCTATTTGTTTTTTCTTCTAAGGATGCAGTGTTGAAAGCACAGATCACAATAAACACTCAGCCGTCCAATATTGTTAAATATTTAAAGTTTAATTCAGTGATATTTGGTAATAAAAATTCACATAGCAAGACAAACATCCTGAGATACCTTAAGCAACAACATCATTATAATATTCTTTATTAGACTTTGGGAGCAGGAAATTAAAGTAAATTATAACTTAGTTGCATTTGTTCCTCCTTGTATAAAATCCTTGCATAGTTTTGATTGAATCCTGCCATTTCAAAGATGCTCAAACTCGGATTCACAGACACATTTTGGGAAGCAGTCCTTTGTTCAGCGGCCGAACATCTACACCCCTTGCTAAATGTTGAAATGTCTAATGTAGCATCTGGCTAATGTAGCATCTGCATCACTCGTAAGCAGCCAGTTCTCATGTAAACCTCATTATTCTAAGCAGATGTGAAATATAAAAAAGGTGGCAAACCAGGTGTCGCAGCAATATCACTAATAACACTACATTCTTGCCGTTGAAATAAAGCAACATTGATGCTGACCTTTAGCTTGGTTTGTTGCCACCTTGAAAGTTAAATAACTGCTAGAAATGAGAAGAAGTGCAACATATTTCCCACAGTGATCAGGGAGCTACTTGGCGGGGGCGAACCCGACTCGATCTGCGTTCCTGTCGAACACGGTGTAGTACTTCCCGATGAAAACATCTCCCAGAATCCACAGCGGCCCTGCAGGGGGCGGGATGTCCATCGCCATGAAGCCTGACAGACAGATGGCCTGACCCATCTGAGACTCCTGCATTAAAAACAAAAGCAAATATTTGTTCAGCATAAGATAAGATAGGACTTTATTCATCCCGAAGGAAATTGTTGTGCCAGAGTTACAAAAACACAATAAACACAGCAGCACAATAATAATAAACTGCACTAACTGCAGTAAAAAGAACAATTCAATAACTACAGGAAACATAGATGGTCACATAATTAATGTAATATTAACAGTATTTAATAGTGCAAAAACGTAGTAGTTACGTACATACATTTTGCATTCAAAAACTGTTTATGAAATATGATGCTTTGTTACAAATAACACAGTTTACCCAACAATATATACTAGGAGCACTGAAACAATACCAACTACTATCGATTGTTCAGGTCACACTTTTAACCAGTTTTTAATAATTCAAGTACACTTTCCAGATAATAAAACACACTTAACTTCTCTTCACTCGTAACAGTATTTTCTCAGTTAAGTAATAGTACTTTTACTAGAATAAAGCATCTGAATACTTGTTTCACTACCAGGGTTAGCATCTGTTTAGTTGACTCTACCTAAAGCGCATCATCAATAAAAGGGAAGTGTTTGATGATACAGTAACGTGGAGCTCTATGGCACAGAGGAATAAGCTACAGTAGGCTTTTGCTACAGAAACACTTCTTTTAAAAATACAATAAAAGTCAAGGCATTACTGGTTGTGATACTTTCATGGGATTGGTTAAATAATAAGTGACCTACCTTCATGACATAATCCTCTCCCGTCAGGTTATACATCTTCCCTCCGATGTTGAAGGAGATCACAGGGAGGGATGGGATCCTCTTACAGTCGATCCAGTACTAAAGAGGAGAGGAGAATATGCTAAGATTATCTCGAGAGACTGTAAAAAACAACCACTTTGAACAATTCATCAGGACTGATGTTAAAAAGCACATCTGGAATACAAGATCGAGACTAAAGCATCAGGTCTTCTGTCTAATATCTTTGTTTCAGATCAGCTCTACCTCTCCCATCAGCAGGGGCAGAGCTCCGATGGCCTTCTGCAGCGCTCTGACTTCAGCTTTAGGACCGACGATGAGGGAGGTTCCCGTGTCGACAATCGCCTGGCAACCACCTTTGCAGACAGTCAGCTGTTCCCCAATTCCAACTCTACAGGGGGAGGGACAAAAAGTGTATTTACAACATCCGTTTACAAATGTGTTGACATGCTACCGTTGTGCAGACCACACATATACTGTTTTTAGTTTCTTAAAATAGTTCATCTGTTTACTTTTATGTATGCACCGTGACATCAAGTCAAATTCCTCCTGTAACCTACTTGGTAATACACTTGTTTCTGATTATGATGACCAAGAAAACACTATCTCCCAATCAATTAAAAAAATATATATATATATATTTTCACACACGCAACTGACTGCGGTAATAATGTATTAGAGATGAAGGAATGGTTGATTTGTGCATTATCATGTTTCTGGTATTTTGAGAGTCCTTCACATTGGGGAAGAAGGAAATGATCAGAATACTATTTTCAACTACCAGGTAAAGGCGGCATCACACCAAAGTGAGAACAGGATGTGAGTCAACCTCCTCTACTTCAGTTCCCGTTAGAAATGAAGCAACAAAAGGTCCCTTCTCACCCGCTCATCTCGATCTGCCAGTAGGCCTTTCGTGTGACATTAACATAGTGCAGGTCTCCGGTGTAGTACTGAGGGTCCGTCCCCCCCAGAATCAGCTCTCCACCCACTGCTGCTTTAGGGTCTCTGAGAGAAAGGGTGGACAGAAGAACAAATCATTGTTATAAAAATACACACACAACTTCTTTAAAATGATATACTTCAAGCTAAATTCTGCATTTTTTTTAACTGTTTATTTTCATTTTTACAAATCAAGACATATCCTGACATAGGACTTTTCCATTCAAATGACAAATAATAAATATGGTAAAACAGAATAGGAAATAAAATAAAGTAAAACAGTTACAAGTTAAAATAAGGAAATAAATAAGATTATAAAAAATTAATTAATAATAGTAAAGTAAATACAAATGAATAAAAGCATTTTACACAAGGAGTGAAATCTTTATCAGAGTATGATGGGTTACACGGGGAATTCTGCATGTTTTAGAAGGTTTTCCGGTCAGACACAAACCTGCTAATGTAGAAAGAGAAAATGTTCTCGGGCAGCAGCTTGGCAGCCATGGCCGAGTCGAACACCGGGGTGACGTTAGCGACTGATATGGAGGGGTAGGCCATGCCCAGGACCCCATCGAACCGAGCCACTGCAAACGTGATGCCAGGCTGCTTCACCGCCTCACCAAACTGCTGGTTCTGGACAGGCAGACCTGCAACCTGCAAACAAGAGGGACGTCAATCCAAATACAAACAAAAACTCACACACAAGATGGAGTTACAATGGGAGAAAAACCTGTATAACATACTGCAGGAAAGGGAAACCCCCAAAAGCACAGTAGGGCCTCTTTAATAAAAAGGGAAACAGATATTTTTGTGCCAGTTATTGGACCTTCAGGCTCCCATAGCAATGAGGGAAGCCAAACATATTTTTAATTTGCACAAACTAACTTCATTGCAACAATACAAAGCAATTTGTAATACAAATCTGCAAAGTTTCCATCTAATGAGATGATAGGAATGGCGTGACACATCAGAATTCAGTTCAACAGAAGCGCTGTGTGAGTGAGCGGTGAATGTTTTTATGAACTCACAGAGACCGTGTCCCCGCTGATGAACCCAGACAAGCTGCCTCTGCCGTACCGGATAGAGAACGCTGTGCCATTCTTAGCAAATGTGCTCGACTTCTTCGAGTTGTAGCGATGATGAACCCCTGATGACACGAGACAGTCGTTTAAAAACAGATTTCAATAGATACAGAACACAAAGCAAGCTGAATGAGTCAGTTCCCAATTCTCACAGCAGGCTATGTCGAAGAAGGAGCAGTGGATGGAGGGAACCCAGAGGTTGGAGGAGCCGGTGTCAAACAGAACCGTGAAGGCCTGAGGAGGGGTCCCGATGCTGATCAGACCAAAGTACTGCGCCTAAAGAGAGACAGTAGAGAACAATGAGATATACTGTGAAACCACCACAGCATCAGAAGGATTCATAATATTGACTGTAAGCATGTTTCAAATAAACCTTTTGACAAAAACGTGCACTTATTGTAACTTTAAAAATATATCAAATTATCCACTCAGCTCCTTAAAACTAAAGCCTATATAGGAATAAAACTGTTGTGTCATGAGTTTTTATTCTACAAAGCCTTAACAGGGCAATGATCAGCAAGTTATTGTCTTAGATCACAACACTAAATTGTTTGCATGGTTCCAGTCAAATAAATGCATAAAATACATTTAAAAGAAAAGACAGAAACATTTGATGTCAGCCCGTGGTGCCAAGAACTAATGTTAACCTCATCTTTTCCTCCTCCTTTTTCTCACTGGAGAATGATACTTGTCAAATGTGAACTGTTTTTACCCCCAGTGTATACCTATTAACTCTTACACCTTCCTGAAATCAAACTGTACTCACTAACTATAAACCTCTAGCAGTTGAGTGAAGAGAGACTGAGAGAGGAAGCATGCATTATAATGTACTGTAGTTTACGCACATCCATGAAGTTGGTGAGCCTCTCTACGGGCACTTTGGGGGAGGGAGAGGGGGAGGGGGCACTCTCTGGAGCTCCGTTGCCCGTCGCTAAAGCTCTCAGCTCCGGCAGGGACAGCTTCCCATTGTCGCTCATCAGGCGGCGCATGGTCCGGGTTTTATGAAGCGGAACTCTGAAATTAAAATATTATTCAATTAAATGCACCGGACAAATCCATGCAAGTGCGTAATTTGCGAGAAAACTTCCTGGTACAGAGCAAATGCAAATGTACAAACTGTTCAACTATTATTTAAAGTGCACTGGTATATTTTAGCAGGTTTTAAACACTGATTGCTAACACGTGTGGCTTCTCGAACAAAACAAGGAAGTTAACACAAACGCCCAGCATGCATTAACCTTAATTCAAAGCTGCCTGTCGCTGTTAATTGATAACTTAAGAGTTAAATGTTATTTTAGGTCACTTTAAATGCCAAAATACCAGCTGATAAACCGTATTTACCTGAATATGGCGACGCTTTGTGTTATCAGCAGCGCCCCGATGATATAAAACATCTCCAGTCGCGCCATTTCTGTCCTGGTATTGAAATATCACACACTTCTGTAGTGTTTCCGCAATTTAGCAACACAAAAAGCACTTCACTATTTGAACTGACGCAGAAAGATGAGTGGAAACGCTTCGGCAACTTCCGCCTTTACTCGGTTTTCCCCGTTAGGCGGCTCAGTGATTGGCTGAAAATATTAGGCAGGCGTTCTGATTGGTCGAGGAGGATGGCAATCATGTGGCATGACCTACCGGTGCACTGGGTCACGAGTTGTACTGTGAGTCTGAAATGAATGACACATAAAAGCACATTGTGTTCATTTTGGAAACTTCAGCGGTTTATGGAAACACGTTACCCTTAAACGTTATCACACAGACTGCGTACAGATAAGTTGAGTAACCAAACAAATGTCAGTGTTTTTGATGACGGACATGTTGTTTTGGTAAATAATTAGTTGCATTTGGGAAGCCTAATGAATGACAACGCCATGCATCCCTCCCTAATCAAATTAAAGAGTGGTTCAGGGTTGCAGTTACAATACACTTGGGCTACTGTGAGAAACAGATATAGTAGAATAGAAAAAAAATAGTGGATAAAACCTATGGTATCTAGCATAGTTAACACTTAAAACACTGGGTCCCCTTTCTTGTGTGAGCTTTTAAAACATTTGAGAAAATTACCTAATTGTATTCACTTGAGTTTTTTTTTAGCTTGGATTTGGAGACAGTTTTAGCAGCTACACTGCCTTTGCAAATTTGGGACTTCATATTTGTAAGGCATTGGCTTTTATCAGTCAGGGAAGGTCTATAAAATGCTTTCTGAGTTTAGCGTTTTGGGGGTTGGACTTAATTCAAGGTTCAAGGTTCAAGGTTCAATTGACTTTAAATCAGGACATTTCACCATTATTTTTCTAAATAGGCCGATGTCTTTTTAAATTCAACCAATTGATGAACTCCTTTAAAGAGAATGTATCTTTCAAAGATAGAAAAACACCTTAGGACAATTGCCGCATGTTATACCACCTTTCTGTTTATTTCCTGTTTCCTGTCTCGTATTGTCAAAATAAAGTAAAAAAATTACTTAAAAAGTGACCAGCATCCAGCTAGCTTAGTATAGCTTTCCTAAGCAGGGTTGCCAACTCTCACGCATCTGGCGTGTGACACACGCTTTCACTCTCAATCTCACGGTCTCACGCTGCCCAAACTATCCTCACGCCAAAAACAAGATGAACCGGCGATCGTTTTTGGCTGGTTATTTACAATGTTGAGTTGACAGCTGCTCAAGCTGTCGATCCGCTCCCTCCCCGCCCCCACCACTCTTAACAACGTTAACAAACAGCAGAGCAGTGGGAGCCGGTTGGTCAATCCCCGACCTGTATTGCGCATGCGCAGATCTAAGATCCAGTAGAATGATACAAAGTAAAAGTCTGCTGCTTATTGTTCTACTAGGCCAAAATAGAGTCAAAGAGTATATGAGAGTGAGAGTGCGTTAATTAATATATTTGGCAGTTTGGAGTAAGTCTGTAGATTTGTTTGTGTCTGTGTGTTTCATGTATAACCCTCTCATGATAATTAATTTTGTTGGATACATTTTCCCGGAAATTATTGCGATAAACGATAATATTGTCGGCACCGTTGTATGACCATTTTAGACTACTGACATAATGATAATATATAATAATAATCCAAGTACATCCTTTCAAACTGCTAGTCACATTCTCATGTAAATGGCAATTTATCGAGGTCAGAAAAGTTATCGAGTTCATTTTTTATTTATCGTACGATAAGTCAATTAATTGCTTATCGCGACAGGCCTATGCACACAATAAAACAGTGGAAACAAACATGTGTTTGACTTTCATTAGTGAATGAAACTTTGTGCCCTTTATAGTCTGTGTCCAATATTGTGTATTTGTATATATTGTATATCATATATATATGCTAAGGTCCCGCTACTGACACGATAGCAGTCATTTAGTGCGCATATGTGTAATTAAACCCATGATATCAAAATCTCACTCCAGCCAGGTACCCAAAGTTGGCAACCCTGTCCTAAGACTGGAAAGTGGGAGAGACTGCTAGCCTATTAGCACATTTAAAGCTCACTAACATGTTTTTATCTTGTTTGTTTAATCAGAACAAAAACACAAACTGTAAAAATTAGAAATCCCTGTTTTATAGGGGGTATTGCTTGCTTTAAATTGTTTTAAAACGTGCTTGTAAATGGATTTTGTTACCTTTGCAAAGGTTAGGCTAGCTTATTTCCTGAAGTCCTTATGCTAAGCTAAGCTAGTCAAAAGCTTGCCCCAGCTTCCCCCAATGGTGTGGTATTCATCTTCTCATCCAACTTTCAGACCAGACATCAAAAAAGCCTTCCCCAAAATGTCGAAATCTTTTGAGATAAGGCATAATATGTGAGGTACTGGAGTCACTTTCTCTAGCAGTCAGTAGACACATGCCATAATGAATGATCAAACAACAGTTTTAAATCCAAACCACAGCAGATCCAATTGTAAGATGAGTCACCAAAGCTGCCCTTTCAACACGCTGCGCTTTCTGCAGATTGACAACAAAGCGTGAAAGTATTTGCAGTCAGGATCACAAAGCAGACACTCACTTGGCTTGTTAAACAAGTTTTAGATGAAATGCCTGACACAGGAAACACAAACACATGGACATAAAGAGTGACATTCGCACAAAAAATCCATACGCCGTCTATCATCATCAATCAGACCTCGAGCTGTCGACAAAAAGAAAAGGGTGTCCTTCACAAGGTAAACCAATAATTCTGGGGTTAAGATTTTGTGTTTGGTTGAGGTGAAGTACAATAAAGTTGTTGGCGTGTATTAGTGGTGGTTAAGTAAGCCCCAGGGAATGAATCAATGCAATATCCTCATAACAGATGGCGAGGATTTTTGTGTGTGTATAGATTTCAGTGTTTACATATTTGAAACTTCTCCCTGGTTGTTATGTGAATGTTGAAGTTTAGCAAAATAAGGATCATCACACCCCTTTTTTTTCTTCCTCTGTGACGCTGCAGGGAAATCACACCTGTGGGCTTCGTTAGTCTTGACAACATTGAGAGAAGCATCTATGGAATCTGCTGCCTGACGACAAAGAAGGCAGGTTAACGCACAGGAGAATCCTTCAGCCATTTCTCGCTCTGGATCTAAAGGATTAATGAAAGACGGAGGACTGATACCAGATTAAGTGGAACACGATGGTGAGAATCAGCTCTTTTTAAAATATTTATATTAGAAAATAGTTAGACCTGAAGGATACATGCCAGAGAGAAATTCTCCTTTACATGGGTGTAGCTGGTTTCACCTTGCTTATCCCTTCACTGTCATTCAGGTATTGGGGTTGACTCACTGTGAGCCATGAAGTGCTGGAATGTAAAAAAGTACTCATTATGTAGAATATATTACTTCAGAAAAACCCTTTAATATCTCTCGATTGTTAGCATTAGAAATAATTACAATTGAGGTTGTATTTGGTTTTAGTATTTCCCTTTTATCCATCCTATACCTCCATCACACTGCAATTTAGAACCTAATTTGCAGGTCACGATTAATGCAAAATATAAATAAACTCATATCTATAATATCACTGGAATTATTTGTATTATTCATCAATGTGACACATTTGCAAATTGTATATCAGAAAAAAAATCGACTTTAAACAATGCTGGGTCATATAACATAACATTTATTTTAGAAAATGGGAAATTCTGCATAATAACTATTTTAGTTTTGGTCCTTCAAGTATATTTGATTCTCATTCTTTTGTACTTTAAAGATAGTAAGATTTTGAATGAAGGCATTTTATTTGTAGCTGAGTATTTTCACACTGGTATTGTTAGTTTTAGTACAAGTACAAGATGTGACTACTTCTCCACCACTGATTGCATGAAATAATAATAATAATAAATTGTTATATATAGCGCTTTTCTCTGACTCAAGGTTACTTTACAATATAAGGGAACACCATCTAACTGAATAATTACTTATACTTATTGATATTTGAGCTTTTTTACATTATTAAGTCACAGAATATATTAGCTAATTTATCAAATGGAAACTAGCAGATTCCTTTCAGCAAATATGAGACAATTATTTTGCAGTGCATGTTGGCGCAGATATTGTATAAACAGAATCTGTCTCTTCTGAAAGATTTAGAATAACGCAGAGAAGCATTCATTATGCTGCAGGTGAATTTACCTGTGCGCAGTTTCCTGCAAACCTTCCCGTAAGGAATGCTAACTTGTTTTTGTAAACAAGCTAGTTCTCTTTGGCAATTTTCACAATGCATTACAATCTTATTGTCGTCTTTGGTTGATGGCCAGTGCTTGGGTTTCATCAGATAATTGCATGTCCTAGGACTAATTCACTTTTCTGCCAACAATTCTCAAGAAGAAATTAAATGTATATTTTTGCATAGTTGGTCACTCAGAAGCATATGTATATTTTCTTGAGAAATATAATTTACTGTAGGTTTAAAAAAGTGGTTTAAAAAAGGTTGCGTCTGAAATCAACAAAATGTATAAACTGGAACAACTACAGCTACAATAGAGCTTTTCCTTTACCTTTTGACAATATGACAATCAGCCACCATGAACAACACCAGGACTATGAAACTAAACCAGCTATAATGCCATTTCAACTTTTTAAAACTTTTTTATTGATTAACCTTATTTATTCATTAATTCAAACAATTCTGAACATTTGCTTACTGTTAAAACTATAAACAAAGACTGGCTTTTTAACCTGGTAAAGGGAGACATGTTATGTGTCATCTGATCTAATCCATTTTAATTTCGAAAGCACAACATCAAGACAACAGTTCACTTGTAGAAATGTAAAACCATGAATGGCTTGTTTGGCAGCGAAGGCTCTTATTCAATTATTTTAATATTAGCCAGTTAATTTCTGTCACTTTTAAACCCATAGCCGCCCAAACCCCCGAGGACAAAGTATTTGATGAAGTCTTCCATCACCGCCTCCTGCGACGTCACGCAGCCGACCTACGAAGACCCCGATGCACCGATGGTAAACACGAGAGTCTGTTGAAACAATGCATCTGAATGCATTAATTGTGGTGTGTCTGCCAAGGCCATTTCCATACTTGAATAATATGTAATTTGTCTACCCAGTGAATCAGAAATTGTATGAGTTCTTTCTTGACCCTTCCACCCAGTGTTTCTGGTAAACAAAAGGGTTACAGGAACTGAATTAGACACGGAACATGGTTCTTCCTCGTTTCAATGTTATCATGTACAAAGGGAATGACAGCACAGTGAAGCAGTGCACTTGGACCATTTTAAAACAAATGATTGTTGACAGGCTTTGCTCTTGTCTCAATAGTTATAATATTAGACTGTTTATTTCTGTACCCTATAGGAGCCCAAACCTTCAAGTCCAACGCCCACCCTCACCAGCTCTGATGATGTCCAACAGTCTGTCTATGAAGAACCAGATTCACTATTGGTAAACACAAGTTTCTTTTTAAACACTTGTCTATATGAATGCATTAATTGCTAAATGGTGGTTACTTCAAGGAACCCTAACAGATGAAACCATCCATGTTTGTTACACCTGCGGAGAAGCTGGAGCAGAATCCAAACCCATAAAAATAGGGATTGTTTTGGTTTGGCAGGCTTTCTGTTGATATTATATTATACCGTTAATTTCTGTCACTTTTAAACCCCATAGGCGCCCAAACCTTCAAGTCCAACATCTACCATCACCAGCTCCAATGACGTCACACAGTCGGCCTACGAAGACGTAAACGTAAACACAAGTTATTTTTTAAACAGTTGATTGGTGCGTTTACTGGTACTTTTGCACATTACTGAAAAAAACAGCTTGGGATACCACACACAATACAAGAAGGGCACTTGGAGTTGGTTGTTTGGCACTTGGTTATTTGCCAGGCATTGCATTGCATGGCATGGCATTGCATTGCATGGCATGGCATTGCATTGCATGGCATTGCATTGCATTGCATGGCATTGCATTGCATTGCATTGCATTGCATTGCATTGCATTGCATGGCATTGCATCCCAAACCCTCAAGTCCAAAGTCCACCATCACCAGCTCCTTTGACGTCTCGCAGTCGGCCTATGAAGACTTGAATGCTCCAATGGTAGACACAAGTTCCTGTTTAAACTGTTTCCTTTGTGAATGCATGATTTGCTGGTGATTTTGCACACTGCTAAAGTCATTTGTTTTCAACAAAATGACCGTCCAGTAAACGTGGGGTTGTTTACTTTTTCATTTCACCAACCAGTGACTTAGATCGGCTCAAAGATGTAATGAGTTCAGTCTTGGGCCATGCTCACCCTTCCACCAAGTTTAATGAAAATGGCACTAGTAGTTTGTCTTTCATCCTGCTGACAACCAACAAAGCCAACAGAGAACATGACTTTAAACCAATGATTGATGGTTTGAAAGGCTTTGCTTTTATCCTATATTTCTAATATTAGATGGTTAATTTCTCTCACTACTAAACCCCGTAGGCACCCAAACCCTCAAGTCCAAAGTCCACCATCACCAGTTCGTTTGACGTCCCACAAGTTTCTTTAAAAATAGTGGTTCATCTGAATACCTGAATTATTGATTTTATTTTGTATTTTTCTGATGACATTCAGTGTGGTGTAAAAATCCTTGAACCTATGTTTTTTGTTAGCCTACTGTCACAGATGGAAGCCACTCGGATGTTAATGTCAAGCCTGTACCTCGTCCCAGGTCTAGAATACAACCAAAGTCTGAGCATAACAACAACAACAACAACAACACTGTTGACTCTTCAGACACAACTAGCGATACAACCGATGCAGAGGTGAGTGGTAATATACTCTCAAAGATTGTCTGATGATTGCTCATAAAATGTAGCATGCATTGATTTGATCATGTTCTTCTACCCTCAGAGTTCCCAACTCAATGAGCGTCCTGCAGACTTTAAGACGCCTCGTCCCGTTCGTCCGTCTTCACGACCGCCGCTGAGCAAATATATGACCTCCAGAAAACCCACAACAGCAGTCTATGGAGGCAATCACTACATGATTTCACAATATGAGCCAAATGTTAGGGTATGTTATATTTTAAACCAAATAATGGTACTTTTTAAATTTGTAAAGCTTGCTACATGTGTGTTGTTGCTATGAATATCACTTGCCTTAAAGGACTAGTTTTTTAGTATTAGTTTTGAGAGTCATTCTGCACCGTTGATGTATCTTTGTAACTGCTAAGTTGACAGTAATAGTATTAATTAAACAAATGAGATATAACACATTCATTAGTGAGCTTTAGATACGCTGGTAGGCCGACTTTGGCACTTTTGAACCTAACTCTGTTAGAAATGGGGTGGTATTGATTTTCTCATCCAACTCTCTGCAAAGTAGCTACTGTGCAAAACGTTCAAATATCTCTGCAGTCAATATTTGAAAAAAACAAACACAACATAAATGTGTCTTCTTGTTTTTTGACACAGCTAAACTCCTTTTATATACCCTTTTTCAAACATGTGTGAACGGGTAACTGGAGAGAATATCAGACATGTTATCTATCTTATCGTCTTGGCTACTTCATCTTAGTTTATTGTTAGCTTTGTTTACCTATTTAAACTGGAGTTATTGTATTGCCAGTGTATTTGATTCTCTTTTAACTTTGCTTTCGTGAAGCACTTGGTATTTGTGTTTTGTAAGGTGCTATGCAGATATTATGTAGAATTATTCTAACTTACCTCCGCCTTCATTTCTGTGGTAGACTGCAGCTGTCAGTCCTGAGAGAAAACCACCTTCTCCAGGGCCGGCACGCCCGCCTCCTCCCTGCATCGATTACGCAAGACGTTCTCAAATGAAGCTACCCTCTGTGAAAAAGGTAAACATACTTTACCTTTTTTGTTTACCATCTTTTACTGCAACACTTGTTTGGCATAAACATCTGAAGGCAGTTGTCCTACCTTTAAATCACCAGTTCTTGAATACAAATGTTTGTTTTTTATATATTTTTTGGATAGAGCTCAACTGATGAGATTCCGCAATCCACACACACTTACATCATGCAACCCTCTTCAACTGTTTCTGATGGAGAGGTGAATTCCCGCTGGAGCTCAGCAACCTGCATGATAAGAAAAGTTGTAATACATTCAATTATTTGCTTACTTTCACCTGGATTATGCAAATATAATCGATGTCATTTCAGGTCACATACAGCCCAGACAGACCTGCAGTTCCGCCTCGGATCTGGGCTTCCTCCCTGACTCGCTCTAAGTCGATGCCTGAAACCTCGCCTACACAGGTATGAGAGACACTGCAGGCTACAGGTGATGAGCCTTTTGGACCGGTTCCAAAACAATAACAAAAGGAGCTGAAACACTTGCGTTTGTCATGCAGTCATGGAAAATCTAATGCGTAAGGGTTATTAATGCATTTGACGCTGTTCAGTCTGTGTGGAATGCAGAAACAAAGGAGCCAGTCCAAGTGCAGTTTCTGCTCTTAACAGGAAGCTCTCCCTTTGGTGCACCTAGTTTATTTTGCATGGGCAGATTATCAAACAATGGGCCCCTGGGAACAGCTAGGCAAAAGGGCCCACCACCTCTGGCAATCAGACTGTATATATAAAGGGGGCAATACACTCTGAATGAGTTGTTTAGTGTCTTTGTGTTGTTTTTTGTGCCTCTTTCTGGTCATTATGTATTTTGTAATTGTTTTGGTCAATTTGAGGCTCTTTATAATTGTTTTGTGTGTCTTTGTAGGGTTATTACTTACTTAATCCTCTCTGTCCCCTCCTCTGGCATAAGGCCATATGAGCTCCCTCCATTATCTCCCCTAAAACTACAACCTTATGGTGACGTTAGAGGGATGGCAGTCGGATTCATTCTTTTGCCTAAATGTCTTTATACCAAACAATGACAGACTGACACAGACAAACAATATCAAACGTATAGAGCAAAGACACTAACATGGCTGAATATTTAGTATTTATTTCCGTAGCAAGATGTTGTTTCTGCAGTCGTGTGAAAGTGTTATTTTTTTCTTTATCTATACAGACCAGACCACCCCCACCTTGTTTCACCCCGCCTCCCCCACCTTCAATAAACACAGATTCGGAGTCGATGTACAGCGAGATCGAGCACTACCTGGACGTCCTGCCAGAGGATGAAGATAAGATAGTAAGAGAAACAACACACACTGTTTTTACACACGCATGCACACACACACACACACACACACACACACACACACACACACACACACGCACACACACAGATATTTATTTCTAATCCATTAATCTCTGTTTGTTTAACACTTGTAGACTGTGACTTCAGACAGGCCAACGTTTCGCTCCCAGAGTGGCATCTCCACTTCACCGTCCACAGACGACAAAGAGGTACGCTTTTCTAAATGGATCACTTGCTCCACTCCTTAACCTCAAACTAAACTGTGATTTTGCATGTTTTTTTTTATGAAAAACTCATCTGTTTTTCACAGGACATTATCGGGATGTGTAGATGGTTGAAAAGAGTCTCAAGTAAGTGCAACATATTGTTTTCTAGATAGATATTCTGGCATTTTCTTGAAGACTTAAGAGGCAATATTCATTGATATAGTGTATACAGTATAGTGTCTATATTCTTTGGGAAAGAAATGTCCAATAAATAAATAAATAAAACCATGCAGTAAGTGAGCTCAGTCACAAAGAGCACGATCAAAGTGGGGCACAACAAATCATTCATTTAAATGATAATGATCTTTCTTTTTCTCACAACACCTTGATAGTTCATTGGTTGAAATCTAAAATAGTTCCAAGATCCCGTTTCTAATCTGAGTAATGTTATCTTTTTCTAAATATCAGTATAGAGTAACCATTTTACAGTGTGTAAATAAATGTGGCCCATTTATGCATTAATAATGAAACACATCACTCCAAATTCACTCCACTCCAAACTCAGATTTCTGTGTTTATTTCGCAAACTGCTCTTTAAATTAGCCCTTTTTTCTTTGATGTTTTGTTTGGTTCTGATACAGTGCAATGTGGCAACGTTTTGCAAGGACACATGAGGGGTTCATGGTATATACATTCTCTATCTTGTAGAGGTCCTCTGATCTAATGTATCTCTGTTCTGTCACTCCAACAGAATCTGACTGCATGGCTCCGTCACTGTATGGCCTCAGTATAGAGGAGGAAATCAGGTAAACACACAGATCAATCCCTTCTTTGCAGTAACAACATCATTTTGGTGCAATGATCTCCATTATACAATATTTATGGAAACTTAAAGTGTAGTTTTTACTTTTTCTGATTAAAATAAGGAAAGTTAGAGAAACAGCTTAACTTCTAATTGACAACATGACCTTTTGCATAACATTGTAGGCTAACGTAATAATCGAGGTTAAAAGGCTAAAACATCACATTTAAAGGTTGAGGTAGATTGGAATCAGAATATCAAATAAATAAAAGAAAATTCAATAAAAACATGTATGTGAAAATAGAAAATTAAGTAAAAATAGCAGGAAAAGATAAAAATACATTAAAATGTAATTAAATGAAAATATTTATAAAAACATCAGACGTGAAATACAATTTGTTTTTTACAATTAACGATCATTTAAATAACAATATTTATGGAAAAAATTAAACATAAGAAGTACTTGTGTACAGTATATACAGTGAAAACAAATGTATTTCGCTGTCACTGTGCAGTTCATTCAACGAGAGAGCGATGAATGTGAAAAAGGCCCTGCGTCTCTACAACCTCCTGATGATGAAACGCAGCGACTGCATGAAGAACATCATCAAAGAGTTCAGCGCCATCTCAGAGAGCCTGGACAAGATGCAGAAGAAAACCAAAACCATGGACATCGCCGGAGGAACCACGGGCGCTGTGGGAGGAGTGACCGCAGTCCTGGGCATCGCCTTCGCTCCGATGACACTGGGGGCCTCACTGATCGCTACAGCTGTTGGAGCCGGCATGTTGGCGTCCGCTGGAGGCATGGGGGCCCACACTGCAAAGACCAACAAGAAGAAGGTGGTGAACAGGATGACAGTGGAGAAACTAGTGCACGACTACAAGGGAAATGTGGTCGAGCCGGAGCTTTGTCTGGGTTTTATCCTCTCTGGGATGAACGAGCTACGGAGGCACGATATCGCCAGGATTCAGAGGGCCGGAGCCCAGACTGACGCTCTGAAAGTGGCACATCTGGCACAGACGGTGTTTAACATGAACTACGATAGGAGGTCATCTGTTCCACACACGGGTGGGATGGCATCTGAGAGACTGCTGCTGGCGTTTGCAAAGGATATAGATCTGTATTTCACAGAGAAGGAAGGGCAGAAGCTGAAGAAGTCCATTAACAGCAAGTTTTCCGGTAGAGTTCGTCTGCTGTCGGAAAATCTGCAGGAGGAACTGAACCAGATGATTCGCCTCTGGGAGAAGTTTGGTTGAATCAAAATACTTTGTGTTGGGGTGTGTGTGTGTGTGTGTGTGTGTGTGTGTGTGTGTGTGTGTGTGTGTGTGTGTGTGTGTGTGTGTGTGTGTGTGTGTGTGTGTGTGTGTGTGTGTGTGTGTGTGTGTGTGTGTGTGTGTGTGTGTGTGTGTGTGTAACTGGAGAAGACATGCCTTATTTAGTTTCTTTTTGTCCTATCGGTTTTGTCTAAATGTATTTATGCTGCTTTTTTAAATATATTTATTGATATACAGTACTTTTGTCAACTCTGTGGTTTTAAATGTGCTATATAAATAAAATTGGATTGGATTAGATTTACTAATTATATTTTAATAAACATTTAATATATTTATTTTTTACGTGTTGTCTGCAATTATTATCTTGTAACGCACTTTGTCACGTAGTTTTAAAGGTCCCATGTCATGGCCATTTCTACTGATCATAATTCCATTGTTGAGGTCTACTAGAATAGATTTATATTGTGCAATTTTCCAAACTCACATTGGTTTCTCATACAGCATCTCTGTATAGTATGTGTATTCACTCTCTGTCCTAAACGGCTTGTTGGAGCTCCTGCCCCCCACCTCCCTGTGAGCCCAGTGTGCTCTGATTGGTCGGGACGTTGCGAGGCTCGTTGCTGCTCGCCGCTGCTGCGAGGAGTGGACAGGCTTCCGGGTCGGCGATACAGCGAGAACAAGCGAAACTCATCCTGAGCACACACAAACACTCACAGCCGAAGTAAAAACAATAAGTGTGGCTTGATATTGAGTAAGAAAAAGGTTTATAACGCTGTGAGAATGGGTCTGCGGAGAGCATTTCTCCACGATCCCAACTTAGCAGCCTGAAAAACGTTTACCCATTTAAACAGTCGTGGTAGATACCTTGTTTGTTTTAAACATCATAAATACACAAACAACAATGAATACGAGGAGGCGTGTGGCGCAGTGGATAGAGCCTTGGTGTTGGGATCAGGGGGTCACAGGTTCAAACCCCACTGCAGTCAGCATGTCGTTGTGTCCCTGGGCAAGACACTTCACCCCAAATTGCTCCTGTGGGGATTGTTCACAGTATTGAGTATGTAAGTCGCTTTGGATAAAAGCGTTTAACAAGTGACATGTAATAATAATGTAATAATAATACTTACAGGTTGTGTACCCGAATCTCCCGCTGGTCCAAACAAAGTAGGAACAGCATCGTTCTTCAGTGCCCTACGCTGTACACAGGGCCGTATCCAGGATTTCCTAAATACCGAGGTCCAAACATGCTAGGGGGGTTCGGGGGTATACCCCCCCGAGATTTGCGGGATTATCATGATCTAGTTAGGTGCTTTTTAAGTGCTGTGGGGGGGTCACAAATTGGATAATATATTGATTTCAAACCATGTCAGTGGGCTGCAGCATAAATTATTTTTGAAAGTGTAATGCATAAGAATCAGTTGATTGTTACTATTAATGATCTGGACATGCAGAAGAGGCTAAAATGATCAAAAAACATTGTCAACATTAATTTTCCATGTCTCTCTCCTTTCCATAACATGCACCCTCTCTTCCATCTTCTTTAGTCTCTCTGTCTTCTTCCTGTTCATTACTCTCTCTGTCCTCTACTCTTTCTCTTTGTTCAATCTCCCTCGTTGTTCACTTTTTGCTCCTCCTCACTTGTCGCTCCTGCCAGTGAATTAAAAGCAATTCAGCAATTTAGTTCATTTCACTTGTTTGTTTGCATTACAAATTTGATAAATAGATAGATAGATAGATAGGGTTATTAAGCCACATTCTTTTGTGTGACTGTACCTGCAGTTCCTCCCTGACTTCCATCACTTTCTCTCTTTCTCTTTCTCTCTGCCTGTCCTGTCTCTTCCTTACCAAAGCTGAGCTTCGACTGTCTTTTCATTATATCTGAGTCAGTGTAAAAAGAAAACAATACAATGTTATATCTTCAATGTTTTACTCAAATTGAAATGAAAGAAAAGCATTACAACGTTTGTTTAAAGGTAATCCTTCTGACATTGGATGAATGTAATTAACTTTAGCTCTCTAGCTAGTTTATTCACGCAATTTAAACCAAAGCATGTTGTCTGACGTCCACTGACTAACATAGAGCGTTCACACAGGATCTGCTGGTCATATGATGTCCTGTGATGAACAGAAACACAAGCAGCCCGCTGGACTCAGATCTCTAGATACCTCATCACTCCTCCGCTGCTCCGATACAAGTCCGGGCTGCGGTGGTTTGTTGATACATGTCGTCTTCTTCTGTTTGCTTTAATCGAGGCTACGTAGTTATGCAGCGCCACCATCGTCAGTAAATGGAAGTACTACAAAGAACCCCGCTTAGTGCAGAATTTAACAAGTTTAGTTATATACACGGCTCGGAAAAAATTACCGAGGTCCGGACCTCGGTGACCTCAATTGTGAATACGGCCCTGGCTGTACATATCCGGCATGAATCGCTGAAAGGTTTGTGAAGGTTTGTGAAGCTTTGTTTCGCGAAATGCTGGCAGAGGGTGTGGCCTCTGGGTATTCACACGTCACAGTACCCAGGAAGTAAACAATGGAAAATGAGAAATCTCCAACGAGGCGTTTTGGGGCAGCATAGACTGTGTTAGAGTTTTACTCGCTACAGGGTGTACTTTGAGGGTTTAAGACTCTGCAGACCGTTTACATGCATAAAAACCTTCATAACACACAAGGGGACGGGTAATAACCGGAAAAGCATGACATGGGCCCTTTAAAATTTGCCATAACAATAGATTATTATCATATTTAAAACATATTATTTTAATCAGAAGACTACATTTGCACGACGAAGGTAAAACAGGATAGGGCAGCTAAGTGTACATGTATGGTACACAAAGGAATATAAGAATATACAAAATAAGTACAAATAAGTAACGGTAATCATTTAAATAACAATATAATTGGACTCAGACATATATTCAGATATATAGAATATACATACAAATAATATATGTATTTTTTACTGTGTATATACATTTTTAAATTCTAATGATTATTTTAATTGTATTATTTTTATTATTTTTGTATCTATCTATCTAGAAATAGGTACATCTGATAAATATAAACAGATGTGAATAATTATTAATATGATAAATATATATAAACGTTTATGCGAGTTACATACAATATCCTAAAACACAACCAGTAATACCTGTACCAGGGATTACTTTTTCGGACGGCAGCAAAGAACTCATGGAATGTGGAAGACAAACAGACTGGCGGAGTGATATCGTCTGCAATGCGGAAGGATACGGCCAGTCCTCGCTTGAAGTATATATGCACAGCCGCACGACCTACGCCATTTTCCCTTCAGAGAAACAACAAACATTAACATCGTCGATCATCGCTACCTCTGGCGAAATGGCAGTGTGAAAGTGTGCCGCGACCTAGCAGCAGCCAACAAAACAGTGCATCCAACAAGTGCACTAAGTCACTTCAAATTCAGCAAACATGTCGTAAGTATTATTTTATTATTATTAAGTAATATTTGGTCGATGACAGCTGTCCGGCCTAGCGTGTCCGCGCGCCTCGAGAGCGTGACGTTCCAGCGGGCGCGACATTGTATCACATTTCATTTAAAATTATTTTTGACACTTTTAACTAAGATTTACTTGATCTAAATCGTCGAATTGCTAGCTAGATAATAGGATTATCTACTTGGGTGACGCAACACCTCACATGAGTTAAAGTTACATTTCGTTCCTTAAACACAGTAATTACACCATTTTATCCAATCTAATCAAACGACAGCTTTGATACATTTGTTAAATATATTCAGTGTTATTGTCATGGGTGGCAACCATGGAGGTGGCTACGTGGCAGCTGGCAAAGTGGTTCATTTCCTCTTTGTGTGTTAAAATGGCGGCTTGTGAAGGCGTATAAGGACAAAAGTGTGGCTGCTTATAAAGAGGAAGGGTGACGTCATGTGAGGAGACTGGCTGACGTCAGAGTCACAAGACTGGGAGCAGAGTGGGAGCACGTGATGTGACGCACTGCAGGGGGTGCGGTGTTAAGCCAAAATGGGAGCAGAATCATTATTTTTTTAAACATGACACTATATTATTAATACTAGTATTATTTACCCAACTATTTATATTGTTGAAACTTTTAAATCTGAATAATCACATTTTTAGACAAGCTATTTTTTTACTTTTTCTAAGTTACTGTAATGTTTTGCCCTTATTATTATTATTTTTTAATAATAATAGAACTTTCATATATTTAAGAAAACATTTTTTTTCGGGCCAGAGAGTGCCTTTATTGGAGATGAAGAGTTGAAAGGGGGAGATAGAAGGGATGACATTGACTGAAATGTTCGGCTCTCTCAGGAGTCCAACCCTCTTACTTGGCAGCGGACACCTCGAGATAGGCTTCATTAACTTCATTATGTTTCTAATGATCTGATTTTCACCCACAAATGTCTTCTCCTCCCATTCCCAGGTCCTTCTTGGAAACCCTCACCACTGCTGCTTACAACAGCATAAAAGACTTCAAACCCTTCCTATCACGGTCCCCTCTCGTGACCAACAACAGCCACTATGACCACGATGATGACAAACTCACTGTTTGGCCTGGAAGACATGGAGGCCCTTCTCTGGGCTCCTTCCTCTCCCATGGCTGACCTCATCACCTTCCCCTCTTCACGCCCTGATCTCAAAGATCAACACGAAGGAGGAGGACGAGGAGGAACCTCATTGGTTGGGGACACGTCACCTGTGTCGCCCCTCACCTCCTCATCGCTGTCCACTTCCTCCTCCCCTCCTCCATTTTATTCCCCTCCTCCCTCACCGTCCTCCCTCCTCCTGCAGGGGGACAAAGATGGGATGGAGTCTGACCTGCTGTCCCTCCCCTGGTTGGGCCACACCGGTCACCTGAGACAGAACTCGGTCTCAGATGACATAAAAGGTAATAATAGACATTTTAAAAAGCCTTATGTGTATTGGACTTTTCATACACAGGATGCAGCTAAAAGTGTTTTTGCACACAACATAAGACAGACAGAAAATAAGGCTCTCAATTGTCAAATATTAAGACTTATTAGGAAACATCCAGCATATACATGATAACATTTGAAAGAATATAATAACTGCAATGAAACAATACAAAAGTTAACATCATTTTGCTAGTTTAAAAGCTAGAAATGTGGGTTTTTAGCCCTTGTTAATCCCCTGCCTTCTCTGCCCCCACAGAGGATGTGTTCGGTGACTTCGACTGGATGGCAGAGAGGGTGGATCTGAGCGATTTCGACCTGGACTCTCTGATCCCCGACGAAGACTCCCCCAGCTGCTCAGAAGACCTCCTCGCCTCCCTCGACTGCCCCATGGAGCTTGACTCCCTCCCACTGCCCACTCTCCCAAATCTCCCCTCTGCTTCTCTTCCAAGTATCCCTCCTCCCCCCACTGTGTGCTCAGATCCTCCCGTTGTTATTACACTGGATGAGCCTGAATGCTACTTTGATGACCAGGACGTTCCCCTGTGCGTCCCGGAGCTGGAAATCAAATCCGAGCCCGCATCTCCAGATCCTGCGTCCCCATTGGTCGATTCTCCCTCCTCCCCGGCCAACACCTTAGATTTGGGCAGTGAAGTGGACGTTTCGGAGTGCGAGATGAAGCCGATGGTGGCTCCAGTCATCCCTCAAGTCGTCCCTCAAGTCCCCAGGATAGTGGTCTCCCTGTCCCCCACCCGAATCCTCCTGGTTTTGGCCCCTAAACAGGAAATCGGCATCATCACTGTAACCGCCACGTCGCAGATCGTTCATTCCTCCTCCTCCCCTCCGCCAAAACCCTCCCCCAGAAGCAGACCCTACCCAGAGCCTGCATGTAGAACCAGCCCACCGCCGTCTCCCAGCGTCAAAGTCAAGCCACAAGGTCGGGAAGGCGACGAAAAGACGCCCTTCAAAGCACCGAAGGCGAAGAAACTGAAGAAGATGGAGCAGAATAAGACGGCTGCCACGCGGTACCGGCAGAAGAAGAGGAGCGAGCAGGAAACGCAGTCTGAGGAGCACACACGGCTGGAGAGGAAGAACATGGAGCTGACGGAGAAAGCCGAATCCATGGCCCGGGAGATCGAGTACCTGAAGGAGCTGATGGAGGAGGTGCGAAAGGCAAGGGGCAAAAAAGATGACCCCTAGTGGCCGGTAGAGGAAGTGTGTGTGAGAGAAAGTGACTGAGAAAGTGGGTTTTTTTACTTTTTAAGAATGAGCATCAGTAAAGCATGTGTGCTGTCCACACTAGTGTTGTCACGCTACCAACATTTTGGTTTCGATACCTATACCAAGTCAAGAATTGCGATTCCGATTCTTTTTCGATACTTTTAAATAATTATTGACAAAATGTACATTGCAGATGTTAGCCACATTGGTAAGTTAGCTAAAAAGATAGCAATATTAGACAGTTATCATTGCCATTAATTGCCTCGTTAAACTACGAAAACGTTAGTTTGTCACAAAATAAATTACACTTGTTTGACTTAGATTTTAGGGCATGGGCTTGAGCATGATGTAATTATGTTATCTATCACATTCGCTAACCTGTCTGTCTTTAAATTCTTTAAACAGCTCTGGATGCCGGTCGGCGAGGTGCTTAGCCAAGTGTGATGTGTTGGCTCCCTTGGTTTGCAGGGATCTAAAACATTTCTTACAGACAGGCCTCGCGGTGTCCGTAGGCTTGCCCTCACTGTCAGAGATATAGCTAAAATACATCCAAATTTCGCTTCTGGCGTCTCTTTTGTCAACAAGCCGAGGCGCAGCGGCAGTTGCACTCCCACTTGCAGCCATGCTTCTCGTCTTCTCATATGCTCTGGCAGCTAGCGCGTGCACGAGAGAGGGGAGGCATTTAGAGCGTGCTTGAGAGGGGAGGGACTGCAGGCACGGCTGCAGTGCAGGGAGTGGAAGCAGAGCGCTGAACACACACGGCTCTTATTAAAATGGCGCTTTCAAACCGGAGTACTTTTCCCCGTCATTCTTAAAGTACCGTAACTAATGAAACGGAGGAATCGTAACGTTTTTAACGGCAGGGTATCGCGGTACCTTTCAAGTATCGGTACACCGTGCAACAGTAGTCCACACAGTCAGAATCAGAATCAGGTTTATTGCCAGGTAGGTTCGCACATACTAGGAATTTGACTTGATGTCATGGTGCAGACATAAAATATAAAAAACAAGAAATCTAATATAAAAACACAATCTTTTACACCGTAACAAAATACAGTTAAATAGCAGTAAACATTAAATAAAGCAGTCATTTACATGTAAATAGAATGCTATGAATGAATTTGTGCATATAAACTATGAAATGTGAAATCAGTATGGACCCACCTCCTTTTTAATACACTGGTATTAAATATAAACAATAGAGTATGGAAACAAGTATTTTCCATTCAGTATATCAACTTGTGTGTTTTTTGTAATGTATGTATTCTATTTCTGGACCCTGCAAGCCTGCCAGTAAGATGTATTTTAAATAATGATGTATTATAGTGAAATTGGACCATCTGTATTTGAATCTCTTAATAAAGAGTCTTAATCATAATTCACTCTTTTGGTGTGACTTCAATAATTGTGTTTATACTATACTATTAATGCTACATGAATTCTACATGCATCACAACACATGAATGCTAGTGTATGGCATGAACAGAAGGTTTAACATGCAAGCAATTGGGTGTGGTTAATAGTGTTGCATACAACACAGAATGAGGGAATAAGAAAAGGAGCAAAAATATAACTATTATAAAAAGACAATATTTGTATAAGTATTTAACATTGAACACAAATAAAGAGAAGTATTTACATGGAATATAAAAATAAATAAAAACTAACGACAAATAAAACACATTAAAATAAAACCAAGATTACATGACAGTGCAGAATCATGTTTATACCTGAGAGGCATTTGGTGCATACATAAGCACAGTTTATTCTATTTTACCAGGCATATATAAATACATAACAGTGCAGGTGATTTGTAGGCGATCTATGCAATTCACCTTAGTTTAGGTTGAGTTTTGCATGGTTTCAGTCTTTAGAGTTGAACCCTGCCTCCAACAAAGAGTTTTTGTTCCCTGTCTGATAATACATAACAATGGACCTGTGGCTGTCCATCTGAGTGGAGCCTCTGGAGGATAATGAAGCCCGCCTGACCAACAGCGCGCTGCAGACCCATGGATTCAATCACTGACAGTCATGTGAGGTCAATGCAACACAGAAACACGAAGCCCTTCTTTTGCACTAACAATGCCAGTTTGTGTGTCATGGAAATGGTGATATTATAGCTTAAATAAAGTGTAATCTTCATAAAATTCACTTTTGATAATAGATATCCTAAGGTAGTGTATCCTTAGAGATGACAGATGTTTTGATGTTTTTGTGTGAGGGAGAGAAACTCCCTCTGGAGGGTGTCGTGTCATGGTTAAGGACGAGGGGGTTTTATGGTGTAATGGTGGGGATGTTTGAATCACGGGATAGCAAGTTCGAGTCCCACTGCAGTCAGCATGTCGTTGTGTCCCTGGGCAAGACACTTCACCCCCAATTGCTCCTGTGGGGATTGTCCACAGTATTGAATGCATGTAAGTCGCTTTGGATAAAAGCGTCTAACAAGTGACATGTAATGTAATGTAATGTAATGGATGTTTAGATGATGCCTGAGAGAATTTAAGGGTGGGACCAGTTGGCTATTCTCTACTCTATAGTGTGACTGTAAGCTGTGTTCTGGGTGCAGAACTTCTCTATCCTCTGAGGATGAAGTAGCTCTGTTCCTACATTTGGGATCGATTTCACTTGTATATTGACTTTCTTTATTAATTTATTAAATATAACAAAAGACAAACTTTGTCCATGAATCATTTATCAGTTTCTCTTAAGAATTTCCTCCACAGAGGGAACTTTGCAGACCATTTCCATGAACAAAAACTACACTACTGGAAAGGGAAACCCCCCAATAGCACCCCATGTTTTTGAGCTTATGCTATCCAAAGCCACTTACATACACTTCAAATTTGAGGATATACCTATGGGAGAAATTTGGGGTTAAGTATCTTGCCCAAGGACACTTCCACCGCTGACCCTCTGATATCTAATGGGCTAAAACCATTTAAGAACCAATATCAAATTCCACTTAATGAGCTGGATAAAGCAACATATGTTTCCATCCTGTCCCTAAGCAGAACATTACATGAGGGTGTGTTGAATGGGAAAAAGTCCCATCCTTTTGCAGATGAAACGCAGTACCACCAGTTTCAGATCAAATGTCTTTGAATGTGATTTCTCCCTCTGCTGATATTTATTTCAAAGAGACCAGAAGTGCATAATGTGTGCTTAAAACACCATTTTGTCAAAGTCTGTGGGAGAATAGGATAATCAGTGAGAGAGAGATAAGAGAGTGCTGACCTCGGCACAGCTTGTATAATAATACCCCAAATAAATTGTGTGTGTGTGTGTGTGTGTGTGTGTGTGTGTGTGTGTGTGTGTTCAGCCAACAACAGACCCTAGCTGTGCACACTGTAATTGGTCCAGGCTTTCTTCCAGATAGCTTAGAGAGGATCTTTATCTGGAGGAAGGCCAAAGTCAAGATGGTGCAGAGCTACTTACAATGGGATAAACATCTCCTCCAGAACAAAACAAAAAAATCTTGGCTAACTGTAAATACTTTCTCTGTAAATGCCTTCATTTTTCATGGGAACCTTTTGGCTTCAGATGAACTATAACACTGTGACTATAACATTAAGCATCACAGTAAACATAAGCCTTAGTAGTAAACCATTGTACAATTTGTTTATCTTCCACTCTCCATTGTTGTATTTGAGAGAAAGAAGGTTAGATCAAGATTAATACACTCTGAACTACATATTCACAAAAGGCCACATCCTTTTTCCTCATTTAAAGTTGGTTAAAACATAATGACATACAATACAAGGCAAGATCAACAAACCTGTACAGATTACAGCATATTATGCCTACTGTGTCCTAACATGTTTGGCAAGGTATACGTTAAATGTATTTGTTAAAAGCTTAAAAAGCTCAGTCTAAGTATCCTCATTACCATGGTTGGTATTCTGTGGGGAAGTTGGCTGACAAATCTGCTTGCTACAGCTACACCTAGTGACGATACAGCACAATTACTACTCCCACAACAATAATTGAATGTCTCTTAAAAGTCTATCTCTGCACTCTTATAGTCAAGATGGGCCAATTCTATCAAAATTGCCTTTTTTTGCAGCATACCTTTAGTGGGTCATGACAGATTGAGTATGTGTTCACCCCCTGTCTTATGTCTGTGTCTGCTTCCTGTCTTGTCTTCCCTCCTGTTTAATTACTGATTCTCTTCACCTGGTGCCCTTGTGTTTTTCCTCCCTTGCCTTGCTGTGTCTTGTCCTTTGATTAGTTCTGCATGTATTTAAGTTCTCAAATTAATAATCTAAGATACTCATAAAAGCACTTGAAGTATGAAGTGACCGCAGTAACTGTAACCTTTGAGCAAAGCATTACATCCCCATTATTAATCAATCGATGCTTTCTACTGATCTGTGAAGGTTTTCATTGTCATTACCATGGGCTTCACTTTGTTAGAAACAGTGGTGGGGACAATTTCTCCATATTTAACATCAGCATAGCAGAAGACAAAAGATGCCACCCCCCCTGAGTGATGAACCTCATGCATAGACCTCTGGACCAAAGCCAACGTCTTGCTGTGATTGTGAGTGAATTTGAACCTTTATGCGCACAACGAGCAGACAGGTATTGAGAACAGAACATGACATGAGTAAAACATATATAAATGCATAAATACAGGAATAAATACAGGAATAAATACAGAATAAATACAGGAATAAATACAGAATAAATACAGGAATAAATACAGGAATAAATACAGGAATAAATACACGTGAAAAAAACAGAAATAAATACATTTAGAAATAAATACAGGAATAAATAAACACTAAGTAAATAAATGTATAACTAAAAAAATACAAGTTGAGAATAAAACAGAACACACATATCTTTAATGTATTTCTATATTTATTTTTACGAACATTAATATATTTATTAATTTCTGTGTCTGTGCGTGTTTCACACAATGTTGTTCTGCTTGGTAGCCTTGTATTCTGTGGATACTGTGGGGGAAACTTCTGAAGCAATTGGAAACAGGACTCGGAGAGACACGAGGAGAGCTGGAGCTTTGATGGCAAACACTGATGGTTTATTTGGAGTTACGGCCGGAGAATTGACAAGACACGTGGTGTGGCACGAGTTGACACAGCGGTTGCCAAACCAATTCTGAAGAACTCTTCTGCAGCTCGAGGTTTTAACTAGTTCGGAGTGTAATAATCAACATTCTTCATCAGCGAGACGAAACAAATATGGACCCTGAATCTAACTAGAGCTCTCGTCCATAGAAAAGAATGTGCGCCAGAGAAACCTACGTCGCTGAACAGTAAACTACCTCATGGCGGCTTGTGCTCTGTCATAGACCGGCAACAACACTGCGCCCAAGCTGCTCCTCCTTAAGAGAGATAGCAGCAATACCCAGTGCCGTAGACCTTTGCCATGGGAAAGGAGACAGTGAGAGGAGAAAATGATGAACTGTGTCGAAGGTTGAATACCTAAGCAAATTATTCCCTAACAGATACGACAACATTTATAACAATTGTACTTTCAATTGCTCTGAAAGTTGTGCACGTTTCTTTAACAATATGTTTGAGTAGCTATATATTTTATTTCACTTCTTCTGTCCAGTCCCCCTTTTATTTGGAAGCTTTGTGTTGTACCCAGTGACTCTTCTCTCGTCAATAAATATTTCAAAAGCTTACAGCACCGGGAGTTTCCGGCGTATTCATGTTCTGTAAACCTTAAAGCCCCCTGAGACAAAAGTACAATTTGTGATATTGGATTGATTAAATAAACTTTGATTACTTTTATTGATGTATTTGGCGCAAGAAGTAAACTTCACTTCAGAGCCCTTAAGAGCCAGATATAAATGTTTATTGGCGTCAAAAAGGTTTTGCTATTAAAGGTTTTGCTACTACCTAAAACTCAGTAACAGGAGTGTAAGGGATGGGTTTTCTAACAGGTTTGAGGTCTTTGATTTTGAAGCTCTTCTCCATTATAGCAGTGAGATCATGGTGTGGGAATGGGTTCAAATCCCGAAACTATGTTTCAAATGTACCATCCATCAACACTGTGATTTCGGTGGGAATGTGGGTTGGAGAAACGTCTTGTATAAAAAAAATTAAGAATTTAATAATTAAACCAAAAAAAGAATTAATATAAAAATATATATATTTATGTATGTAGAGAATGTATAAATATTATTATAATTATTTAATAAAATAATAATAAAACAAATAAAATGAAATAATTGTACAAATACACGAAAATAAAATAGTGGTTAAAATAAAATAATTAATAATATTCAAAATAATAATAATAAATAATATAGATAGGGGTAGTGCGCTCATCTTCGGATCAGGGGAGCACTGGTTCAATCCCCACTGCAGTCAGCATGTCACTGTGTAGCTGTGGGGACTGCCCACAGTATTGCGTAACATGTAATGTACTGTATATTAAAAATATATATAATAATAATAAAAATAAATAAAAATAATAACATATCTTAATAAAAACAATAAATAATTTAATTAAAAAAGTAAAACATAATAAAGATAAAGAATAATAATTAATAATGTGTGTTCTGTTTTATTCTCAACTTTTATGTATTTATTTATACATTCTTTTTTTTTTTCATATTTATTTATGCAGTTATTTATTATTTTATTTATTTCTTCTGGTCATCGATGACGTCACTGGCCAAAAACGATACAAGCCTCGAAACACGCTTCACAAAAACTTCCTGGATTACTCCCGGCGCAGTAACATCACAACCTGCTCTGCTCAACCCTGACAGTATGTCGTTAATCGGCTAATGTTCCTGTACAAAACGATACAGAGATTTCTATAATGTCAGTTTTATAGCTTTGAAAAAGGCCAAGACATGGCAAAGACAGACTAGGTAAGGCATGTTTTTATCCTAGCCAAAACCCCGGTTTGCTCCTGAAGCAGTTGTTAATCACGAGGCCCCTACCTACCGGCTAGGAGTGAGGAGTCAGCATCAATTACGGTATTAAATAAAAAGGCAATAAAAAAGGTTTTCAAAAATCACACAACCATAACAGGCCCTTGGATATAAAATCATAAATATGACTGAAATATATTGGGCTAATGGGTGCAGTTAAATGGGAGATTAGCTGCACACATGACCGAGCACCTGAAGAATATAAGAAAGATAGAGGAGATAATAAGATAACATCTCAAAACACACAACATTATATATCCATATCTTTTATTGTCTGAGGATGAGCAAAACACTGATGTTGCAATCACCATTTAGGAAGGACAACACAGGAAGTAACATCACTTTGGCCACAGTAAAGTGGTAGAACTTACACAGTGTAAAATGCTTCGCAAAAAGCCGCACAACATAACATGTTTTACACTGTAAATATACACGGCATATACAATATATTCACAGGTGAGGTGGGACTCTAAGACTCCAAATGAATGTTTTCCTCATATCAAATTGTAAAGTCATGCTAGTCACACAAAGTGCTGCAGTAGCCTACATCACTAGATGAAGCACAGAGTCAGTAAAGCACAGGGAAAGCAGTGTCAGGTTTTTTTTTTATATTTAGACTACACCATTTGTAGAAAAAAACATTTTACAGCATGGCAGTGGTATCGGTCACATATTATATATACGGTTTTATTTGTACCTTTCAGAGTGTGAATTTTCTTTCGTCCACTTTTATCTTTTTTATTTTGCTGTAGGGGATGTAATGACACGCCAGAAATTCACATAGATTTAGCAAGAGTCAGAGGAATACGAAGTGAGGTTGCCTTCAACTCTATAGGCACCCGTTTATCTGCATGCGTTGTCTTAACATGCCGCTGAGAGCTGAGTATATATAATTTTTTTTTTTTTCTTCAAAACATCCCTTTTTTAGATGTCTCACTGATGTAGAAAAAGGTAGTAAAAGCCCTATGTGAGCTCAAATGGTTCATGAGGTTATGTTGTTTCTGTAGCATGCGAAAGCTTGATGAAGCCTATAGGATACTGCCCTGCCGCATGGCTGCACAGTACTCCCACTCTCCCGCTTTGATGCTGAGGCACGTAGCTGAATCTGCCTTGTCGATAAATGTATTGGACGCAGGATGACCAAAAAACAGTGAAGCAGAGCCAGCCCAAAGTTGCTCCGCAGGGATCTGAGACTGCACACAGTTTCAATTCAGCCTCTCCTGGAACTGTCCAGCATGAACGCTACAGCAGAGGTGGGCTCAGAGTGATTTACTAAAATGGAATATTGTTTTTTCCAAGAACCAAAGGAACCAATTACAACCTAAGCGCAAACACGGACTCTCTTTTACTTCCAGCTAACTACAGCAGATACTCAGAGAAAAGACTCCACTCTGAATTAATATGTGACTTACGTCTGCAGTTTTGCGTTTAGCGTCAATCAGCGTTTCTGTAAATGTACCAGATTTTGCCCTGGAGGAAGCAATTTAACCCTGACTCCCTGAGCAGAAACTAATCAAATGTTAATGATCACATTTTAATATTGCTAATGTCTAAATCCCTTAGTTTTTTCTTCTATTCAAAACGTAAATTCCAGTAAACATTTGAATTTTTTGTCACACTGTTCTTTTTTTTCGGATTTATATTCTTTCGTCCTCTTTCACTCAAACCATTTCCATTGAACCCTTTTTGATTAAAATAATTCAAAGTGAATGACACTAATGGCACTTGATGTAGAAAGGGGTAACTAGTGTGAAATATATGTAGCGTTAACTATCTTGATGCGGTTCGTCTGGGTCTGTGTTGACGGACCCAAACGAACCGCGGTTATTTCTGGTATGCACCTTTCGAACCAATTACAGATAGCGTACCTTTATGTGCAATTTCATTGGGTAAAAAAACATTTTATTTCCTGTTTTGATGACTGGTAAACAAGTAGCCTATTTTCGCATTTACTACCGCTGAATTTGATGAATATACTGTTTGTCTGACCCCAAATGACACATAATTAGCTAGCTAGCGCAACCCGGTAAACTGCCAGAAAGAAAGTCCTTCTCTGCTCCGTAGTTTTTTAGCGCATGAAGTGACGGATGGACCGCTTACAACCCAGCAGACAGTTTGACCCATTTTATGTAGCCAGATTAGCGTGAAAGCTCAGTTGAATTAGCAAAACCAGCTAGCTTACTACACAGCCATTACATTAGTACAATTTACCAAAGTGATACTTTAGCTAGCTAGCGCAAAACGGTAGGAAACTGCCCGAAGATTAGCAGTCAGCTGCTCCATAGTTTCCTATTGCATGAGGTGACGTATTAACCGTTTACAGTCCACCCCACTGTTGGCTCAATATCTGTAGCCAGAGATGCATGAAAGCATGGTGAAATTAGCAAAACCAGCTAGCTAACTACACAGCCTCTAAATTAGTAAAATGTACCAAATTGATACTTAAGCCACATACTCTAGTCACAGCATAGAGTACGTCACACAGTCAAGGCAACTGTATGAACAATTCAAATACAACCTTTACATCACCTTTTAACAACTTCTGGACTGTTGAGTTTTGCCTTTGTGGACGCTAACTGACCTTTTAGAATTTGAAACAATGGCTTATCCTTGCAATGGTTTGATTAGGAGCTAGGCCTTTAGGTGCAAACCCTCTCTTAGTCTTTCAACAACCAAAAGAGTCAAACTTAGTGCAGACATTAGTCCTACTGCCAAATCTTAGTGGTCATCATAATATTGTCTTTTTGGCTTTGATTTACTTGTATCAGTTGAATCTGAGGACATAGTTGGGATTATGAGTAATTCTTTACTCTGCAGTGTTGAAACAGGGTCTCTTAAGCAGCAGCATATCTGTGTACATGCTTGCGGACAGGGATCAGGCTCTGGTCCCTTGAAGCAGAAGCTGAATATTTCTCCTCCTCTTGGTTTGAGGAGATTTTGCACTTCAGTCCGGGTAGAGCTTTTACTTAGCGATCAATTCAGTCTTTGTAACAAAAGAGCTACTATTGAGGAGACTCCCCGTTCCAAGCCATTTGTTTTCCCTTAAACTCTTTGGAATTGGAGTAGGATATCGAGATGAGGTTTAAGTTACGTGAGGTGGTGTTTGGGCCTGTTGGAGACTTTCCACTTTCCGTTGAGTGCGATGGTATCACTGCACCTGGCATCCTCGACAGTCGTCCTCAGGCTCCGTGTTGTCAGAGGAGTAAGAGCTCTCCTCACTCACTGTCAAACACAAGACGAATAATTAGAACAATATATAATAAGACTGTTTCAGTGATTAGACAAACCTTTAGACATTAACACAAATTGTTTAACCTACACCACTCAGTCTGTATGGGGAGGAAGGCCTTGTCCCCGTTTTCTCTGATCATCTCCTCCATCTTATCCAGTAGGACTGACACACTCCTGTCCTTGCCAGGAATCTTACTGTCCAGGACGTGGTAATAGTTCCCGCAGAATTCAAGTAGTCTTTGCAGCTCCCGCCCGCCTCTAAGAATGTGCTCCTCTATGGGCGTGCGGCCAAGCCAATCACCACAACTGAACAGCACCATGGTGTGGAGGCATGCATTGTCCCCAAACAGAGTCTCTATGTGGGATAGGAGTGTCCGCCTCTTCCTGGCGGTGAGGGACGATACGACGGGAAGCACCAGCAGTAGGGTGTGGGGTCCGGGTCGTAGGAGGGCAGCTCCACGCTGGGACTCCTGCCGGATGCGCTTCGGGGTTCGCCTCACCGAGAACCAGTCCCAGCCAGGGGTGTCGACGATTGTGATCCGACGGCCGGACACGAGAGCCTGCCTCCTCAAGCACAGCTCTGTCTCCTGACCCGACTCAAAGTACCGACGGCCCAGGATGGAGTTTCCAACCGAACTCTTTCCAACGCCCTTCCAGCCCAACAAGAGCAGTCTTAACTCTGTAAGACAGACAAAGAAAGAGTAGAATATTGAGCAAGAGATAGCGGGAAAAACAACATGAGATAATGAGAAATTGTCTAACTGTAAATCAAGAAATCTCTGTCAGTCTTTGTCATTTTGTGTGCTTCGCATATCTTTAGAACCGCTCATCCGATCCACTTCACACTTTGCAGAGTTGTGCGTGGGATCAAAGGAAGTGCCATTGAATGCTGTTCAATTTGGTGATGATTGCAATATAACAACTTTGTTGTTTGGCCTGTAACGTTTGAACCACAAGTCAAAGTCAAATTGTTTTCTTTTTTTCCCCTGGGTTCTTTGGGACTATAAACTGTACATGAGTATGGATGTAGTCCCTGTGATGTCACCCATTGGCCTTTGTAATAGAAAAATATTATACTCACTTACTTACTTTAATAATATCATTGTGTGATTCTTATTTGCTAATGTTTATCTATATTTACTACTTCTGACACATCTTAGCTAAGCTTGGGAACATTCCTTATTAAGATGATTTGTTGCAATGTTGTTAGTTACACTCTATGTGCACCCACAGTATGACCTTCAACTCAGTTGAACTGAGAACTTCCTGATATGGCCTCCCTATCTCCCTAAACTTCCAGAATGCTCCTTTCATTATCACCAAGCTTTACCCCTCCTTTTCTCCTCTCTCTGTGTTTAAATATGCAACCCAAACTCTATTCTTCGTCTTTCACTCTGCAGACTGTATGCTCTCTGTATGACTGACTGAACTTTCAAGAAATAAAATACGACAAAGACAGCTGAATGGTTTGATTCTCTATCCACATTTGATAAATACATTCCCACCACAGCTTTTGACTTATGGAGCACATTACAAACAAAATAAATGTTAAGGTCACCTAAATCTTGCAATTACTTTTGTGAACTGAACACACACTGTGGAAGGGTTAAAGTTGTGGAAAACACGGACAACACCCAAACACTTCTATGCCCTGTAGTAGCAACCTGTCAATCTTTGCTACTACTCCAACCAAAGTTCAGCATTATCCCCATATTTAGTATGGAACATAAAAAATATATACAGAAAACATTCCAAATTAGGTCCCATTTGGCCCATAGTTGGCGTTGTAGCAGCATCTGTAATTATAAAGGAATGAATCCCTGTCTGTTTGTATGATTGTCCTCAGAATGTCTCAAGAACCATTGATCCAATCAACTTCACACTTGACGTTGTTTTGCTGTGGACCCAAGGGATTCAGTGTCGATTTTGAAGTCTATTGGATGAACGATTCTCAAAATTGCTGTGATAAGCATTTCCAGGGGCTGAGTAATTGGCCTGCGTGGTACAGGCATGCACTACTCATGGCCTCCCTCCACCACTGCATTAGTTAGGAATAAAGAGAGAAATATTGATTGATAATGAGTAAGCTGTTTCCTGGAACACCAATACTGGAGTTTTGTTTTCTCTGGAGCAGCATTATGACACGTGCACTCATCTGTCTACTTCTCCGCATGACTAACTCACTTGCACAAATTAATACACTCTGACACACACACAACCCCCTCATACCTCTGGGAGGTCCTCCGATCATCTGATCCCTCTGCCTCGCATGTTCCTCCATTCTCATCGTCTCCTCCTCCAGAGCTCGTCGGGCCTGCTCTTCCTCCAGTAAAATCAACTCGTTCACCTCAAAGTACCAGCCTGCGTGGCAGCAACAATAAATTATCCACTGTTCGCCCATTAATAATGCAAAACCTACTTAATATTAATGTCAAAACAAACCTTGGTTGTCAGTGATCATTTCCTCAACCTTTTCCATCAGCTCGGGAACCTGTGTGTTGTCTTCGGTTTCTTTACGAGTGTTATCAAAGGCATGATACCTGCAGGTGGAAAAAAACGTGTTTTTAAAGGGACCGTGAACCAATTTTCCACATTAAGTTCACTTTACTCATCATGATGGGTCCTACTCATGAATAAACAGTAATTTTCACTTTCAGCGGGCGTAGAGCTTTAACTTAGCAATCAGTTCGGTCTTCGTAAACAAAAAATCTCCCATGACTAGACTCTCTGTTCCAAGAGATTTGTTTTCCCCTTAGATTCTTTAGAACTGGTAGGTGGTGTTTGGACATGTTGGAGACTTTCCACTTTCCTTTTACTGCATCTGGCCCTGAAATTAAAATTAAAAATACTGGCAATATCTTGGAGGTTATCACAGCTTAGGCTTGAAACTCAAACCCTCAAAATATAAAGTGAACATTGTAGGACTGGGTGTTTTACAATCTGTACTGTATGAATCACTACAAGTCAGAATATCTCCACTTCTGCAGCAATACTAAGTCGCCGGAGTACCCCTTAAATCAAAGTTTAATGGTTTATAACATGAGATGTGTACAGTTGTCGAGGACAGCCTGTGAAAAAGGTGCTCCACCTACATTAACCACAATGCAACTTGACCGTCCAAACCTCTGTCAGAGATAGGGTGTGTTATGCTAGTTGTAGATTCTGTTGCTCCATCCCCTCAGATTTAATCCATTTACAAACTTGTAGTCTTCAGCCCCAACTAAAGCTGACTCAAATGACATCTCTTAAAGCAATTTATCAGATTGCAAGCGTATTTTAACTGGACTAGGAAAAAAAGGGCCCTTTACCATACACGCAGTAGTACTCACCAAGAGCCGTACAGAGACTTTGACAATTGACATGTCCATTTAACTGCTGCTACAACCACAATATTCATTAATTATTCGAACAGCCAAGGGGTGGTTATGTTTTCGGTTTGGTTGGTTTGGCAGCAGGATTGCATAAAAGCTATGGGCGACGTTTTAATAACACTTGGTGGAAGAGTGTAGCACGGGCCAAGAAAGAACCCATTACATTTAGGAGCAGATACACAAATTATTTTTCACTTTCATTAACATTGGGAGATAGTACATTTGTCCTTGGCGTAGGTCTTTGTTCTCTGAGTGCTCTTTTAGTTTGTGATTTGTTCTGCTTAAACTAACACAGACAAGACAGAGAAAGAGTGTCTTTGTTAAGGATCGATTTCCAGGGGAACTCAGAGAGAATGAAAGAGAAACATTGTACCTGCTACCGCATCTCTCCACCAGCCACTGCAAGGCCTCTCCAGTGTTGGCGATGTGTTCCTCAATGAAGACCCCTTTAGGCAGCTTGTCCACCCCAGTAAAGACCACCATAGAATACCTCCAGGTCCCTCCTCCCAGGGCCCCCAGCTGCTCATCTGCTGCCCTCTTCTCGGTCTCCGTGAAGGGCTGGGTGACCGACACCACCAGCAGGATGGCGTGGGGTCCAGGAGGGCAGAGGATGGCCCCCATGCAGGGCCCCTCGCTGTCCAGGCTCTGCGGAGGCAGTGCCGGGTTCTCCGACTCGGCTCCGGCGTTCTCTTCGGGGTCGGGTTCTGTGTTTTCCACCGCCGGGTCGCTGGGGATGGCCCATGGCGGGGTGTCCACCACGGTGACCCGCCGCCCGTAGATCTCCGTCTGACCCACGTTGCTGTGGGTCGTCTCCGTCGCAACATCGAAGACTTCATCTCCCAGGATGCTGTTGGCCGTGGAGGTCTTACCGGACTGAGGCCCCCCCAGGATCAGGAGTCTGCGCTCAGGGGGCTGTCGGCTTCTGGGGTCCCCTGTTGAAACAAAGTGTGGTCAAATGTATCTCTGTTTGGCCCCTTTATTCAGTTGGATAACTTTTCGTGCTTCGGGTCAGGTAAATGGATTCACTTTGTTTTGGAGGGCCAATATGGAGCCTTGCCCGGGGCTGGAAATTGGCCGATAGTGTTTATTTGATAGATCGTCTACATATTGTAATCTTTCACTGTCAATGTGTATATATTGTACATTTTAGTTCTGTTTTATTTTTGTATTTTGAGATGTTTCTATTTTAGGTTACTCTTTTTCATATTCAAATTATGTGCAATACCTTGTTTTAACATGCTGCTGTGACGAAACGTTTGACCAAATTGGTATTAACAAACAAAATCGTATCTTTATCTTATCGTACTTTCCTTTTTTCCCAGGTTTCTATATGAGGGCATGAATCCAGAGCTCAGGTGAGAGCGGTAACATACATTATTTTGTCCACACATACAGAACACTTTCTTTTGTTTGTCTCTAGTTATAGCAAGCTATTGTGGCTGTTGTACGTATACTTTGCTTTTAAATTAAACGTTTATCTTTTAAACACGTCGGATCTCTTTACTCCCTTTTTGGATCTCTTTGGAAGGCGTGTCTAACTGCAAACATCCTACCTGGAGACTCAAGTCTCGTTCGGTTCTAAGATTATATGTGAGGTTCCCCACAAGGATGGGTTTGTTGATTTGATTTTCTGACTTTGGCCCCTAGAGGAAATGATCCTGATCCTTTGGTTTGTTCTAATCTCTTGTTCTGTCTCCAAAGTTTGGTCTTGTCCAAGTTTTTTTGTGTTCTTCATTCTTATTACTCAAGTGTTTTCAATCTCCCCTGTATCCACTCTTCTTTATTTCTATCCTCACTCTCTAGATTTTCCTCTTCTTATCTGAGCTCCTTGTTACCTCATACCTCTTATACCTCCTTTTCTCGCCCCCTCTTTCACTCTTGTCCTCATCCCCTTCTCTCCCCTTAATCTCCCTCCCAGCATGCCTCCTCTTTGTTTTCATCTGTCCCTAGCTTGGAAAGAATTGGGTCAGAAAAAGGACAGACTTTGGACTCCTTCCAAAGAGAGTGACATGTGGACACAATATGATTTAGCAATCACATGAAGAGGATACATGTTTTGATAAACGACATCACAGATATGAATGTTCACCAGGAAGGCAAGAGGGTAGATGCCCGCTCTGTGTGAATATGTCAAGAGGGAGGAACATAGAGTGAGGAAAGTTAATTGATTTACCCCCATTACTCATCACTGCTGTCACTTTCGATGTGAAACACAGGAAGTTGTTCCCAGCAACAGTTTCCCAGTATTGAGGATGTTTTGGTTGCGTGAACATGAAATGGCTGTGAGGGTTTACCCCGGATGCTGCTGTGACTGAATGATGATTGATGGGGGGGGAAGGTGTGCAGCAAAGGATGAAAACCTACTCACCAGTGTCAGAGGCAGAGGACACAGCAGCCATCTTGTGTGTTGAACCTCTGGCTTCCTCCTCCTCGGCCCCCCTCCTCCTTCTCCTTCTCGCCTCCACGGTTGGATTCCTCTTCTAGCCTCTTCAGAAAGCGACGGATCCTGAGTGGTGTTTGAAAGGCTGGCAGCTCGAATGCTTCTCGACTCTCTCTTTCTCCCTTACCCTCATTCTACTGCAGTGTAACCCACTCTATCGTCTGTGTACCCCTGCCTCCCTCTGCCATTCAACCTCTCCCCCTCTTTCTCTTTAGTAAAACAAACCTATTACCCTCCACACCCCCTCAAAACCACTATGGCTCCTTTTTTTTCTCGTCCTTTCCCTTCTGCAGCTCTTCTCCTCGTCTCCCTTTTTTGTCTATTTTATCTGCCGGAGCTAGAGGGGAGAGATTGTGCAATGCAGGAGTCTGGTAGCCAAATCCACCCGTGCTGCAGCAGCTCCAAGAAGATGTCTCGTCATTTTTTTTCTGAGGAAATACAGAGAGAGCTGGTCCTCCCACTTGCTCGTATCACACAGCAGCAGCAGCAACAGCGTGGCACTGTATGCAGACTGCAGTCAGGAGGACAGATAGAAAGATGGATAGACAGAGAAAGAGAGGGAGAGAATGAAAGAGAATAAGGAAAGGAGGGGGGCAGAAAGGGAGCACTCTGTTCTCTGTTTACAGCTGGATGTATTCCCCAGCTGCTGCATCATCGTGCACAAACACAACTATTTATATGAAGCCTGCAGACATCAAAAACATTTTTGTGAAGCAGGGAGGGATGTGGGCTATACTGCATGAATGAATTGAAATATTGATATAAGACATGCAGCCACAGCTTGTATAATACATAACACCTTCAATAAATAGCATCTTATTGTGATACTTGCTTTGAATTTAAAGCACTGTGTGAGTCATTTCTAACGGATGGTGGGTATACTAATTATAAATCACCCTGAAATTCATGAATGAGCTCATCTTTGGCTCCTGAACAGGTTCATTATGCACGCTATATGGCGAGATACATTCAAGGACCCAAGCAAAATCACGTGTTTAACCAACATATGGTTATTATTTTCTTCATAGTGCATACATAACATTTTAAAACCTCTAAAATGTTCTAACCGTTGACGTACTGTCACGTAATGGGGCGTTGTTTCAACTCTGTTGCGTCGCAGCTGTTTTTAAACCAACACTTTAATTAGACTTGCCACACCGTAAACCGATAGAAAGTGTCGCACGCTGAGCTCACGCCGTACGTCGTCGTGTACTGTCGCAAACCTCTCTCCATGTGATGCTACAATCTGCAGTCGGCTACTTTGGAAGTTAGTGTGTGTGTGTGAAGGTGCAGAGCAGACTTGAGTGTTTTAGCAGACTAAACCCCGTCTCACAAACATGGAGGCAGCCGACGAGTTCATGAAGTACCGTTCACCACTGGTGTCCAGGTATGCTAGCAAGGAAATGGCCTACAACTTCAGTGACAGGAAGAAATTCACCACCTGGAGGAAGCTGTGGATCTACCTCGCCAAGGCTGAGAAGGTTTGACACATTGAAGCTGCAAAATAGCAAAGCTAGCTTGTGCCCTTTCTTGTTTATATGCACAATATGTCATGCTTTGTAAGTGAACTAAAGTTTGCGACCTTTAGAGAGCACTATCAAGTTCCCTGCTCTATATATAGTTTTAAGGAGGGACAGCCTTTGGGAAGTTTCTGCATGATGCATGTCACTATAAGAGCTATCTCTGCTCCTTGTACCATACAACTGGGAACTAAACGCATAATATAAAGTATCAAGACAATCTATAAGGGCAACAAATACAACAGTTTATCAGAATTCATGTTATTTTTCAAGTTCAAAAGTTAACAACTCTCAGAAACCATGAATACATTTAGATTGTAACTCACTTACAAACACAATGAACATTTACTTATTTAATCATACGTTTTAACTTCTAGTTATAGAAGAATATGAGGTATATACGGCTAAAAACGTGTACATTTGTATTTTAGTATACCAAGTACTACTGGACTATTCATAAAGATGGAGTCTAGTAAGAAAACAAAGGTTATATTGAACTTCATTTCTGTTTTACACCAAATATCATGTTTGCGTTCTTTACTCTGATAACCATTGACAGAAAATGTTGGCAAAAATCCACCAGCAACACTGCAACAAGCCTTAACAATTTTCCTGGTTGAGTTTTTTGGCACTGATGCAATATACAGATTATACATTGGTCCACTTAAGTAGCTTCTTTAAATCTTCTTAACCTTCACTGTCTGACAGTATCACACATGAATAGCCTCTGTATCAGTTTATATACATGCTCCATCAAATTGAAATATCCTGTATGTGCATGAACAGTTCCCCAAATACCTTACATATTTTAATTTCATTTGGAAACTTGTGGTCTTTATCACAATTCAAACTAATGAAAATGTGGGATTGAGCAATGTTTGGTATCACAGCCTGCAATCATGCTGTCATAAAAAAAAAAAGAAGCACCCTCTGGAACATGTTGACATTTAGCTTGCAGACGAAACAGTCACGTGATATCTCTAAGGTCCATCAGCTCATGTTTAGCACACAGGCATCAAGGCTCATCACATGCAGAAATGTGCTTAATATTCCTCTCTTGGCATCAAAAACACTCAAATCCTAATTCTGCAAATCTTATAATGACTTAAAGTGAATTCTGCATTAGCTATATTAAAGCAGACAGGAGTAGGAGGGGGTTAACTGGAGACAGACCCTCTCTCACATGCATCCCCTCACATGTCCACACACTAATCCCAGCTGATCAGAGTCCATCCTTTCTACATTTGGGATGTTATGTTCGCTTGCTGCAGAGATACGAGGCCTGTGGCTGCCTCTGTGCGGCTCGTGTGTGAAAATAGCACGCAGAGAATGTCCCAGTAACAGGATCCAGAACAACCCGGAGAGGCTGCGTGTTACCAGCCTAACGTTTTTAATATTTCTTCCTTTATTCAGTCACTATTTATAGACTTTCTAACAGACTAACCTTTAAGCTTTAGCCCTCCTTTAAAGTCCCTCAGAGTCTTACATTAAAGTGCCTTAAATGAAGGCCTAAAAATGTCTCGATAGCCTTAAATATGCTTTTCATTAGCCATATATGTAATGCTCTTCTGTTCTGTTCTCTGCAGATAATCATAGGGGTTATCAGATTTTCTTTAAAGCAAATTCAAGCAAGTGCTTCACTATCAGCTTCTTAAGATTTAGTGTTTACTTTTAGCTTGACTTAGACTTGTTATTTATGATTATTGTATTATTTAAACATGTTAATAAATTCATGAACTTAAAGTAATTCTAGGGGTTATTTTAATTCATAGGCTTCTAATTGTTCTTCACACTTCAAAGGCTTGAGTGTAACATAGAAATGGTTATTAAATGTCATTCTATGTGTTATTAACTTAACCCTGCCTTCAAAGCTTTTGCCAATCAACCCATAATGTTTAGATTGATAATTTAGCTGGATTACAACTTCATATAAATAACTATTAATTTTGTATTATTTAAACATGTCAATAAATACATTTTCTTAAGGTAATTCTGTGGCTTATTTCGATGCATAGGCACAAATTGTTTCTTCATATTTCTTCCAGTTTGTGTGCAAAATACAAATGCTTATTAAATAATATTCCATGTGGTCTTTAAACTCTTACATCTGCAGAAACCCTTCATTCAGGACTGGGTCTCAGGCTCTATTAGGCAATTCTGTTGTCCCATCGCATGACTGCTTTATCCCGATAGAGAAACTTTAATCTAATCAGGATCTCACGAGGAGAGCACATGCCTGTCGACACTGTAGAGAGGACAGAAGGATAAGTCATCATCTGTTCAATCATCCCAAAGTGACGTGATTATTTTAATAGAACAAGGATATCAAATCATAATAAAATCCATGCTCTAATAACATTTACTGTACATCTCTATCAGCGACCTCTTAATTCTTCCACTGCCACTACGGTTTTTTGTACTACTAAAAACTGGTAATATTTACATTCATTATGTGACCGTCTATGTTTCATGTTTCCTGTAGATATTGAATTTCTCTTTTTACTGCACTGTTACTGTACAGTTTTAATATTATGCTGCTGTGGTTATTGTATTTTTGTAACTCTGGCACAACAATTTCCTTCGGGATAAATAAAGTCTTATCTTATCTTATCTTATTCTTCATCACTCTCCTCCTCCTCCTCCTCCTCCTCAGGCGTTGGGTCTGCCCATCACCGACGCCCAGATTGTGGAGATGGAGAGCCACGAAAAGGACATCGACTTCGCCATGGCGGCCGAGGAGGAACGTAAACTCCGACACGACGTCATGGCTCACGTCCACACCTTCGCTCACTGCTGCCCCACCGCCGCTCCCATCATCCACCTGGGCGCCACCTCCTGCTACGTGGGAGACAACACTGTAATTATTCCGTACATCGCACACTTTCTAATCAATAATCTCATATTTTTACAATACATTTTTATTTATTGGTTTTTCCCACACATAACACAATAACAGGAGAAAATACAGAGTACCAATGCAGGTGCTATATACAAAAGAAATACGAAAAAGATGACAAAACATATGATAGTAACATAAAAAGGCCATTACAGTAATAGCAATGAACTGTAAATAAACCAAAATATACAATGACATTGTGACCACATATAAAGAATAAAATAAAGGCCTGGGACTGAGTGTTTGATAACATGACAAACAGGAAACAGAGATAAGGGAGTTTTATGCTTTTACCAAATATTTGGAGGCTTGAATTTGAATAAAACACTATTGACAAAAGGGAGATAGGAAATTAAAGGGGACATATTCTGCTCATTTTCAGGTTCATATTTGTATTTGGTTCCTATACTGCAGGGGTCAGCAACCTAGTGTGCCACTGGTTACGACGCGGCACCGTAACCAGTGGCACACTAGGAATAAGTGGAATAAGTGTGCAAAATATTTAAATTTTATTTTCGGATCCTGAACGAAACCGCCGCCAGAGCGCGTCTCCCCGTTACCTGCAGGAGGAAGCCATGCACGCAACGCAGCCCCGCTCTTTAACTCCAGGCGACTTTCTGCCGCTTTCCTCCGTGGTGCAGTGCTGATCGTTTCACCGCAGAGGAAAGCACTTCACAAATTGCAGTACCCTTAAGGTGCTGTACAAATGCCGCAGTGTTTGCGTGGCTGTGTCTTTAGTTGAAAGCCCAGTGGCGATCTGCTCATCTCTCATCGAAATAATATGCTACACAGGGGCGGACTGGCCATCTGTGTGTTCTGGAGAATCACAGAACGGACGATCGTCCTTATTATTATGCCGTTTAAACCAATTATTTAAATTAGTTTGTTAAATTCGGCATCATGTAAGTTGCGCTGACAGGTCCACACACTGCTTCCCCGCAGCGAGGCTCCCCCCGCCCTCCTGTTGACAGTTCACGAGCGTCGAACTCCTCACCCCCCCCCCCCGTTGATAATTCACTATCGTCGGCACGCTGATACATTTTTTTTTTTAATGGCACTTCATATCAAAAAGGTTGCCGACCCCTGCTCTACTGGGACATGTCTCCATGCTTTCATGTTCAAAAAGCTCTTTATTTCTCTCATACTGCCTGTGCTGCAGCACCTCTTTTCACCCTCTGTCTGAAACCAGACACCCCTTAGCGCACGCACAATGTGTTGGAGCGCTAGCCAATAGTAGCGCGAGTGTTATTTAGTGATTATCTTTATAACACACTACAGGAGAGGGAAAACCCAGAACAACATAATAGGGCCTCTTTAAATTGCTCAAGCTGAAATAAAAAATAAGTACTAAAAATGTAATCTCATTTTATCTCTCCCACATGTCTTGTAATAATAAAACATCTTTAAAGGGTCACTATTTCCAACAAATGCCATCGGCATTACATAATATTGCATTAGGACTATGCGTGTAGTGCTTTCCTTTAAAGTGTTTTTGTTTCTCCCCCTCAGGACCTGATTATGCTGCGTGACGGATTTGACATCCTCTTGCCTAAGGTGAGGCTCAGCTGTTTGCCAGGAACACGCACAGTTATGCATCGTTGTTACATCTGTCTTTGCAGGTCTCAGCTGTTCACTAACAAGTCAACAAAGTAGAAATAATCACTGCAGTTCGTTCTTTCCCAGTTCTTTGTCACACTACACATACATTCATAAAGAAGCTAAACATGCAAGGTTATATATAGAGTGTATTATGCAATAACCATGCACTAAAGCCCTTTGTTTTCTCTGCTACAGCTGGCCAGAGTCATTGACAGACTGTCAAAGTTTGCGGAGAAATACGCTGACCTCCCCACGCTCGGCTTCACACACTACCAGTGAGTCTGAATACAGCTGCATCTCACCATCACTTAAAACACTTTCTGTCATTACCATTCAAATCATTGTGTTTGTTTGGGGCTCCTTTTTTATCTGAATTTTTATTTGACATTGTTGGGAATGAAGTGTGTTGTAACTTATAGGGAGATAACTACTTTTTAAATGATAGGAAAGTATTTTTTTGTTTAAAATAAGGCCTAAAATTGTTGTGTATATGATTTCATTGGTCTTAAAATGAATGCTTTAGTGTTGTGTTAACTGCAGATAATCAAGAGGGTGTGTCGGACTAGTTATTTGAAATGTTGAAGGGATCCCATCATTTGTGTTTTGTTACTTATTTAACATTATTATGATTTATTGCACTGTATTAACCCTGCTCTGCCTCAGGCCGGCCCAGTTGACCACGGTGGGGAAGCGAGCGTGTCTCTGGCTGCAGGACCTGGCGATGGACATGAGGAACCTGCAGAGAGCTCGGGATGATCTGCGCTTCAGAGGAGTGAAGGGCACCACCGGCACCCAGGCCAGCTTCCTGCAGCTCTTTCAGGGGGAACATGACAAGGTAAAAACACACTAAGTTCATATTTGTTTGTGGTGTTAGAGAGCATCCTAATATATGGTATCACAGACTGTTATGGTAACTTCACAACTCGCACAAATCACAGATCGCCAGCCTGGTTTACACTGCTATGAAAATTGTGGTTAAAAAACGTTCATCTGTGATGGGTTTCAGCCTTGCTTGATTCACACCATCTTGAAAATCTTCATCTTGAACTCGATTAGACATCTGTAAAGTTAAACATAATTGGGTAAGTGGCATAAAGAAGGTATATGGCACACTGAAGGACTGAAGAGAAACACTTATAAACACCCTCTGGAGCACTTAATACCATGATGGCACTTATACACACAATCAACAGGACGCTGGTAAATTCTCACCCCGGTTTATTTTGAATTCTTGGAAGAAAAACAGTTTTTTTCTCACGTGCATCTACTGTGAAGCAATAATCCATAAGAACTAAACGTTTTCCCAAATTCAAAGTAACATAGGAAGAGATATGTATATACAAATCATAGTTTACAAGTTTGACAATTTCCACCTTTCATAATTTCCCTCCATCAGGTGGAAGATCTTGACAGAATGGTGACGGAGATGGCTGGCTTCAAAAAGTAAGTTCTGTCGGACAGATTTTCGATCCCTGCCCTAATCAGTAGAATCACTGGAAGGAATGTGATAAGTACCACATGACAAACAGACAAGCTTGTGTTGTGTTATTATGCTCCAAATATCTGGAACAAACTCCCAGAAACCTGCAGGTCCGCTGCAACTCTGACTTTGAAATCCAGGCTGAAGACTTTCCTTTTTGCCGCTGCTTTTAATTGAACTATTCACATCTTATCTTACTGCACTGTAACTTTTATTCATGTATTTAGTCTTTTAATGTTTTTTTATTATCTTTGCTTTTTAATGACTGTTTTTAAATGCCATTTTCTTAATGTCTTTAATTTTTGTAAAGCACTTTGAATTGCCTTGTGTTGAAAGGTGCTATATAAATAAACTTGCCTTGCCTAAACCGTTAAATGCCGGGGCCACAATAAGGGTGGTATATAGAGGCTTTTTCTGCTATTACCCCGTTGATGTTGTTCCCCTCGCCCACAGAGCCTACCTGGTGACCGGACAGACGTACAGCCGGAAGGTGGACGTGGACTGTGTCTCCAGCCTGGCCAGCATGGGAGCCTCTGTGCACAAGGTGAGCTGCAGGAGGAGGAGACGCATGGAGAAACATCGCCATCTAGTGGAGTCTGAAGGAAATCTATTTGTACCTGACAACTTTAAATTGATGCTTAATTCTAATCCCTCTGTCCTCTGCAGATCTGTACCGACATCCGCCTGCTCGCCAACCTGAAGGAGATAGAGGAGCCGTTTGAGAAAGAGCAGATTGGTACATTTACGCACATATTACACACATTTAATTTCTATTTGAGATGTTTGCATTTTGGAACGTTTCTTTCTAGTCTTTTAAGTTCTCTAATGTACAATGCCTTGTCTTTTTATGCTGCTGCAACGCAAACATTTCCCAAATTGGGATCAATGAAATACTTCTTATCTTCTTATCTTATCTTATCCTGTAATAGAGTGGTGCAGGGATGACATTTTTGTAAGCCGACCTGGAAGTAAGCTGCGCAAGGGTTCCCTTGACAAAAAAGCAACAGGATTTCTCCATTGGATTTTGAAATATTGTAAAAAATAAGATCTGTGGAAAAGGAACCTGTTTGATGAATGCGCGTTTTGTTCAGCCGGATTGTTGTGTGTGTATATATGATTTAATTGGTCTTAAAATTAATGCTTTAGTGTTGTGTTAACTGCAGATAATCAAGAGGGTGTATCGGACTGTCGGCCTAGTTATTTGAAAAACGTTTTGTTCAGCCGGATAATCTCCACATGTCTACCCTACTTTTATAATTTTCGAATCATAAATCTAATCGCCAGAAGCAAAATGCTAACCTTAGGCTATAAACGAACTACAGCCGAGTACAGCAGGGTCGCACGACTTCAACGTCACGCCAACTTAAGATCGATATTCAAAAAGTTGAAGCGTTTGTTTGAACAGTTTGCAGGAAGCAGGTACTTGCTTTCAAGCAGAACAGGGCAAACAAACTTAGCGGGAGTGTTAAAGTGTTCGGCGTAATGACGTACAACGTCCTCGACAACTTCTGTAGTCCTATTCAGCCACTTGTTAACAACCATCGTTTTTCAGACTCGTCAACTCTTCAGAAATCACCAGTGGGGTCACTGCTGATGTATTTAATGTCGTAGAACAAAACGGGATCCGTCTCTTAAATTTGTGTCGACCGCAGACCTTATTTCCAGCTATTTTCCTAAAATATGTTCAAAAACCCATTGACTCCGAGACGAGGGAACCGGACGTGGTAAAATGCTAACTCACATCCAGGTTTTAGGACTCGTTCCTGCACCACTCTATGCCGGTATCAGTACAGCCTTTATCAACATGACATCGTCTCCCCCCCCAGGTTCCAGTGCCATGCCCTACAAGAGGAACCCGATGCGTGCGGAGCGCTGCTGCAGCCTCGCCCGGCACCTGGTGGCGCTGCTGTCCGACCCGCTGCAGACCGCCTCCGTCCAGTGGCTGGAGAGGACGCTGGACGACAGCGCCAACAGGTCAACACCGCACGCAAACACACACACAGATAACTGACTCAGCTGAAGGGGTTTTCTCTCTTGCTTCCTCTTCTTATAAACCAATGTTTCTGTTGGGAAAATACTGAATGTACTCTTCCAATATCAGAGTAGCACATGATAACAAAGCCCCAAGTGTAACTGCGTGCATGAGAGGATGTATGATTAAGATAAGATAAGATAGGACTTTATTCATCCCGAAGGAAATTGTTGTGCCAGTTACAATGTTTACAATAAACACAGCAGCATAATAATATATATATATATATATATATATATACACACACACACAATTAATGTAAATATTAACAGTATTTAGCATTTAGTAGTGCAAAAACCGTAGTGGTAGTTACGTAATTGCACATTATTTATCGAACATTTTACCTAGAGGAGCATCAGGACTGTTTTAGGCATACGATAGCTATGTGATTAACATGAGGATTCAGCCTCTATGGAGATAGACATATGACAAGCATGATCATTTCTGAGGTGGAGCAAATCTGAACTAAACATTTTACACTGCTCTGAACCGATATTCCTCCATCTTGTGACTGTGTAACTCCCTCTCTTGTATATCAGCATGTGAAGGACACTGTTCAGGAACTAGTTGATGCTCTGTATGTGACGACTACTTCCATTCTTGAGAGGATCATAAATACATGTATCCTGATTATTGAAGCTCAAGCTGGTGACGAGTGATATTTTTCTAACAGTTTCCTTCTTGCTCATGTGCAGAAGGATCTCCCTGCCCGAGTCCTTCCTGACGGCGGACATCATCCTCAGCACTCTGCAGAACATCACAGAGGGGCTGGTGGTCTACCCCAAAGTCATCGAGAGGCACATCCGCCACGAGCTGCCCTTCATGGCCACAGAGAACATCATCATGGCCATGGTGAAGGCCGGAGAAAACAGACAGGTGCTGCACTTCATTCATGTTCAAAAGCTGCCATAAAGTATATATTCATATTAGTTTCAAGGCTTTTATTGTCATGTGTACATAGCTACAGTGTAGTTAGGACAATTACAATCTGAGGTCCCAGGCTCTTCCAACAGTGCAACAACAATAACACCGATAATAGTGCAAGTAAATCAAATAGAATAGAATAGAAACAGTGCAGAATAGTCTATATACAAGTAAATGGAATATTGATATATATAAGTTGCAGACAGATGAATGTTATGGATGTTCTTTCAAAGGTTCAGGTGTTTAACAGTCTTATGGCCTGTGTTAATTGTTTTGAGTCCAGGTCATCACTACCAGTTTGTATTATTTTCATGATTTTCCCTTTGAGGCAAAAGGTTCACAGATGGATTGGATATGTGTGGACACAAGTTACTAAACTTAAAATAAAACTCTGTCCTCCTTCAGGATTGCCACGAGAAGATCCGTGTTCTGTCCCAGGAGGCGGCGGCTGTGGTCAAACAGGAGGGGGGGGACAACGACCTGCTGGCCAGAGTCCAGAAAGACCCTTACTTCGCCCCCATCCTCGGGCACCTGGACTCGGTCCTGGACCCCAAGACCTTCATCGGACGCGCCCCCCAGCAGGTAGAACACTGACAGCCCCCCTGTCTTTATTTAAGAGTTGAATATCTCTGTATTAATGACCTCACCACCTTCGAAGAACGTACAAAAACTCACCTCTTCAAACGGGCTTTTAATGTGTGATTGTTGTTTTATTGCTCGATTTGAATGTGACTTTTATTATTTTTATTTGTTGTCCTTTTTTACTACCTCTGTAAAGCGACTTTGAGCACCTGTAGAAGCGCTTACAAAATACATTTATTATTATTAATGGTATTATAATTAGATTTTAAGAAATGATATGGTTACAGGGCGGTCAAAACAAACCTATGAAAAATCCAAATCCAAAAATCAGAGTTCTCCGTTCCCGTTATTTCGTTTAAAAGACCCTTCCATTAAATGATAGGACATTGTCATCTTGTAACTTGATTCCTGGTATTAGTTTAATTATTACAACTGTTTTTACCAGGAATGCATTTTAATTTTTTCACAGTTTTTCCAGAAATAGGATAAGTGAGTTTTGATTAAGAGAAATACCAAAAGTAGACGACAGTGATCTGTTGAGGAACCTGCGATCTAAGTTCATACATTACACCAGGGTTCTTACGGTCATTCAAAACCTGGAAAAGTCATGGGAATTCAAAAAGCTAATTCCAGGCCCTGGAAAAGTTATGGAAAACAATATTTTTCCCAAAGTTTTGGAAAAGTCATGGAAATGTAACTAAAGTTGCATCAAATATAATTTATATTTTATCTAATCGCCGAAATAGTAATACTATAATGATAATAAATACTGTATCGTGTAGTAATGAAATGTAAAATGGCATTTAACTGTCGAGGTGTTTTGCTGGTGAGAGATTTGAGTGGCTTTAGCGTGTAGAAGCTAGTAAGCCTACTATTGGATTTGTTTTAGATAGGCACAACATGTTTCAGATGCAGACCTTATTTTTCTGTTACATGTTCAAATAAACCATTTTCAGTGGTACGCTGAGAAAGAGTCATTTTTTTTGGTCATGGAAAATTAGGTAAAGGTCCTGGAGAAGTCATTGAAAATCATTGGTGAAAAAGTGTATGAACCCTGAACATAATTACACCCTAGTTTTGTGATGACAATAAACCTTGAATGAATCAGTTATCTTGTCTAGATATTTCCCAGAAGCTGTTTGAGGCTTAACATTAACAAAATGTATGACAATGATTTGGTCAAATAATCTAATCCTTTCTTCCCTGTTTTCAGGTCACCAGGTTCCTGTCTGAAGAAGTGCGCCCCCTGCTGGAGCCTTTTAAGGCTAACATGGATGTCAAAATTGAGCTTGAGCTCTGATGTGCGCACAAACACGCAAACACACACACACACACACATGCACGCGCACACACACACACACACACACACGCCAAAAGACAAGTCCTCATCATGTTGGTGGTGAACGCTGAATCTCAAATAAAAAATACAATACATTTCTGTCATACTGTTTTCATTTCTGCCTGCGGTCTTTAAATAAAAATGGACTAGAATGTGAAAACCATATGCTTTTATTTAAAAAAATAACTCAAACAGTGATTAATGTGGTCATAAATTATGTTTATGACTTCATTTTATCTTTATTGACGGGGTACCAATGGTCATGAGTTCCTGCTTCATAAAAAGAAATGTAAATACTTTAGTGATTTATTGATCCGTTGTTTCCTTCTTTCCTTCCTAACGATCCTCCTGAGACTGCAGGCTGCTGAGGACGCGCTTCATTCACTCTTTGCTGTGTGTTTCTGTGGTTTAGTGTTTAGACTGTGGTTTGCTTTCAGTTACAGGAAATGAAAAGGTAAACTGAAAGAGAGGAAACCCACTGTCAGATCTGGGAGGAACTCGTTCAAGAGGTTGTAAATCTAAAAGGCTCAAAGTTCAACCCAGCCCCTAAACAAAAGAAGCCATAACTTACCGTAACTAACAGTGTAGTGCACCACAATGCAGGGAATAAAGGGAGGTTTCTAGTGAAGAATCTCAACATTTTGGTATGCTGTGACCATTTCATTGCACACCTAACTCTTGAAATAACCACGTAGGTAAGCATTGTGATCCTAGTGATGTTATATGGCTTATTCTCTCTGTGTGTGAAACATCTGGACAGCAGTGTGTAAGCGTGTATCATCTGTTCGTGTCATTATGGTAAAAATGGCAATGATGGAATGAAGTTCTTTGAGTGAGGATTCAACAGAGAGCTGCACCTTGACAAGTGAGTTCACGCAGCTTCTCTACACAAGAACAAGGTTTTTATTTGTGAGGTTTGTCGCTTCCCTGAGTAGAAATCGTCCATGTGAGTTTTGCTTCACCTGTGACCTCCTGTGTTTGTAAGGCAGAGGTGTGTGTAGGTGTGTGTGTTTCCCCCCCATCTGCACCAACATGTGGCTGTGGGCTCTGCTCCCCATCTGCCAGGCTGTCTTTGGCACTCTGGGCATCTGGACTGTGTGAGTATTGAGCTGTCCTTATTTAATAAGTGCTGTTGTCATTGAGGTTTCCTTTTAATAATCATATCTCATTTATCCGAACTGATCCACAGAGGAAGTGTTGTTTTCTTGAGAACTCCATTACTTTTAGCTAAATATGTCAAGTCTGTCCATTTTATTACAGTATACTGTGTTTCAACATAACTTGAAGCTTATTATGTAAACGGTGTCTATCATTGTTGAGCTGTTTTAACATGTTTCCATTGGCACTAGCTAAGTAATTGTATTCATTATTTAGTTTTTAGCAGTTTTACCAATTATACATTACTTATAGCTCACTTTAAGACTTAGCTGCTCACTTGATCACTAGTAAATCTGAACAGGTGTTACAGCAGACACCATATCGAAATACTGTAAATATATATATTTGTGTGTGTATCTGTCTTTCCTCAGCTATCTCGATATGACTGGACCCTTTGGCTTAACATTTATTTTCACACATGTATGACTTTATACTCTTGTATTGACCTCTGATGGTTGTAGTGATTCACAATTATTGATACTATGTTGAATTCATGATACCCTAATGTGTGCCAAACATATTTTAATTTTAAGACGGACAATAATGGTGTGGCCCCCTGGCAGTAACTCCAAGGACACTCTTGGGGGTTATGGGCCCTGTGTTGAAGACCCATGTTCCACATTTTTAAACTTTTATAACATGTGGTAACATTATTTATACAAATAATATCACATACAATAATCTGAAGCTGACAGATTTTGTAAGTAGAGCCATCATTGGTCTGTTTTTTCTCTGCTTAAAAGTCCAAGAACTAAATATAAAGTCTATTTTTTTTCCCATCCAAGCAAAATAAAAAATAAAATGATGAAGAAGTCAAATGTATGCTACTCTCTAACACCCAATATGTGTGTTTCTTGCCTCTAGGTTTGCTGTTTCTGTATCAAATGGATCAGTCAACCTCACAGAAGGATTCCCTTACATCAGGTCGGTGAAAGTAATTAAGGTAAAACGTCCTCCTGAATCCTAATGTAGGAGTTAATGTTGAATAATAATGCTTCTTTTCTCTCACATCCTGTCAGTGAGTGTGGATCGTACAACCCTCAGAGCTGTCTCTTCTCCCAGATGTGCAACATCTGCTCTGTTTTAGGTAATTATGGATTTAATGATGTCATTGCTGGGTTAGCAGAAGCTTTGATGCTGCTATTTATCTTTTCTTCCTTTATTGTGTACTTTATTTGGATTGTATAAAGTGAGCGTTCCCTTTATTAAATACTGATTTGCTAGATTTCTGTTCATCATACTTTAGTCTTCTTGACCCTGTTGTAGAACTGATTTAAATTGTTCTTTTATTTGGTTTTCGAGGTAATGGTTCTTTTGTTACCCCAACATGTAAACCAGTGGTTGTACTGTTTGTTGACAATGTTTCACCGGAACCTCTTCATCATCTTCTGCCCTCCTCTCTCTCTGTCTCTCAGCCCTGTGGATCGTCATCATCCGTTTCCAGCAGGTGAAGGACTTTGGTAATCATGGAAAGGCCAACATAGCCGGCATTATTCTGGGATTCATCTCCTCTGTAGGCATCTCCATCATTGGCAACTTCCAGGTAACAACTTACAAAAGTAAATAATAATCAAATCTAAGCCCTTTATTTTAAGCATTTATCCAGAAGACTGTTCGCTATCGGTTACGAAAATAAACATAGTTAACCTTTGCCTTCTACAAGCCAGGCGCTCAATTGCTTTGTGCTGGAAAAATGTTGGTTGCCCCTCCCTGGGCCACTGGTCAAACAATTCAACTTTGAGTCTGGCTCTTGAGAAACTCACATATTTACTAAGGAAGAAAGCTTCTGAATTTTACACCATTTGGGAAGTGTTTTTGGAATTTATAAAAAACGGGGACATTGCAGAAGCTCTGGAAGGTTAAAGTGAAAAGACTAAACTACTGTGAGGAAATGTTGAATATGGTTAATCTATTTGGAGAATTGTAAGCTGTACTCTGCTCTGTTTGTGGATGTGCTTTATTGTATTTTTGTTGAATTTGTTAATGTGCAAATGTAATTATATTCTTGGTCTGTACTTTAAACTGATTTCTAGTAACTGCACACTTTTTCGTTGTCTTTTTCTTATTATTTGTTTGTGTTTGTGTAATGTGATAAATGTAAAAAATCAATAAGTACATATAAAATCTAAGCCCTGATAATCCCTCGGTGCTGCCTGAAGTCTCTCCTCGCTCTGCCTTTGCCTCGCAGCAATCGGTCGTAAAGAGCATTCACCTGCTGGGAGCGTTCCTGGCCTTCTTCCTGGGTCTGGCCTACTTCTGGGTGCAGCTGCTCCTGACCTACAGGGCCGGTCGGTCTCAGGACCGCTGCTGGGTCGGGCCGGTCCGGGCGTTCTGCTGCAGCCTCTGCACCCTGCTGGTCGTCCTGAGTATCCTTCCTGTCTGTAGGCATGAGAGAAAACACATCCAGTAAATATAAAATCTAACTTATGTTGAGCTTAAAGTTTTTTTCCGTTACCCAGTCAGTCTAAAGGTGTTGATTTATACTATTTAACATTAATGAGCTTACTTTTCGTCCAAATCTGTTAGGTTTAGCTATCTATTTCAACCTTTACCAACATATTTTTAGGGTATAAAACAACAATTCTCTAACTATAAGCTAACTATTGAACCATTTATCCATAACTTTTAATATTAGCTATCTATTTCATGTGTTTATAAATTACTTTGATCTATTTTAACCATTTATTTTACCTTTTTAAAAATGTGTCCATTACTTGTTAGGTTATTTTACTGTTTATAAATTATGTTTTTTCTATTTAATCCATTTATCTTAGGCTTACAGATTTAACTAAGGTTGAATGGCGCTGTATAAAGCGAGACATGTACAGTTTCTATTTTAAAAAGGTCCTTCATATTGATGACGCCAATACAACCACAAACTAGAACAGGAAACACAAGAGGAAGAGAGGCTGAGAACACGAACATGAACTAGATCTCATTGCTCAGAAACAGGAAGATTTAGTCAATGATCCTGTGTGGCAAATTCACATTGTACATGTTTTAAAGGTCACCTATTATGCAAAATCCACTTGTTCATGTCTCTTCTACGTCAACATGTGTCCCCTCTGTGAAAGAGACTCTGAAAGTTTCAGGAAAAAAGATTCTCTCTCTTTTTTCCTGATCCATTTCTATAAAAACCTGTCTGAAAATGAGCTGATCAGATTTTGGCCACTTTATGATGTCATAACGATTTTTTGTCTTGTGTAACCATTAGCCAATCACCAACCAAGGTAACCCCCCCCCCCCCACCCCTTATCACCTGAATCTCCTCCTAGAGCACCATTGTGTTCTTTTTAACCAAATATCTCTCAGAGGGGCGTGGGGAGGGGCTCCTTACTTTCATCTAAAGTAACAGACAGAGAATCAGCACTTTGGAAACAGGGCTGAAACAGAGGGGATTATGGGATGCTGCAATGATCTGTTTGGTGTTTGGAGCCAAACACTTCAGAGACATGTTTTGTATATATCTGAGACCTATAACATATTGATGAAAAACAGTATAATAGGCGACCTTTAATTCACTGTTCAATACTTTACGTCATGCATTTCTTTAGTGTCACGCTCCTTGACTCCTCTCTTCTTCAGTGGTGGTTCTCCACAACACAGGCTCTCCCTCGGGGGCTGCGGTGTGTGAGTGGGCTCTGGTCATGCTGTTCTTCGGTCTGTTCGGCCTTTTCGCAGCTGAGTTCAGACACATCGACTGCCTTCACCTCACTATACAGAAACCGTCTCTTGGGAATGCCTCAGTAGTGGTCAATAGTTTTGTTGTAGATGCATTTAAAACTGAAAACACACAAGTACAATAACGTATATAAGTGCATGTGGTTCAAAAACAGCAATCTTCCGTCATAATGTATACATTGAATTCCTTTATAGAGTATCTGATATTACCATACCGTATATAATATATTTTTCTATAAACATAAGAAGTTAAAGTAAGAACGTGCAATAAAGATCTGTAACATATTGATCTTCATATGTTGTTTGTTATCTGTATATTTGAATTTCTAAAGAAAAGCTGCATTATAACCTTTACTGTAACAAAATGTTATGTTATATGTTGTCTCAAGTGTTTACAGCATTTACTACCTTTCCTTTTAGTGTCGTCTAGCCATTCTCAGATCAACATATGGGAATTGTGAAGAACGCATTATCTTTCTATTTTTTTTAAATTTTTTTACAGTTACCTAATTCATTGTTTGCCCCTTTAGATAAAAGAAAAGTAAGAAACAAAGATAATCATAATATTAAAACTCATCAGGATTTCATCAAATGTGTTGGATCTCGTGATTTAATTTGCTCAAATTACGCACAAAAGCAGAGAATCCTTCCAAATAGTAATTGCTTGAAACATTTGTTAAACTAGTTGCAGATTAATTGACAAAGCTTTAAATACAAAGTGGTAGTTGCATGTAAAGTGTATAAAAGTGGACAATCTGCAATTAATGTATACTAACACACGGTGGCACCATTCAGCTATCCTTCCCTCTGCACAGTGTTCTGACATTTAGTCATTAATCACCTTCAAACTGGAACCATGAGCAACTTATCCACATATCAATCACTCATGCATATATGTAATCTCTAATATGACTTTAAACGTATCCCTGTAATCCAACAAGGATTGATTTAATCTAACATTAGTTCTAATCAGAGTTTAGGTTTAAAATCAGTGAATCCAGAATTTAAATTCACCAGAGCTCCACACAATTACAAACTAATCTGATTAGTAAACCTAGTGTATTGAGTTGTACCCCCTCAAGTGTAAAATTGGAGTTTAAAGTTTTGGTGCAACATAATTAAACTAAGCCTCAATTAAGATTAAAGACTGAATTCAAGTTTAACATTTAATCGTTCAATTTTAGCTAGTTTGTTGCAACCTAATGAAAAGTAGGAGTAAAAAAAAACGTCATCCTTGTTGGTGCTTCCCAGCCTTAAACATGTGTTCATCTTTAAAATGTGACATGTATTCAGATATTCATAGACAGTGAATACCAGGAAAGGTCTGGCCTCCCTCTCCACCTGTCAGCTGGCTCGTACAATAGAGGAAGGGGAATAGAGAAGGGGAACGGAGGGTGAGCAGGAAAGGTTTTGTTAGCAAGAGAAAAAGAAAAAAAAGTTTCCCAATGACATAATGCATGGTGAGAACCCACTATAAGATACATGGAGAGGGCTTTTATTTTTATAAGGGCTTTGCAAAACTCACATGGTACTTCAAAATAATATCCTACCTGCACATTAAACTGGAAAAAATGCTGCTCCAAAAACAAGTTAAACAATATTGAAAACAAGCTGTTTTCACTTGAAATAAGTACAAAAATCTGCCAATAGAACAAGTGAAAATTGCTTGGTAAGATGTCTTGAAATAAGAAGGGATATTTAGATAAATCAGATCTTGTAATTAGCTGGGAGAACTTATTTTGAACTATATTTGATCAGAATCAGGAAATGTTGTGTTACAATATAAGCTGCAAATGCTCAAAAGTGTTCTGTTTTCTGATGTTAGTTGGTGATTTTTTAAAATAAATATGTAAAAAGATATCTGTCTCATCTGAGATACAACTCAAAATAAGATTTTTTTACTTAACAAGATGATGCATTGTCTAAAAACAAAAGCCTATATCTCGCTGCAGTGTTACTTCTGAAGTTATTATGTTTTATATCAGGTGTAAAGACATATTATGACTAGATACTAGACAAACATACTTGGCAAGATTTCGAGTTTTTGTAGTGAAGATGTCATTCCCTTTCTCTCAAAGTGCCCTGACCAGCAGCGGCGCTGTGTAGCGACGCTGGCTGGCTGATTGTCTCACTGATGGGAAAATGCTCCTCTGGCCCCGTGCCTGCATGTTTTTTGGAAGATTCCCCTCGTTTAGACAGAGGTTGAACATTCATCACAATTAGTCAGGGCTGTTTGAGCTGGGCAAGACAATGGAGCCCCAGGCATGCCGAAAGTGGGAGAGGTCCGATTCTTGGCCTCCAGCGTCTCTGTTTATCTAAACACTATCTCGGGGTCTCTGAGCACCGTCTTTGGTCGTACTTCGTGATCCGATTTTCACTCTTGTATGTCATTAAAAAAGAAACCTCTGAGGGCATTTGAGGAAGCTTGATCTGGGAATACTGGGCCCCGGTGTCCTGCTCTGTCACGACAGCATTCTTTCACATACTCCACGCTGGGTGATCACCAGAGGGGGGGATAAGACTGGCAGATTGGAATTCTGTGGGAATTTCTCAAGTGCTATTGGTTACCAGCGTTCCTGCTGCACACGGCACGCAGATCTTCTACTAACAGTTTAACAATGCTGTCTCAGGTCTCTGATGAACTTGTTCTCTCTAACTCTACAGCTGATTGGCAACATGGACTTCAGGTCGTTGATGTCAGTGGTGGAATAAAGTACTAATACAACACTAAATATACCCAATGTCAAGTAAAAGTACTGCATTGAGAAAGGTACTTAGATAAAACGATTTTTGGAGAATAAAGTATTAGGAGTAAAGTACTCATTGCAGAAACTATTATTAAAATATGTATTTTAAAGCAAAAGCAGCAAATCTTGACATGTGTGGAACTGAAATATTTTTTAACAGAAAACCTCTTGATTGCAGCTAATTAATATCCTGTCAACACCTTTGTGAATGTTGTTACTTACATATACATTGGATGGTTTAATCTATACCAAATAATCACATTTTGAAAGTTCTTCCTAAGTATTGTGTGTCAAAATCTGAATTTATGACTAGTAAATACATCTTTAAAATAAATGTAGTGGAGTAAAAAGTACAAAATTGGCCTCCAAAATTTAGTAGAGTACAAGTATAATGTAGTATAAAATGTAAATACTCAGGTGAAGTACAAGTACCACAAATGTATACTTAAGTAAATGTACTTTGTTACTTTCCACCACTGGCTGTTACATCTGTACTACAAAAACTAGACATGAATTTAGGAAGAGTCGACGCTAAACTCTTGTTTTGACAAGTACATTTTTTCTTCTGAAAGTGCTTTTCGCTGGGTCTGCTGGAATGACAATGTGTTCTTGAACTACACAGCAGCTCATACAGAGGAATTCATTGGCAAAGCATTGGCGCCAAAATACCCTTCGCCCTGCTGTTTTCATTAGTGAGTATAAAAGGCGATAAAGTAATAAAGCTCATAGAATCACCTGTAGCGACGACGTGCAAAGACTGGGAGGCCCTTGATGTAAATGTCAAAAAAAAAGGTCTGGAGTTTCTATTGTATGTACGAGTTAATGTCCGCCTTGTTGGTTTTGACTTTGATTCAAGAAAGAGGTGCATGCTTTCTAGGCGCATGCTGTAATCTCTGCTAACACCTGCTCGTGCTCCAGTATCTCTTATCCCCTCAACAGCTAGCTAACAGAAACAAAGGCAATGCTTTCCTAACACGCGGCGGAGCGCTCGCCTCCACGTTCACTATCAGACACGGCTTCTCTGAAACAGTCCGTCCGCTCTTATCATCCGAGACCCAAATCCTGCGCATTCCCTCTCGAAAGGCCACGTTATCTGCAAGACAGCTGGATCTGCCAAACTTAAAGACTTGGAGAGGGAATAGGAAGTTAAAAGTTTAAGGATTTGGATTTGGGGGTTATTGAGGATGCTGAATCCATTTCTGTATCCAAAATGCGAGTATTAACCAGAAAAGGGCCATATTTGCTCTCCCGGTGAGCTGATTTTAATGAATTTTGGGTCAATTTTGAAGTTTTAGGGGACTTGGATTGGACAGATTGCTTTTCTATTTGAAAACAAATTGTCCAAAGTCGAGGTAATCGTTTTCATCTTGTGATATCCGATGGTGTTAACACTACAGAGTACAAATATGGACACTCTGGTTAAAACTGCCATTTTTTATCCTGAAAATGTCAGAAATGGATTCAGCATACATAATAGCCCCCCAAAACACTCAGAAATTCTCCAAATCTTCCAAGCCATTTTTTAACTATTGTCTGCTATAATAGTCAATGCTAATTAATGCAACTTGTGTTAAATGTGCAAATTGCCCAACATATGCAAGTTAGCATCCGGCAGTTTCTATGTGCTGGGAACCTGTATTATAGATTTTTAACATAAAACTTTGGGATACTCAACATTTCCGGGTTCCCACTGCTGGCAACTAGACTATTAGGGGGAATGGTTGAGGTAAGGGGGGTAGAAAGAGTCAGGATGAGATTGACAGGCCCAGAAAAAAGAGGGAATTGTCCAGAAGTGACAGAGCCAGATCCCGAGAGAGATATAAAGATCTTGAGACATGCAACAGAAAGATGGACTGAGTGATAGAGACTGAAAAGAGAGAAGAGTGGGCACCAGCAGCCGTGATCTCACCCTCCTCTCCGCTCCTTTGGCAGCGTCTTCCAGAAAGCTGCCCTTTCGCTGAAAAATGCCAAGCGCACCACATTCCTCCGGCCACACAAAAGACCCTCCCTCGTCTCAGCTGCACGGGCACAATCAGACAAGGGATAATTATATAATTAGGTTGGCTGGTGCAGACAGGGATGGTGTGTTGGTGTGTCATATTTACGTTATCAGACAATGAAGGGTCTGGTCTTATCAGAGGAGGCAGCGGAGTGAGTGGGGGCTCCAGCTGTGGCACTTAGGGACAGATTGTCATGATAGAGAATAACGGGTCGATAGAATGACCTTCAGCATGTGGCCCTGCACATATCAGAGACTGTATTGTGGCCAGTGTGTGTGTGTGTGTGTGTGTGTGAAGAGGTGGGGACTTTTGGGGCTCCAAGAACCAGACAGGAGGTGAGAAACACAGAAGATTAGATTAATAACTATGGGTGGCATGGTGCTGGATTTCTTTTATGCTATTAATTGAATGAAAACAGATATTGTCCCAATAATTTTTGCATCAAATTGAACTGTCAGTGTTTACAGGTTGCATTTGTAATATTACCACCTGAGTGGCCACCCTGAATATTACAATCTTTTATGCAGTTCTTTTTATTTCTTTGCTACTTTTAGCAATTTTCTTTTTGCTATTTTAATGGTTTGTTAGCTCATTTTAGCCTTTTTTATTCTTATCCATTAGCTTACTATCTGTTTATCTATTACTCTATAATTTTTGACTATTTACTCATAACTTTTTTTAGCTAGCTCATTTCAACCATCTAGCTGCAATGGCAACTGTCCACACTCTTATTTCAAAGTGATCAGATTGATATGTGTGTCCAGACATCACCAACCAGAGATTGCTGTCGAACAACACTGACGTTAGCCACCACACAGCTTTACTGGAGAACATGACGCGGACGCATGAGAAATGGAGGTAAGTAGCTCTATATTAAGGTTTTGATTGTGAAGACTTGTCACTGTTACATGGTTTGTCGATGTACTCTATGGCACCTTCAATATGTCTGTCCTTTTACTGTTCTTCTCTATGCAGACATGAATGAAATTGTTTAAAATGTGTCGTGTGGGGCGTGTGAAATCAGATTTCACACGCTGATGATCTAAACAAAGTCACATTGTAGAAATCTGATCTGCAAAAATAAAAATTCAAGTGTTTTTATGTTGTCCAAGCTGTCCAAAATCCACCTGCATACAATCGGATATGGCCAAAAACCTGATTTGAGTTGAAAAAAGGCTTTAATTGTTTCTGCTAGCTTGCTAACTCATTTCCATGCACCCTGAACACATGGTTCAGGTGTTACCACTAACTCAATGGGTTTAGCTAGTCCCAAATCTTTCCATGTAATCTTTGCAACTCCAGAACTACCCCTGGTTTGGAAATCACCACATTAAATGAGCACTGGTGTTGCCAAAGCGACCTCCTCTTCCCTCTTGGAGGCGGGATCCACGCTCCCAGACGAGAAACGAGCCAGTGTCCCGCTCTCTTGGCCCCCGCCCAACAATCTCCCCTCGCACCATGGCCTTGGCTTTGGGTGTGTCTCCACTCGCACGGGACGGCACAGAATAGACTATTGTTGATCACACAAGACAGAGGGCCAGGGGAAGAAGGAGGAGGGGAGGAGGGGAGGAGGGGGGAGTGTTGGGGGAGGGAGATGGTGGGGGGAAAATTAGCTTTTAACGAGCGACGGAAAAAAGCACATGGACAATGAAGCATGGCTCACCTCCCACTTACATGCGTGTGCACTGATGCAGAGCCACTGCCCATTTATTCACACTCACACAGTGTTGTGTCACCAACAACACACATGTCATAGATTTAAGTGAAGTTGCCCTTCAGACATGTTTTTAATTATGTAAATTACTAGATTCTTATGAATGATATTTTTTTTGACATGGTTTTTCCCACATAAAAAGTTTTCTCTCCAATTGAGAAATTCTTTATCTATGAATATTAAAGTATGCACATATCAATGCCTCACTCTCTGGATTGACCTCGCTATGCACTTTGCTTTGCCAGTATTGGCATATTAGACAGCAATTAGCTTTCAAATATGTGACGTACTATATCTGACTTTCCATACCAATGTGTGCACAAACTCTCCTCCTCTCCAAGTAAAAAAACACAAAGTGGAGTCCATCAAAGTGGAGTCCATCAAAGTGGAGGTCAGACTTTTAGGAAACATTTTGAAAAAAGTGGGTAATTACAAAGAGCACTTTTTTGGAAAATATGTTTATTCTCTTTCTTGCCGATATGAAGTAAATAAGACCGTACAACTCTTCTATTTTTACAAGAAACAGGAAGCTACTGCCAGCAGCCCGTTAGCTTAGCTTAGCATAAAAAAAAACTAAAAACAACTGGGAGATAGCTAGCCTGACTCTATCCAACGGTATCCAAATCTGCACCCCAGCACCTCTCAAGCTCACTAATGAAGATGCTATATCTTTTTATTTCTGTCAGATATTATTGTGTTACAAGGACTATTTGCTATTTGTTTGCCTGAGTGACAATAAGACTCAGCTGCTGGCTATAGTCGTGGATTATTTTGATATAACATCACCTTTGATTTAGCTGATACTTTTATCCAAAGCGACTTACAATAACCCTTACCCTAGATAGACCCAGGCTAGCTGTTTACCCCTTGTTTTCAGTGTTTTATGCTAAGCTAAGCTAACCAGCTGCTCATATTTGCGCTTTACTTTCCAAAATCCCCATAAACACCTTAACTTGGCATAGCTTTCATACAACTAAAACTGTGTGACAAGAATCTATTTTTCGAAAATTATTTTAATATACACCATTTAACTTTAACTCCTTAAAGGTGGGGTATGTAATTTATTTCAGAAACACTTTTTGTTATATTCCATGGAATGCTCTTAACATCCCGATAGCAATGAATACATTAAATCCTTTGACAATAAATACATAAAAACATTTCATCTGTGGAAGCCGTGGCGCTGTAAAAAGCACGACCAATCATCTGAGCCGGCCCGGCTAAAATAACTGGATGGCCTTCCTGCCTGTCAGCCTTCCATCTGTGCACAAACTTATCATTGGTCATGTGCGCGTTCGTGTGTGTTGGAGGAGGGGCTCTGTAAGGAAGTGGCAGATTTTTTCCGGTTGTGTATTTTCAAATTCTAGCGCACTCGAGCTGGTTTCTCCAAAATTACCTACCCCACCTTTAACTACCTTAAAAATGGTTCTGACCATTTTTCAAAGCGCAGCATAAATGTATGGATCAATGTTTAGCTTCTGGGCATCATTCCAGTTTGTGAAGGGTAGAAAATCAATTTGAAACTCATGGTGTGCTTTGGAAAAGTAATGCGAACCTTTGTAGTTAATGAGCTAAAACATGCTGAACCAGTATATGGTACAGTCCATTTACTTTACATATTGGTATTTTCTCCTTGTATCGTGCAGGGTTATAATATGCATGAACTCTGTGAAGTTTTCTGTCTGACACTGAGAAAATAATTCCCTTGTCTCGCCCTAGACGACTGTTTGTCTGGAACATCAGCAAACAGTCATTAACACTTACGAGGCTCCGATTGTCTGTCTCTTTGGTGAGATTACTGCTTTTGAACATGTAGAAAAACAGATCTTCATACGGTAGAAAGTACCACTCTCATGGCAACAAAAACAACTCTTTCCAATTACAGTTTCTCATCCAGCTTGGAGAAGATATTCACATGTAACCCTGTCCTGCAGACCTATATTTGGTTTGCTTTAGACATTTTTCACATGATGAGAAACGAATGTCTATGGTTGCATTACTAAGGCTTTCTGTTTTTAATAATGCTGTTTTTAGAAGTTGGCAGCAATATCTTAAGCTTTGCTTGTCCCCAGAGGTTTGCATTGCTTTGGGGCTTTGGTAAATATTTACCAGAGAGGAAAAAGGATTTGGGCAGAGGTCAGGTTTATTGGCATTGAACACGAAATAAAAAATAAAACTGTCTTTCATGGCATCAAAAGATTTGACCGGTGACACTAAAACTGAATGATAGAATCTGTAATATATCTTCAGTGTTAATTCTGACTGATGCAATATAAAATGACCACATCTTCAATATAGCAGAAGGTAGGACCAAGTCATTGCTTTAAAAGTATGTCTTCAGTCTGTGCATTCAAGTCCTTACTTTGAGTTTTTGAGTCATCAACAAGTCATCCACTCGCTGGAAATAAATAGCGTTGGTTTAATAAGTTGGTTTATTTAGGAAATGATTGGTGGCACAATTTTCACATCACCATTCTTTATATTTTATAACACCCCGAACAAGGCACTTTGTGACCCATAATCGTAGGCCGTTAACGCCAGCTCCATTTTAACTTTGTATAAATATATCCATGCTTTCATTTACTATGAAATACCCATTTGATTCAACTTTTTTGTATTACTTTTTGCGAAAATAGTTAATTTGGACCTTTCCCCCACCCCCCACTTTTTAATCTTTGCGTTTGCAGGAAGTATTTTCAAGTCAAAGGCTCATGTCCAAATAAAGTCACAAATCATTGGTCTTCAAGTCCAAGTTGAGTTGCACGTCTTTTTTGATTCTCTACAGTCGATTCTGAAGTCAAACCATTATTTGACTCGGGTCCAACTCATGTGATTGAGTCCACACCTCTGCAAATGAGTCATGCTGTGTGACAGTGATCTTTGCAACCCACTGAGGTTACAGGCTTCACATTGCCCACTCACCACAACAATTTAACAAAGCCACACTCAGACTTGCACAACTTCATAGGTCACTTACACAGAATAACTGTGAGATAATCAATAAGACACTGACACAAGACAAGGTCATTCTGTAATTGTTTCCATGGTAACCTTTTGCATGAGGCTAGGCGAGCATGCCATTCTCACTCTGAAATGTCTTGACCTTTTTCTCTCGTTGGAAGACTTCAGAGCGGGGATGCATGCAGGGATTATGTAAGAGCTGTGACATTTTGGAGTGGGCTGTGACCTGCTCTGCTCCTTTGCTGCTTTGAGGATCATAAAGATTTTCGCCCAGACCCTCGAGGTTGGCGCCACTCGTGGGCTGAATTGATGTCTTGATGCAGAATCAGTGGTTACAGTAGAGAGGCTCGTCACAGGCTCATTCTATGGGATGTACGACAACAAAGATGGCATTATCAATGTAAACGGTAATATGTCAATGAAGCCCTATTCATCCCTTTGTTTGAATATTTCCGTCTCTGTAGTTTATAGTATAAGTTGCAACACTAGAAGGCTGTTTTACACACTTCAAAGGGAGAGGTTGGGTGTTTGAAGTGAGGTTGTATAGTCAGTGCATTACCTACAGTAGATGTTGGTCTGTATGCCCCAAGTTTAGAGAAACAGACAGGCACTGTAGCTAGGCAATGTTCAGAAAGGTGACAACTAAATTGATCAATACACTTTCTTCTGCGGTATAGAAGGAAAAAGTGTTTAAAAAATGCAAATTTAAAGTATGGAGATGCTCTACATACTCTTCTATTATGAAATATGTTTAATGTGGTCTCGCCTCTTGTGTTACTTTGTAATATCAGTAACATTAAAGGGATTTCCCTTTCTGGTTGTGTGTTATATAGGTTGTGCATGTACTGTAAATGGTCTGCAAAGGCTAAAATAAATAACACCAATTAAAGCAGACTGGGCCCTGGTTTCAGACAGAGGGCAAAAAGAGGTGCTGCAGCATGAGAAAAATAAAGAGCTTTTTAACATTAAAGCATGGAGACATGTCACAATAGAGGCACACAATACAAATATGAAACTGAAAATGTGCTTAATATGTCCTCTTTAAGTCCCTGCATGTATCACTATTCTATTTCATTCTATAGTACATTCCCTATCATGACAGGAAACATGAATCTGTTCTGCACACTAAAGATTCCTAACCCTAACCTGAAGTCCAATCCACTGCTGGGCCAGGCCATGGGAAACTTGACATCAAAGAAGTTAACCCTCCCAAAAAAAGTAACCTTTCCCCCCCTCTCTCTCTACACTGGTCTGGCTTGCATTTTCATATTTCATTGGTATTTCCGGATGGCTCCAACATTTGCAAAATAAAGGCCATCAGAGTAATTATTATAATGTTGAACAATGATAACTGGGGGAACTGAATGAAAGCTTGGAGAGGTTTGTTGACCTTTCAGAGCTAAACTGGTCCTGGCTTCTGTCTGTGCGCTGCTGAGCCCATTGTGTTCCCAGACCTTATCATTGTGTTGCAGCTTCCTCTCCCTGCTGGGCAGTGCTCATGTGCATGTGTGTGCGTATGAGTTGATGCGCGTGCGAGGGTCCTGTCCTTGTGTATAAATGTGTGTGTGAGTGTTTGTGTTTTAGTGAACTGGGCCGGCTTACAATAAACGTTAAGGAGGCTTGAAGAGTGATACATGCTAATTCACACTTTCTGGATGCAACACACACACACACACACACACACACACACACACACACACACACACACACACACACACACACACACACACACACACACACACACACACACACACACACACACACACACACACACACACACACACACACACACACACACACACACACACACACACAGTTACTAATTGAAATGTTTAAATTGAAAAGTTTGAATCCTAAAATCTTGAAATCACCTGCGATGCCACCATATGGCAAGGGCAGAGGTTACTCAGTGGGTATCAAAAGTGGATCAAAGGTTGGTGGTTCAATTCCCGGTACCTGCGGTCAACAAGTCGAAATGTTCATGGGCAAGATACTGAATCCAAAATAACTTTCCCAACGTCTTGCGTAACTGCTCTACTCAACTGACCACTCATGGTGTATTACCAATCCATTAAATGCACCTGATTGGTCACTGATTGTCTGATTGCCTTTTTAGCAGGAATCCAACATGGTGGCCAGCTCAGCGTCTGCCAAAATGTATTCATGTAAAAACATTTAGGTAAGAAATGCACTATGCACTTGTCTTTTTAAAAGTGATTTAAGCGGTGGCAAACACTAGAAAAGTGCTATATGCATGTGATAATTGCGCTAAAAACAGATGACACTGTATAGCACAATGAGCCTTTTAAGAGTTATTATTTTAACGGCTTACATCTTTAAAGGAAAAGAGGAAACTTGAATATTACAGTTTTTAGTCCACTTAAATGTTTTCAGCAAAAAAACAGCAATGGAAATTAAACACATCTCATAAATTATTGTATTCATGCATGATAATCAAGGGCTGATGCAACCACAGGCAACAACAAATATGATATCCCATATACGGCAACATAAGTGCACAGAAAAGCACACGCACACAGAAAATATCCAACAGTACGAGTTTTCATCTCTCTGCATCACATCTCAATCAATGCTCTTGCTAAATCCCACTGAGAAAAAAACGTCTAACAGTGAGGCTCATTCATAAAAGTTAATAGCTGATGATAGCTACAGTTATCAAAGTATAACGACAACTCAGGAATGAGTGACGGATTCTGCTCTCACCAGTTTGTTCCTAACGTTAGGAAAGAAAGAAAACCCATACTGCCTCCACCTGTTTCCCACCTCCCTCTTCCCCTCTTCTTCCTCTTCCTCCTCCTCCACTTCGAGACGTCCTATGATGTCACGGTCACATCTCTGTTCTCCAGACAATACACCCACACCTCCGGGGTTTCCCTGCCCCGACAACAGGGGGAGCTGTTGTGTCCTGGTGGTATGTGTGCCATGACTCATCGCCTCCTTTCTCCCACGCAGGACACACACACACACTCAATAACTCACACACAATCACACACACAGTTAAACAGCTGTCCACAGCTGCCGTAGCTCCATAGTGATGGACACAAACACACAGGGCATCATTGGGTTTACAGTCCAGTGCAGTGCATGGACAGAAGGGACGGGGGCTGTGTGTAGGATATGGGGGCGGGCCGATGGATATGTTGCCAGGGGCGACTGATATCCCAACACTGACCCCGGTAACGCCTGTGGCTCATTGAATCAATGGAAGTATTGATACACATGACAACAGAGGAAAGAAACAAGAGGAGTGTGTGTGTGTGTGTGTATGTTTGTGTGTATGTATGTATGTATGTATGTATGTATGTGTATGTATGTATGTATGTATGTGTGTATGTATGTGTGTGTGCGTGCTTTATGTGTTAACATGTGTTGTGTACTTTTATTGTTTTTAACCAAATGCCAAAACTCAGATCCCTGTGTGAGTATTTATCTGTGTGGGATCTTTGTGTGTGTGTGTGCATGTTTGTCTATGTCCCACAAACTGCCCGTATGTATTTCCTAACCTTGTGAGGACCTGTGTGTTTGAGTGTCCTTTAATTGCATTTCATACAAGAGTTTAATACAGAGTATACAGAGAGGGTTTATCATGAAAGTAGTAAAACTATATTTACTTTCACAACAACTTTTAAAGGCGCCCTATTCTGCTCATTATCAGGTGTATATCAGTATGTAGTGTCTCTACTGGGACATGTCTCCATGCTTTAATGTTCAAAAAGCTCTTTATTTTTCTCATACTGCCTGTGCTGCAGCACCTCTTTTCACCCTCTGTCTGAAACCAGAGCCCAGTCTGCTCTGATTGGTTAGCTGACCGGCTCTGTTGTGATTGGTCAACCACTTAGAGATGTCCCACCCCTTAGAAAATCACGTACAATGTGTTGAGCGCGAGCCAATAAAAGCGAGTGTTACATAGTGATGCCACTATGTTCAGGAAGTTTAAAAAGGGTTACACATTGTTCTTTATTTTAAATTGATCCCTTTTACTAAAGATGTCAGACGTGTTTTTTTTATGGAATTCTAACGGAATACAGTTACCCTTTTTCTCACATCCTAATTAAGTAAGATGTTCCACATATTGCGTTCCTTCCCACACCTTTATAAGCATGGGGACATTCAGAACAATACACAAACACCATTAAAATCACCTTGAGCTAACAAGAGCACACTTGTAACAATAAGCTTTTTTATTTGTTGTTCTGTCTGGTAAAGCAGTTCCCTGACGACTATACATCCTGACACTGGGAAAGGATAAAGCTGTTCCATACAGTAACACATGCTGCCAGGATCTATAGCTGATCTGCTGATGCTGTGGCCGATAAGAGAGTATCTACAACAAACCACCTCTGGCCATCAAAGCTATCCCACTATTGTTCCCCCACGCACAGGAAGCCAGGTTTGTTGTGTTATTGTTGGATGAGGGAGAAAGAGAGAGGGCGCTGGAATGAGGTAGTGTGTGTGTGACGTACAACAGTATATGTGTGTGTTTTAGGTCAATAAGTGTGTCATACGTGTGTGTATTGATCAGCGTGTTGTGTATTACAGCCAAGGAGGAAGCCATCGGTGTGCTGTACCTGAGTCAGAGCGGAAAAATTAGCTAAAGCGGAGCAGGAAGACACCTGGGAGCTGAGGGAGAACAAACAAACCCGGAGGAGGGAAGAGGAAGAAGAGGGAGAGGAGAGGCAGGATGAGGAAGGGAATTAAACATAAAGAGAGAGAGTTTGAGAGGGAGAGAGGGAAGGCAGCTGCTGTTGAAACCATGTGGAGTCCAGGAAGAAGAGAGTTCCGGTTTATACGTCAGTGTAGCATCATTCAGATCGAGCTGCTTTAGAAGAAGTCCGTTTGTAAAGAACAAGGGCGGCGTTAAAATGAATAAGGCTCTCTGATTGCTCTCTGCATCCAAATGAATGCAGATTCACCAGCCGTCTTCCACAAAATGACGCTCCCATACAATTTAACAGCAGTCTTGATTTATGAACAATCAGCTGTCCATGGCAACTGTTTTCTAAAAGTGAAAAAGGTGAGACACATTATAGGGTCTCATATTTTAGACCGTTTCTTTTGGAAGATGTTGATAAGATTGCTATTAAAACATTGGTGGAAGTAGCTAGTGATGCGAGGGTCGTTTTCTCCAACATTCGTCTGTTGCACAACCTCTCTTTGCTTTTTTAAAAGTCTAATGGCGCATTTCCACCATGGCGCGGTTTAAGCGTGCCGTGTCGTGCCGGGCCCGTTTTTGGTTGCGTTTCCACTAGGCCTAGTTCCGGCCCGGGGCTACTTTTTCACCTTTTTTCTGGCCCCACAAAATCGTGGTTCTATCGGGGCCAACAAGCGGGCTGAATATGCTAAACTAGTGAGAGAATCGCTGGCAAGGGGGCTACAACTACAACAAGATGAACATATTTGACCGTGATTTAATTGTAATACACGTTTCAAAATGATGCCGAAGTAACAACATACTGATACCGGTTAGTAAAAACCATGAATTAATGCTTTCACAAGTGTGCAGACAGACGGCATGCAAAAAACCTTTTAAAATGCGTGTTTTCTAAATGGAGATCGGCTAAGCTAACGCAGTATATGCTCCGACCGTCCACACTCACAACAACGGCCTATACAGACATAAATAAACCAGCGACTGCATTCACCATGACAGACAGTCTGTGGTTTGTGCTTGTTTAACTTTTGTCTAGTTTCTGAACAGATATGAGGAGCTGTGAGCTCTGAGGGCTAACAGCTAACGGCTGATGTTGTTTTTCTGAAGATGACGTCACGGCTCCGCCTACACTGCGTTACTATAGATACTACCCCAGTTCCTAAACTGTAATGGAAGCGCAGCATAAAGTGAGCCAGTCCTAACAAGGCCTAACAAAACCGTACTAAGTCGAGTGAGGCCTGCGGTGGGAATGAGCCATAAGACATACATTACATTAGGGTTAGGGTAGGGCCAAAACGGCGTCATGTACTTCCCTTTTGCAACTAACCAAATTGGCTATTGTTTTTCGGCTCATTCAATGTGTGCAGTGAGTCGCTGAATGGTGGCTGTAGTGCGTTCTTCAGCACAGTGAGAAGAAGAAGATCTGGTATCTGTTGTGGGACTGTTATAAGTCCTAAACATACTTTTCACAGCTACTAATGATAGCCATGTTTGTTGTTTATGTTGATTATGATATGTTTACTTTCATAAATATAATGAGTTGCTTAGAGGAAGGCTTGAAGAGGTTAGCTGTTAGTGTTGACAATTTATCGTAAATGTTGCTAGGTTAGTGACGTTCGGAGCTAGTGTTGCTATAGATACTTTAGATGGAAAAGGGTTTGCAACATTGACTGACTCTTACGGTTTGATTATTTCAAACTCTACCGTATACTCGCTAACTTCTCAAGAGTGCACCCTTGTTTTAACCCTGGCTCCTTTGCACAACTGACTTGCCAATTGAGTTCCTCTTTAAAGGTCACCTATTATGCAAAATCCACTTTTTCCTGTCTGATCTATTTTAACCATTTACTGTATCTTACCTTTTTAAAATGTGTCCATTACTTGTTAGGTTATTTTATCTGTTTATAAATTATGTTTTTTCTATTTAATCCATTTATCTTAAGCTTACGTTTTCAATATATGTCGTTGCCACGCCTAAGTCAATCTCAAATTACAGTTGCTGTATTTATTTGTTTAAAAATAAAAACTGTACTTGCACGACAGATTGCAGGACAGATTTAACTAAGGTTGAATGGCGTGTATAAAGCGAGACATGTACAGTTTCTATTTTAAAAAGGTCCTTCATATTGATGACGCCAAACCACAAACCAGAACAGGAAACACAAGAGGAAGAGAGGCTGAGAACACGAACATGAACTAGATCTCATTGCTCAGAAACAGGAAGATTTAGTCAATGATCCTGTGTGGCAAATTCACATTTGACATGTTTTAAAGGTCACCTATTATGCAAAATCCACCTTATCCTGTCTTCTCTACATCAACATGTGTCCCCTCTGTGTAAAGAGACTCTGAAAGTTTCAGGAACAAAGATTCTCTCTCTTTTTGTCCTGATCCATTTATATAAAAACCTGTCTGAAAATGAGCTGATCAGATTTTGGCCACTTTATGATGTCATAACGATGTTTTGTCTTGTGTAACCATTAGCCAATCACCAACCAAGGTAACCCCCCCCCCACCTTATCACCTGAATCTCCTCCTAGAGCACCATTGTGTTCTTTATAACCAAATATCTCTCAGAGGGGCGTGGGGAGGGCTCCTTATTTTCATCTAAAGTAACAGACAGAGAATCAGCACTTTGGAAACAGGGCTGAAACAGAGGGGATTATGGGATGCTGCAATGATCTGTTTGGTGTTTGGAGCCAAACACTTCAGAGACATGTTTTTGTATATATCTGAGACCTATAACATATTGATGAAAAACAGTATAATAGGGGACCTTTAAGAGTTGTAAAAAGAAAAAAACCCAAAACAAACAATACAAGATAAAACAGAAAAAGGGACAGTTATTTTAGTTCCTAAATAAAAGTGTTTTCAGACGGACGGACACAAAGTCACACAGACACACACTACAGGCCCACCATAGAGACAATCCCCACAGAGCCCTGCTGTGTTGTCGCTGTCAGACATCACATCCTTGACACAGTTCCCTGGCTGCAGCTGAACTGGGCCTCTCCAAAGTTTCTTCCCACTCTGTCTCTGCAGATGGCTTTGTTTGCAGACACCATTTTCATTGTATCTGGAGTAGGAGGGGATGGAAATCACCGCTGCAGTAGACGCCAAGCCGTTTTGTACTCAACGACCCTCATCGGCAGTTGAGAATCAGTTGCAGATCTTCATGCCCGCTCGCCCTGCCCTCCTCCTCGCTCCCCTTCTCCTCCCCCCGTCTCCTGGGAGGTAAAGCCTGGATTTCCCCGTTTCCACTCTCCCTAGCTCTTTAACAACTAACGCCTCGCTCTCACCCTCTCATTTAGCACCACTCCTCTCATTTCCTCTCCTCCTTGTTAAACCATTATGTCCTTTTATTCAAAAAGCTTCCCCCTCCCTCTCCTATGCACCTACCTGCTCTGAACCTGCCCTTATTGCATTATATTTCACATATTTACAACAACAAATGCACCAACTCTATCTGCCAAAGATCTCATTACCATCCTATTAAATATTCCCAGCAGATAAATATCCTTTTTGTACCTCCAATCCCCCAAATAGAAAGTGGCGCTATGACTCGCTCTTTCCCTTCTCCTCTATCCCCTCGCCAACCACAAATCCATAAGATAAGTACTCACCTTTATATTGTAATAAGCAGGTACGGCAGAGATATTTAAAGCATTTTCGGATGCAGTTTGGTATTCGCTGAGTCTTCCCTCTGGGCTGTCTGGACCTGTCTGATTGTTCGCTTTGATTACAGGGTCCTCCACTCAACCAAAGTATTAAAACGTCCTACTAAGTATGTGTGAGATACTGTACAGAGTTCTGAGAGTGTGTGTGTTTGTTGCAGTGTGTGTGGACTGTTTGTAGGCGTGTATATGCAGTATGCATATGGCTGTGAATGCAGGTGTGCACACTATCTCTGTATAAAAGCCTTCCAAGAATCTGCACGGAGGACTTGACATCTGTGAGATTTATGGGGCTCTAAGGATTTCTAACTTTTGGCGAGCAGCTGCATGGCAAGGCAACAAAGAGAAGCGCTACCAAATTACAAAGGTGCTAAGCGTGGGTGTGTCACATTAACTACCTGCCGCCTCCTGACCTTTTATTTAATGTCTCTTCAGTGGATCTTTAGGGACTGTATTTTCCATTAAATAGACCTTACACAGATTCATATACCACCTGAGGGGCTTTTAAGTGATAGTTACTGACCACCAGGCCTGTGTGAAGCCTTTTAAAACAGGTGCTTCAAAGAAGAAAAATAGCTTTACCCCCTAAACGTCCTGCAGCTGATGCTTTGTCTCAATTTGCACTTTCCTTAATACACTGCCATGTCGTACAGTGGGAATACTTGCGCAGTGTGTGTGAAATTCAACCTGTGAGCATTGTCTAAAATCACACACGGCCACTATGCCCTTACCCTTGCTACAATTAGCTAGATATTAGCTAGCTAGCAACAATCTTTGCGGCTAAATTAAGCTTAGAACATTTGCGGTGGCTTACTTATTTAACACCAGCATAGATGTATGTTACTTAAATAAGGAAAACACACTTTTTTTGTATATTGCTGTGTTTACCAGTAGTGTAATTTCCGCTACGTAGCCAAGATAGCTTTCGTTGAGAAGTGTCCAGCGTTGCTCACTTTACTTTCAGTGGCTTTAGGTAACTCCAGAACCTCCAAACCTACAAGTCCCATTTCCTGTATCCAAACACATGTCGAAACACTTTACACACTACTAATGCCGTTTACACACATCAAAACTTCCTTTTCCTTTTAAGGGTCTATTTCCTTTGTCAAAATAGAAATTTAAATTTGATTTCCATTTCCCATTTTTGTTCTTGCCCCCCAGCTCAGGTTATGACAGTTAGATCAACAATTTCAAATGTGTGATTTTATGAACTCCGGAAACAATGTCATGTCCTTTCTTTCAGGATGTTCACGTAACAGACAGATTTAGAAACTTTAACACATCACCAAAAGGGTCAATAAGGAGAATCCTGAATCAGAAAAGGGAACGAGTATTATTCTCTTAAATAATACATGTTAAAAGGTCATTTTGAGCAACTAATAAGGACAGGATTAAGTACGAATGTCCCTCACACAGCATACAAACAGGGGCCCTGGTCTCTGAGAGGAATACCAGATGACGGACCGTGACACATTCAGATCAACGTCATCAGGAAACAAGCTTGTAAACAGGAACGCCCGGGAGGAGGCTCAGCCACTTTGCAGAAAGCGACGTAGAGAAACAAAGTTCACGGAGCAATTTTTAGATCGACTGTTACAAATACACCTGTAATCCTGTCCCTCCCTTTTATTTTTGTTAGGAGATGAATCCTGGCCGTCTCTGGTCTGACACGCTGTCCCCCGTTACTCCCTCACTGATTCTCACCTTCTCCTTCTACCTCCCTTGTGAAGGCCAAAACAGACAGGTAAAGTAACTAAGCTGTATACAATGGCCATAACAATGTTAAACACCTGAACTTTTGATAGAACATCCATAACATTCGTCTGGTTGTAACTTGTACTTATATATATCAATATTCCAATTACTTGTATTTAGACGATTCTGCACAATTTCTATTATATTCTATTTAATTGTATTTACTTGCACTATTATCTGTGTTATTGTTTTGCAGTGTTGGAGGAGCCTGTGACCTAAGCTTTTCATTGTATAACTACACTGTAGCTATGTACAAATTACAATAAAAGCCTTGAATCCTTGAATACACAATACATCATGTTTTTTATATCTCTCTTTTTCTTTTTTTACCGCTAACCCTAACCCTAAAATAAACATAAATACTCCCACCAAAATACAGTACTATTATAAGTATATAAGTTGAAAAGCACAACACATGTAATACATTCGTAATGTTCAATGCATTTCAGGTTCTATTTTTTCTCCATATATATTTTCTATTTCCTGGTATACCTATGTTTTAAAAGACGGTGGGACATGCTATAGCAACTCTCAATTCTAACTTCAGCATGCTAACAAAGACATGGCTAATGTTGGTTTAAAATGTTTACAGTTGCTAATCAGCACTTAAAAATAATCCTTAGGAGATAATTTATGTCTGTACCAAAATGACGGGTAATCTTTCCAATAGTTGTTGAAAATGATACACGTATTCCTTAATATATTGCTTATTTTCATATAAGATGTCAGCTTACTTTCTATGTTAACATAGGCATTTGTTACCATTATTTAACATTTTCCCCTGTACTATCTCTGGTGATGCATTTGTAACGTAATTTTTCGGATCACCAGATTTGTTATCTTTAACCCCAAATATGAAATTCTAGTCAATTGGTTGGCTCAGTGTTGATATACATGGCTTTAATTTATTACTTTGTTCATTAAGTATATGTACAGTATACTTACTTTTTTACAATACTGCTACATATTATATTGTTCTTTTATTAACGTGAGCTTAGTCTACTAACTTTATTTCTGCCTTTATATCTGCTCTGTCCCTTTGCTGTAAGTTTCCCTGCTGTGGGACTAATAAGACAGGTTTGTGTGTGTGTGTGTGTGTGTGTGTGTGTGTGTGTGTGTGTGTGTGTGTGTGTGTGTGTGTGTGTGTGTGTGTGTGTGTGTGTGTGTGTGTGTGTGTGTGTGTGTGTGTGTGTGTGAAGGATCAGAATCATGCATACTTGAATAACAGCTTTTGAATTCACTTTAGTACACGGAGAGACAAATATTAGACCCAGAATAAGTCACTTAGAGGACAGAGCTAATTCAGTAGTACCCTGTGTATTATTACACAGATATTTACAGTACAGTAGGCCTACGTGGTATTCATTAGAGCAGTTTGAGTACAGTAGAGAGCAGGGAAGTCCCCTGTGAGGTGGGACAGGGAGGGGAGGAATGCTGCTGTATACAGCCTCCTGCAGCTGAACAAAACCAGGCATTCCTCATGGAGGTGTTTATCCTCTGCAGCGCTGTGTGGTCCATCCTCTCTGGTTCTGTGAGAGTCTCCATAATGTCACCGTCAGCAGGACGCTCATCCAACAGAAGGAAAACTCAATTTAGAAAAGAAATGTTGACATAGACCCAATTTTGGCAAAGCTTGAAGACACAATAAAGAATTAGTTGAGGGGATTATGAGCCCATAAAACTGCCATTGGAGAAATAACTCAGATATACATTTACTTTCTATTGTTCTCTATCCCCAAATGCACGGTGGAGATCACACAAATATAATCAGGCTCTTTTCCCACAATATGCTTTTCTGTTTCTATTTTGACTTACTTGTGACACTATTACTGGACATAAAATACACACTGTTTTCACACACACATGTAAATAATATGTACACATGACCAAATATGTATATATGTTCATTTTAAATAATTTTTATTTTATCATTTGATTTGATCCTTAATTTTATTAATCTGTGTGAATCTGTGCTGTCCTGTTTTTCATTCTTACCCTGTTGCTGTCAAACTACTGAATTTCCCCACGGGGATTAATAAAGTTCCATCTTATCTTATCTTATCTTATCTTATTTATCTTACATGACATACTTTGGCTATTTTCTTTGATCAATCCAGCCAGAAAACATGTCCGACAAATGCTAATATTTGGCTCCGTTTGGACCCTAACTTAAAAGGCAGTGCTGTCTCCACATTGAAACAGCACAAGTTCAAATGCTTGTGTATCAAAGAATGATTTGCAGAAGTTTAGGTATCCCTTTACACATTACAAATGTATGTTTACGGCACCACTTAGAACAGGCTGGTACAGTTATGTGGGGTCAAGTGTGACCTTGTGTGCTCTGAAAGTACAACTGGCATAGGACACAGCCTGAAGGAGTTCATATCAGGCTGTAAATTAGCCTCTGTTGCAACAGCAGGGCTAGAAACATCAGAGCTGTGCTTTTGGCTCGTGTCCTGAGAGAGACTGACTGATTCGGTGTGCTCTCCTCTCACGCTTTGTTCACATTACATGCAAAAACAATTATTTTGTTTGGCTTTATGCACGCAAGTTCAACCATGGGATCAATTGCGTAACTTTGCGCAATTAATCTGGTTAACTACAGTGGTTTGAACCCAAAGAAAATGTGGGGTTTTGTTGCTTGAAATAGATCAAAATGTTGTCAAAATAACGACATAATGATGCAGATTTGTAAAAAGTATAAATATCATGCTTTGTCGGGTCTGGCAGAAAGACAACAAGCAAACCACTTTTAAAATGCTTGTTTCCTGAATGGAATTCGAGGCAATGCTAACATCTTAGTTGCTCCTTCAACACTCAAAATAACGTTAGCTAAATGTGGCCTAAAACCAGGAAAAACATAGTATTTTTTTTACATACATAGATATTTACATACAGTACTGTGTTGAAATGTTGAAAACTCACCAAAAATGTAAGATGCCAATTATTGATACCCAGAAAGATAATCCAGATTCAACAACAGAAGGTCATCCGAATAATCTGGACGCTAATAGGGACAGAGTTATCGAATATTGCTAATTTCTGCCACTTTGCATATATACGGGTTTCTCTCTCTCTCTCTCTCTCTCTCTCTCTCTCTCTCTCTCTCTCTCTCTCTCTCTCTCTCTCTCTCTCTCTCTCTCTCTCTCGTCTTTCCTAAACCGTCCTCTCTCTCCATCTTTGTCTCAGTAGAGTGCATTCCAACAATTCCTCTCTGTCAGTCTCTCTCATTCAGACCCATTCGTTAGATGCTGTTGACAGATCCCTGCTGAGGTGCTCAACTCAGTCAAACTCATCATGGGTCAATCACTATAAAAGTCCAACATCCAAGCAGCATTAATACGGTTTCACTGCTAGAACTGACCGTACAGATTGAGAATTAAGTCTCTGTTGTGCTTAAGCTGAATAATAATAAATCAGTGGTTCCTTGCACCTGAATCTACCCCATGTTTTGGTCTTTTGATGTGATTCAGCCACATTCCTCTTGGGAAACCTGAGATCCGAGGTGAGCGGTCATACTCTGGACTCGAGGGGCCGACTAATGACTTCCCATTAGTCCATTTGGTCTACATGATCCTCTATTATCTCCGAGACACGCGCTGGAGAGAGTCTATCTGCACGACTAATCGAGGGTCACTTGCCTCCCCTCTTAAACTCTGATGCCTGTGACGGCAGCCCAACTCATGTGCACCAACCCATGGTCCTTTTTCTACATCACAAATACATTACATTCATGTTTTTCACGTCCGTGATGGAGAGGACCCAACTATGCGATCGCTGCGTCAAATTAACCACTGGAGTGTTTCAGCCAACGATGGAAAAACCGCACGCAGTGAAATGGCATCTTTGTCCAAAGGAGATTAGTTCAGGGTGCTGTGACCTTCTCCGGATCTTCTGAAAGGATCTTAAATATTTGAAGGAGTGCTGTCATGTCTCACTCAATTGTTACGCATAGAGGGCCCTCTGTCCTCCGTTCATGGTGAAATTGGACAGTGAGCGTGTGTGTGAGCCAATATTTGAGGGGGGTGTGATCTGTTCCACACAACTGCGCTTTAACGTCTTTGAATGCTCTTCATTAGCAGTTTCATTCAGCCTTTCATTGTGTATTTGTGTTTTAGGTAGTTGTGTCGATCGATTTTCAGTGATACATGCATGCATACACGTGTCGGTTTGTACACAGAGCATTTTATGGATGTTTCTTATTAGGTTGTCGACTCGTAGAAATAATGATGGATGGACTTCTCTCTATGGGATTGTGTGTGTATGAGTGTGCTTATGGGATTGAAAGTCAGCTGTGTGTAAAACCAATGGAGGACCTGGTGGGAAAATCCCTACCTCTAGTCATGAACCTGCTCCCCCTCCTCCTCATCCTCCTCTTCCTTCTCCTCCTCCTTTTCCCTTTCTCATTATAAACCAAACTCACTCATGTTTTAGGAGCCACAATCTGAGCATAATGTAAAATATGTTTTGACATGTACAGGGCGGTAAAACTGGCAACATGGATAGGAAATGAGAGGAAGATAATAATCAAAAGTTAAAGAGATGATTTCAGATTTTGGGTGTTCTGTGCAGTGGGGTTATATGAGGTTATCCATCGTAAGTGTGTTACCAACAGTCAATATTAGTCGGCACACCCCCATTTTGTCAACGCATGGAAAAAGGCCTACCTAAAAAATCCATATAGGTGTAAATATGTGCTATATTTTGAATATTTTCACCACTTTACCTTACCGTCATACAGCCCTTTACAACTGTGAACTGGAGCCATATGCTCTTTCCAGAGAACAGAAGTTGGTCTACACCGCTGCCTCTATGTGTTAGTACATTTATGTCACTGTGATTTGGGTTATTTCGGATTCACCAAAGTAACACACGAACACAGACGTCACTAATCGATCTACCGAGACAGCAGTTCATTATCAACGTGTCTTCTGCCGTATATAAAGTTACTGTATTTGTCAACAGGCCTACTTAAAAAGTGTAAGTTTATGTTGCTGTGTGACTTTGTTTTCCTCAGATTCATGAAAGAGGACCACGGGTCAACTAACAATCTACCGAGACAGAAGCAACTCTTGTGTTCTTCGGGGTAACATTTAAGTTTTTGTGAATGGGGTCTGGTGTTCTTGAAGAGAGCATAGATGTGTTTTCAGTTGCCTGCTGGAAGGGCTGTCTGACAGCAAGGTAAAGCTGCAGAAATATTCAAAATATGGCGAAAACTTGAACTGAGATTGATCTTTTTATTTTAGCCTTTCTTTTATGTCTCTAAAATACATTTAGTTGAGGCCTCTTCCAAAGCACTATAATATTTCATGTCCCAACTCCTGTCTGTTTCTACAAACTGGGTGTGAGCCTACAGCCGTCTAGTGTAAGTAATACACTGACTATACAGTATAAGTACCTCATACAAACCCACTCTAATACAACCTATCTCTTTGAATTCAGCCCTATTATTAGTGATGTGAGTCAAGCTTATGCCTAGACCAACCTGAGTATAAACAAGTCCATTAGTAAGAGAAATTAAAGTTTTCAAACTATTTTGACTTCAAAAACGTGGTATTATCTTTGGCAACACAAGCTAATTTATACATCTTTATACACAATAAGTTAACTGGTACCACTTTACAGTAAGATACCCTTATAAAGGGTTAATAATTAGGTTAAAGTTGTAAACACTTTATTAATCATTAAGAACCATTTATAAACCAGTTCTAACATAGTTTTCATACGTCAACACAGGCTCACTATTTGGCGAGATGACTAAGCCTTGTATTGGCTACTTAGCGAGAATCAACTCAGTGAGCAACAGATACCAAGGATGCTGGCTGATGAAGGAGACGAAGTAAGCTAGGTAGCCAATATAAGACTTAGCAGTACAGATAAATGTGGGCTCACTATTTGGCAAGCAACCGCTCACAGTCGCCCTGTTTATCTCATGTCTTATAAAAGCTTATTAAGGATTTATAAAGTGTTCACAACCTAATTACTAAATGAGTTACAAACTATTCATAGTCTTATTGTAAAGTGGTACCAGTTAACTTAACCACTGTTTCCTTTGTGCTGTGCTGCATTGGTATCCCAAGTCACAATTGTTATCCTGAACTGCCTGTGGCCTTGGCCAAACGTGCGAATATGAAACAGAGTGTAAATATAGCTCCGTAGCTCATGCTGTTTCCTCCATTGACTCTTGTTAGAAAAACAATGGCATCCTATTATTCACCGGGCCATGATTGAACTGGAAGAAACTAGACTTTACTAACTGTCGGGACATTGTTCAATGCTGCAGTACAGCGGTGTTTGAGAAAAGCTGTGAGGATCTGTGTTTAAACGCTTCAGCCAGAAACAATGTAAGGATTCTTTGAGCAGTGTTGTTCTTTCTTGCACTTTCAAATGTGTTTTTGTCCCATGATAAAAGCTTTCTTGCTCTTTTCTCCACGTCACCTATCATTATGAGTCCTCGAGGTCGCCGTGCTGATATACTATTTTTGGGGCCCGTCAGGCATTGTTTATAAATGTTCCCTAAACTGACGGCAAAAGGTCAGGACTCTGAGAATAACTCCTGTGATATTTAGAAACACCTTTTGTTTCCTGATAGCCCGGCTAGCCGTGATGCTGAGGTAACAAGAGGAGTCAGTTGGCATAGCAACTATCCCCATGACCTCTCCAGCAATAGTCGCTGCGTAAAGGTCTGTTATGCAATGCGATGATTTAAGGGTCATTGCTTAAGGCATCTTTTGTTTTACGTACAATCCCTGATTTAAAACCCTGGATGCAAGTTGATCATGCATTTTTAACTTTGAACTGAGAAATAGGGCAACGTATATCATATTCTATTTACGTGTATATAGACTTCTTGCATTATTTTGTATTTGTATTTTATTATATAACTATGTTGCATTGTTGGAGGAGTTCGGGTCATAAGAATTGAATTGCCATTTCTACACTGTAGCTTATGTGCATTAAAACCATTGAATCTTGAACATGGCAAGTTTTTAAAATGTAATTATTGGTATCATTATTAGAGAAAGTTATTTGAAGTCAACAATCGTCACAGGGTTGTTGTTATTGTTAATGACTTTCCCATTAAACCAGAATGTGTCCATATGAGGCATATGTTATACACTTTAAAATAACTCATAAACAAGAGGATGTTATTTTGACTAATAGAGCAACTCAAATGTTGGCAGAGCCTTGATCGATGCTGAACCATGATACTATTTACAAATCTGTGTCATTAGGATGTTATTTTGGTTTATTTAAAGCATAAAACCACTGCAGCATTTGTTTATATCGGGTTTATAACGCTGTAGTGAACCATAAACTGTGTATTCCATTACATGTTAAAGCACTGTGTTCAAAATCAAACAATTCAATGTGAATGTGGTTGGTAAGTATAGTTGGCATGCAGAAATATAACTTTGAGTGCTATATTATCACATGTTAAACTATATTATTAGATCCTTAATACAGGTGCATTTATGGGTAAGTAGCATTTTAGTTGTAGTGTGTCAAATTGCAGCAATCTAAGCACTGTTGCATTGAAGAAATCATGTATAAAATCTTAACCTGGAGTAATACAAGACTAAGGACTATTAAATGAATATAGTTGAGTAGACAAAGATAAAGTATAATGAATTAAAACAATCAAGTACCTAATGTACCCCGCATTACTTTACAACCACTGCATACATACTAACACTATGTTGATATATTTAAACCCTCAGAGTTAATAATACTATCATTTAAAACCAGATCATGTGGCTGACACAGACTTCAGATCAGACAAACCCACTGATTGGCCCAGCCTCAGGAATATCTGCATAAATGATTCACGACAGAGGAAATAGAGCTCAGAGTGGCTGCTGTGTGTGAAGAGCTCGTTGTGGACTAATGTCGCTGCTTTGTGTGCAGAGGACCATTCTCCAGACAGGGGGCGGGAGAGAGACTCTTGGAGAGCTGCTCTTCCCCTCAGCTCCACCACAGCGCTGCGTAATCAGGCGGCTCCAGCAGGCTGAGGCGCTCCGAGACACACACTGCGTTTCTTATTGATAAGACTTCTTGGAAGAAGAGCACCGCAAACTACCGTGCTGACAATTCTGATCTGCACTTTTGGACACATCACGGTTAAAAAAAAGACCCTCACTTTTGGAAAGAAAGACGTCAGTTGGATATATTGTATTTTTTTTAAACTGGGCATCCTTGGATTAATTGATACTTTCTTAAGGACTGCTTTCTAGGCGAAGTTTGTGACTTGGAAATGTTTAAGTAAATTAGTTGCGACTTGTGTGCAAGGTGGACTAAAAGAAAAAGACTGAAGAACACTGACTAAAACTTGGAAGGTTATTATTCATCAGTACTTTGGAGCTTCTTCGTCTTCTTTCATCTTCTTCTTCGGATATTTTCTTCTGAAGAGACAACAGTGGTGCGGACGGACTGTTTACGCGCACGCGGTTCCGCAGGGCGAGCCGCTGTCCCTCCGCGCGCAGTGCTGAGGGGTCCCTCGCGCTTCCATAAATGCCCGGTCCGTCAAAGTGGCTCGAGGCTGGGCAGCAAGATGAGCTCGTGGGTACAGCTGCTGCTCGTGCTGCTGGCGACCTGTCTGCGGTTTGGCGCAGCCGAGGTGAGTTTGCGTCAAAACTGTCGATGTTTTAGAGATGATTCAAGATTTTCAACATTTCAATAACTTTATGTTCAGTGTTAAGGCATAAGAGATATCCTTTGTGCTGGTCCCGTAGGTGCAACATAGAATAAAATAACAATTAAAACTCAAAGAAATGAAACGACCCTTAAAAGCTAGCAGTGTTTTTTATCAACATATAAAGATCAAAGCAAAACATAATTTATTGAGAATTAAGCATTGAGGGAAGTATTTATATGCTTCTTTTAAGTTAAAGTGATAATACCACATTGTTAAAATACTCTGTTACAGGTAAAAGTCATGCATTTTAAAGTTTACTTTTACTTTTAGTAAAAGTAAGTGTAATCAGCTAAATGTACTCAATAAACGTAGTAAATGCAGAACATTCTAAAAAAACATCGGCTAGTTGATTAATCGACCAAGCTAGCTTATTTTATAACAAAACATAATATTAGTATAACTTTTTTTAGTGCAGAAATCTTCATTTGTAAAGTTACTAACGTTATCTGTAAAATGAATAGTTAAGTTAAAAAATACCATATTTCTCTTTGTAGTAGTAGAAGTATAAAGTAACAGTAATGAACTACAATTACTTGAGTAAATGTGTGTTACATTCAAACAATGAAAATGCAGCACAAGCTATGACAGGAAATAGCCAGCTTTAAAGTATGCTAGCTAAAACTTAGCCTTGCAGTATACTACTTTTTCACTAAATTCGTACAAATGACTTTAAATGAAGGGTTTTCACTTGTATCACTTATATTCTATTCTATTGTATTTCTCTTATTGAGCTAAATTATGAGTAACATCATCAAGACTACAACGAACAATATATTCAAATCAAGTAGATTTTTCTTTATTTTTTAGATTTAGTGCACCTGCTTTAGTCTTATAATAAAACCTGTCTTTCCCTTATTGCTTGTGCGTTGGTTGGGATCCTCCCTGCAGAAAATAACTGTTATTCCTCCCATTAACTGGTATAATGAATGAATGGATGCCCAGGGGCACACACACATGCATGGGGAGGAGGGGGTGATGATCCAGGAAACAGAGGCTGGCTGCCATGAGAGGCTCTTTAGCAGCTGGATGCTCCACGGGGTAAAGTGGATGCTGCTCCAGATGTTGAGTGAGTTCTTAGAGGTCACCTATTATGCAAAATCCACTTTTTCATGTCTTGTATACATGAACATGTGTCCCCTCTGGAAAGAGATTCTGAAAGTTTCAGGAAAAAAGATTCTCTCTCTTTTTGTCCTGATCCATTTATATAAAAACCTGATTTTGGCCACTTTATGATGTCATAACGATTTTTTGGCTTTTGTAACTATTAGCCAATGACCAACCAAGGTAACCCCCCCCACCTTATCACCTGAATCTCCTCCTAGAGCACCATTGTGTTATTTTTAACCAAATATCTCTCCGAGGGGCGTGGGGAGTGGCTCCTTATTTTTCATCTAAAGTAACAGACAGAGAATCAGCTCTTTTGAAACAGGGCTGAAACAGAGGGGATTATGGGATGCTGCAATGATCTGTTTGGTGTTTGGAGCCAAACACTTCAGAGACATGTTTTGTATTTATCTGAGACCTATAATATATTGATGAAAAACAGTATAATAAGGGACCTTTAAAGTGAGCAGCATCTTACTGTGACGTGATGCTGCAGAGACCACATGTTAGTCACAGTGGACGACCATGAGATACCACACATGTGAGAGATTTTTTTTGACACTCAGGGTGAAATATGTCTTGGAGCCAAGATGACACAGGATCTGGTTGTGGTGTGAAATATTTGTCATGCATCAACACAATGTAAATCACCTGTCTTGCCAGATGTTGAGGGTCTAAAACATTTCAATTATTGATATTTAAGTGCAGAACGCAATGACAATTTTACCTGAAAATGCAATAGGGTTGTCTCCATTTAAGTATCAGTAGTTTAAGTGTTTTGTGACATGGATGTTACCATGAATGAAGACATTGATGATGCCCTGTTTACTTAAGTTTCCACCTCCAGTGAACCACTTCTGCACACATCTGTCAGAGTAATGAACATGCTACGGTGAAATATGCACGCATGATCGATGTGTGAAGTCTGACCGTCTCCTGAGGTCAAACAGGAAGACAAATCTTAACTCAGGGTTTCGTCTAGGTCAAGTGAGTCTTCAAGATAAACAACATTTCAAACATGTTTGCCTCTTTTGCCTAAATGAAGGCTATAGAAGTAGCTCCAGATGCACATTTGATCAGATTATTTTTTGTATTTCTTCTCTGTTTCCGACCCAGGAAGTCAATCTTCACAATGAACCACCAGTGTCAGCCACTTGTGAAACTAAATGGGGTCAAAACACACAGTTAACGAGTCAGTTATAGGAAGTAGACCTTTAAACAAGTCAGAAAGAGGGCACAACCCTTTGTGAGTTTTTCATTCAGACAGCTGGAGTAGCATGGTATTGGGAAATGTGCATCCAGGTCTTCTGCCAATAGAAGCTTTTAATTAATGGAAAAATAGAAACAGTTTTTTGCAGTGTGCCGTCTTAACGTGCGCTTATCCCTCCTTTCATTTACCCCACCTATACAATTAAGTGTATGCATTTACCGTAGCCATGAATGCTTAACATAAAGGTGGATTTCTGGTGGAACACAGCTATGATGGATGACTTGAGATCCCTGTCATCAGCTTGTCTTTGCATTTTATAGCCTCTATAGGCACCACATGTAAAAAGAAAGCTCACATTTGACAGGCCAGGCGTTTTGAAGGGAGAAAGTTAGCCTTTGAGGTACAAAACCAGGAATTCCCCAAGTCTTACTGGAGTCAGTATGCAAGCTTCAATCACACACCCTATAAAAAGAACATTATCATAAGAACATTCAACTGTATATACACGTATAGATTTTAAATGTGGACCACCAAGGAGGAATCCAGACATTTTATTTACAGTGCAAACACATCATTATCCTTAATTGCATTAGGCGCCTTTCCAGAGCGTAAATCATGACAAAGGAATGAATTAAAGTCACATTTATTCAGACATTCCAGTTTTGCGCACGGGTTAGCTAACCCTAACCCTAACCCTAACCCTAACCCTGCAGCAAACTCGACCCCCTAATTATGAGCCATTAGACGCTCCTCTCCTCCTCCTGCCCACTGCAGCCGGGACCTGGCAGTCCTCAAAACGTCCAACACACCTCCAGGGGACGGGAGCTTGCTTTAGGTGATAAGGGCTGGATTACGTCCAAAAATGGGATCTTTTGGACAATGTAAAATGACAAAAAGTATACGAGACAACAGGATTTGTCATGATTTTAAAAGAAGAGCGATATTGTACGACAATGAAGGGAGCCGTTTGGTTTTATTACACACTTTATAAGAAGTTTTCTGTGTTTTTTAACTGATTGACAGTAGGACTCCACAATTTATGGAAGTTTAGCAACATCACATGGACAAGAATACCCACATTGCTATAAGTGCAATATTGGCTAAAAGCAAAACTTGTGAAAATATATGATTGAAGAATTGAGGAGCTGCGGTAAAAGTATTCTTTAGACTAAATATAAAAACCCTTGTTTGGTAGCATTCACCATAATAATAATAATAATAATAATACATGAGACTTGTATAGCGCTTTTCTAGAAACTCAAAGACGCTTGATGATCATAGTACAGGATATTCTTCCAAATCAGCAGCTCTTATCAACTCTTTTATCAACTAAAAAGAATCACATATTATGGATTCATGTTTTTAATGCTGTGTTCAGCCTCTCAAATATAGAGATTTTCCCACTTTTTTCTGTCTTACATTCTATTTAAGTGAATATCTTTAAGTTTTGGAGACAAAAAAAGACATCCTTGAAGTTTGAGAAATCAGAATGTACATTTTTCACTACTATTTTCTGGCATTTTATTAGACCATACGATTACCGGATCAATCTAGAAAATAATCAAAATTGACCACAATCATTAGTTATAGGCAGCCCTGGTTTGATGCCTCGATAAACCCTATCATTCGTTTATGCTCTTGTTTACCTCAGTACAGGTCCTTGACATTCCTCCACAACCTACTATTTTACTATCTTGATATTATTATCTTCGTTTAAACATTGAGCTTTCTCGATGTGTGTTTACGCATTCTGTTTTGAATGTGTTTACATCTGTTTTGTTTATCAGAACCCAAAGTGTTTATTTAGTATTTCCTGCTTAGACACAAATCGTCATGGCAGCAGGCACCACCGTGAACAAAGGTACACATCCTATAATTAACATCAGACACAATTAGCCGAGCAGGCGGCTTTTGCTCCGTTTGGCGAGGGGAAGAAATCACGGTGATGACTCCTGAGGGGACGGACAGCTCAGACATGTGAGCGTAATACAGCAGGCATTTCCCCGTGTATTATTCAACGCTCTGAAAAGCCCGTTAACAATGGAGGAAAGTCAGCGGCGTACAGTAGAGGCAGGATGAGAATACATGTCCATGCATGGATGGCTGCTTCCTTTGGCTAAAACCTGCTTCCCGTAGGGATTCATTATACTTACAGTCCTACACACTGTACCGGACCGGACCTACACTGTTACATTTAATTTACGATGTGTAGTCCTTTACATGTTGTATGGTTCTAAATTGCTGATTTTTTTATCCTAAGACATTTTAAGGCACATTTTTGTATTTATTATAAGCCCCTTGAGATGGGTGATCTTGTTCTTGACGGGGTCCTACACAGAAAATAAACTATTAAAGAAACACTAAAGTATCAACGGACAAACACACCAAATATTTGACTACTTAAAAATACAGAAAAACCAAAAGACAATGTTGTTATAAGATTAAAATCATGCTAGTTATCCCTATTTTCCATACCACTAATCTGATGGCATCTTCTTTTTTAACTTTGAAATACAATTTAAAGCCAGTAGTAGTAGCCAAAGACAATGTTCATTCATGTAATTTTAAACATGCACATTTGTCCTAAAATAGGAGATACAATTAGCTTAACATACCAGAGGATGTCTAAGATAACATTTTAGAAGGTCAATTATTCCAGTCAGAGGTAGCCTTAAACATAAAAGCTTATTTTCCTGATGCTAGTAATAAAGAAGAAAACGTAGGCATAGTGTCTCCTTAGAGAAGTTGAGTCCTACAGTTTTAAGGAAGCGAGAAAGTGGATCCTTTTAAATCCAAACGTTCTTATAGTGGGAGAAGGCCAGTTTAATCTAACATATAATGTCCAATGATGAGTATGAAAGAGGCTTTAAACAAAGAAATACAAATGCTATTACACAGCATTAAGCAGGGACAGATTAGAGATCAGATATGAGTTCATATTGTATCTGTTGGTCCTATAGTCTGTCCACATTGGCTGCTTTGAGTCCATCTTCATTGGTTCCTTGTCACCATGCGACAGCAAATGAAGCACGTCCACAGCATTTAAAGCAACGTGAGGAAGTTTCTCGACCCATGTCTGATCCTTGTCCATTTTAACCCGTCTTTCATTCATCTATTATCCCAGTTTTCTTCTTCAGATGCACCTCCCTTCTCCATCTCCTCTTCTCCATATCACTCCTTCCCCCACTTCCTGACTCCTTCCTGGCTCCTTTGACCCCTAAATGTTAGCAGATGAGAAGACACAACGCCAATAGTCATTCACCCTGCTCTTAGTGACCATTGTGTGTCCGCTTTGGTTAATACCCCCCTCCTGCCCATTAATGACTGGGGGGGTTAAACCCACAGCCACTCCATAGAGTCACCATGTAGAGCTGTTGTTGCTTGGTGTGGTGGTATTGGATCATTTGTTGTGTTGTTTAAGGACTAAGGTTCTTATGGTGTTATTTACAACAAAGACAACTTGAAATTAATTTTCCTACTATTACGTTTCCTGTTGTGACACAGCCTCATATTGTTTATAGCTTCCGTGCTTTAAAAACTCCATAGTTTAGCAGGAATGACTCATGAATCAGCATTTTACATCTTCCGGCTAGCTTGTCTCAAAGTCAGAGTTTTTTTTGGGATTTTTTAACTGTTTATTTTCATTTTCTTTTACAAATCAAGACATATCCTGACATAGGACTTTTCCATTCAAATGACAAATAATACAATGGAACAGAATATGAAATAAAATAAAGTAAAACGGTTACAAGGAAATAAATAAGATAATTATAAAAAATAAATTAATAATAGTAAATACAAATAAATAAAAGCATTTTACACAAGTTTTTTTAAACGCGTTTTTTGTCAGATGCCTCGAATAAATTCTGTGGTTAATGCCAGCTTACGAGACTTTTTGGAAGTTTTGTCCTACGACCAAAAATATGTCAGTAAAGATCCCACTGTTTAAATAAACTAACAATAATAGTTGTTATGTTTGTATCAAAAGTCGATTTTCACAGCGGGGTTTGGGTTTCTTATAGAACAAATGCAATTTTATTTTCATTTTGATCACCTCTAGTTCCTCAGTCAAACACACACACACACACACACACACACACACACACACACACACACACACACACACACACACTGAAACACTGTTGCAGACGTGCTGCGGTGCTCTTCCCTTTCCTCAGAGGAATTGTTTGGAGCACTCTGTGATGTTTGATGCAGGATGAATTCCGGGTGGGAAATACTCAAATAGATGTTCTTATTGTCTCGTGCACGGCTGTAAAAACTCAATGCTTGTGTCTCTATTTCCCAGACTCATGTTCCAGAGTAATATGTTTGATTTCTTTCTGGTGTGTTTCAGGGGGATCCTCTGCCTGCAGCCCTGGTGGAGCTGGTTAGAAACAGCCCCATCTCCTCCATAGAGGACCTCCAGCTGCTGCTGCTCTCTGACTCCGTAGGTAAAGACCAGCAACTTCTGATATTTCATAAAACATTGGTGTGTGAGAATGGTGTTTAAGCTTTGGCCTAGCGACGATCCTTTCAAAAGTGCTTTGAAATCAAATAAAAACAGCAGTGTCAATACAGTTGCAAGTGAAATGTTTTGTAATGCACGAGTCAACACGTTCCATGCTCTCTAATGTACAAATTCATCTGTCGATTGAATGTTTCTCATAACTCTGTCATTATGCGGCTTTCAAATCCGTGTCTCAGTGCTGTACGATACCAGTCACCTCTGTGGAAACATTGGTATAACTGCCTTTTTTAATTTATATTTGAGTGTTGTATGTCTTTTATTAATTGACCTAGAGTCTCTTTAAATATGCTGATTGGTGATTTTATCATAAATACAGGCATTACTATTCTGAGATTATATTCTAATTGCAGAAACTTGTAATTAAGTGTTCACTCAATAAAACATGAAATGTGCACGGTAAAGCAATGATAACCTACAAATAAACATGGCAACAAGTTGGTACTTCTACCATAATTGTGACTAGTAAACATCACCAGTAATAAAACCAAGTCTGACAAACAAGTGGAGTCACAAGGAGCAGGGAGAACACACATATGGTCTTAGAAACACACACGAAAATACACCCATGCAATACATACTTAAGCTATATCCATGTCTTCTCCTTTTGACATGCTCTTAAGCACCCTCACATGTGTGATGTTAACCCCCCCCACACCTCTTTGTTTCCCCCTCTCCCCTTCACATGCCAGTTCTCCAGCTCCCGTTTTGTCTCCGTACATCCAGAGGGCGCTGTAGGGCCTCAGAACACAATATGCACCGCGTGCCATAAACACCATTCATAAATCACTTGCTGTGTTTACACAAGTCATAGGCTGTGTTTCTTTATTGTTTTGTCTCAGATGAGGAGGACGGGACTTCTGCAGCATACGGAGGCCACAGACTACCAAGGAGCCTCGGTAAGATAAGCCCCCCCCCCCTTTGTTGCACTAAATATGTGAATTCATTGTCAATTATGAGATCCAAAGATCCTCACTGCTATAAAAACACACTCTCATGGTATGGTCTTAAGGTCAAATATGTGTGCATTCAAACCCATAAATAGTTTATTAGAAGGTGGTAGTGCTGATGTGGAGGATTCCTGATTTTCCTCATGACATGTAAAGTACTCAATCCTCATTAGTAAAGGGCTGCCCTTCCTGGGAGTTGATTGATGTGACAAGTATGGCTTTAGTGACACGGTCAAATCCTCCCCATTAACCTTTTTGATAAAACAGATGTCTGAACAACTGAACACCAGTCTACGTGCCTTTGTTGGCTTCCCTCCTGCATGAAGAGATACTAATACCCTTCATCAATCATCATGTAGAATATGTTTCATATCTTATCTGTGTAAGTCAAACAGTTGCAGGAAAATGTCCTCATGTTTCTGTATCTCAGGCCAATAATGCAATACAATAATACGTCTGATAAGAGGAAGCTGTAGCATGTCTACTCATCTAGAATGCATGAGTTTCCTATTATAATCCCGCTGCTTGTTTCTGCTTTGCATCAGCTAGAAACAGGCTTTAGTGGATGCCGCGGTGCTAATGCAGGACAGTTGAGCTGCATGAGTCAAAAGTCACTTTGTATTAAACCAATTGGGCTTCAATGGTGAGAGCTACTTATCTCACTATATACATGTGTCAAAAATGGAAGGAATTTGACTAAAAGGGATGCAAAGTGAACACAAAGAGTCGAAAGCAACCACTTAGACCAGGGGTCGGCAACCCGCGGCTCTTTAAGCCCTCTGCTCTGGCTCCCTTGAGCTTAGGCAAAAATAAGAAGGAAATAAAATAAAAACATTTGTAGGACTATTTATATTTTGTTGCATGGTTGAAAATGTTTGGTATCTTGTATTTTGAGGTGATACTGTGACACATACAAAAATAAAAAAAACGGTTTTAATTAGGTCAACTCAAATATGCGTCACATCATGCTGCGGTCCCGCGCCAGCGCCTTTTCTTGCAGGCGAATCACCTGACCCCGGCTCGATGAGCGAACTATGGATAAATCAAAGAAAAAGAAAAGTATCGGAGGAACACAGAGGGTTTAATTCTGCGTGGTTAGAGTTATCTGCTTTCACAGCAAACGATGCTGGCTTACCGGTATGTTTGATATGTAGAGAGAAGTTGTCAAAGGTGCTGCAGCCTTTACGTATTGGAGGAAAAACACGGAAGAGGAAGACAGCTGACGATCTTCAGTCATAATTCAATCAGTTAACTCTTTCAGGGTGCAGCTATAGGTTTTATTTATTTCAAAGTGGGCCCATTTTAATTTTATTCAAATGTGCAGAGGACTCCCCAAGTGCTGTGTTGATTTATTTTAAAGTTGGCCTGTGTATTTTTTTTTATTCTCCTTATAAGAGTTATATTATTAGAGGTAAACAGTTTTCTATAATGTAATAAATAATAAATGCAAAAAAACTGTAGTTTCTATCAAATATGTTTTGCGGCTCCAGACAAAAAAAATTGGTGGAAAAGGGGGCAAAATGGCTCTTTTGGTCAAAAAGGTTGCAGACCCCGGACTTAGAGCCACATCATCTTCATCATACATTTAAGGGAAATTACTATAGAGATGCAAAGTGACCACAAAAAGCCGAAAAACTACTGAAAAGATACACAAAACTACCACTAAGATACGCAAAATGACAAAAAAGAGATACAAAGCAACCACAAAGTGCATAAAAACATCCAAAATGAGAAATTACAAAAAATGTATGCAAGGTGACGACAAAAAACAACAAATTACAACAGAAAGACAGAAAACAACAACATGAGATGTAAAACAACCACAAAGAGATACAACATGCCTAAAAGAAATGCATAATGAGTTTGTTCCTGTGCCGCCAACCAATTGGTCCATATTCCTTCCACGCTCACACTCATCTCTCGTCCCTCAGACGCCCAGCCGGCGCAGCAGGCTCTGTGTAAAGTTCGGACAGAAGTGGTGGAGGTCACCCGGGCGATGTTGGACCGCAGCAACGCCAACTTCCTGTTATGGCCGCCCTGCGTGGAGGTGCAGCGCTGCTCCGGCTGCTGCAACACCAAGAGCATGCACTGCGTCCCCGTGGCAACGCACACCAGACACCTGCAGGTAAACAACCACACAGGACACAAATATCCAAACATTTAAAACATAATATGGTGGAAAGACCGTTATCCCCTCTGACTGTCATCTTATTACTCAAATCGGGCACCCGACACTTTTTTTTACGCTGCGATGGACAGTCTTGCACTAATGTACATTCTCAAAGATATTGAATTGACTGTTATTTTGTATATATTGATTGTTGTGCTTTTATTTAGGTCTTAATGTGTGCATATGTATACATGTGTATATATAGGTATATACATATTTGCATACATATTTTTATATATGTTTGTTTTTGTTTTTGGGATTGTGAGTGGGTATTTCGATCTCTCTGTCTGTACACACAAACTGAAAGATTGACAATAAAGTTGACTTTTGACTTTGATCATCTTCCTCTCTAGGTCATGAAGATTGAGTATGTCAACAAAAGGCCAACTTACGCTAAAGCCGTGGTGTCGGTGGTGGATCACGTAGAGTGCCGATGTCATCAGGCTCCACGTCTCCCTCCGCCAAAGAAAAAATCCTCTCGCAGACAACACAACCACCAGCACCGAAACCAGACACTCAGCCAAGGACACGGACAGGTACATTGCATTTGTGTACTGGATGTACTGCTTTAGATCATGACTGAATATTAGGCTGTAGTGGTACACAAAGTAATAAGGGTGTGACCACAAGAAAAGAGCCTTCCCAACAAACCTCAATACACAACTGCAACTCTAAGCACTTTTATAAGTAATCTGGACAAAGAATGTATACAAATGTATGCATGGACCAACTTATGATCTTAAAACCTGCTTGTAGACATTGTAACTGTTGCTCAATACTTCTTGGACCCTCACAATAAAAGTCATTGTTCCTTTGTGGATAACCTTTTCTATTGCAAACCTAACAGAAGAGTTGAGTTCCTATGGTTTTCATCTCTAGATTGTTGTTAAATGTAGTATCTAGCAATTGGAAATGCCAAATGCAGTTTCCCCCTATTTGTGAAATATTTGTGAATCAGCTCTTTGATATTGATCCGCTCCCGAATGTAATTTTTTTTTTCCGTGTGGTTCTTGCTCCTTCTTGATTTTAAAGTGTAGTTTTGGACTTCAGATATTTTACATAACAAATACATTCTTACAAAACCAGCATGTATATAATCTATCTATCTATCTATCTATCTATCTATCTATCTATCTATCTATCTATCTATCTATCTATCTATCTATCTATCTATCTAATCTACTCATTAACACCCTTTTTTTGTGACTGTTCATTTTAATGCATTTAGATGAGATGGTATGGGATGTTGGTTGGGCATCAACAGACCAAACTGGAATATTTGAATATCATTTTGTTTCCTTTCGTTGTCCAAGGTCAAGGTGCACACCAAGGATGACCTCCATCAGTGGGATGAGCTGAAGCAGACCCAGAGGGCCCACCTGGAGGACCTGCTGGAGCAGCACTGGAGCCCCAGGGGAGACACCTTCACCGAGCCTGGGGAGGGGTACAGCCTTGCTGGGGAGGAGGCACCTCGCTCTGGAGAGGCTCTGCTTTTCGCTCCACACTGGACACATAACTCCACCAGGCTGCATGGGACCAAAGACCAGACGGAGAACATGGAGAGGAAGAACGCTGGTGTCTCAGATGGCAACAAGACAATGGATAATGTTGGCGTTGAGGAGAAGAACGAGTTGGTAGATGGTGTGGAGGGGTTGCTGCGAAACAGTACAGAAGGGAATCAGGAAAACAGGAATCCATTACGGCGGGACGACCCTCTGTCCAAGACCCAGACGGGTGGTTCCTCTCACGCCGTTACTCACAATCCAGAAGCCAAATTCAATCCCACTGAGGCGCCTAACGAGAGAGTTTGGAACCGTTTCAGACCGACCAAAGAGCCGAATCCAGATCCTCGAGAACTGGCGAGACGGAGAGACAATGACACTCCTGAGGAGGTGCAGATATTACAGATTGAGGAGGAGAGACTGGAGCAGGAGAGGAAGGAGCTGCTGCTTCTCCACAAGAGGCTGGACCAAGAGAAGGAGATTCTGAGGCAGCAGCAGGTGAAAGGTGAAGAGGAGGAGAGGCAGAAAGAAAAGGATCTGCAGCATCACCTGCATGGTAAACATCATCATCACCTGCATACAACAACACAGAAACCAGGTGAGAGACGTTATTGAATACTGGGGGGTCATAAAAACCAACTTATAGAGTAAAATGAAGTACTTAAAGATAACTAAATGTTTTCTCTGTTGTTTCGGTAACTACTGTACGTTTTTATTACGAGAACTTTCCCAATAAAAGAGATCCAAAAGAGAAAAACGTATATTTGTTGTGTTTTAAAAATGCTATGCTAATGCTATTTTCACAGCAACAACAACATCTCCGACTACCACAAGGTCTCCATCGGCTCCAACGGGCCCCAGACCCCCCGCCCGTCCACGGAAACGGATGAGGAAGAATCGCAAAAGAATCAGCAAGAAAGCTATGAGAGCTATGCTAATGTAGAGCTAAGAAAAAAGCCAGGTGAGTTCACCGAACATTCAAATGAAAAAGGGAAAAGTTTGCGAATGTAATGATGATCCAAAAATATTTCTATTTCCTGTTAAAAGTATGTTTACTGATGTTTCTTCTCTAGGGACACAAGGTGAACTTGGTGTATTTCGTGGATCCAGAGGTGAAGCGCAGTGACTTCCTTCATATAAGTATTTATTCACTTGTCAGTAACCTGCTCGTCCTGCTCCTCCGTAACACTACTAATGACTGTCTGGTGAACCTGTAACGACACGTGTGTGGAGTCAGACGAGGGTGAGAAGAAAAAGGAATATAAATAAAAAAGGTGGAGACGGCTAAAGACTTGGCGGCTTGCCTCTACGATGACAGTCGCTGGTAGGAAGTAACACACAGCACCCGAAGACTGAGAAAAAGTGGGGGACTGAAACTGCATCGCTGTAGAGCTGAGGACAAAAGTGCAATCTCGAAACTCTTCTGAAAACCGTGTTTTGATATCAACCGAGAGAAGCTGCACTTACATGTTGACAGAGTCGCTACGGGGTTCAAATGACAAAGTGTGTTGCTGAAAGACTTCTTTTTGATAACACAATCAGGACGGACAACAATGTGCATTTGGTGGAAGAATGGACATATAAATGGACTTTTGTGTCATTGAGGAATTTTCGATAATAGAGACAATCATCAATAGATCGTAAAAACAAGTGACTAAAATGAGCAGTATTTCCTTTTTGATAGATCATGGGAACAGAGAGCTGTGTAAATGTACCGTCAGAAGCATGATATCATTTTTTAGCTCCGTAAAACAGCGATGGTCTCTCTCGTCTAACCGTATTTAATTATGTTTAACACACTGGAATTACACTGAAGCGATTAGAGGACAAAAACATCAAATGTTGCATTTTTAAAATCTCATCCCAGGTGAAGGAAAAGGTGCTATCTGAACACGAGGTGATAGCATTACGCCTGTGACCTGACGCTGTGCTATGTTTCTTATTTATTTATCTCTGCCATTACTGTGGATTAACTTTTTTTTATACTTTAAATACTGCAAGACAAGAGGAGATATGTACTATGCTTTGTGATGACTAGGTGGTTCTAACAGGATCATGCAGGGTTTAACTTCTATTTCAGTGTTTGTTTTGTATGCTTTAGTGCATCTCGAAACGTATTTGTTCCTCTATTCGATAAACACTTGTGACTCTCCCAATGAAACCATCACATTCCTTTAAAACTCTCAAAAGGGTAAAGAAACACCTACCTACGAAACATTTCCCTTCAAGTGCCCGCCCTGTATTTGTTTAAATAATCTAAATCACATCATTTTTTTAATTTCAATTACTAAAAGAGTCAACACAAGTAAATGAAAAGTCCCTTATTTGGAAAGCAAAAAGCCAAACATTGCCAATGTAGATATTATTTGTGTCTCCTTTCTAATTCCATTAGTAACAACCAGTAGAAACTGTCTGGTGATGCCAAACATCTTAAGTTATTGAAAAACATGGCTTGTACCTTTCTTCATGCCAACTTACAACTGTTACTGATTGTGTTTTATTATAAGATATGATGAAGAAAACGGAATGTTTGTGATAACTTTGCCACCTAATGCTATTTTATATGGATATAAGAAGCTAATGTGCTTGAATCTACTATGTTTTGTGTTTTTATTCCTTTTTTCCAGTTTACCTTAGCTTCGGAAAGGACAAATGTGCAACATGCTACTCAGTCAACAAGACAACAAGAGAAAAATGAAGCAAAACTGATTTCAACAATACTAACATGTCAATTCACATTTTGCTGAAAACCCTATGAATAACTTCATCACTTGTCTAAAGGTCTGATTCACAAAATACAGTACATTGTTAAGGATTATTGCACCTCAAACCCAGCATATTTTATTGTTCAATTGCAACTCGTCATGTAGCACAAGAGAACCAAGACGCTATTTTCATAGCAGCTCAGTTATGGGCCAATCTATCCTATGCAGATGCTTTTAAAAGTACTTACTTTCTGTGTTCTTAGTAGCCGCAAAAGCAGCGCAATTCTTTGTGAGTTTTCCCTCAAAGTCTGCATCAATGCTAGCTGCTAGATTCTACTTAGAAAAACAGCAGGGCCTTGTACTAAATGCTAATGTTGGCATGCTAACAAGCTGACGCTAAGCAGGTGTTATTTATATCATGTTTAGCGTCTTCATTTTGCCTCTTAGCATGCTAACGTTTGCTTATAAGTGGGCTACTAAACACAAAATAGCTGAGTCTAATGGGAGTGTCATTAGTTTTGCAGACAAATTCAAATGTAAACCTGGTGATTTTGCAGGAGGAAGTAAAGGGATTACAAAAGTGATCAAGATGAATACATTTTTGTTTAATTTCATGGAAAATCATCCAATAGTTTTGAGGTAAAGTCAGGGGGTCACCAACGTCATTAGGATTTATTCTCCAAACATCTTGGATGTCTGTGCCAAATTTCACTTTACTCAATAGCTGAGATACTACCATCCAAATCAGAGCAGAACAAAGGGTATTTTAAAGGTCACCTATTATGCAAAATCAATTTTTTCATGTCTTGTATATAAACGTGTGTCCCCTCTGTGTAAAGAGATTCTGAAAGTTTCAGGAAAAAAGATTCTCTCTCTTTTTGTCCTGATCCATTTTTATAAAAACCTGTCTGAAAATGAGCTGATCAGATTTTGGCCACTTTATGATGTCATAACGATTGTTTGGCTTGTGTAACCATTAGCCAATCACGAACCAAGGTAACCCCCCCCACCTTATCACCTGAATCTCCTCCTAGAGCACCATCGTGTTCTTTTTAACCAAATATCTCTCCGAGGGGCGTGGGGAGTGGCTCCTTATTTTCATCTAAAGTAACAGACAGTGAATCAGCACTTTGGAAACAGGGCTGAAAAATAGGGGATTATGGGATGCTGCAATGATCTGTTTAGTATTTGGAGCCAAACACTTCAGAGACATGTTTTGTATATATCTGAAACCTATCATATATTGAGGAAAAACAGTATAATAGGGGACCTTTAAAACAACTTTCATGACACCATGAACTCCCTGACTTTCCTACCACCCCGTGAACCAGGTGGATTTATTTACTGAGCTTGTTTGGCATGTTGTGTCTACACACAGAGCATCTGCAGTCTCCAGAGACATCATATTGACTCCTGAAATTCACAACCCAGCCTCGTATTGAGCGTCAGTCCCAGTGATGAACAGAAAGAGTGGGGGGTTGATGTACTGTAGGTGAACTCTGGCACACGCTCTCTTTGCGGTTTGTTTTTCACATTTACCCACTTGACTCTTGGCTGCAAAAACTCCCGACTCAGCAGCCAGCTGCACAGTTATGTCTGCTAATTATCGAGGAGACATCTGCTCCACTGTTTAAGTGGAATCATAAGAGGAATGGCTTTGAAAACGCAATAAATGTCCTCAGATTTATCTTTAGACTACTTACATGTATGCAGTGTTAATTATGGTCTTCATCCCTGGTCTGATATAATGTGCATACATCACTAGGTTTGCAGAAAGCTGCTTCTCTCACTTAATCCCTTCTGTACGTGTCTCCTAAAACTCAATGTGTATTCGGGCATTACTTCCCGTTGCCCTACTGTCAATCTCACACGGACGTACTACTTCTAAACAGCAGGCCATCTCCAAATTCAGCATCGAGGTGGGATAACTGTTTTTCCGCGGGTGTCCGAGGAGCTCCCCACCCCCCGCGACTTCAAACAAGAGGCGGGAAAGAGAAGTGCGTGGAGGCCTGTTGACTGTGACAAACACACAGGGGTCAACCACCATGACAGTGAGGGGAGGGTCTCTGAGGGACCAGAGGCTGTGACTAAAGACCTGAGATGGTTCAGAGCTCACTGGCTGACCTTAAAGGGCGATGTGGCTTGTTGGGTCTCAACAACACTGTTACCAGCAAACAACCACTGGAACAATATAATGATCATAAAGACCTGAACCAAATGCATAATTCAACAAAGACCAACCTGATTACAAACCATGACTCGACCATTTTCATTAGTTTAAACTGTGTGATTGTTTGACTTTTAGCAATTATATTTGAGCTGAATGTTCCCCTGACTTGATTAGAGGGTGATTCAGAGCACCTGTTGAACAGAGTGTGGGGACTCGCTCCTGATTATGAATTGAGACCAGCTTGGAGGATTTACCCTCTTGTCCAATCAGATTGTGACGACGCCCTCTCTTTAAGGCTTAAGAGAGGTGGAGAACTGAACACCCAGGACACTATAAGCCCTCCTTTACTCATAGAAAACCTAGTTCAGTCAGATACTTTAGGCCCATTTCAGACTTTTTAGTTATCTTAACTTATCTGATTTAGCATGATTTTGAGCAATGAAACCGTGATGTATATCAAACAACACCTTTCCACTTGCCATTTTCCCACAAGCTTTATTTTGTTTAATGGTTTATTTTATCCAAACCCCCTAATTATCAAAGAGGCATTGATTTATTATTAAAATGCATTTTCCTTGAATTAAAGAGACGTTTTTGTTGAGTGGAACTGGTTCCCAAGCTTATCCTCATCAGCTGTAATCTGGGCAATTGGTGCCACTACACAATCAAAGCCTTTGCCTCAAAGAGTTTAACAGTTGGTGATGTTAGCATTAGGGTTTGCAGTGGGTATGGTTGATATCTTTAGAGAATGAATGAGTAAAATGTCTTCTGAAAACACGTTTGTTTGTGTGTGGATTTAAGCATTGAAACAACCCTAACCCTTGGAGTATGCATCCAGGCAAAACAACAGCAGCTTCTACGTTACTTAAAAGTCTGTTCATGTTTTATTATTTTCTCTTATCTCATTGATCAGAGGACAGAGGACCCCCACCATTTATTTTTTGGGCCATTAAATGCACTTGTTTGTATTCAAACGTGGTTGTCTACTGAGTTGGTGTAACAGAGCATATAATTACTCATCAAAGGTTTCAGAAGGATGCCTTGAGGACAGATTTCAGACTTTAAGAGTGGAAAAAAATTGAACATTTATGCAAACAACAATATCTTTCTGCCCTAAAAGAACTGCTTCTCCAAGACATAACTGTTTGTGTTTGGGTATGACCTGGATTCCCTGATGTTGAGTAGTTAGGAAACAGGAGGTCTTTGAACAGGAGGTTACACAAGCATCCGTGTGGCGTCACGCACACTCCCCACACGTTCCAGCGCTTTTTATTTTCCTGTTATTATGTACGAAAAAGGACAGGGACATGTTGTACACAATGGAACCCATACACACATACTCTAGTCTTTCCATGAAGACACATCTTTCTTTTCTCTTATCAGCGATGCAGATCAACATGAGTTTTCACCCGTTCTCTTAAAATCCCCCTCTCCTTCCATGGAACAATAGCCGACCGACGGTGAATGTGAGGAATGTGACTGTTTTTTGGTACTGATCATCTAAAAATAAAAGCAAGGAATTCTGGGAAAACACATTAAATCACCTCCCCCTCACCTTCTACCACCAAAGTCAAGGTCAAATATAAAAGTGGGTTATCGCTTTGCGGGCATCATGACTCAGTCAGTGTGTCAAACTGATCCTCAGCCTCACCAGACAGGAAGTTGTACCTAGCGATGGGTTGAAAACACAGGAAGTCGATATCGGCATGCCTGGAATTCCAGCATTGTGTTTTCTCCACAGAGACAAGAAAGACTTGTGCACAATATGTCTTCATATAAATGTGTATAGCAGTCAAATAGCACTGAAACCTTATACATGCCTCTACACCACACTGACAGAGCCATGCACAGCTCCATCAGGCTCGACAGATGTGCAGATAAACAGAGCAATACATTAGTGTGTGTGTGTGTGTGTGTATTTGTGTTTTATGTGCATGTCAGAGGCCTTTAGGCCTATGCAGGCTGTAGAGGCAGTTGTATCCACCTTCTGATCTACAATCAGCTGCCAAATTACATAAATGTCTTACCTGAAAAACAAAGACAAAAATGTTGCACCTGTGAACAAATAAAGACAGACACTGGTCATGTCTCCAGATTAACAAGACAAAACAAGTTCATATAAATCTATTCCCATGGGAAACGTTTAAATATTAAGATTGGAAACTGGTTGGTTTACTAGCTTTGTAAGTTATGTAATTAAAATGTATCTCATGCGTTTACACTTTTGTGCATCAGAGAAAGAGAGAGAAGGAAAGTTTGGGTATTATGCCCTGAAACATTTAACTAAAGTTATAGTATAGTAGATACCAATAAATAAAGTGAATATAAGTATGTCGTTTTTCAAAAATGTAAAACGGAGTAGGGGCAAATGCTGCGTGAACACTTAAAGAACAATAGCTGCTAAAAAACGTTTTATTTCTGTGAAAAGGACATTTTTAAAAGTTGCAAATTGCTCCTCACAGAGACACTGCACAGCTAAGACAAAAGCTAGCTTGAGCGATAGACTAGCATTAGCTTACTACCAGAAAACCCCATTTGTAGCCGACGTACCGCTGGACACATAAAAAAAACGAAATCTTCCAAGATGACCTAAAGTTGACTCAACAGCTTTATAAAACAGTTTTAACAAACATTTAATGATTACAACCGTCATGAATATAAGATTTATTGCATGTCTGCTACTGCTTTTGTTTGAGCTAGGTGTAGCAGGTAAACATTTTCCCCTGCAGCCTGGAAACTTGTGCTCCTACACTTTACATGTTTAAGTTATTATCACACTATATAAGTGCAGCAAACTTTGGAGCTTGTATTATTTCAGTCATTTCTGAACTTTAACCCACATCAAATGACCCCATTACTGTAAATAACAGATGAAAAGATGGCAAGTTACACTTATTTACATTTAACACACTTCTCTGCAGGCCTCAGACCATGCAACACAACATAGCAGTATCACATCAGCCTGTAGACTACTGTAAATATACATTCAGCAACATGTATGCTCCAACATTGACAACAAGGTCCTAACTGACACACCTTTGTGCAAACATGCAAACATGACCGCAGCGAACACGGCAGTCAGCAAACATACATTCATTTCTCAAAAAATACAGTTTCCATAAATCTGCTTTTCACCTCAGCTGTGACAGAGACAGCAGATTTAGGGAAGTAATAAAAGTGACTACATTTCAACACAGTTCTTCAAGAATATGTGGTAAGAAATCTGCCTAGCATCTTACATGCGTGAGAAAATGTACACATATGGAAGTCAATTGTGTAACATTTTCTAGAGAAACTGAGAATCTCTCTTATCATTAAATGAAACAATCAGAACTTCATAAGTAGCCTTTTAAGCAGAGCTGTTGTATTATATTACATTGTAAGGTGCTGTTGTTATTTCATTCTGACTTGTGAGGAAAGAAAGCTCATAAAGATAGATATATGTTGTTGGTGATACTGAAGTCCATCCTTTACATGTCCTTGCACTGCCCTCCCAGGCTCAGCTCACTACTGCCCTCCATTGGTCAGACAACAACCCTGATATCAGGGTGAGATAAGACATAAAACCAAACAAAATGGTTCCCTTCTCTTGTGTAAAACCCCATTTGGTAATAAAGATTTCACATGGAGGCACTTGAAGCTTAACATAAAGTGGAAAGCTTTCCATTTATTTTGCTGAAAAAGCCTTTTAAGTCCTCCTTCAGATCACTTTGCTCCTGGGAGGTGGCAGTACCCCGAGGCCTGCGTGGCGCCCCCTTCAGGCCAGGAAGTGAAGGCTGGAGTTTGGGGGCTGCTGATTGGCTCGTTAAGGCCCAACTGGACGTCCATCTCAACTGGAATCTGTTGGTTCTGCTCGGCGCTGTTTGTGTTTGCACTGCTGTGAGATACGAGGTCCTGTGTGGACCTGGAGACGTTGCGGTTGGGCAGACAAATGTAGCCTTCCCCAAAAAGAGAAAAGTTCAGCGGGGAAGGAGAGGCAGAGTCTTCTGTTGGGGCTTCTTGCTCTTTCTCTTCACATTTGACAGCCATTGATGTGCTCTCGGATTCTGATGACTGTCAGATAGAAACAATGATGATCAGTAAGACACTTAATGACTGCAATTTAATGACTAATATGTATTTCGAAACCTAAACTTGCTGATCTTTGAATTGCTATACAGTAAATGCTCTCATTTCCCTAGGGGTTTTTTGAATTTGTGAGAAGTGTAAAACGTCACGTTGTCGTTCTGTCAGGATTATGTGATACTTTTCTTCTTGTCATGAAACAGTGACTTCCTACTACCGCACACTTGTTTTGTTAGTGAAATCTTGTCATTGAATTTGGGGCTAGTATTTTGTATTACCCAAAATGTCAAACTCTTCCTTTAAGACTGTTGTGTTCAGGTGTTCATCTGCATTTACGGCTGTATGTCATTAAAAATCAGAGATGTCTTAAAATGTCATTAAATATATGCATTGATTTTGGGAAGACATTATGTTTATTTTACAGTATTGCAGCTTATAAAACACAGCAGCTTGGATTTATTGAACCTAACATTTTCAAGTTCAATGTCTTTGGTGTTTTTGATTTACACCGAGTACTTGGGAACTTCTCAGCACCTGTACACCTGAGGCAGGACACGGACTGAGAGTCACTGACCTGGCAGAAGATGTACGGCCCGCTGAAGCTCATGGAGGATGTGTCTGAGCCGCTGACCTTCTCATTGGGGGGGGGAAGGTCATCACACTTCCAGCTGTGTTCATCCTGCAGGCGCTTCTTCTCCGTGTCCTTAGTCAGCCACAGCAGAGCATCTGAAGAGCTGCAGAGAAAAAGAGAGAGCAGAAACTGTCAGAAATATCTACTTTCATTCCTGGATTATAACGGTAAGATCCAACACATTCCCCATCTTTTTCTTGCATGATAGAAAGACATGTTATATAGTTTATACATCCAGATAAAGAAAAAGATAATTCCGTAATTAAATACTCACGCAGATAAACAAAATTCTATATATACATAGACATACATACATATGTACACATATACATACATATACCCATTTATTATTATAGTATTTATAATTATAACTATTATCATTACTGTTATTATCATTATCATTATATCCATATCATCTTTTTTTTAATCTATTTTTAAGTTAATCCAATGGCACAATGACCGAAAAAACAGCCCATGTCTGCTAATAATTTTTTCGGAGTCTTGATTTGAATTTTTGATGACAGTCAACACTTGAGAGAGTTTATTATCTGTCTGTCTATGATGCATTACCATGTATATTCACTGTCCAAACTCAGCACTCTGCACATGGTGGTGCTCTCATTCTGCATGAAGGTACTGGTGGCAGCCTGGAGGACAAAATACATAGTATACACGTTATATCAGGGGTGTCTTTTTTCACCGAGGGCCACATAAAGAAAAAATATACGAAGGGCTGGGCCACACTAGAGGTATATTGCATCATAAGTTCAGTTATGAGTTGGAAAAATCAATCCAATGTAGGTCAATTATTTTTGATACTTGAAAATGCTGTTAGAAAAAAACAGCCTATATCCCAGCTCTCCAGAGGGTTTCATTTATTTTGTTGGCAGCTCATTCCTTAAAACAGAAGCGTCAGATTGCTTATCATAAGAGGAAATAGGAAGGGTCTATTTCAAGGTTGTTATGTAAATCTGTTATTGGGCTTTTTTCTTATCAACTTAGATTTGTTAGAACATGTTTTCAACTTTAATTGACTGAATATATTTGAAAATTGGGCTTATAAACACACAAATACTACTGTGTGATATATTTGAACATATATATTTAAGAAGTACAATATAAGACAAGCAGAAGTTTATTATACTTAAGTCATTATACTTTTTTAATTTGCTGAGGGCCGATTCTTCAAAATGGTCCGCGGGCTGCATTTTGCCCCCGGGCCGTAGTTTGGACACCCCTGCGTTATGACATACTAACACATGTGCAAAAACAGACAAATTGGAAATGGAAATAATTGAGATGAACTGTATAAATATCCAGCCTTACCTTAATCTCGGACAGGATTTTGCTTTTGGCCGGAGAGGGAACTGAGTCCATCCACAGAGTCACCCTCCTGTTGGTACGAAATATACCACATTTGAAATAATAATTGTGATTTATTAAACATTTTCTTTGCCAGTAAATTAAGCCTTTTAAGTGGATAAGTCTGCTACTTTGACGTCTTACAAAGATATGTATTTCCGAACATTTGTAAGTAGAAGGTAATGAGGGCTTAAGCTTTATATTTCAATGTTTTTAGACGTGAACTTTCTTGAAATAAATAAAGTACCTTTGGCAAGCTGGTATGCTGAAGTAGAGTCCGAGGACGACTGCGGTCACAAACACACTGATGGTGACGTAGATCAGTTTTGTTACGGACCAGGTGGCTGTGACGGGACAGAACATGAATGATGATAGTAATGATTATTTATGGTATGTACTGTATAAGGCAATGGTGGGTTACTAGGAAGATAAGTAGTTACTTAGGTAGAAGTAGCAAAACTGCATTGTGAAAATACTCTGTTAAAGGTAAAAGCCCTGCATTTTAACATCTTACTAAAGTAAATGTACAAATATATTAAGTAGTATGATTAACTTACAAATAAAAAGGTCTGTTATGCTTTATGGCCCATTTTAGAATGATATCTATCAAACTACTTATTAAAGGTCACCTATCATGCTATTTTTAGGCAATAGCATAGGTCTCAGATATATACAAATATATAAAAAACATGTCTATGAAGTGTTTTGCTCAAAATACCAAACAGATCACCCATTCTAGCCATGCCTCATATCCCTCTATTTCACTTCCTGTTTCAAAAGTGCTGATTTGGGGTATAAAGCTATAAAAAAAAAAAATGTATGAAAAATATAAAGGCGGGGGCTGAGCTCATGCGGGACCCGGCAGCTACTGTCTAAACTAAATACTGCCGTAATGAAACGCCATATCATGGATTATCAAGGATTATCTCTGAAACAGTATGGAGCTCAAAGGCTTTCTCTCTTGCCGGTTATACCACAAGTTGAGTTCCTTTTTATTTCCTGCTTCTTCACACACATGCTCTCCAGTACAGGTTAGCTCTGAGTGTTAGCGATGCTAATGTAAACACCGACCATATTACGTCCAAAACAGTCGGGCATTGTTTCTGATAACAACTTTCTGATAGTGCCGTGGGTCCACATTTCCGATATTACGTCATATCGGATGCAAATCTGGATCAGCTCCGTTGTAGCCCCGTTTTTAGAGATTTGGGTTCGGAGGAAAAGAGAGGGTTTTATTTTCTGACGCTGCGTGAGTTCCCCGACACACCGGGGACACATATTTATGTAGAAAAGACATCAAAAAGTGCATTTTGCATGATAGGTCCCCTTTAATAATTAGCTGGTATTGGTGGAGCTAATTTGAATTACTTTTTATTTTGCTGCTGGATATCTTTACTTGTAATTGTCTTTTTCATTATCTAAAGATCTCGGTGTAAAGTAACAAGTAATAAAAGCTGTCAAATTAATCGAAAATAAGTGGAGTAAAAGGTAAAATATAAGGGAGATAAAGTATAAAGTAGCACAAAATAAAAAACTCTAGTCATTAATTACAGTACTTTTATGAAGTATTATGTACTTCATTACATTACATTTCTGGTTATTACGCTAAATAACACAATAGATAACAAACTAATTCTTATAAGAGCAGGTGTAATCTGTTACTGTGTGTAGGTTTCATGCACATGTGGACAGTATTTGTATGCATGTTGTAAAGTACCCTCATGTGAGGTCCAGTCCGCAGGGGGGCTCCACTCAGAGGGGACTCCCTGGTAGCGATTAGGGACCACCAGAGACCTCACCTTCACCTGGTAGAGCTGGGAGGGGACCAGGGAATCTCCCAGGATCATCAGGGCCTTGGAGCCTTTTGAAATGTTCTCCAGGACAGAACAACCCTACAGAATCATAATAATAATAATAATAATAAAGCTTTATTTATATAGCACTTTTCCTACAACACATGCAGCTCAAAGTGCTTTTACAAAATGACACATCACAAGTTAAAGGTCCCCTATTATACTGTTTTTCATCAATATATTATAGGTCTCAGATATATACAAAACATGTCTCTGAAGTGTTTGGCTCCAAACACCAAACAGATCATTGCAGCATCCCATAATCCCCTCTGTTTCAGCCCTGTTTCAAAAGTGCTGATTTTCTGTCTGTTACTTTAGATGAAAATAAGGAGCCCCTCCCCACGCCCCTCTGAGAGATATTTGGTTAAAAAGAACACAATGGTGCTCTAGGAGGAGATTCAGGTGATAAGGTGGGGGGGGGGTTACCTTGGTTGGTGATTGGCTAATGGTTACACAAGCCAAAACATCGTTATGACATCATAAAGGGGCCAACATCTGATCAGCTCATTTTCAGACAGGTTTTTATATAAATGGATCAGGACAAAAAGAGAGAATCTTTGTTCCTGAAACTTTCAGAGTCTCTTTACACAGAGGGGACACATGTTGATGTAGAAGAGACATGAAGAAGTGGATTTTGCATAATAGGTGACCTTTAAAAGCAAACAACAAGAAATTCCCCTCAGGTTATTTGTTAAGAACTTTACAGGTACATGCAGCAAAATATTACATTGTAACAGGTTAATAGACACAAGGAGGTAAAAGGTATGATAATAAAAATAAAATAAATAATGATTTCTCTCCGACAGATAAGACTGAATCGATGCAACAATATAAAACCCCATAAAACAAAGTGAACATATAGGTACAACAGAAATAAAATGATGAATGCATATAATCAATAAAAAGTGGTTGTTCATTCAGGCAGGAGAACAGACTTAAATGAGACCTCACCTGATCCGTTGTCTTGTAATAGCAGACCTGGTAATACAGCTCAGGTGTTAAAGCTGGATGAGTCCACTCCACCATCCAGTTTCTGTCTTTTGGCTTCACACTCACCTGCTGCGGGGGTTTGGGACGAACTGCACAACAAGAGCTTGTGTCATTAATAAGTAACGCAGAGCCCTGAGAGGCAAGTTAGAAAACAATATTCTGGTAATAATGTTGTATGGCTGAGCTAAATGGTTTTCTTTCCTGTGTTTATGACTCAAGAAGAACACAAATGTTTTGCCTGGGTTATCTTTCTAAGTTTCGAAGTAAAATTATTTTGGGATCATTTAAAAAAAAAAAAAAGGTTTTGTCATAATTTCCATGGTTGTTGGGAAAATACTGAATGTACTCTTCTAATATCAGAGTACACATGATAACAAAGGCCCTACGTAGCTGTGTACATGACAGGATGTATGATTACCTAGAAGAGCATCAGGACTGTTTTTAGGCATATGATAGCTATGTGATTAACATGATGATTCAGCCTCTATGGAGATAGACATATGACACGCGTGATCATTTCTGACGTGGAGCTAATCTGAACTAAACATTGTATACTGCTTTGAACCGGAATTCCTCCATCTTGTGACTGTAACACTCTCTTGCATATCAGGATGTGAAGGACACGGTTCAGGAACTAGTAGTATCATATGCTCTGTACAGTATGTGATGACTACTTGTTACTTGATTAAACATTACATTTTAAGCCAAAAAGACATGACAGTAACGTTTTACATCCTTAAAATGTTTAAGAGGGTTCAGAATTGAGCAGTAAGTTTGCTGTGTAAATGCTTAATGGAGAGGTAGCAGACCTCTCGTGTCTATTTGTGTCATCATTTATACATAGGAGTCTTTTAATAATTTCGGAGGGCTTCCCATAGAGGGCTATTATAAGGAACATCTGTATTTATAGAAACTGGCTTGAGAACCTTTTTTTTTTATCAATCAAAAGACCTTTTTTGTGTTGTTGTTAAATGTTTGTTACAAGTGTGTTACAGTGATTTGTCATATGACGTGATCTTATCTTATTGCCCTGTAATTAGTGTGCCTGCAGTTTGGTTAGCTTGGGTCATGAATAAGTAACACAGAGCCACGATAGGCAAGTTAGAAAACAATATTCTGGTAATATTTTTTTATGGCTGAGCTAAATTGTGTTCTCTCTCCTGTGTTTATGACCAAAGAGGAACACACATTCTTAGCTTGGGTTATCTTTATAAGTTTCAAAGTAAAGTTTTCCAGGATAGATTATTTTTAAAGTTTCTCAGCAAAAATGTAGCAATAAATGTGTAAATGCCTTAATGGAGAGGTACCAGACCTCCCATGTCTCTTTGTGTCATAAGTTATACATAAGACTCTTCTGAATTTGAGTAATTCAGTTCAAATTAGAGGGCATTTATAAGGAACATCTGTGTTTTTGAAAAGTGTTTTAATCAATCAAAATACCTTTTTTTGTTGTTGGTTACAAGTGTGTGTGTAATTTTTCATATGACAACAACAAAAATATAAAGCCAGCCACGTGATGTTATCTTATTGCCTTGTAATTAGTGTACAGGCCTGCAGTTAGGTTATTGAAACACTAGGTGGGGGCACTCCATCACATCACAGTTACTCCGCTCATTGCCCTGCAGTTTCATCGCCCCATGGTGTGTGTTTTAATTTGTCTCTCCTCCATAATCCACTAACTCTAGCTGTGCCCTCTGGATGTCCACTCACTGTGTTCGCAGACGTTAAAGCTCTTGGCATGGTGGGATGGTTGGAGCTCTACCAGCAGATGTTTGGGGTCTGCATCCGTCAGGGAGCAGCTGTACCTCACCACCCCCCCACCGGGGTCCGAGCTCACTGTCAGGTTCACACAGCGCCTCTCAGACCTGAAGCCATGGATTACAAGGAGATGGGAGATGGATGAAAGGATGATAAATAACCGGATGCATTTTCCATCCAGGTGGTATTGTCCACTTACGGCGGCGTCTGGTTGTTTGGAAGGACCAGCTGGTAGATAATGAATTGATCCACGTCCCTGCTCACCTCCCAGCTGCAGGTCACCTCCCTCTCTCCATCCAGGACACAATGCAAGCTGGGAATCTGCCCAGTGTCTAAACCCAGAGAAAAAGAACTAATAACAACAGCTGCAAGCGCCAGATTTTTCATCAGAGAAGGAAGATTAGAAATATGAGAAAAGGAGATAAAGAGCGGGGTTTCTTATAGAAGAAAGATCAGAGATGGAAGATTTATTCACATCCTTATCTTTAATTAAAAGTCCCATTACATTATTTTAAAATACTCCAAGTAAAAGTATAAAAGTATTATCAGCAAAAAGTACTTAAAGTATCAATAGTTACTTATTCTGCAGAACAATGGCTTCCATTTATGATAAATTATAAAAAATATGACATTATTAGATTGTTCATTTTGTTGCATTAGGTAGCGTTTTGCTGTTTTACACAAAGTCCTTGAACACCAATTATACATGTTTTTCTAACCCTATCATTAATATATTGGATACTTTTACATTTTTTTTTGGGTGCATTATGTTTAAAGTTAGGAGTAAAAATACATTATTACCATTTTTCGTTGAAACGGATTAGGAAGTAGCATTAAATGGAAACACTCAAAGTACTTCAGGTACTTCAAAATCGTGATTGTAACTGTAACTTTTTTAAAGGTCACCTATTATGCAAAATCCACTTTTTCCTGTCTTTTCTACGTCAACATGTGTCCCCTCTGTGTAAAGAGATTCTGAAAGTTTCAGGAAAAAGATTCTCCTCTTTTTGTCCTGATCCATTTATATAAAAACCTGTCTGAAAATGAGCTGATCAGATTTTGACCACTTCATGATGTCATAACGATTTTTTGGCTTGTGTAACCATTAGCCAATCAGCAACCAAGGTAACCCCCCCCCCACCTTATCACCTGAATCTCCTCCTAGAGCCATACTTGCCAACCCTCCCGATTTTCACGGGAGACTCGCGATTTCATTGCCCTCTCCCGGTTTCCTCCCGGGGTCATATTTCTCCCGCATTTCTCCCGATTTCTGACAAAATCACGACTGTTTCCACTCGGACTTTAATACAGCTACACCATTGTTTGGTTTCCATGGTAGCGCGTCTCTTTAGTAGCGCGCGCAACTGAAAGTCTGAGAGGGTGAGGAAGATAGTCACAGAAAACGGAACAAGAATCGACAACTCGACCCTCTGCTCACTCCTTTCCTGTAAAATACAGGTCCAGCCCACACATATGCTCCATCAAGGATGGTGCTACAGGCCGCAAGGCATTGCACTTACAACTACAATAAGCATGTTAATGTTAATCTACAGCTCCGGCGATCCACTAGCACAGTGGTTCTCAAACTTTTTCTGTCAGGCCCCCACTTTGGAGAAAAAAAAAAGTCGGGCCCCCCCAACACAAATAGTCTTTTAGAGATTTATTTTGGGGGGTGCTGTGGGGTAGCTTGACGTTTCATAGAGGGTGCTCAAACATTTAGGGTATCCCATTAAGGTACCGGTCGCTACAGTTGAATTTTCTACTGCAACAATCCACACGCAAATACACAATGTACCCGCGACTGTTACAATGAAGGCTCGATAATCAGCTCACGGCATATAGGTGTAAGCAGGGGTAAAGTGCTATTTTTATAGGTGGTGTGTTGGACCTCACATAGGGGGGTCCGGGGGCAAGCTCCCCCGGGAAGATTTATTTTTAAATATTGAAGTTAAAAGCATCAATCTGGTGCACTTTGAGAGCAAAATGAAGAGATCTATGGATACACCTCTCAACACCCATTTGAAACAGAACTGGAAACAGATTTACTTTTTCTTTATGGATATTTTACAAATCACCCTTTAAAACTTTATTATTTTTTTACTGTCATATAGTATTTCAAACCTGTTTTTCATTTATTCTCTTATTTTTTTATAACTATATTGATCATATAAACGTGTGCCTCGGAAATAATTGTTTACATTAATGGTGACCAAAACGTTTGAGACCCACTGAGATAACTTAGACTGAAGTTAACTATCTAAACACTGAGAGAGTCCTTTAGTTCACTGAGCCTCTCAGTCTGACAGGAGAGGACTCTCCTCCACCTTGTTGTTGAAAAAAACTCCTTATATCGGTTAGCGTAGCTCGCTAGCACCAGAAGCTAACAACAACGATCTCCGGTACCGGTGCGCTCTCTCTCTCTCGCTCGTGCATGCACACAAAATGGCTCGTTCCACACACACACAGAGCCGAGCTTTAATGAAACACAGAGACCCAGACGTAATAGTACTGTACTGTATCATATTATTTTCGAATCAATCATTTTTCAAATTATGATTTTTTTTTTTTTTAATAACCATTTTCCTCCTGGTCTCTCGCGCCCCCCATGTCATGCCTCTGCGCCCCCCTGGGGGGGCGCGCCCCCCACTTTGGGAACCACTGCACTAGCACCCCCCCCCCGCGGTGGTTTTGAAATGCTCCCGATTTCTGAGGTCTCAAGGTTGGCAAGTATGCCTAGAGCACCATTGAGTTCTTTTTAACCAAAATATCTCTGATACCCCTTTCACACCAACGTGGTTCCAGGGCCGGTTCGGTGCTGGAGCTTGAAAAGCACCGTTTTTTCCTGTTCACACCGCAGCGGAGCCGCCTCTAAGCTCCGGAATCCGGTTCGTTTCAAGCACCAAAAAAATTGTCGGTCTAGAAAGCAAGCACCGCATACGTCACGCTTACGTCGGAGGCAGGGGCAGGGGCAGGGGCAGGGGCAGGGGCAGGGGCATCAGTTTTAATGTTATACCATAGTAATTAATGCTGCAAAGCTGGGTATTTTGAGCTTGGCGCATGCAGAGGCTAACAACAGCTAGCTCTAACGCCATCGAATAGGACATATATTTACCTTCTTTCTCCTACGGAATCGTCGTTGAAGTTGATGATGATGATTGTAAAGAATTTTTGAATGTAGCATGTAACGACTGTAAAGTTGGTAGTAAAGTCGTCCCATTTCTTCCATTTCGTTTCGACAGAGCAAAACCAAAACGAATAGCGCTTCAATACAATCGGTCATTGTTGTTGTTGTCAATGTGCGGGGTTTCCGCGCGGTTTGGCTTTATGAAGCAGGCACGCAAACGGTTACGTCATGACGCAAACGATGACGCAATGACGCAGCACCAGTCGGGCTCTGAGCGGTGTGAACAGAGCGGGAGCTGAACCGAAGAACCGGTTCTGAACCAGAAAAGCTCTAGCACGGAGCTAGAACGGGAAAAGCCTTGGTGTGAAAGGGGTATTAGAGGGGCGTGGGGAGTGGCACCTTATTTTCATCTAAAGTAACAGACAGAGAATCAGCAGTTTTGAAACAGGGCTGAAACAGAGGGGATTATGGGATGCTGCAATGATCTGTTTGGTATTTGAGCCAAACACTTTAGAGACATGTTTTGTATATATCTGAGACCTATAATATATTGATGAAAAACAGTATAATAGGGGACCTTTAAAGCTTTTTTGTCTGACCTGTTTCAGAGTGCCAGGTCACCACAGGGCTCCAGTCGCTCCACTGGCCCACGCTGGCCCGGACCCTCACCCGGGCTTCATACCTGCGACCCGGGAGTAAAAGCCCCTTCTCCAGTTTCACACTGGTGTTTGCGACCTCCTCAGACTGTAGGGAATGAGAAGAGATGTGTGTTAGTTTTAGCTTATTTAACTCAAGGTCACATGACGTTTCACATGGATTGTTATGTTTCTGTTTCAATGCATGGTGATGAATGGAACTAAGTAAAACAATTATACAAATTAGGAAGTGCAGCTAGCTAAAATGATTAGTTTTTAAGCAATTATGTAGCATGTTGAAATGCAAAAAATGTGGTAAACATTGCAAACGCTATACATCGGCATGGTAATGTTGTCATTGTGAGCATATAAGCATACTGATATGAGCATTTGGCTCTCAGCAAATACAAAAAAATGTAAAATACCAGATCCCCTGATAAGTTTGTTTAAAAGGATGAACTGATTAAGACATTTTTATTTTCTTGAGCTGGTTTTTCCTGTGGCAGGTATATACAAATATAATTTCAGATGTTGTAATTGACTTTTCATGACCTAGACATTTAGTAAAAGCTGGCAGCAGATGATTTGATGCTAACCATCCAGTTGTCCTGTCCGTGTGTCCTGTAGCTGAGCTGATATGTGAGGTTTCTGTTCAGAGAGGAAGAGGAGGGGTACGGGCTGGACCAGCTGAGCCGCCGGCCTCCATCACCTCCATCATGGGAGGATAGGTTCACTGGTGGGCGGGCTCTCACTGTACAACACAAAAACACATAGCAGTGAGACCACAATGGAAATCATTATTCGAGCAAGAATACTTGAAAACAGAGAGGTTGCTGGAAGGTTTATTGAAGGGCATAGCCAAGGAAAACAGAAGATGAACAATACAAGTGCTTGCCACCATCTCCTTTGCCAAACCTTCCTCTGGTCTGCATATTTACTGATTCTTAGACAAGTCATAAAGCAAATTTTCTCTAGTATAAACATGCCTTGACTCCAAAAAACAAAGCGCCTCGTAAAGATTAAGATGGACGTCAAAGACCTTAAATGATTCCTATCATCGAAAAGGCCATTCTGAAACCAAAATATGTATAAAATCAAATGTTTGAATATAACATGTACTAATAGATATGAATTAGCTCAAAAATTACTTATAAAACATGTTCTTTTGCTCATTATCACAGTTCATTATCTAAACGTACAGTGCTGGGAAAGATCCAGAGGCTTGTGTGGGACAGATGAGCAGAGTGTGTTGTTCTCCAGGAAGAAGACGGTGTGTTTGATTCCGATGGCAAATGCCCGGGTTTCATATCGACACCGGACAGTCCTGTGCTCTCTTTCATCTTCAGCACCGCAAGGCAAACACTGCTCCCTGAAAGGACATCAACACAGAGCTGTGGGACAGAGAACATGGCTGCCAGAACGACATATTCCCCATTAATGATGTCAATGAGTTAACTTGGGTTTTGAGAGAAGGGCCACACCTCAAACACACTTCCAATCACCTGCTGAGCTACTTACACCAGGTCAACACATCCAGCCTTGTTTATCCATAATTTCATGACTCATCATTTCCCACCCATTCATCCCTTTCCCGAATACCTCATCCTTACCTCATTCCCTTCGTTCGCTTCCTACATTCACTCGTCCCTTCATCCTTTGCTTCCTACATTCATTCGTCCCTTGATCCTTCGCTTCCTACATCCTACGGCACTACATCCATGAATCACTTCTTTCCTTCATCCATTTAACCCTTCCTCCCTACATCCGTTCATCCCAGCTTCCTTTGTTTATCCCTCCCTTTCTTCCCACATCCCTTCAAGCGTTCATCGCTCCCTTCATCCCTCTGACCCTCCAACCCTTGGACTCTCATGCTTCCCTTACTACATCCCTTATTTGATTGATCCTTTCCTACACCCCTTCGACCTCCATCCTTCCTTACCTATCCATTTATCCCTTCCTTCCTATATCCCTATGACCCTTCATCCCTTCCTTACTACATCCCTTTATCCCTTCATTCTTCATTCCCTACATTCCTTCAAACGTTAATCGCTCCCTCCCATATTCCCTTTGACCGACATGCCTCCTTACTTCATTCCTTTTTCAGTCATCCTTTCCTTCCTTTCGACAGCAGCCTAAAAGACAACATCTAGTTGCTAAATGCTATTCCAACATCATGTTTCACAACAAGCCCGCCCTCAAACATCCTCTGTTTTCTCCCCTGATCTTTTGCCCTCACCTGTTGTTTTCGGTCTTGAACCAGAGCGTCAGGGTTGTGTTTCTGTGCTCCCTCCACCTACAGAGGACATGGGACTTGTAGTCGTTGTGGCACTGTAAGGATTTCAGCAGCGGAGACACTGGGTGGAGAAAAGGAAGTGTTGTTTGTTGATTACTTTGCTAAATGTTTTTTCTTTGCTGTTGTTTTGTGCTGAATATACTGCAAGCAGTTTCCAGTTTCAAGAATAGGAAGTTGTACAACAAGGTAAAAAAACATGAAATCACCACTAAGCCCGCAATTCAAAATACTACATGTAGAAGTGTAAAGGTACTATAAGTGTGTCATGTCCTTAAACCATTGAGAAAAAGGGACACTTATACCTGTTTTTAAATGAAAACAATTTGATGAAATATGTTTGTGAGAAAAGCAATAACATTTAAGGCAGTCTGCTTTACTTGAATGATGGAAAAGTTGACTTCACGCTGTAACTTTCCGTAAAGAAAACATTTAAGACTTTGGAGATCCTCAGTATTATTGTTTGTTAAGTGAACAATTAATCACATTTCAAAGGCTTCTAGCATGTAGTGTAGGGGAAATCATTTTTATTATATGCACATTATTTATCAGCTTTCTGTCAGATATATTTAAAAGTAAAAAATTCCCCTATGAAATGTGGTGGAGTAGAAATATACAGTAGCAACAATACTCTTACGAAGTACAAACAACCCCAATCTGAACTGAAGTAGTACTTGAGTCAATCGGTTACATTTGAGAACATCACTTTTATGTATATGATGTATCACACCAAACATAACAAAGGAGCATACCTGAGCAACGGTCCAATAAATAAATAAATAAATAAACAAATAAAAAAATAATAAATAAATAAATAAATAAATAAATAATAATAATAAATAATAAAAATAATAAATAAATAAATAATAAATAATAAATAAATAAACAAATAATAAATAATAAATAAATAAACAAATAAACAAATAATAAATAAATAAATAAATAATACATAAATAATAAATAAATAAATAATAAATAATAATATAAATAATAATAAATAAACAAATAAACAAATAATAAATAAATAAATAAATAATAAATAAACAAAAAATAAATAATAAATAAATAAATAAATAATAAATAAACAAATACATAAGTAAATAATAAATAATAAATAATAAATCAATAAATAAGAATCAGAAATATTAAAACTAAGAGATTTTTGAGTATTTCATTCCAAAACAATTGTGATTATGCCATGTGAAGAGACTTACCATTGCTGCTGCTCTCGTGTACAGAACAGCAGTCTGGAGCACAGCAGAGAGCCAGAGGAGGGAGCGTTGACCAAAGCACTACCCAGTAAACAGGCATCATTCCTGGGCACACACACAGCCAGGAGCCTCTTTTTGTCGGACTTTGTCTCTCTAAACTTCACTGTGTGTGTTCAAATCGTCCCGAAGTCTGATTGTACGGACACAGTCAGAGTCAGAGGAAGGTAGAATGAGTTCATTTACTAGAAATAAGGAAGAAATGAGTCACGACCACACCAACAGCGATCACTTCTGCTTAAAACGTCTGCTTGTTGTGGGAAGTCACCACACATCCGCCTCCCTCTTATCTCCCTCTCACATGTGATTAAAACACACACATGCTGTCACTGGGGACTATCAATAAATAAAATAGCAAACACTGTTGACTCAGATGAGCGGTTTTACCACTCTGTCCTACTGTACTGTGTATGTAAACAAATACGTATTTACAGCTTGGCACTACGCTTCAATCTTTAAAACCACGGTGTTATACTATTCAGTTTTGCCCAAATGTAATTGACTTGTAAGTCATTTATAGATTTGTTTTTGTTTTTAAACTGTCATTATCTGCAAATGTTATTCCCAATTGTATTTGAGTTACATTTCCAAATGTATTGCTTTTTTGTTGTATCTTTATTTTTTATCCAAAACTAACACAACCATGTCGTTTCTGAATGTAAGTCCATCTTGCTGAAGATTTTGTATCAACTTCTGAAAATAATTATATCAATTCAAAGCATTTGTTTTTAAAATACAATTTTGTATGTCCATTTAATGATAGCTGTGACGGCCCCAGAGCCTGTGGCCTGTGAGTGTGCAGGTGTGTTGCAGGTCCTGTGATGGGGGTGGAGCTGAGGAGGCCAATCAGCATGACTGGGGACACCTTGCCGGAGCCGAGGTGCTACTTAAGCCCAGCTGCCCGGAGTCACATGGCCCCCTGACTCTCTCCAAGACCGCTGCAGGAAGACTCTCGTCGGGATCCTTTCCCCTCGCCCATCCTCTCATACACTTGGTGTTGTTTTGGAGTTGCCACAATAAATGTGCCGTGGTTTTTGGAACCCTCGAACGTCTCTCTCTCTCTTTTCCTGTTGTGGCCTACGAGCCGGTCATAACAACTGGGGGCTCGTCTATCGTGAGTATGAACCGGGAGTTAGTTGTGCTGTTTTGCGTTTATACTTTTCATATAATAGAATATGAAAAGTATTTTAAGACACGTGATCTCCTTTATTGACATGTTTAATAAACTTATTTAGCTTCCAGAAATCATTTTTCAATTCTATAGGTTCCTGACGATGATTTTAAGATATATTTAATATATTTGATGGTATAGATCCCAGGCAAACAAACACAAGAAGTCATATTTAAACTTAACTTGAACAAAATCTTACATTTTAATCCTTTTTTTAAAGTTAGAATATATTTTCAAATGAAGCGATAAATATGCAATTAAAGAGGAAACGTGAACATATTTTTTTTTAAAGTGAGAAAAAAGACAAGGTGTGATATTTCATCAACCACAGGGGGAATTTGAAGGGTCACTCAGGCATAACACTGCTGTTGTTTACAGTATCGGGGAGGAAAGCCCCTTCAGGAGAGTGTGGGAAGCAAAGAGTCACACTGATGCTGACATAAAACCAATTATCCACCACAAAATCACAAAATCAAAGGCAAACTGAGATTTAATCCAGATATATCCCTGGAAAATGTGATTATGGGCACATGACAGAAAGCATGAAGCAAGACTTGAAGAAATGCTGTTACCGACATTTCTCTTTAGCATGATATAATTATTCTTTCGCAATATTGCAACGTTTCTTCCATTGTCAAACCATTACGGAAGTCTCTTTATTAAGAAAATTCACCGTAAATCCGTCCTGAGTCACAGAGGATCTCATGTCATCAACATTTTGTTATCAGCTCTAATGAAGACCAGTTGCATTTGGACTTCCTTCTTTCAGATGAATCGCCAAATAAGAGCTATACATACATGAATATCACTATACTCTTTTTAAGGTGATATATACAGTATTCACACAATTTCAACCCTATGAAAAGAAACCTTATTTAAGTATAAATGTGAGGAATGTGACGCTACCTTAAGAAAAATACTTGTTTCCAGTAAATCCTCCAGTAGCATATCGTACTTTGCATACAGAGGGTTACAGAGTTTCCTTTGTCCGTTCTTTTGCTGCTTCCTTCTTGTTGGCCGTCTCCTCATGACAAAGTCGAAAACTCTGTGGGAGTTTCCCAGTCCCCCCTTTCTGTGACACATATTATAAAAATGTCATGTTCCCAATATCACATTTCGCCATTTTATGCTTTGGTCATTACCTTTCCTATTCTTTACTAGATTTCCTTATTGTATGTTACTGAAGGCCTTCACTCCAGTACATTTCAGAAATACATTTGTATTTATTATTTTATAGATTTAAGATTTTACAAACAACACATACTGTATGATCATCTTGTAAAATAGGTTGTATTGTAATTGTATTCATATTATGACTTTTTACTGTGCCCGCTTTCTTATAAGAGTGAGTCATTCTGGTTGGATGCTTTCTGGTCACAAAGTTACATTTTAAGTCAGAGCCGCCCCCCCCACATGGGTTTCACTATCACTGAATCAAATTCACCCCAAAAACACAGATATACAGACACGTCTTAAAGGCGGTGGGATAAATACAATCATTTATATTTTTTCACCTGTTTTGATCGGTTGAGTGCTAATTGAAGTCCTTTGTTAAAAAAAATACAGGTCACGACATATATTTATGACTAAAAATATGTTCCCATACAACAAAACTTAATATTTAACTACGGAAACTTATTTTCTCCAAGGTTACTATTTTAAATACAAATATGTAATATATAAAGGGATTTTGTGTAATAAAATGAAAGTAAAAAAATGCTTTGTTAGGTTTAGTAGAAGATCCTGGTTTGGGTTAAAATATGTACATTTGTGACATAACTTAATTGACATACTTAAGTTTAGTACGATATGTATTCAACTTAAGTATGGTACGTTTTGTAAGTTTAAAGAAGTAATTACAAGTGAACATTGGCTTTTCGTTTAACATGCTACACAACCTGAAAGTCCCGTTTTTGTTTGCTGTAGTGTAAGATACGTGGGAAATAGGGGTGTAACGGTATCCCTATTCGTCCCGTACCGTCACGGTTCGGACGTCACGGTTCGGTGCATGCAGTCACACGACGAATACGTCTTTTTTTTTACGCCCTGCCCTACTCTATCTATCTGATCTATCAAAATCTAAGAAGCTGTATTGACATGTCCATATCAAAAACACAGTATTGCCAAAGCACGTTGTACACAGTGGTAAGACAGTAAAACATGCAAAACATTCATGTCTGTCTCTCTCACTGTGTCTTGCTGTATGACTTCCTACTAACAAACAACTTTAACGCCTCACCCAGAGAAAAGTTGATCATGAGTTCAGATAATAACCAATTCCTCATTTGTACTGCTGCAACTTCGTTTCTCAACAATTGTCCTTTACAATACTCAACACCTCGGTTTTAAAACGTCTGGGCGTTGTACAGTATTAACTGGTGGAGTTGCAAGAACAATGAGGTAAAACAAACGAGATGGCACATGTTTAAGGGTCTTAAAGCAATAACATGACCTCCATTTCTTGCCTGATCATGCGCACGTTTTCTTTTTCATTTCAATAAAAACAGATATTCAACCATGAGGAACTGTTGCTACACTTTGCCAAAGGTTTGGCATGGGCCCAGACAAATTGGGAAGACTAGAATGACTTATTTCTCCAGACGTTAAAACAAAATAACGCTTCCTCTAATTCTTAGAAACAATGAGGAACTCGCAAATCAACTTGCTGATCTGTACATATCTGATTAACTACCCAAAAAGCAAGGCGTCAAAAGTGGTGACAGACTGTATCTGTAGTGACGCATGACTTACATACATTCAAGTTTGTTATTGCAAAGGGCAGTTCATGTGAAAATGTGGCACACAAGTCACTTCACTTTAATGTGGAACCTATTCGGGTGGCCCACGCATCCACCCCCCCTCAAATAAGAAAATACATGCGAGTTCATGGCTACTGTAGACAACGTTCTTGTTGCTCTGTGTTGCGTTCTTAATGAGTGAGACACCCCGGAGTTGAGGATCTGTGGGGTTTATTGGGGGGGGGGCAAGAGCTGCAACGAGCCGTTTAGTAGAGAGAGTAAATACTGCTGAATACACATACTTTACAGAGATGCTGTATGCGAAACCAATGTGAGTTTGGAAAAATGCACAGTATAAATCTATTTTAGTATACCTCAACAATGGAATCATGATCAGTGGAAATGGCCATGACACCTCTCCTTTAACAATGTAATAATACCACTTTCAATATTCCAGGCAGCAGATCAGTGCCATTTCAACCTCAATCTTGCCATCTAGTGATCGCATGCTACAACTGCTGTTTAGTATTACAGTAAAATCACACCTCTGATGTAGATGGATGATAATAAGGACAAACATATGCATGTAGCGGATTATATATTTAAATTGGTGTTTTAGTCCATAGTGGTGTCAAAGAGCTAAATTCCTACACGCCACACAGAATTGGACAAATTCACAGGAAACACGTCCAGTGCCAGAGGTTTGTTTTATCTAATTATGCAACCACCTCTGGGGTTTTAAAATGGTTTTCTGTGTGAATGACTTTATCTCGCTTTTTTGTAAATCACATCCGTCCCAGAGACCGTGGTTTCCAAATGAAATGTCACAGCCACAGTGCATTTCCACAGATAAACACTCCACAATCTGGACCTTTAAACCTATTTCAGACATGTAAGAAAATACATTCCTAACTATTACCTAAATATCTGAAATGCTTTGCCGATATTGTAGCAAGCCTATAAAAAACACACCTTCCTAAATACAGATGTACATTGATGACGTACCTAAGGATCCCTAAACAAAAGGCATTTGCATTTCCCCATTTGCTTTTGATCAAACGGGATAATCTCCACATATAAGGTTACAAACAAACTGTGTAACGGTGACATGGCTTCACGAAAACACCGCTAAGCTAAAGGCCGCTAATGCTGTCGTAAGTCGGACAGCTTAAAAAAACATTGGCTTCGAGACGTGGAAACAGGAAGTGTCGCTAACTCATTCCTGGGTTTTAGGACTCATTCCTACACCACTTTATGGTTATCTGTTCACATGCGCACTAATAACTTCATGGTTAAAGTGCTAACCCTATTTCTCCAATGAGTCATTTTCAGAGCTGCTGCTGTCCTACTTTGTGATTTACACTGATAAGAAAGATGTGCCATTGTTAAATCTTGCCATGTGTAGCTTCAACAGCACAGAGTAGCAATTTATGGTCTCAATTAGTTTTCAGACTGATTTTACAGATACATATTCATGCTTTTGGCAATGTTGTGCACTGCCAGTAATTAGCATGCACATTTCTTTTGAGAGATGTCCACAGTCAGGGAAGCATCATCATGAAAATACCGTTTGAGGGTAGACAACTGATTTCACTTCAGATAAAAAAGGAATCTTATCCATGAATACACACACCTCTCACATCATGAATGGCAAATAAAACAGGAAGAGGTTTGATTTCCACACAAATCATCTTAAAGTTTTGTATCCTGCATTGAAAATCAGTGTTTTAGGGGAATCAACACAGGTAATGAATACAAATATTTATCCCATATTTAATTAATCAGGCTGATGGCATCACACAGTAGTGATTACACCAATCTGTTGTTATTTAGTAATAACGCTGCTTTCACCATAGCACAGCCACCATCTTGCTGGTGTAAAATGAACTACTCTTCAGGGCTAATGAGAATGTAATGTAAATGAATGAGATCAATAGTAAGTGTTTCAGAGGGAGGGCAGGAGCAGGAGGAGGCAGGGAGAAAGTAAATGATTGGAGTCTTTATTAGGAAAGACATTGTCCAATAAGAATACATTAGAGTAATTATAAAGTAGTTGTAGTTTAATCTGAGCCGAGTGCTCTGCTCTGATAAACAACTGGTGGAGACACGTCTAGCGCTCTTCCTCCTGTCTCATTAACTCTGGGCCTTCTCTCTATCACTGGGCGCACACACACACACGCACGCACGCACGCACGCACGCACGCACGCACACGCGCGAACACACACACAAACTTGATGCTATTACCGTCACAGCACAGTTGCCTTCCATTACTGCCTGTTTCCCAAAATCACTTCAGAACAATGAAAGCAAGTCTATGGAATCGTATTGAAATGTTTTCCCGTGTCAGCACTGTTGCATGCAGCCATTTAAATGACACGAGCACTCAAAAGCATTCACTTAACCATAATAGCCTGTGAGGATTGATAGTAGTACAATTGCTGCCCCAGATAGTTTTGAGAAAAAGTCTGGAATCCAAAAATGAGCTGTTTCTGAATTAATAATATGTGTTTTTTCTCTGTATCTTTGAGATTTTGTTCTCTCTCTTCCTCTTATATTGCCAGTGGCTGTCCCTAACCAATCCGTACCGGAAACCTGATTTGTGCTGCGCATGTGTGAAGAGGCAGCTACTTCCCATGATACTGTTGGAAGTATGTCAATGCCATTCAAGGCAGTTTCTGGGATTTAAAGGTCACCTATTATGCAAAATCCACTTCTCCATGTCTCTTCTACATCAACACGTGTCCCCTCTGTGTAAAGAGATTCTGAAAGTTTCAGGAAAAACGATTCTCTCTCTTTTTGTCCTGATCCATTTATATAAAAACCTGTCTGAAAATGAGCTGATCTGATTTTGGCCACTTTATGATGTCATAACGATGTTCTGTCTTGTGTAACCATTAGCCAATCACTAACCAAGGTAACCCCCCCCCCACCTTATCACCTGAATCTCCTCCAAGAGCACCATTGAGTTCTTTTGAACCAAATATCTCTCAGAGGGGCGTGGGGAGGGGCTCCTTATTTTCATCTAAAGTAACAGACAGAGAATCAGCACTTTGGAAACAGGGCTGAAACAGAGGGGGTTATGGGATGCTGCAATGATCTGTTTGGTATTTCGAGCCAAACACTTCAGAGACATGTTTTGTATATATCTGAGACCTATAATATATTGATGAAAAACAGTATAATAGGGGACCTTTAAATTAAACAATGTATACACATTCTCTTGCACTATTTTATCTGTTTTATGTCCTATATATATGTTGCACTGTTGGAGGTGACCTAAGTTTTTCATTGCTATGTCTACACCGTAGCTTGAAACTTGAAAATCATTTGTTTGATTGTTATAAAAAAGAAGTTCACATTCTGGAGGCTGTTTTTTTTTAAATCCCATAGTGCAGCACAACATAACAACAATGTGTTTTAATGACAACACATTACAGGCAGGCTTAGGGCCAGTACTGCTGGCTTTAGCAGGCTTTAGTGGAAAAGGACGGCCATTTTCAGCGAGGTGTTTAAACCGCTAAGTAAAGCTATTTTTAAAAAGGACACAAGCAGGTTTAAGCTCTGCCAGCATCCACCCTGATGAAGTGTCCTTCAGCAAATTAAGCCTCACCTTAAGAAAATGAATCCTCGCCTTGCTATTTCCAGATTACTGCGGGTGACCCAGACCTCTGACATGGAATATAAAAAAAGATTTTCCAAAGCATCTCATCTTCATTACCGCTGGTCCTATCATGCCCCTCAGGTCCTACTGTGACGAATGAGACTTGACCCGTAAATCAGGAGCTTATTCCAAAAAGCATGTCCTCGAGGTGCTTTACCATGCTTCACATCTTCAGTGCATTCAGCGAGGGATTTATTTGCCTGCAAAGGTACAACAGTCACAGAGCGGGCAAGTCAATCAGATGTGAAAGACATAGAGTGACTAATACACAAGCAAAGTGAACATAAACACATGCAAGGAAAGACACAGGGTGACCACAAGGAAATTATGACTAAAAAGATGATGACAAAGTGACAAAAAAAAACAGAAAAAAAATATGAGTAAAGAAAGGCAACACAACCAGAAAGACACAATAAAACCCCCCAAAAGACTGTGAAGAAACAAAATATCAAAATGGAAATGCATGTTCTGTCTTGTACTGCTACCAAAAGTGAAATATAATTCTTTGTGAATCAGATCCGCTCCAAATTTCAATGGGTTCTTCCTTGGCCCATGCTACATCCTTCCATGAAAATTAGGCCAGTCATTCTCCATAAACCTTCTGACAAACAGAGCCAGAAAACTCATTGGGAGAAAGGACAGAAATACACATCCAGAACGACTACAAATTGACAAAAAGCTTCCTTAAAGAAAGCCTGAACAACCGAAGATACAACAAATCTGAGCAAAATGACCTCAAAGAGACGCAAATAGAAATGCAAAGCAACGACAAGAAGACACGACTCTAAAGAGAGGCACGAAAGGAGAGAAATTAACACAAACGCCTTCAAAAAGTGATGCAGTATGTTTTGCGTCACTTTTAGTCTTGCAGTCTTTACTTGTGTGTGCCCAGAGGCCTTTTGTTTTATAATCCGTCCATGACTGTAACTTGTTTCTAGGTCGCGTGTATGTCACTGTTCACATTGTACCTTCACAAAAATGTATGAAAAGCACAAGACAGATGAGTGGATTCCTCACCTCCATTCATCCTCCTTTCTTCTTTCCTCTCTTGCTCTTTTTTCTTCGCCACCCTTTCATCCCTTACTGCATTCAGCCAGAGGCCAATCTGCTCCTCTTCTTCTGCTCTCCACGTGGCCTGCAATGCCCTCTATCATTATCACTGCATCCTTTTTCCGTAGCATACCACGTTCCCCTATTCGTGTCTCTAAGGAAACTCGCTCAGCTCTTATTTCTTCACCTTATTTTGCCTTTCTCCGTCTTCTGCTACCGTAAGTTATTGCTCCAAAGTTAATTGCAACACAGCAGCACAGGATTGGATTACAGTGTGATTTATTGGATGGAAGGACATTTTCTCCACTCTGAAATTGATATTCTGCAGGTACAGGTGCATGTGACGGCTGGCCCAGGGTGGCTGATGCCTGCGTTCATTTCGAATCATGTTTTATTTCCTTTAAAATAATCATTTAAGTTGCACACTGAGAGGCGACAGCGCTAAGGCAAACATGGTTATTACCTGCCAAGTGAAAATATCCTGGAAAATATGATTTCAGATTTAAGCATTGTGGAACCACTGTTGCTCTGTTGCTCTTTACATTTCCATGGCTAGTGCTGCCGGAGCGCCACGGAAAAACAAGATGCAGTTTGCAGTTCACATTAAGCTGCTTTCACATGACACACGGTAAAATGACTGCGCTGAAGTTGCCATTGTGTTTCTATGGTCGACTAGGCGCTACTACTACTGCTCAAGATTGTCTCTGAGCACTGTTCCCAAAGTTGAAATTATTTCAACTTTGACCTTGTAACCGATGACCTATTGATGCGCAACCAATCAGATATCCACTGTATGTACTGTAGCAAGGGTCCTATCCCTGGAAACCAAACTGTACTGACTGTTTTTTCCGCAAGGCTCTGCGCCCAGCCTTGCAGTCAGCAAAGAGCACGTCTCGTATAATGTGAATGCAGCTTAAGAGGTCGTACAGAAGCCTTGATCAATACGTGCTCAAACCACTCTTTTTAACGTACACACGTCTATTGGAGCTACGGCTGTGCCCGGAGTAAAAAGTAATTTCTTCAAGTCGAAAAGAGGCTAGGATGCGCCCTGGTCCATCTAGGAAGGTCTCCTAAATCAAAAAAGCAGAATATGAAGTATCCAAGCATTTGATTTGTGTGAGTGGCTATAGCCTGCTGTCGTTTTTAAGAAATCGAATGAAGTAATTACCGGAAATCTGTAGAAGTCTGGCAAATTTTTATCTCTCCGATCATATTGTCCAGTGAAGAATTAGCTGTAAGCACAATTTAAGGCGTATTAAAAATACTCTGAACTAGTAGTGAGGACCGTGTTGATAGTGCTGCAGAACAACGCTTCTGTGGAAAAATATTATTATAAGGGGCCGTACACGTGATGCCCTTTTGCATGCTCAAATCCACTTTTGTCTAAAGGCAGCGCTGGACACTGCGTTCTGGCACTGCACATCACATGCTGAAGGTTTATCATTCTTTTCGCCTTCAAATGCTGCAGAGATTTCAAGTGAAGGAGCTTTTTCTACTATAAAGCAGCTGTGGGTAGAAAAAACACTGTATGCTTGTCGCATCACACGGTGTGATAGTTCTGGTCCGGGATGGGTCAGAGCTGAGGGCATATGTTCAGTCCGAGGTCTGTCCCTTTTTGCACTTGTATTTCCTCATGACGATAAAATGACCGCACAGTTGTGATACAGAAAAGAGAGAGTCGTGTGGTGATAGTTTTACTAATTTCCAACAAATGAAAGTGCGTGAACATACTGGTTTCTTTGAATGTTTTACCTTTTCTGCCTTCTTCAGTCTGCATCCTCACCCGTCCTTCCTCCCTCCAACTTTCCTCTTCCTCAATTCCCTGCAATCCCTCCTCCTCCTCCTCCTCCTCCTCCTCCTCCTCCTCCTCCTCCTCCTCCTCTCAAACATCACACAATCCCCTCCTATCCCAATCCAGCGCACCCTCACTCTCTCTCCCTCCCTGGTCCTTTATCTGTCTCTCCCTCTCTTTCTCCCCTTCATCTCACCTCCAGCCAGCCAGAGGACCCTCCTCCTCCGCCTCCTCTTCCTCTTCCACCTCCTCTTGTATTGCACAGACCGCCTTCTTCTGTCCACTTTATCTCTCTCTTTACACTTCTCACTATCTCCGCTGTCTCTTTTCTTTATACTCTCTTCCTCTTCATCTCTTTCTGTCCTTCACTTCTCTCCAGACGCCAGAAGCTTGCAGGCTTTCCGGTCTTCCTTCAAAACTACTGAGGATTCAGAAGCACTGTCCCTGTCACTGGAGGTAAGTGTCTTTAAATGTCTCTGTTACTGTATGTTGGTGGTCCTCTACATTGCATGCATCCACCGCTGATTTAAAAGGAAGAAGGGATGATATGTGAAAAAGGAGAATAAGGGTATAAGCTGTTGACATGACAGTAACAAGATGTATAAAAGGCAAACACTGCTGGATGATGGTGATGGTGATGGTGATGGTGATGGTGATGATGACGGTGACGGTGTGTCAGGGGAAAAGTGAATTTAAAAGCATCGGAAAAGAGAAAGGCTATTTTTATTCAGCACTCACAGTCTGCATCAAAAAAAGACAAAAGAGTCAAAGAGTTCAAGAAGAAGGAGAAACGGAAACCAGGGTGTGACAGAAGAATTACAAATGTATTATACAGTAGAGCAGAAAACAGATTGAGAGAAATAATTCAATATTTGCGAATGGGATGCTGAAAGCAGCTGCATGTCTACAAACGCAGCGGTGCCTGCCTCCTCCTCTTCTCCCGTAAAAATCCCATTCACAAACAGGACCTGGAAACAGGCGATGGTGATTGGTTCCCAGAGTGCTGTGTGTGTGTGTGTGTGTGTGTTGTGTGTGTGTGTGTGTGTGTGTGTGTGTGTGTGTGAGAAAGAAAGAAAGGAAGGCAGGGAGGAGGGTGGCGGGGAAAAAAGACCCAATGCATTCCTGTGCGGGTGATGCTTGAATGAAACTGCAGAGTATGCGCTTGTTCATTAATATTCACTACACTATGCTCGTTATACATCGATGTTACAAAGTTGACAGATGTTTAATGACATTACATCTGAATTTGTGGGTCCAATATTTGCTCAATGACAGATGTTTGGACAGTGATTTTGCAACAGACTCAAACTTCTTCTTCTTTTTGTCCAAGTCTTTCTCCCTCATTGCGTCATTCTGTTCCAGATTGTCGTCCCTCTGCCCGCCATCATCACTGCCATAATCTCTCTGCCTCTGCCAATCTTCTTAGATTAACAGCTGTGCAAACTGTGATGTTCTCTGCAGGCAAATTAGAAAGTGACATTGGTTTTGGGAAGGGTGGGGGTGGAGGAGCTGTTTGTGCATTGAATGTATAGGGCAGGGAAGGAATGAAAAACGGAAACAGGTAAGAAAGAGAGGAGACAAAATGTATAACTTCAGATACCTTTACAGGGTGTAAAGTAGAGAGGGAGAAAGGCAGAACTTGACGAAATAAATAGATTTGTTTTTATTTTATCAGTCTTGCACTTTGAGGATCCTTTAATAAAAAGCTTGGCCCTTACTGGCCTAGTTTACGTTCAATAAATGGATATATGTAGATATTTTAGTCAGGACCAAAGGGTGGATAGATGCTGCTAGCATGACTGCAAACCATATACATATTAATAAAAAAATCTCAACTGTAATTGAAAGAGTATAACATATTTTTGGAGGACATTATACAAGGTAGTTTGTATGTACAATAAGTAGTGCATGTAGTGAACGGTAACTAATTTCACAGTTTAGGTGCATTACTATAGAAAATGCATGGTCCCCTAATTTCAAAATCCAAAGTTTGGTGTAGCGGGAATAACTTCTACAAATGGGCTTACTAAATTAGAGATATAGCTTGGAGCCAATCCATTAAGGTCTTTATAAGGAAAGAATATAGTTTGTAATTGTTCCTTAAAAGCCTTGGGAAGCCAGTTCTAGTTAAAGTCTGATCAGCTACATTTTGGACAAACTGAATACCTTTTTACTTACAATATTCCAGTTGGGATGAATCTCAGTCTTGCCATTGTTTGATGGTGAAAAATACACACGATCAAATATATTCAAATCAGTCTGTTAGGGAAGCCAAGCTTAACAAAAGACATACTTGTGTATCATCTGCATATTCATGAAACAAATGGGAAACATGTAAAACAATAGGGCCCAGAATTGATCCCTGAGGAACACCGCAAGTACGTTTTGTAGACGATGAAATAGAAACCAGTCAGACAGATCGGATTTACACAAGATAATATGGGAAAGAGATTGTGAGATGTGCGGGAAGATGGAGAAAGAGTAGGAGAGAGGCAAGATTATAATCAGCCCCTGAAGGGAATAGAGCATAAAAGTAAGTAGCCATTATTGTTGAATAATACCATAACCATCCACACACCCTCTGGACCTTCTCTCCTGCTAATCGCATTTTCTCTCTGCACTATCCAATCCAAGCATCACATGTCCACATAAACTTTATCCCCACTTCTCCATTAGATATAAAAGTCAGGAGTGATGCATGGTAGCATATCCTCTCCTGATTTCATGGGAAATCATTGATTTAACGAGCGTGGAGCTCTGCGGAGTGTGAAATACCCAGGTGTGATATAATGCTCCTGGGGGAGGAGACCTCACAGTGTGGTTATGGTGGTTTGTGTGTGTGTGTGTGTGTGTGTGTGTGTGTGTGTGTGTGTGTGTGTGTGTGTGTGTGTGTGTGTGTGTGTGTGTGTGAGAGAGACAATGGTTTAGTATTAGTTGTGCAATGAAACGGAAAGAGGGAGAGACTGGTTAAAGTGTGAATGAAAGAGAAAGAAAGAATTGTAAGTGTGTGCTTAGAGCTGTTCAGTACTGATGCTGGTGTGTTCAAAGAAGCGTGGAGTACCAGTGTAGCAGACATTTCCGACTTGCACCAGTGGAATTGGGACAGGTGGACTGGGAAAGGTGTTAAATCACCATAACAGACAGAATAGGGGTTCACTAAGCATGTGTGTAGGTGTGTGTAAGTGTGGGTGAATTGACAATTTGTGATGTAGTTGAACCTATTTAGCACTCTGATTAACTTACGGACCTGTAAGTGCTGCTAAATACTGGTTTAAGGTGGCTCTAGTGGCCTGTATGCTAAGTGTGTGGTTGTGTGTGTCTACACTACTGTCACAGTACACTGACACAGTATCCATTGTGTTGGGTTCAGGATCAGATCACTAACATTGTTGTCAGCAAATTTGCAGAACTAAACAAACATATTCAAGTTAAAACTGGAACAACAAAATACCACCACCTGGATACACTTATTCCTGCAGAAGGAGGTGTTAACTTATTGGAAATGTGTTTTCTACCACTGTACCGCTTTTGTAATGTGCTTTCTCTTGCCATTACATGTGGGGAGGTGATAAACTATTTTCATTTTCTCTGTACTGCCACATCTTGACTCGTGATTTTGTCTTTTATGAGGCCAATGAACTAAAGAGAGCTTGCTCCAACGATTTGTTTTAAGAGATTGCGCTAATGTGACTGAGTCCTTAGACATAATGACTATCATTAATGGGGCATGCAGATATCTGCCCTGATGTTACCGCAGATTAGAAATCAATCAAAAGGTGTGAAATCATTTAAAAATAATGAGGTGTAATGAAGGGTCATTTTGAATATAAGAATCTCAACTGGCTTAATTTCCGACTCGTTCAAATGACACTAATGTAAAACAAAACTGAGAATCTGCTGCCATGCTATAGTTCTGAACCTGCTAACCTCAACATGCTAACATGCCTACAATGACAAGGTTAACATGTTGATACCATCTTACAATAGCATGTTAGCTAATATGTGTATGAAACATCGTGCCAATCGTCAAATAGTTGTTAGGGGGAGGGTTAGGGTTTGGTCCAGAATCAGATTGAAATATCCATTCAATCGAGTGCATTAACATTAACATTCACTACACACTATCCATACTGTACATGAATGTAAAGAAGGTGACAGATGTTTAGTGACAATGCATTTTACGTTGTGGAACCAATATTTGCCCATGACAATGACAGATGTTTGGACAGTGATTCTTCTTTGTCAAAGTCTTTCTCCCTTATTGCATTATTCATGGGGCTGTTCCAGATTGTCATCCCTCTCCCCCCCCAGCATATTAGCAAGTATAATGAAAACCTTTAGCGTGTTAGCTAATATTTGCCAATAAAAACATTATTTTTTTAACAAAAATCATGCCAATCGTTGACTGACAGGTCCAGGTGACAGAGGTTTATTAAAACTGCATTTTAATTTGTGGATCAAATATTTGCCCAACCAATTAATGTTTGGACGGTGATTTTAGCTTTTTTTTGTCCAAGTCTTTCTCACTTATTGCCTCATTCTCCGCGCTGTTCATGGTTGTCATCCCTCTTCCGCCATTGCCATTTTCTTTGCATGTTCATCGTCGAATACTTGTTTGGGTTAGGGTTAGGGTTTGGTCTAAACTCAGATGGAAATATCGATGAAATCTATGTGTTTGAACCAACATTGCCATTCTTGGAGTTACACAGCTAGCATGGCTAAATATGCACTAAGGAACAGAAACACTCATTAACAGCAACATGTCTTTTCAAAACTGCCAATAGAAACAGATCCTTATGTCTTACTACATTTGCTGCATTGTACAAACCTGCATTCAGAATTCATGTGGACCACAAAACCAAGAAAAATATATAGTGGTGATTGTGTGTTGGCATTCATATTTGTGTGTGTGTGTAAGTATGTGTGTGTGTGTACAGTATGTTTCTGTGTATTCCTGTATATCTCAGAGTCCTTGTCCTACATTGCCAATTGCCCTCTGGTTGTCAATTTGCTCTGCTCTTCTGTTCATTGTTGTGTGGAGGCATACCGGGGAATGTGAGTGAGTAGGATGGAAGCCTCTCAGTGGGCGGACTGGATTGGGAAATGTAATTTTACTGGGAAAGATAGATGGGTGGTTGTTTGTGTGGGCTTGTTATCAAAGATGAGAGAGTAACGGGTCAGTTAAATGTGAATTGTCAGAAGGAGGCACGGTGCTTATGTGGGCAAAATTCCATGGAAAGATGCACCCTGGGAAATGGAAGAGTGCTTTCTCTGGTGAATTTCTTCTGATCTTTTTTTTTTTCATCTCGACCTTCATTTCTTATATTTCCTCTGTTCCCTTCTTTTCCTAATTTCACTGCTGTTAAAGTCCGTTTTGATCTTTTTCTTCTTTTGTCTGCTAAGCATATGGTCACTCCGTTCTGTCCACCACTTAAAAAGGTTGTCTGGATAATTAAAACACCGTTCCCAGCCACGGCACAGAGGTCGCTTCGAGACAATTTGCATTTGGGCTGATTTTGTCATAAAAAGCCCAATTAACCTCGTGTTCAGGGCCCTTGTTAAAAGCCATTAATTAAAACACAGATTTCGATAAAAGAGAATGAAGAAGAGGATTTTTTTTTTGCTGAGATTTCAAAAAGACGAGAAACACGGAGGCTGGTCGCAATCAGATACACTCAAGCATGATTTATACTACAATTGCCTACCGAGCTGCATTCAAAGTCATATAGATAATATCACTGACAATGCATGATATACCATAGCAGTACGGGTCATTGGACAATGTCCCGTAGATTATACAAATAGGCTTATAGCTGCACACACAGAAACACTGTGCACTGATGCAGGGGAAGGTACAGATCGAATTTCACCCAACAGCCACCTTATCACATCCACAAAACACACACACACACACACACACACACACACACACACACACACACACACACACACACATACACGTTAACATATCATGAAGTGCATAGACAGAAGGCTGTGGCAAACCGGCTGATGGTGAGTCTTCATCGTCAAGGTCAAGGGCAGATGTTGTGCGAGGCGTCTGGCATCTGGAGACGTCTCGATGATATGCAGGACGATCGGTAAACAAAAAAAACGTACCTGATGCAGCAGGTTCAAGGCTTATTAGTGTGTGTGTGTGTGTGTGTGTGTGTGTGTGTGTGTGTGTGTATGCAGACACTGGTGTACCGTTGTGCCAAAGTGTGTAAAAAAAAGTCTTTGTTCTTGAGGGTGGCACCGAAGCCGTAACTGAGCCACCCGCTGATAAGGAATTATGAGCGTTAGTTGAACAGCATATCGAAACATCAGATGTTGTGGTATCGATATTAGTCGAGTAAGTGATAGGATTGAAGCGGTGTTCGGACAGATAGTGTTCAGCTGGACTTTGTAAGTACAATTAAAAGGGTCTCAGATGTTGTCCTGCCCAATCTTGGCCAAATTGCCATATCTGCATTACTCTATAATTGCCTTTGCTTTAAGGGTGCCCCCTGGTGCGGTGTATTCCTCTTAGAGAACCACAGTACCTTCCCTTTTGTCAAATGTTCTTCAAGCAAAGCACATCTTTTCCTTGAGGGAGAACTCAGGTCCGAAAGTTTCTTTGAGCTATTTGAAGAGTTGGGTCCAGTGTTTCTAAAGACAGCGGTGACAGGAGTATTTTTAGCGAGGTCAAAGAGTTGATACTTACTTTAGACTGTCACAGAGGTCAGTCCGGTTAAAACAGGACTCATTCCACTTCCAATTAGAAAACCTGTGACCTGTTAAATTAGATCATTAACGAACCCACGGTCAGATGGGAGAAGGAGCGAGTATAAATGGATTGAGACTTTTCTTATTTCAGCCCTTGATCTTTCCGTTTATTTTTAGAAAAGAACAATTAAATAGATGATGTGACCCATTTCATCAAAGCCACTTAAAGCCTCTATCTTTGGGGAGTCATGATATATATAGAGTTTAACTGTGAACGGTATTTAAGGTTAAACAATTAATCGACAAATGTCCTTTTGTTCTGTCTTGCGCACCATCATTGCAAGTTACTTTATTTTTTACTGGTACTTTTAATGTAAGGTTTAATTACAATTACAGACACTATAGTCTTTACTCTGAAAATAAAAAGTCCACCAATCATTCATACAAGTTCTCAACATATCCGCACCTTTTTATTACATATACTGCTAATTTGTTACATGATGACACTTCCACCAACATTAGATATTTTGGTAAATAGGATTTTTTACTTTCTTGATAAGAGTTTTTTGCATGACTATTACCATTCTTGTTCTTGGCTGGGAAGTCATGGACCTTTAATCCACAAATATGTTAATATTCTTTGGTTAACAAGCACTACAAAAAGTTTACAATTCATACAATATGCCATTATCTCCATAAAAGAGCTCCGTACAGCTTCACACTTTTTCTCAGGCGTTAATCTTTTGTGATGTTCTTAAAGGTTCAAATCAGAAAGAAACTTTGCAAAAATAGAGCATCACTTAAAATTCTTTACCTGTTCTTACTCTAATGTTTCAAAGGTAGGATTACCCAAGGCGAGTGATAGGTTCTCGGCTCCCAGTGCAACTCAAGAGAACATTTGGAATAAGAAAAACGTATACAGCCTATATGCAAGGAAGTTATCTTGGAATGGCTCACGATAATGTGGACTAACGAAGTGTCAATGGTCAGATTGAATTGCATTATCAACCCGTGCAAAGCAGCATTCGTTATGCACAATATCCATCAATCCCCCCCCGAGTGTCACATCCAGCCTCCTGACCCTCAGGAAGAAGGCCAGGGGAAGTTTTCCTTCCATTTATCGCTTCATACACTTTCTGTACGCCTTTTGTCTGACCTTTATTTTCAATTCCCTGACTCTACATTTAATTTAAGCCGCATTCCTTATCCCATCACCCATACTCTCTTTTCCCTGGTGCAATCTCTGCATTATCGCCTACTTTGCTCTGCTCGGCTTTGGGTTGAATGATCCCAACAGAGTGTTGGTCTGAAAAAGCGAAAGCTATTCATGCTATCTGACTCTACTTCATGCAGAGAAAAATGGGGGGACAGGAGGGAACGTACAGAAGCAAGTGATACCCAACTAATATAGTGTTGTAGTCTTATAACATTCTCAAACTCACATTAGACGTTTAATTTGAAAAGAATCTATGCTGCAGAATCAGACATCTTATCTATTCTACACTTCATGCTTTCTTCACATCCTTGCACCTACATTACCCACAATGCAACTGAATCGTTAGCAGTTTTTGTTGGAGATTTTGGGTCTGTATATTAGTATAGCATAATGTAACCTCAAGCTGATATTTTTTAGCATATATATTTGAGACTTGTAAAGAAACTTAAAGTGCCAGTATTTTACCAACCTAGCGCCTACATTACCCACAATGCAACTGAACTGCCAACAGTTCTATCTGAGATATGGGTGTATTATGTTAGTATCGCATGATGCATCCTGAAACAAAGATTTTTTTTGTATATTCCTTTGTCTTACTTCCCAATTCTTGTAAAGAGACGTAAATCCCAAAACAAGTGGATTTTCCAATTTACTTCAACTTGACTTGTCAGAAAAACACATACTTTGCAAAAAAAAATCCAGATTTTTGTTTTCAGCATTGCCATTTTATGCATTAACATTCTGAAAATGACTTCTCTACAAAGTGAAGAAACCATAGCTTCATACAGTTTTAGTGGAGGAGTCTGCCATTACTATTCTGGATTCAAATTGATGTCTTTGGATACCTTTTGGATACCTGACCATCATTTCAATTAAGAATTAGTACACAGAACGCATTTGCGAATACTAACACACTAAAAAGTTCTGTGTAAAAGTCCCTTCCTCATTGTTTTATATCAATATGGAACACTAAGGCTCTATAACTCGGAAACACAGACAAGAAAATGATTGAACTTGTGTTGTATTTCTCTGTGGGGCTGTAAGCAATAAAAAACATCTCAAGGGTTCAAATACTGTGATGTTTTCATTCAGAATTCATATCGGTGATCTGATCCAGCACGATAAAATAAAGCCGGCAGCTGAAGCGACACTCAGTTACAATGTTTTCCCCATAATGCGCTCCATCATGAGTCCCATTCACTTTAATGGCATTTTCAATCTGGTTTTAACACTTTAGACGTTAGGTTGGAGAAAGGTTTTCATGAGGTTTTAATATTGCTATGTAGGAAAGACTTTTGTAGCGAACCTTTTGTCACTAGAAATACACATTACGTTACATGAACAGAAGATCTATGCTCATAGAGGTGGTATATTTTTGGCAAACCATTTAGTCATAGTTCAGTCAGACAACTCACGTGTTTCTTAATATGTTTATTATAAGCAGCATATAGTTCGAGTTTGGCGTCTAGGCTCGGGCCTCATCACTCCACAGATTTACAAAGAACATTGAGTGATGATTAGATAACTATCCCCCGAGCCTACAGGTGGAAGCTGGGTTGGAAATTGGGGGGGAAGCTGGGCTGGAAGCTGGGGTGGTGGTGGGGCAGGCGAGCAGCAGCAGCATGAAACACAGCAGCAGGAACATGAACGCAGAAATAGCAAGTGAACACAGCAGTGGCAGCAGCAGCATAGCGAGGCAGAGGCAGGAAGACCTGGCAGCTTAAATAGAGCGGCATGTTTAGGAGAATGTGTTTGGTTGGTTGTAAGAGGGACGAGGTGCGTCACGTGTTAATGTATCATTGGTGCTCGAGTTGACTGCCTGAACTAGCTCGCAGGCTTCGCCCCATAAGTATGCAGGACTCTAACTCACATCCTCCCCTGAAGATATACCTTGGGTACACTTGGTCTTTTCTATCTTTACCTTATGAATGAGTGCACATTCATTCCTTCTTGTGCATATTCCATCCTTACCCACTTGCCCTCCACCGATTTGCCATCCTGCTTCCTTTCTCTTGCTTTGTGAGACGGCTGACCCTCGCACACCAGCCTGGGGCGATTCCTCAGAGTGTGGAGCGAGTGTCAGGATGAACATGAGAGGCTGAGAGGGAGAGGTTGTGAAGCGAGTGTCTTTGGGTGTGAGCAGTCAGAGGTACTTCTACTTGAGTAAAGGATGCGTGTACTTTTGCCATCTCTGGTTGTGTAAATGTAGAACCCTTCTTGAAGCGAGTGTCTTTGTGTGTGAGCAGTCAGCTACTACTGCTGTTAGGGTTTTCTCTGCTGCAAGGTCAATAGCGCTCTTCTACCCCCCCCCTCCTCCTCCTCCTCCTCCTCCTCCTCCTCCTCCTCCTCCTCCTCCTCCCATCGCTCTCTCACTGCGGGAGCTGCTGTCAGTGACAAGAGGGTGTCAGCTGCTGCTGCTGAACAGGCATCACTGCCGGGGTTAGAGATGCAGGCCAGCGCACACATACTGGCAGAAACTGGCATTCATGTGCACACTTATGCATGCAGGCCAGCGTTGCTCAATTGCGCTGATGCAGTTTCGCTCAGTACGCCACCAGCGCTGAGAAAAAGCGCATTCATGGGTGCTTGGGTTGATGCGTGGATTTCCATCCCACGTACTCTTCTACTCTGCTACACACATCATTATCCAACTGTGAGGAAACACACTCTATGTTCAGACAATTCAAAGCATCCACCAGCGCAGTCAAGTTGCGTGTCAATATACAATGTTTAATGATGAAGAAAATTAGATGGATGCATTTTACTCGAATGCCTAATTGCAATCAGATGCAGAAATGAGAATTATAATTAAGACATTAAGTGGATCAGCATTCTCTCCATTCACTCAAGGTCAAACTTGCCTCTTAAAGAAGGAGAAACAGATCTGCTAACGATGAAGACAAACGCCCCCCGGACCTTATGTCCAATGAATTTAAACAACTTCAAACTGTGACTTTAACAACCCCTCCTCTCCTCGCTGCCTTTTCTCCCCCCCCCCCATGCGCTTTCCTCTCGCATCACAGACGTGGTCCAGAATACAAATTGTGTTTTCCTTTCTTTTTTTTGGGAAGCCCATAATGCTGTAGGCCAGCAGAGAATGGGAGACGGGAGCGAATGCGTCCCACCAAAGAGAACAGGGAGGCGACAATGAGGCGGTAAAGCTGCTCCACAGACAAAAAGGCGAGATGAGGTAGAAATAGAGACAGGGCGGCAATATATAAAGACGGATGGAAGACACCGGGAGAAAACATACAAAGACAAAATGATGACAAAGGAGCCTGTAAAGGACGGGCTGTTGAATAGCCTTCAAAGACCTAGTTCATTATTTGTTCAAAGCATACAATGTCTTCCCATAATAATTGCCAAAATCTGCATTATGCTGCAGAATGGGGTGTTGGTTCTCAGTGGTATCGACGGTATAAGTGACCCTTTCATATAACACCAAGTCCTTTGATTCCATATTTAGATCTGAAGTATCGATCGCTGGATCTATGACTTATTCCCTGTAACATAACACAACCCTTATTCACTGAGTCGGCACTTCAGATGTTCAGAGTGTGCTGCAAGACATTTAAACTTCAATATGTAGCAATACCTAGAGAACTATAGCAAGAATCTCTGAAATAATAATTTGTTGAGCCCTGCTTTGATCTGAGAATTGTTTTATCTTTGAAAACTTTGAGCTCTTCCATTTTAAACTAGATTTATACTTGTTGCAATACATTTGAACTGAGTCCCACCACAGACATCAATGAGATAGGTTTGGATTTATAGTACTTCTACATAACATTAAGCCGTCAGTGGCTCTTTTTCTGCTGTAACAACGTAAATGTCCCCTCTCTGGGACTAATAAAGGTATTCTGATTCTGATAGTACGTGATTAAGTCGTATTGTGCTATTCTCTTAACAGTAATTGTTTAAAAGCTGGAACTGCATCCAAGTCGTTTCTATTTTTGCGTTGTAGCTCACATCAGCTAAAGGCCTGGCATATGGTGCAAACCCTGCAATCAAATGGGCACGATTCACGAAGCCCACTTTCTCACAATCGAAAAATGTAGCATTTCAGAGATAAAGTATTTGCACTTGAGGAAACAATGGTGCAGTGCAGACGAGTTCTGCTTTGACCTTGTTTACAGGACTCTTTGAATGTTTTCACAAAAATGTACCATTACTCTTCTTTAGGAACAGAGACATCAATATGCCCTCAGTCCTGCTACATAAACCATCATTGCCAATACCCAGACCACTAATGTCGTTGAATTGAAGTTTTTTTTAATGCAAAAGGGACTTTTTTTTTTGTTGAAATAATGGGAAAAACTGTTTTTTAAAAAGCTTTAGTCCCTTGGTATGGAGGGACTAAGGCTCAAAATATACTGTATCTTATGTTTGGTGATGAAAAATCGAACTCCTTGGTGGTAAAAATGTGTTCTTCAGTGACTTAAACTGAACTTGAATGGAAGGTGAGTGTATGTACTGTGTGTAAACACAACTGCGTATTTGTGCAAGGCATGGAGGCATCAGTATGACTGGATGAGTGGAAAGCAGGTCACCAAATACCGTCTGTTCCTCCATGACAACCACAAGTCTTGTGATATACTTACAGTGGCAGCAAGGCGCTTCCCCTAACCGGGCACTGTTGTCTTGTGCCCCTCACAGACAGCAGGCAGTGAGTCAGACCTCAGAGTCCATCAGCTCTTATTAAAATCAAAGGAAACGGAGCTGTCTGCCACTCTGTCCGCTGGATGGGAGGGTAAATACTGTCAATGCTCCACTCACGATGGCCCGCTGCAAAAACATTAGAGGAAACAAAACTGGAGCGGGTGGGCGTGGGCTGGCATCAAAAGGCCAGGGGTGTATTTTGTTTATGTGTGATTGCGGGCGCCAAGTAATAAAAGAGCCATGTGACTTTCTGTGACCCCATTTCACACTGTTTTTTAGTGTGGCATCGCCCCACGTGTCCCACTAGTACCATACGCACACACACACACACACACACACACGATCAATGTCTGTCTCATTTGATTTGGTCTTCTCCCTAAACAAAGCCTTGCCAAACTGGAATCCATCACTTTAAAGCAGCTGAGGGAAAATACACGTCCTTACATTACATTACATGTCACTTGTTCGACGCTTTTATCCAAAGCGACTTACATTCATTCAGCACTGTGGGCAATCCCCAGAGGAGCAATTTGGGGTGAAGTGCCTTGCCCAGGGACACAACGACATGCTGACTGCAGTGGGACTCGAACTTGCTATCCCCTGATTCTAAGTTCAGCGCACTATTCCACTGAGCCACAGCCTCCCCCGTACATCACTGCTGTGAGCCAGCAATGCGTGACGAGGACTGCAGTATTTTCGGCTGGGGAGACACCCCGGCTAACAAACACACACACACACACACACACACACACACACACACACACACACACACACACACACACACACACACACACACACACACACACACACACACACAGCCGCACAATGAAAAATAACACTTTTCAATGTGTCTTACAGCTATGAGTGTAAAACCGGAGAGGAAATAGACATTAAAGGTGAATATCTGCAGCCGTACGTGATGTTACTGTAAAGATGCATCTTTGCATTAATCCCTGAATGTCAAAGACTATATTATAGGTGAAGCTTTTCATTTCAGGATGTGTGTGTTTTAGCTGCTCCAGTGTCTGTGACCAAGCTGCAACCTCCATGGCAAAAAAGTTAGCCAATATGGAAGTGCCTTAAACATCCGTTCTAACGGCCAGTAAATGGCACCTCCGATGGTTGCAAAAATAAGTCAAATTGAATAGAGGTCTATGATTAAAGGACCCCACATTTCTCTTGATTTGTTACCTTAGTGACTGCAAAATGCCTAACTCAAGGCTTTAAAACAGCTGACGGTGACACAGATCACAGAGAACACTTAAAAACACACATTTCACTATCAAACTCAAGGACATGTGTATCATATGAATTGTGTTGGTGAAGCAAGAACAAGCCGTCACATCCTGCTCTCAACCAGCGCATTTTAGACTCAATATTCAAACCCGAGTAAGATGCAAGGTTGATTGGCTCCTTTTACTTGCGGTTGGTTTAGGTATGTTAACCGTAATATACTGAATGTGTTAGCCCCTTGAAACACTTGCATGCTGTCCAGGATAAAGCCAATGTTGAATACGAATTGGTTGCATCCCCCACGCGACCATCAAATGGATAAAGCAAGTACAAAAGGTGAATAAAACCAAACTCTGTAAAACTGTTTTATTGTCTACTAAACAACAATATAAAAAGAGTTTTCAAATGTTGGGGGCAGGCCGAATGCAGTCGATCAATAATTTAAAGAACCCCGATTATGCTTTTGGGGGTTTTCCTTTCATGTAGTATGTTATAGGTTTGTGTGCATGTAAATGGTCTGCAAAGGCTACAATAAGAGTTTCAAAACAGATCTTCTCTTCCACAAAAACAGTTTTGCCTAAAAAAGAATACTGCTGGTTCTGTGGTATTTCACATATCATGCCTGCAGTGCGGCATCAATTGAAACGGGTCAAATGATGCGCGTCAATTTTTCAGTGCATTTGAGGCTTTATTCCATAAAAAGTCGTTTCTCAACCTTGACTGGCTAAACATCCCAAGCTCATCCTCTTTCTGCTTGGTTGAGCTACAATAGAGCCGATCTCATTTTGTTTCTTTTCATTCAAACATGTTGGAATTTCACAAGTGTTCTTGACCCCAGAGAAATTGGTTCATGCTACGACACAAAGAAAGTCGTCTTGTCTCGTGTTGACAGCTAGTGAACTACATTTTTCTCAGAAATACAAAATAATTAGCCATATAATCTTATACGCTTGACACAGACTTTGTAAAACTATTATGCAGCTAATGTTGGACGGGATAAATAAGAGATTTAATTGAATATGTGTGCATTGTTTAGCTACATTCCACAATCCTTTTTATCTACTTTGCACGACTGGACTGATTAACAATGGAGCTATTTCCATTTTGTGATAAATGCAGGCAACTCATAAATCTGTCCCTCAAGTCACACAAATATCAATACGAAAAGTTATTCATTCAGAAATTCTCCTCGGCTTTGCAAATGTCGCACTGATTACCACCGTGAAAGATGACTTCCATTCAGAAACTCCCATTGAGATAACTATAATTCTTCATCTTTACAAACAAGCTATAATAGTCATTTCTACAGCTCATTGAGCCTAGGAGCAAAATGATGATGGTGAAGTCTTGAAAACCATTGATGTTTTAATCGCCTAGATGAATTAATCCATTTGGAATGAGGAAAATAGCGAGAAAAGGAGAGGAGGAGAGAGTAATGGCTTGGAAGAGGACCCAGTGGACGAGGAGATGGCATGGAGTATACATTTGTCACATGAAGACTCAAAAGGACTGGACCGCGCGTATTTGTGTGTTCTGTGTGTGTGCTTATCGCCGTGTATTTGCATATTTATGTGAATCATTGACGGCCTTAACACAGTATATTAAACTAGCCCATCTATTAGTCACAATGGACATCACTGTTGTCCAAATCAGGCATTATAGCAATAGCTTACTGGCAAAACATGACAGATAATTTTCTTGGAACGGGGAAAGAAACAAAAATGCTGGCAGCTCAGTGTTTGTGTGTGTGCTTGTGTGTGTGTGTGTGTGTGTGTGTGTGTGTGTCTGTGTGTGTGTGTGTGTGTGTGTGTGTGTGTTTTTGTCCTGTGGTAATCATTCAATGCACCACACCTGGAGCATAGGAGCCCCTCTGCTGCGGCCAAATGATCCTGCCAGTGCGTTGAAGGGACACAGGAATGGAGGATAATAAATAAATGGGATGGGGGGAGATCAAGGACTTAAGGGAGAGAGAATGGGGGAGGCAAAATGTGCCAGGAGAGAGGATAATGTGACTACATAGATGTGTGTTGCTAAGAGAAAGTAAAGCACGGTAAATAAATATAATATATAAAACATTTACGAAGAATTGTTGTGTGAGACGCTGACATTTTAGCAACGTTTGAATTTTTTGGGGCATTTTGCCATTCGAGAAATTATTATTAAGAGAGACTCTTTTGAAGAATTTCCAAGGGACTGGTCCCCTAAAACATATTACATGGAAGTGGAATTTCAACAGGTGCAGTGATGATGTATGGGATTTTCCAGGAAATAAGACAATTGTCAATGTTTAGTTCAGCAGGATAATCTCGATATATTAACATCACGTTTATGATTTCCCCCCGGAAGTAAAAGGCTAGTTTTAGGCTATAAAGAAACTAAATCACAGTCACATGACTTCATGTCACCACCGCTAACCTTCCACATAATGGCGTTAAGAAGTCTCAATTAGCCACTTGTTAGCAACCGCAGTTCGTGACACATAGAAGATTTGGTATTCCTTCAGTGGGGTATACATCAGACATATTTTAAACAATAGAACAAAACGTGAACATCTCTTAAACTTGTGTTAACCTCAGACCTTATTTCAGGCCAGAAACATATTTTTAAAAACATTAGCTTTGAGACCAGGGAACAAGAGTGATAAAATGCTGAGTCATATCTGGGTTTAATGACTCATTCCTGCACCACGTATAAGTACGCAAGGTTGTGACTACGCCATTTTCTTCCTGTGTTTTTTTGGTCTGTTTTATCTTAAGTGTAGATATTGTATTATACTGTATTATCTCAATGCAGCTGAGCGAGTGAACGAGAGAGAGTCAGGGAGGACAGCCAAATGAGAGTGAGGAGATGGATGGAGAGGCAGCGAGATGAGTGTGTTAATTCGGGGTTGCAGGGACACATTGTGCAGCTTGAAGAGGATGAACGAGCCACACAGACAAACAAGGGGAATCAAAAATTAGAGTAGAGGTTGAGGCAAAACTGTAATCCAAAGACGACGAAAAAGCGACATTCGAAGGGAAGCGTTGAGTTGCCTTTCAGTTTTCAGTCTGGCTTCAGTCCCAATGTGTAATTTAAGAGCGCTTCTCTTTGAAAGGTGCTCTAACATCAGCCTGGCATTAAATGGATAAAAGTTAGCTCCAAGGACACCGCTGCCTCACAAACTCATTCACCCTATAAAGCATCTTTCAAATGTAGGTGCTCGAAGACAGGCTGACGCAGTGTGTAATCATTATGCTGTTACTCTGAAGGCATCATAGTTTTTTTTGAGGTCGGTTCTTTTACCGTGGAGTGAAGTGGAAATGCAAAACACAAGGTTAAAGTAGCAGTGAGTTTTTAAAAGGACATGGGCCTCATTCAAGAGCTTTTTCATTCCAAATCTCCCCTAATTTTCTTGTGAAACTAGTACAGAGCTGGTTTCTGGAGAGACTCTTGAGATTGGATAATTAGCATTATAATGGATGAAGACATCTTTAGCAGTGTCAGTGTATCAGAGCAGTGATTTACTTTGACAAAAAAAGGGAGTAGCTTAACAAGAAGGTACTATAATATAAAAAAGAAGAGGATCAAGGGGATTAGAGATGAACTTGTGTTGCATTATAGTATATTTTAACAGTAGATGATGTTTCTGCAGGCGTTTCAGACGAGGATGATCTGGCCTTCATAAGGATTTTGAGGAAGCTGTCAGTGATATACTCTGTGGTGATATTTCTTTTAAATGGATTAGGCTCCAGTGGAATAACAATGCACTCAGCACTGTAATGATGACTGCCAATTAAGTCACTTTTAGACTGAATGCAAAAACGTTTTATTGTGTTGTTTTATTTGCCGTGCCAAGGACACATTTCCATTTGATGTAAATGTAATGGACAATAATGGAATCTGAATTAGATAAGAACCAATCTGTACGTATAATAGACTGTACAAAATATAGTGACTCCACCCATAGGTTTCTAAAGAGCCATTATGAAGATCAAAATGGGCGGCTAACTCCCGGCTAATCCTAAAAGGGTCGATATTCAGTACTAGCATTGATAACACTCTGTTAACACTTTACGGTATAAGGGCAGGTGAGGGGCTTTGGGCTAACTGCAGCACATGACAAAGAATTGGAGTTTTCCTGCCAAAAAAGCTGCTTTAAGAAGAACTTCACCTTCAATTTTTTTTTTTTTAACTGAAGGTACTGTTCGTGTTTCATTTCCTGTATTTGGTCAAACATTTGTAGGGTATGAGGAAAAATAAGGTAAATCGAAAAGTTGCTTTAAAATGTAGATCTTTAAATTTAGCAGGATAAATCAATCACCATACTTTTATTTACTATTTAACTGGGGTATTGCATTTGTCTAATTTGTGGACTTTGTTCCACGTTTCTTATTCTACATTTCAATGCTTGATGAATACTTGAAATGAGGCATTCAGTTGCTATTTGAGATGCAAGGTAACGCCTGCCTATTGAAGCACAGCATCTGATCTAGACTCTTCTCACCTGAATAGAGAATTGCTCGATGATGAAATGAGAGAATTAGAAAAGCCATCATGGACCTTGATGCAGCTGACTGTTGGCAGCACCCTGCTGAGAGAAACAGAAAATGACAGATGTTTCCCCCACAAGGACAGAGAGAAATAAAGAGCACATTCCAATAGCCTCGCCATCATATGCGACCTTGACAAGAAAAAAGAGAAAACATGGGGTGAAAGAAAAATAAATAAAGAGGACACAAGTCAATTTAACGATGCTCTTATATGGAAACATCACCTCTGGATGTTTTTGCTTTCGTAATGAACCACGGTTGGAACTGTGGGGACAGCAACGTTACTCAAAATGACGGTAGCACTGATCAAGGTTTTCTGAAACTTCCAAGTCTGTTCACATTTTATTTCCCATGAACCAGTCTTTAAACCCTGCCAGAGCCCAAGCTGTGTTCGTCTTTACTTTCTGGCCACAGCTGACGTTAAATTGACCGGATTTCTTTCTGCGTATTGATACGACTGCACATAGTTCCTAAATCAGAGCGTCCTTTGCAGCGTTCTGCTATCAGGAAATAGCACACCGCTAAATGTTCACATAGACCAATAATTCAACAATAACATTTGAAAGTGGTGAATATTTCCTTTCCCCCAACTTTCGATTTCTGCTCATCGTCTCCTTCCATCATGCCTCTTCTTATTACTCCCCCTGTCTGTCCCGCTGTCTCCCTCTCCCTCCCCAGCCTCCACCCTCCCCTCTCACCTGCCTCACCTGTCACCTCTAATTCCCCATCAGCAGCCGTTAATCGCATGCTACTACTACTACAACCAACATCCATTGTGTGCGGCTAAGAATGATGACATTTAAGAGATTAAAAAAAAAGTATGAGATGCTAAAAATTGTTGCCAAGCTGGCGGGGAAGAAAGACAAACCTCTGTAAAATGAATAATAAAACAAAGTCTTGAGTGGGGATTTTGTGAAATCCCTTCACTCAAACAAACCTCCTCTTTCTGCCATTCACTCCCTTTGTTTCCTGATCTTTCTCTCTGACACTTATCATCTTATCGGATCTTTGTGTTCTGCGAGATGACAGAAGTGAAGAGTTAAGAATCTTTGGAGTACTCTGAAGGATGTAGGAAGCACTTTATGCCCTGCAGCTATGTGTGTGCTGCTCCTACACACACACACACACACACCACACACACACACACACACACACACACACACACACACCACACACACACACACACACACACACACACACACACACATGACATGCTGACACGCAGTAGTAAGCTTTGATGCAGCCCGTTGAGCGCTGACTCCCGTGGGAACAGCCTCTACCCTTCAGGTGGCAACAACAAAGGTCAAAGTATTGATCATTATTCATTCTCACGAGCTCTGGGTTAGAGTTTCTTTTTTCTTATCCCCTCTGACACACACACACACACACACACACACACACACACACGCACACACACGTTTCCTCCACAGAGCTTGTCGGTCAGGGGAAGGACTGGAGTGTGATGTTGCGGAGATCTGCTGACGGAAAACACTCCCTCCTACGATGTAGTTGCACTTTAGGCTATGCAGTAATGGATAGTGATCATTTTTATGCCTACACATAAAACATGCACTAACAAATCCCACTCACATGTATGAATATGTTCATGCCTACACAAACACATAAACACTGACAACATATATAATGTCCATTATGTAATGCTTCCCTGAAGCAGGTTAATGCATGTTAACATTGTGAGGTCAGAACAGTAACAGATGGTCCTTGTGTTAGTGGTTATTATAACTGTGTGTGTATAGTAGCATTTATGCGTGGTACTGTCATGTAGCGGGTACAAACGGACGGGCGTGCCGAATGTGTGGGAGAGCTTGTGCTCTGATTTTAATGTGAAACCTTTTTTTCTCGTTATTTTCTGTAATATTTGTATCACCTGAAATAGCATAAACTTTGATAACATTTTTAAAATAGTTTTTAAAGAAGCAAAGAAATAATTTGCATCGAACATACGATCATTAGTAAAACAAATCAAATATAACGTTTATTTGTTGAACAAATGGGTCCTCACAGCCACTGTAGCAAATGGTGGTCCCCTCTTTGATAGGTAGACAGGTAGACACAGCTCAATGATGCAAGTACCTTTCGTATCCTTTCTTTGTCTTACAAATAATAAACTGGATACGTTTTATATTCACAAAACATAACTCGTTTCATTAAATATTTTGTGTTCACCGGCAAACTTGTTTCATAGGTACTTTAAACTTTTCTTAAGCCGTACAATATTAGTAACATCAACACTTACCAATTTGTATAGGAATATGAACTTTAGAGCCATTGTTTAAATGTAGACTTGATTTATTTGGACATTAACATACTGTACTTACCAAGATAATATAAGCCAACTTGGAGAGGGAACCGTGAGAGCGAGTCCTTCTTCTTAAGATTGATTACGCCTGTTTCCAGAGAAGTCATGATTGATGCAGTTTGTTCAAAGGCTTTGGGACCCATCTCAAAAACTGCTCAATTATAAAGTAACTACACTCTGCTACTATCTCCTGCATGAAATGCACCTCAGCTAGTTGTGAGTGAACTTGCTTTAATCCAGGAATTAAAATGAATCCAATTTCTCTTTTTGCTGGGCATACAAATTAAACATGGGTGACGAGTTCCCCTTTACAATATGAGATAAGAAGACTTTGCATTTCTGGACTGCACAGGGGGAAAGAAATTCCATCACTCCCATGACTTCATTATACCGTCTTTAATGTTAATGCTAATGCTTTCACTGACAGCACAAATGGCTTGGTGTGCAGGTTGAGTGAATGCTCTCTTATCTACTAAGATCAGAACGTGGATGTAGCTGTGCATTTAATAAGTCTAACAAGTCAAGCCACTGTGGGACATTAGCAGGCAGTGGATCGATGCACACGAGATGCCAGTGCATTAACTTGACTTCATTATAGTCTCTATAGTGAAAAACCCAACCTTTTCCCTCTCTGTAACCCACACACACAGCGTATTAAACACACCTAGCTAACATAAATGGAGTTAGCCATAAAATCCTACTTTTAAAACTCAGTTCTAGAGAGATGTTGGTTCAATACTTTGTTTATTTTTGAGGCTAGAGTTTGTGGTACAGTTGAATTGAAATGCCACCATGGCTAGTGTGACCACAACGTTCTGTATCTTTTTTGGAGAAACCATTAAAATGCTAAAAACTATCCTCTTAAGCAACAATAGCCAGGTTTCCATCAAAATATATCGCACATTTTAACCATATTAGCTTCAAACGAAACTATGAATGAATGTTTGTTTCCATCCACTATCATTAAGCAAATAAATAGGATTTCTTATCAAGATAACCAGCTAATTCTTTTTTTTTCGTTAACTCAACTTTTTAACCACATTCAAGTGTAGATACCATTTGCATTATTTCCGACAACCCTACCTAGCTAGCAGGATGGTAGCATAGTTTGCGTTGTTAAACTAGTACTAACTAAACATAGTGTTAACTGAATGCACACACAAAGCAACACTCATACTGAAGACATGTTCATTCACATTAGGACAAGTATGCACACACTATGTTCATAAATGGGCTCAGAATAAACTGAAGACACGCTTCCACACACACACACACACACACACACACACACACACACACACACACACACACACACACCACACACAACCGTCATTCCCTAATTGCTTTAATGGTCGTTTAATTGATCAATGGATATTATAATAGAGGTCCCTCCTCTCTGCATTACAAATTGGCAGTGTTGTCCTGAGGAATTTTACACCCCAGTGACTCCTTCACTTAAATTAGATTTCAACTGCAATGCGGCTGGCTTTCACATCACAGTGTTAGCCAGTTAGCATTGTGTGTGTTAATGGTCCTTCCACTTAGGAATGACTCTTAAACCTTTACTGCCCACAGACATCTGCAGAATGAGAGAGCAGAGCAGGTGCTGTTTTCCACGAATCCGCTGGCATTGTCATCGCACTAATGTTTTTATAATGTGCAGCATTTAGTAGCGTGGTGGCACCGAGTCGCCCTTGGATTAACAAAAGGAACACATGAGCGTCAGGCAATGTTAGGGAATGTTGTTATCATAATGTGCAGATGTGCTGCTGGTGTGACTCAAGTTTCAGAGGATTTAAGGAGGGAATAATCTTGAGAGACACTGGCGATTTGCTGTAATTTGATATACTTAAATGCTCACAGCCTACACATTTATAATAGCAAACACATTTCAATGTACACACCAACGTCAAGGTCAAACACAGTGGTTCATTTTTAGAATATGCACGTGGGTAGCATGTGTTTAGGTCCACTGTATATGTGCACGTATGCATACTTACATGTATAATTTGTGTGTTTGCATCTGAGAGTAGCTCCAGGGTTACATGTGTGCAGAAGGGTGTGAGTGTGTTTATGAGCATTTCATCCCCTCATTTATTTGAATGCTGGTAAACTCCATGATTGATAGTTTCTTGTAGATATAAAGGATTGAAACACAACATCTTTAAGCTGCATTTACTGCTATATGTCAATTCAGATCCTAATGTATACAGTAAAAGTATGATGGTCTGTATGAACCATGATTCAACATTAGAATCTGTGACCCACCTGTCCCATTATGTTTGCACATTTAGCATCTGAATTATGATATAAATACGATATATGAATATGAAATTAGAATTAGAATCGGAGGGATGAAACCCCTCTTTAATTGTCACACATGCAGAGCACAAAGCACACACAGAGAAATGTGTGCTCTGCATTTAACCCATCCTAGTACCAGGATTCTAGTACCAGGAGCAGTGGGCAGCTATTGTACAGCGCCCGGGGAAGCATGATCTATCTCATAAGTTATAATATACATTATTTATGCTTTCATTTCTGTAAAAAGAGAGGTAATTGTGATAAGTTGCTATAATTTCAGTTCAATGTTTTACTTTATTTGATAGATTTTAAACAAGGTGTGTTAACATGACACAAACCTTTAATTAGGCACACCTGTTGTTCCTGTGCAATCAAGGAAATTAAACACAGGTGTGCCTAATTATGCCTCTCAGCAGGGAGAGGCGGGGCTCTGTTAAGATGTAGGAAGATAGGTGAGATAGTTTTGCAGTATGTTACATTTTACAATATGTTCATGTGTATTGAAAGGAGCCCAATATATTGATATGTCCAAATAACTTAGTGATCCAAGTGGTATGATAGTATATTCATTTTTCTTTGGGATTTGGATGCTTGCTCAGTCTGGCTCACCCTACACTTACCTGTGCAGATGGTATGTTCCAGTTAGGTAAAGCTGAGAGGGTAACATGCAATTCACTGGAGTAAGAGCGGAAAAGGATTCGGTAGCTTGCTGTGAGGCTGCATCTTTATTTTATTTAGTGATATTTTGCTTCCCTCTATTACGATTAGAACATTTGGGACTTGACGTACCCAGGTTTCACTGCTCTCTGTTTTGAACAAATGGCACTTTTTTCCCCTTCAACTGCTTCTAAGTTGACAAAATGTCCAACATGGCACCTCACAAAACTCCTTTCACGTCTACTAACTCTCAAATGTCAACCATTCAAGATGCAGTTTATGTCCAGACATATTTAAAATATATAGTCAAGACATGAGTTATCACTATATTGACATCGTTATTTCCAATGATATATATTCCCCCCAAAAGTGCCTTCTTTCAAACTTTTTTTTTTTTCCCTTTCCTCTCCTCTCCTTCGCTGTGTGTCTTTGAATACACTCTCACAACACATTGCTGAACCTCATATTGCTTCTGAAGTCACTCTCCACACCTGTTGCCGAGGTTCACACTGTTCTGTCAGCCAAGGCCGCAACAGATACTGTGTGAATAACACAATCACCGCCTCATCTCTCATCTAGATCCTGCACTTCACACACTATGTGTTTGTCCAACTGTACGTGTCAACACCCTTGTGCTTCATATAATTCGATTGGGAATATCTGATACAGTATATGTTTCCAAGATGTCCGTGCATCTGTTTGTTACTATATATATGTATATGTGTGTGTGTATCAGTTTCAGATGGTGTTGTCATGTTGTTATAGTTGTCTACTTATCTATTATATTTTCTTATGTAAAGTATAGCAGTAAAACAAGATTTTTCAAACGACTACTGCAGGCTCTGGATATAAATGAATTTTGTGTGTGCAAAATGTTTCACTAGAAGCCCGTCAGTCCAACGATCATCCGGTCATGGTTGAGTGCAGCAGCACGTCAGGCTGTTGCACGAAGAAAGTAATCCAGCTGTGGTTCCAGCCCTCAGATATAAGGCAGCAAGGCCAGAGGCTGCACAATCGGCCTTTCGGCTTCCCTCCCTGAGTCCAAATCCATTCTTGCCGTTAACTTAACTTCAGGGTTGCTACAACAGAATAAGTGTTGGCTGATGCAAGTAGCTAGATACTGCTCGATCCAAAAAGGGAAACCTCAATCTGAAAAAAGGAAATATGGGAAAGAACAATTTACGAGTTTCATCCCATGAATGTATAAAGAGAACTGGCTACAGTGTTGAATGCATGGCCTGGTTCATTCCTTCAAAAGTTCCTCAGTGAAGCCAAACTTGCCTTAATCTCGATTTCCCAAATTTGGATCTGGGCTGATAGAGCATGCCAATTGCATTTTACTCAAGCCCCGTCTACAATCTGCTTTGTCACATCCAGTCTCAGCTCAGTTAAATGAATGGAGAGGCAGACTTTAAGAACTTAATTATTTAAATAAGCGTTATATTTTCGCATTGGGTGGTTGATTTAGCTAAAAAAACAACAACTATACGCTGATTGTAAGGAGTCTCTTCTCCGATGTAATTCAAATGGAAAAGGTATTTTTGGGCCCGATGACATCATGTAAATGACACTGAAGTTGTAATACCAGCGTTTGGCCACTACAAAAAATAGTTCCATTGTCCGTCTCACTTCCTGATGGTTTGATTGGAAAGAAGTTCACAATTTGAACATAATAAATGTGTTTCTAATATGCTACTGCACAAATCAATCTATGATTTGACTGCTAGTTCCTCACTCATTCATGTACAATACAGTGGTTGAGAATTCATAATTAAATGCATTCACCATTAACCAAAAACATTACAGAACATGTTTTTTTAGCATATTAATGCACAACACCGCAAATGGCCAAAAAGAGTCACTAATGGCTTTAGGTGTGTTCAATAATATTTCCAGCTGAAAGCACATCGTTTAGATAGGATATTTAATTGGAAACCCAAAGGATTATCTGGTTGATTTGATCTGTCTGCTAGTGCTTCACTAGAGTCTAACATGTATCATCTAGTTTCACCAAATTCCAAGATATCAACAGAACAGAAACAAAAGTACGGTGTACAATTTTAATTCCCTTAAATGACAAACTCTCTCTCGACATGACGTTAACATTTGAAGTGTGAGGTCGCTAGCCTCAGCCTGCTAAGCCAGCAGCAAGACAACCTTATCGACACACAGATGATGGCAGGGGAGATAAAGTGATATAGATTAAAGTTATAAACCTGCTGTTGATGACAACCTTGAAACTTGAAGACTCGAATAGTTCAACACTGACCTGAGACCTCATATACCAGAGCAATGCATAGCGAAATGCCTGACACTCTACTGTCATCATACATCTTCCTCCATAAATCACATTGAACAAATCTTCTTTCACCCCTATGCTGCCTTTTGCCTTCTCTCTTTCTCATTGGTATTTCCTATCTTCCGAGGCATCATTCCTCTTTGTGAGTACGGACAGGTCAATCAGTCTTCTGTCCTCCACGTGTCTTGGTATCTCTCTACAGGCCCTGCAGAAACGACTGTTCCTTTGCATCTAAATAATCAAATTATATAGTGTAAGCCGAGGTATACGTCTACACTGCAATAATGCCTGATCTTGCCGAGCAGCGTTTCCGCCAGGGGGGCGTCTTGCCGTCATTTGACAAAAAAATAAATAATTCCAGAGAATATCGAGAGTTTTTATCGCTTGAAATGAGGAAAAGGAAAAAGGACAGGGACATCCCTCTGTTGGAGGGGCAAAGGAGTCTGGTGGGATTCTTTTCGCCGCCAGCAAAGCGTGTTCCTGTGACGGAAAGTGTACTGCTGGCCGAGCCTTGACGGGGGATGCTAGTGGAGCACGCGCGTGAACTGCGAGCGCCGGAGCCTCGCAGCGGCGAAACTGAGGCTCCGTGGTAAACTGTGGTAACATGAAGAGCCGTTTAGGAGCCGAAAGAGCCGGCTCTTCTTAGTGAGCCGAGCCAAATGATCCGGCTCACTAAAAAGAGCCGGAATTCCCATCACTAATACGTAAAGAGATAGTATCTATAAGGGACGGCTCAATTCAAAATTCAAGTCACGTGACACGACGTGACGTCACCCCCCCCGCGCGCTCTCGGGGTGGACTCCCTCTCAGCCCTGGTCTGGCGGAAACACTGTTGCCGAGAGTTACTACTTATAGCTAGCCATACATTCTTGAACTGAGCTTCTTTTGAGAAGATACGATAATTATTTATTGTCAGATCAAGTCTCAAATTGTTCTTGCATCACAGCAGCAACATCAAACAAGGACACATTAAGATACATGATACAAAGAAAACAAACATTTAACATAACCTGACGATCCCTGAAGAGAGACAAGCTCAAAGACCCTCTGTCGTACAATAGATCTGGGGTTTAGCTATGTATTTAATGTTAGGATTGATTGGTTCACAAAGGAGTGCTTCAGTACTTTATGAACTCACAGGACCCTGTATCTCTACAAATTAATATTCACTGTTCAGATCATGGTTAAAGAATGGACTATGCAAAAGATGCTTGTGTAAGATAACGAATATTTGACTTCCACATTCTTAGTTGGTTAGCAAAGCTTAAAATTGAGACTGATCGGTAACAACTGTTTTCAGAATCACATAGATGCCTTAATGTTTTGCAGAAAGAACAGAAAGTGGCTTCTTCTGCTCTAGCATAGGGCGAACGTTCACACATTTGGGACACTTACACAGAAACAGACAGCAGACCAAATTGAATTGGAAATCCCATTAGCAGGCGAATCATTCCTCTCCTCTCCTGTCTCATTTTAGTTGTAAAGTATCACGTCACCCTATCTATCTATCTATCTATCTATCTATCTATCTATCTATCTATCTATCTATCTATCTATCTATCTATCTATCTATCTATCTATCTATCTATCTATCTATCTATCTAACTTTTGTTCGTCCCATCCCTTGCTCAGCACCTGTCCTCTTTTCCATTTGTCTTCTTTTCCCTGACTCTTTATTTTTTCATCCATCTCCGCCTTTGGTGTTTCCCTCCCTATTCTTAATCCACTCGTTTTACTTCACATTGCATTTTCAGTGTGAGATAGACAGATGGAAAAATAACTGCTGAGACAGAGGAATATAATAGTGCTCGTGAAGGACGAGGAGATGATGGAATATAACAGCTTTTATTTATTTGCCTGTCTCTCTCATAGACTAGTCTGTCATGATACATTTTGAAAACACATATTGAGATATCAGATATTTCGGCGAATAATCGATTAATATTCGCCAGGGCTGTCCGATTTTCGAATTTGATCATGGTCAGTTTCTGGCATCCCTACTTCAGCATTTGTTCAATGCAACTGTTTTCTTTATTGTGTCTTTTCTCCCTCAATCATGTCTCTGTCTATCAAGTCCACCACTATGCACAAACTACGAAACTCGAATGCTGCTTTGAACTAAATAAATCCAGAGCACCGACTTTTTTTGAATGCGAAAACCTTGTAAAGAAAAGAGAAGATGCTGATGTTTAGAGAAAGCCTTTCTGATGGCTGTGTGAAGACACAGTCCTTGCACCGTGGTAAGGACAAGCGAAGTCAAAGACCTTCATGTCAGTTCTCATCATACGCTATTTAGGCATTTAGCAAATGTTCTTCTCCTGCAACTCAAGTCTGCTTGCTGAAGTAATGTGTGTATAGCAGATCTCTCTATGCACTCACAGACAGAGTGCATTTGTACATCAATTCAAATTCAATCTATCCATTAGCTTAAAGGCCCAGAGTTTAGTATTTAGCATATCTATTGGCAGAAATGGAATATAAAGTTCATATCTTTTTTTGCATTAGTGTATAATCATCTGTAACTAAGAACGTTTGTGTTGGCTAAGAATGGGCCCTTCGTATCTACATAGGGAACTATTTTGCACTGTCATGTTTCTACAGTAGCCCAGAACGAACAAACTGACTCTATAAATTGCCTTTTGCGTCTCGACGTATCATGAAGACAACTCTAGCTTCTGAACACAGTTAAAGGACAGTGGTAATGCCAGTTGACTCCTGAACTTAATTGCTCCTAAAATTAGTATTATAGTAAGGACGGTGCCTGAGCTAAGTGAAGGTCCTAAAAGTTACTACACCGTTTCCATTGTTTGGTATTCGGTTTGTTACTTACATTTTGAAGAGAGGGGTGAGTGGAAGGGTATTCAGTTGGTTGCAATCTGAAACCCCAACACTAGATGTGTCCAAAATACCTCTCACTCTCCCTATGACAGTCTTTGAACTTTGCTACAACAAGCTATGAAGTTAGCTCACGAAGATGTAAAAAATCCCAGTCATATCCTCCTCTCATTGACCAAACGATATTGGGGTCTTCTTGCCTCCCAAAAATAGCGAAGCCTCTTTTGAAGTGTTGTTTCATCCAAAAATGATGGCTGGAAACACACTTTCTGTGTGTATCTCTGTCTCTTGATGCTTTTCTTAAAATAGGTCCCCAATGTGTCTGCATTAAGGTGGCTTACCTGGACTCAGGTTCAAAGGCATCACGTTCTCTCTCCTGTCGTTTCTTATCCCCATCAATCTCTCTCTCTTTCTTCCCTCTCTGGAATATGTCTTATCTTCCAAGTTCATCCTAAGAACACATTTCCTTTTTTCTAATGTACGGGATGTAATGTAAATGTAATGTTATGGTTCACCTAAAACCTGTGTTGGAAAAAGTTAGACCAGAAGTTGTATAACAAATTAAAAAAGGACTATGAAAAAGCGGAAATAATACAGATCAGTCACAAGACTCACATACATGGAAGTCTAAATAAGAAAAATAATTAGCTTGTCATTTACATTTCTCAACTTCATGTTTGTTCAGCACCGCAAAAACCTGATTACTAACAGACTGAAGTGAAATACCCTCGGGAGGATTACAGAGTGAGCCGAGCTTGTTTGCGTGATTAATAATAGATGGTTTGATGGTTTGCATGACTGATAAGAAAGCCCCAGTGGTAAATAACTCACACTGTAAATGAACCGATGGGGAATGATGTAATGTTCTGCATTAACAAGCCAGGCAGTCAGCACACAACTAATTCATCCATCCATTTGAAACAATATCAGACAAACACTTAGAAGTCCAATAAGTTTTCATACTAGCCGAAAATCTTCTTAGTGATGATGATTAAGGTATCATCTAATAATAGGTTGATCACTAAAACCTTGACCCTTTTAACCTAAGATACGTTTCATTAATAAACATGCTATTTGATAAGAGACAAATATATATTCTTTAAGGTTTCCATTTGTCCTCCAGAAGCAGCCGCTGATGGTTTTCTTGTCACGCATAGCTATGCAGGCGTTGGAGGAGATAACATTTTACCCATGATGTGAATTTTATCTTCCTTTTTTTCAGTCGTTTTTCGCTTTCTCCTCTATACCTCCACCGCTGTCCATGGCTCATCTAACATTGACATTCCCTAGTGAGATCCATCGTCAACCTCCAGCCCTCTGCCACTTCACTGACCCCATGCGTCACTTCTTAGTTTTCACGTCTGCATTTCTCTTTTAATCTCTCCATTGTTAATATATCCTCTTTCATCCTTTACCTCTATTTCCCTCCCAGTTTGGCTTCTCTTGTCACTTTTCCATTCCCTCCTTTCCTCTAAGCCCCTTGTCAGCCCAAAGAGAACTGCTCATAGCAATTGGGCGCATCATGGGCTAAAGACTCTGCGGACATTTTTACTCAAAGAAGGTGATATTGAAAGGAGTTTCCCAAGGGCAAGGCAAGGCAAGTCTATTTATATAGCATAGTTCATAGCAAATCCAAAGTGCTCTACGAAACAAAAACATCCAAAGTATTAGTGCAACAGAAACACATTATAAAATGACCCAAGAGAATACAAATAAAACAGGGAGAATAAAATAAAACAGGAATAAAATACAGTTAAGAGTAAGATATGAATAGCTATTTGATTTATTAAAAGGCAGCAGCTAAAAGAAAAGCCTTGATTTAAAAGAAGTGAGAGAAAATGGATAGAAAGAGCTCTTGACTGAACCATATGAGAGATTAAAGGGGATGGGAAGCGGAAGGTGTGTGAATTGTATTGGGAGTGATATCCCTCTGCAGCGATGCCAAAGGGAATAAAGAGCAAAGGACGGAAAGAGACAAAGAGAACAAGAGAGAGTCAAAGGCAAGTTTCATCGAGCTATTCGGATCAACCCTTGGGGATTGTAACCAAAATAACTTCTATGAGCCTTTTCTGAGGTTTGTGGACAGAACCATTAAAAAACCACAGGCTTTGTCAGTAAAGGCTTCACTCCAAGTATGTGTTTAAATGACTCGTCTTGTCTGGTGAGGACAGTCCTTGGCATACTGTAGGAGAGCTTCTATGAATGATTAAGTCTCAAAGATAATAAATCACTGCTATTTTCCAAGTGATTCTGGCTTTAAAAAAATGATCCAACGTTAATAAAACGTCTATTATAAAAGTGATAGATATCTAATGAATTAAATAACTTTGCTATTGAGTAGCCAGAGGAGAGAATTCATGTGTGTGGGCAATGTGTGTTTGGAGGTTTAGGTTTAGGGTTAGGTTAGGGAAAAGCGTAGGGCTCCCTGCGTGGTGCGCTGGCTCTCGGTAGCTGGGGGTGTTTAAAGAAACATTTCAAAAACTCCATAACAATCTAAATAGCCCTACAAAGACCCTGTAAAAACCCTTTCAAAGCGTTGTAAAAGCTCTATTAAAACAAGACTGTGGTAAAAGACTGGTTCAAAAGTAATCAGTAAAAGACCTTAAATGAGAGGGGGATCTAAAATGGTTGATTCAAAGTGACTCTAGTTCTGTTAGTGCATACAATACAATTAAAAGTGAAAGTACAAGTATTAAAACACAAGTGCAATAATAAAATAAGTGCAATTAAAACTATCCCCCCAACAATTAAAATTAAAATTAAATAATTCATTATTAATCATTTTAAAAGTATTAAGAGTGTTATAATTAAGATAAGATTAATAATAAGAAGGATAATAAAAAAGGAAGGGGAGGCACACCGGGTTAGAAAAATAGTATAAAAATGAACTAGATGTCACAGAAATAAAAACCACTAAGATCAAGGTCGGGTAAGTTAAAAAGATTCCTCATAGGACAGGTGTTTGAGATTTCATTTCAATCTTTATTTCGAACAGATTAAAAAAATAAAAATAACAAATGTGAAAAACAGAATACCGTATTGTTAAAACACAGTATTTATCCACATTCATGATCATATTTATATATTCAACAAAAAAAGTCTTCATATTAATAATAATAATAAATCATATGTGTCCGAAAGGGAGCAGGAGGAAGCAAATGCTTATTAATTCCCACCCCTTACTTGATCAATGATTGTCCTTTAAATCATTATGCAAGTTATTCCTACTTACATTTACATTTATACATACATATACAATAATTTCTCATCTTCAATCACCTCTCTTCATTCTCATAGTTTTCCCAAAAAGTGTTTCTGTACATCCTTTTAAACTGAATTATGCTTGTGCTTTGTTTTAACTCCTGCTCCAAACCATTCCATAACATCACCCCACAGATTGTTATACTCATACTTCTCAGAGTTGTTCTGACCTTGAGTTGTTTCAAATGTAGATTTCCTCTCAAATTATACCCACCCTCTCTGTCTATGAACAGTGTTTTTAATTTCCTAGGAAGTAGATTATGTCTTGCTCTGTACATGATTTGTGCCGTTTTAAATTTAACCAGATCAGTGAACTTCAATATGTGTGACTTCAAAAATAATACATTATTGTGTTCAAGATATCCAACATTATTGATAACTCTTATAGCCCTTTTTTGTAATGTGCATAACGGCTGTAGGTTGGTTTTGTACGTGTTTCCCCAAATCTACACACAGTAAATCAGATATGGCAATATTAGTGTGTTATATAGAGTATACAATGAGTTGTAGTCCAGAATGTGTCTGGCTTTTCCCAATATTGCGATAGTCTTAGCCAGTTTTGCTTTTGCAGTTGCTCTGTTTATTTAAAAAGGTGGCAGGTCGGTGAAGATGTTCTGGCCTCCAGATAATAAGATCAATAAAATAATAATAAATCAAAGGATCCCTCCTCATGTGGCTTTGATTGCAATAAAAGGTAAATGCATGCACATATATACATAAAAGGGATAACACATGTAATAAGTAATAAAAACATATAAGAAATAAATATAAACACCATTAAAATAATTAAGATAGTGCTAAGAAAATGCGTTCAAAATGGAGCACACTAGTAAAAAAGGCCAGATGAGGAGGATCACTACAATTAATTTGTTTAGAAAGGAATATAAAAATCTGTATAAATCATTAATAAATATAAGTGCTTTAGTCAAATGCGTGGAGGGTGGATTCAAACAGGCTGACGCACCCGCAGAGAAAGGACACCGATCTAGGGTTAGGGTGATGGCGTTGAAGCATAGAGAGGTTGTACCCAATAAAACCAGAGCAGATAGTGTCATTTGATTAACAATATTCATCATATCTGAAATAATGAGCATTATAATCAACACAGACAAAGGAAATGGTAATAGCCTGTCATTTATTAATCCAAAAGTGTTCAAGTTGGTACATTTAGTCTGTTCCCTTTCACATGACAGTTGTAAGGAGGCGTGTAATGTGGATGGGCTACAAGATGGACGTTCATACTGTATAGTGTCTAGCCATAGGGTAGTTTAAATCTGTACACATAAAATCCATTCCTCCCAAGAAAACTTGTTTATGGCTTTCACGTAGAGACAGTAGCCCTTAAGTCCCGTATCTCCCTCTCCCCTCCAGTGCTTCCTAAAGGTCACAGTAAAAGGTTCTGCGGTAAAGCCACCGGTGGAAACAGCTGATGTTCGCCTTGATCTATAATCACTTCATGACTATAAGTGAGCCTCGGGGAGTATCCCTTGTAAAAGAGTGCTGCACTGTCCCGGGGGAATGTATAGCATGGCAGAGCGTTTTATTGTTAAGGTTAGCGATGCAGAGCGTGGGGCCCGCGGCAGATTCTTCCTCTGCAGAGTCACTGAGGTCTGCAGCGAGAGGATCATGGAGTTGTTCTGGATCTCTGCGCAACTTAATCTAGCTATTGATTTCACATTATACCCACACCCAAAGCCCACAACCTTTTTTTGTTTAATTCAACCCTTGAGGCAAAATAAGCCAAATGGAAGCAAACTTTAAGATTATCAAGAATTATTATGTCCTTTTATTTTCCTGTGTAACACATCTATCGCCAAAGAGTACACATTACCAAGTACATTACCCCAGTTAGGTAAATGTTGCGTTAAAAAGTCTGCGCTAACAACTAGTTATAATGTTAGCTTGATTTGCTAACAAACAAAAATCAAACCTGCAGTGCGGTAACTTACACTGAAAAAACTGAACCTTTAATTAAATGCACTAAGTCAAGACATTTCACATAACTGCATTAGGTATTTGAAAGCAATAATATCAGGTTTAAATAGGTTTAACTTGATATTATTGCTTTCCACTAACCTAATACAGGTATGTGAAATGTGTTGACTTAGTGCATTTAATTAAAGTCAACGGTTCAGTTTTTTCAGTGTACTGTAAGTAGTAGTTGTAGTAGTAGCAGTATTACTTGAAAGCTTGATGTAACACGTGTTGGTGTGCCAGCGCGGAAAGTGGCTAAAAAAACAACCAAAGACCTAGACTTTGATTTAAAGTGAAATACAGAGAGCACTCCCTGATGGCGAGAGGCTTAATCAGTGTGAACCTGAATGTAATAAATGTTCGTTTATATGTAAGAGTTAGGCCATGCCTTGCAAGACTGGAAATCTTGCCAGTAACTGACAATTGCACTCCGATTTTGATTTGAATAATAAGGCAAAAAGGGCTTCATTTAAATACCATAGTACGATTAGGGTATGGTAAAATAATTGATCACTGATAATGCTGATTGCCTTAAAGAAAGCCATGCTAGATGAGAATTAAAAGTGATAATTAAAAGTTTAACAGAAGAGCGAGACACAGGGAGACAAAGAGAAAGTTAAGGGGAGAGATCAGCTCATCGGGGATTCGAGGACAGAGCGAGGCCCCTTGGGTGGGATAAAATAAAATGGAGAAATGAAATGGACAGAAGGAGTAAGGAGGGAGTGTTAAAGGAAGGGAGGGGCGAGCAAGGGTGAGCTTAAGAAAAGAAGTGTGGCTGGTGTGAGAGATGGAGATTGATGATTATTAATAGTAATGTTTGATTAGCGTGAGTGCAGTCAGGAAAGCGATATGGGCAGCCTAACATCACTGACCCCGCGCTGAATTGGGCGCCCATTTTTCATCCTAAAATAGTTGGAGAGGGCATGTATAAAACAGAAAGAGCTGAGCCTCTCATCTTTTACTGGACGTCCCTCTTGAACCTTTCTCCCAACTCAACATCAGTCATCCAGTAACCAGGTAAGGGGAGGAAATTATATGAGATGGTGTGAAGTCTTTCTCAAAGTAAGAGACAGATGTGACACAGATCACAAGTTCTTTTTGACAAATCCAGGTTTTTACAAGACACATATGGACAGCAGATGGTTGATAGACATCACAGTAGTTCTTGATGTTACTTTGCGATCAAATGAAGTGATAGATAAAACAAAATGGGGAGGTGATTGATAGACAAACATGTGAAGAAATGTAATTTGCCCTCTTTTACAGGCTCTATTTAAAGATTAGATTTAGATACAGAGACAGTATATCAGGTAATTACTTTCTGATAGCAACGGCTTGCTGCCAAAAAAAGAGGCCATTTTGTTGCAGTGCTTGCTTGAGATATCCGTCAAGGTCAAATTTTTAATTACACCTAATAGATTGAATACAGTCTTCACCCATGCTCCAGGGTAACTTAGCTTTGTTCAAATGCTGATGCAGGGAAAGCTCCTCTTGAGAATTAATGTCCTTTTCCTTCAGATTCTACGTCTGATCACAGCGATTATTTTTTTTTTTACATGTACTCATACAGCAGCTGCATTATACAGCCTGTCATTAATATTCAAAGTCACTACGACACTTAAGTGTATGCAGTCTCAGTTAATTAATGAAGAGGACGCATAATATTATGTTTGTGTGTCAACGATGAAATATGTAGGCTTTCTCAACACTGTTGCTTTTAATGGCAGATTAAAGGGAATTTACATCTTTTAATTTGTTTGGTAATATTTTATGCAAATATTCATCGAGTCTGGATGCTTACGATTGCTTTCATCGCATGGGCTATGTGTTTTCCAAAGTCATCTCATTAGTTTGTGACCTTATTGGTGATAAATCTTTGTGGTACCTACACTATTTTAGGTGGGCGTGTGTAACCATGGCAAGGATTGGTGCATATACATTCGCAGACATTTTTTTATATCACTATGTATACAGGTTATAACTATTACATGGATCACCATTACATTTGTTAACACATTCATGTTCTCCAGAGGGTTCATCGTAATGCATTTTGGTGAACAGATTACATTAAAAGCCGTGAATCTTGAACACACAATTTTGGTCTAGAGTCATCTTGAGGTTGACAGTTTTTCTGTTGAAATATCTAGACAAATATTTGATGAATAATAATACAATTTCTTATAGAACTTCATGTTCCCCTGAGGATGAACTACTACAGTATAAATGTGTTGATTCTGCCTTTTACTTTGGTGCAATAACCTGGTTAACATCTGTGTGTGTACAGTACATTGGTTTATGATCGAATAGCTTCAAAGCTAATGGGTTAGGGTTAGAAAATAGAATTGAGCTAATATGCCACACACACACACACACACACACACACACACACACACACACACACACACACACACACTATGTTTCTTTCCAAGCTTTAAATATCTGGTGACGCTGGCCTGTCCTGTAACTGCCAGAAGATTAGCTGCCGTACAGTGGTGATAAGAGCCAAATGATCCCCAGGCAGCTGTACTACTTTTATAAAAAAAATCCAGTCTTCCCTTCTCTGTGTGCGAGTGTGTGTGTGTGTGTGTGTGTGTGTGTGTGTGTTTGGTATTTGCTTTTAACTATGCTGCAGCGAGGTTTCTTTGCTTGCTGCTTTCCTGAGAACAGCTCATCCAAACAACTTCACACTTGACACTTTCTGGGTTTTCCATCTGAATAACGGTTGTGGAGTAATTTGAAGGACAGATAGACAATCCTTCCATTTAGTTAGATAAACAGCATGCTTGCTTTATCAGCAGCTCTATACAATCAATAGACAAAGTGAATCACCCTGAATAAGTGCGTTGGCTACATTCAGCCATCAATCGCTGGTTCATTCAGAAAAATTGTCTTTATGGGAACTGGACAAAAAAAAAGTGATACAACTTTTCATCCCACGTGAATATACTTAGAGTTAGATCCTTAAAAACGCAATATGTCTTTTATCTTTGAGGTATTTTAATATTGTCAATTCAAATGTTGGATAACATTAGAACAAATGGGGGTTTCTTCATCTGACCAATAGTTAATAAGTATTTAAGCTCCATCCTTACCTGTAGGTCTGTGAAACTGAACAATATTTGACCGTCTCTTAACGTTGTTTTTTTTTTTTTTATCTTTCTCTTTTAACTACCTGGTACGGGTGCAAACTTCCCATGGAGACAACACAATTATAATAACTTGAAGCCATTTAATATTTATTGACTGTTAAGTGTTTGGGTAGTCAGTCCGTCTGTCTGTTTATCCCACTCTCGCGAATGTGATACGTTAAGAGAACATCTTAAGGAGAAAATTACTTTGACACAAGGATTAACTGATTTGTTGGTCAAAGATCAAGGTCGCTGTGGTATTACGTCTGTCATATTTTCATGAACATGATATCTCTGGAAGACCTTGATGGAATAATGTTACATCTGGCACAAATACTTGGCCTCAAGGATGAACTGAACTTTGTGGTCGAATGTCAAAGGTCAATGCCACTGTGACACAAAAAAAAAATGTTGTTGGATGCAGCTTAAGAACGGATGTACATGCAACCCTAAGCTTGTACTTCTAGTTTTGTGAAGTGTGTCTAGTAGTAACCAAAGAATCATACAGCCATTCATTACGAAATAAATCCCAATAACGACCTCAGTTTAAACTCAAAACAGCATAAAGCCCACTCACAATATTACCTTTAAGTCCACAAACTACATGCAAGGATACTTAGAAGTCACATTTGTCTGCATTACATTCCCCCTCTTTTCCCCTTGTCTCTGCTATTTACAGAGTCCCACGCAAACATACACACAAAAGTCAAGGCAACATAAGGGGCTTGGGTTTCTTGAAGTGCAAGTACATTCTTCTTATAATCCCTCAGCCTCTTCACCCTAGTCTGCTTGGCAACCTCTGTACAAACATATTCACACCACCATGCAGCTGTCACAGAAGACTGGGTACTTGGCAGCCCCACAGAATGGTTCGGTTTCCCACACCTAAAGAGACTGTCAGGGTGACGGGACTTCCCACAAAGGGAACCCCAGTTCACACCTTGTTTTATTTAAAGGACTCACATGTTGACTTCATAGGGAGATAGGCCATCAGTATACCAAAAAACCTTTGAAATAAACGATTTATCTGACATATTGTTCCCTTACTCCACTTTTTTCATAGAGTATGAAGTACTGTACATACTGACTCTTCTACTCCTCTATTTAAGGTCCATTATAATAACGTTGGACATATCAGATAACCAAATGGTCAATATCAGAAGATCCAGAGCTCAAACTGAAGCTTTGTTTACATCTTTTTGAAGGCAGTATATTTTCCCTAAAATGCTGATTTCTTGTGAATTAAACACAAAGTGGACAACACACCTGACAAAGTCTGCCAGTGAGTTAAAGAGCAAAGTAAATAGAGAGGGCATAAAGTCAAATTCAAGTCGCAAAGATGGTTGTTGAAGACTAAGGCAACAGCTACACAATGATTCCTGCAGTTCAGTACAGATAACCTTGGTGGAGTTCAGATTAATACTACAGATAGGGATTTTACAAGTCATTTTGTAATAAAAAGTGACCAATAACAGAGCTAAAGGAGAGCAACTATTGGTCCTACATAGTCTAGGTCAGTGGTTCCCAACCAGGGGGGCGCGTCCCCTAGAGGGGGGCGCAGCGCTATTGCAGGGGGGGCGTGAAGCTTGGGAAGAAGTTGTAAACAAACATTGTTTGCTCGTAAAATCAATAAAATTAACACATTTTTAACACAACCGGCAGTTAAAAGAAAAGTGGAAAAGCCCACGACAAGCCTTCCAGCTATAATGCCCAAATCAACAAAGTATGATGAGGCACACATCTCCCTTGACATCTAACGTGTTCGGTGCGGAGATCTCTCTTTCTCTCTATCTCTCGTCTTTGTGGGGGGCGGGGCCTCACAGACTCGCTGCAGCGCCGTGCACACAGAGATCCGCCGGTGGAGAACATAGCGTTCAAAAGTGACAACTAATCTACAGAGCTCGATGTGGTCAATGCTCGTTTGCCATAAGTATTTTCGCGGAAACACGAGCAATCTGTCCATCAGCTGGCCAAAAGGCATCATATTCATACGGAGAAATGCACCGTTTTCAACTTCCTTAACTCGGAGTTCTGTTGACCCAATTACGTGTAAGGTGGGAGAAGTACTCAGATCAAGTACTTAAAGGTCCCATGTCATGCTTTTCCGGTTATTACCCGTCCCCTTGTGTGTTATGAAGGTTTTTCTGCATGTAAACGGTCTGCAAAGTCACAAACCCTCAAAGTACACCCTGTAGCGAGTAAAACTAACACAGAAAAGACCTGTCTATGCTGCCCCAGAACGCCTCGTTGGACATTTCTCTTTTTCTTCCTGGGTACAGTGACGTGCCCATACCCAAATGGACCAATCCGCGGAGCCGTTACGTTACACACTTCCTCACACACTTCCTCACACACACACACTCAATCTTTTCTCAGTTGCAGCTCCGCCGATTTCTCCTCCCTGAGACGGCGGGACGCGGCGAGGCTGTGAGTCGGTGTGTGAGCACACACACAAACTCCCAGCCAGGCTGCGGGTGTGTGTGTGTGTGTGTGTTCGGGCTGGTTTCGGGCTGGGTTTCGCTGTGTCTCGCTGTCTCGCAGATGGCCACTGGGCTTACAGGGAGGGGGGGGGGCAGGAGCTCCAACAAGCCGTTTAGGACAGAGAGTGAATACACATACTATACAGAGGTGCTGGATGAGAAACCAATGTGATTTTGGAAATTTGCACAATATAAATATATTCTAGTAGACCTCAAAAATGGAAATATGATCAGTAGAAATGGCCATGACATGGGACCTTTAAGTAAAAGTAGTATACTGCCTCTGGACTAGAGGAGCAGAATTACAAAGAAGCAAAAGTGGAAATACTTAAATACCTCAATATAAGTACAGTACTTGAGTAAATCTACTTACTACCACCACTACAGGTAGGCCTATTTTATTTGTGCTGGCAGCCCATAATCCACACTATACATAAAATGAATCAATGTGAATTCTATTTCTAATTTGTTTAGTTTTCCCCCTAAAAAATAACAAAATAACTTATAAAAATACTGTTAAAGAACCGGATCGATAAAACGTATTTGTAATTGTTTCAATTAGGCCTCATTATTTCACAGTGGCACAGGATCATCTGCCAATACAAGCACTTTTGTTCATGTTGAATCCATAATAATATATAAAATTATAGTTGGATCTTTTATGTCTTGTTATTATTAGCAGAGAAAATGTAATGTTTGTACAACTATATACAATGAATTCTACCAATCTCGGTGGGAACCAGATTAGGGGGGGCTCGAAAATATTTCCAATTACATAAGGGGGGCCTGACTGAAAAAGGTTGGGAACCGCTGGTCTAGGCGAACAGAAGAATGGTTTTATATCAATGAAAACGTTGCTCTATAACGGCTGGTTGTGTAAATAAGTTGATAATATGTCAGTGTTGTCTTTCCAACTAGTTTTCCAAGTGGCCAAAAAACACATTTAGTGCTGGTTTCACTATTTGACAGATATATTACAAAGCATTTGATATAGTACTGATTCTCTGCGTGATTAACAATCTGCAACGACACCACTATTCAGTACTTTGGTCTTTGTAGACTTTCCTTTAAATAACCCAATGTGGCTTACTTGATACAGTTCTACTGACTGAGATATCTCGGTAAATCAATCTTATCCTCCTCATTTCACGGTGAATTGTTTCTTCTCCCCCGCGGAAATCTTTGTGGTAAAGGTCACGGAAGGAGGTTGTGCTTTTATAATGATAAAAGATTGGATGTGTGGCCACACAAGTTAAGCAGTGTTCAGTATTGATCTGTGTGTGCAGCAGTATGTTACTGAACCAGATAACACTATATCTCGCAAGGAGCTCATACATCACTGAAGCCGAGCGTGACAGCAAAGGAACAAATCCATGAACTACGTCCAAACTGTGGTTAACACGATTGATCTGTTAGTAGTTTATAAAAAAAAACACTTACAAATCTAGCCTCGCAATGGATTTCATGTTATTTTCATATCCATTGAGATTTTTTACCATTTTCAATGTAATGTCTTAATCTTTTTCACTTTAATTAGTGTCCAACAAATGATTTTTCCCATTATGGAAGACCTCTCGAGCCAGTATCTGATGATTTCCCCACACTGTTAATACAATTTCAGGCCTATTTAGAATGGAACCCACATGAATAATAATGTTTTATTGTGGCTATTAGCTTCAAATGCAGCCAAAGAAACAAATGAGGCAGACTATGTAGCAGATAATATTACAATTGTTGGATTGATTGTGGCATAATGCACCAAAACCCTATAGCATGAGTAACTGAGGTAAATGTACAGGCAACCCGTACTGTATTTCCAGTGAGAAGGACACTGTGACGATATTGCCCAGCTCAGCATTATCGAGGGAACACAGTGATGATGACGGTCCAAGGATGATGGTAATACACCACCATTACTGTGACCTTTCTATGAGACATTTACATCATCCCTGCTTTGCATCAACATTAGAGATTAAAGGTTAAAAGACGTTTGATAAATTATACAGTAATATACAGCAAAGTGCCCCAACAAACACACAGGTGTAAGTGTGCTTGTGTCCAGGAGCTCTGGCGCTCACTGCAGGTAGTAATCTAACCTTGGAGCGTTGCTGTAAGTTCTCCTTCACAGGATCCCATATCCTTGAAAAGCCGGAACACATTTCACAAAATTGGCGTTTTAGTGTTTGTGGCTCTGGGGATGTCTGTCAGTGCACCACCTCGTTTCACACTAAAATATCTCAAGGGGACGGTCCACTCAAAAAGCCTTTTCAGAAACGCTTTCAGGGTCTAACTCACCAGACTCAGAGCAGTTCTCACAGCTCTCTTGCAGTGTGTATGAAATGATACATCTATCATTGTCACATTCTGAATTTATAATAGAAACCTTGATGGTCTGAATGGATAAAATCAATGGATTCATTACAGTAAACTACTTAAAGGTCCCCTATTATACTGTTTTTCATCAATATATTATAGGTCTCATATATATACAAAACATGTCTCTGAAGTGTTTGGCTCCAAACACCAAACAGATCATTGCAGCATCCCATAATCCCCTCTGTTTCAGCCCTGTTTCCAAAGTGCTGATTCTCTGTCTGTGACTTTAGATGAAAATAAGGAGCCCCTCCCCACGCCCCTCTGAGAGATATTTGGTTAAAAAGAACACGATGGTGCTCTAGGAGGAGATTCAGGTGATAAGGTGGGGGGGGGGGTTACCTTGGTTGATTATTGGCTAATGGTTACACAAGCCAAAAAATCGTTATGACATCATAAAGTGGCAAAATCTGATCAGCTCATTTTCAGACAGGTTTTTATAAAAATGGATCAGGACAAAAAGAGAGAGAATCTTTTTTCCTGAAACTTTCAGAATCTCTTTACACAGAAGGGACACATGTTTATGTATAAAAGACATGAACAAGTGGATTTTGCATAATGGGTGACCTTTAAAGACCCCCTTCTAAAAACATTTGAGTCCATTAAATGTCATATATAAGTTAACCCTAAATTTGTCTGGCTTTTTCCTCAGTTGAAAAGAGGGCTGGTTTTGAGGACACTGATGGTCCCATCTATGTTTTTAGTTGGTAAAAGGACTTGCCACTTCAGTCATATTGTTGATGTGGATACACAGTTTTGTCAACGCCAGATTTCCGTCTGGAAAAGACCCATTGAGAAACCAATGAGCCTTGCAGCTGGAAACTGGACAAAGCAGCAGGCTTTTTTAATGAAGATGGCACTCTCTGAAAATGAAACAGTGGAACCTGTTATGGGATTATTAAAATACTGGAGAAGCTGAGAGGCCTATTTTCTACTCAAATGTATCCAGAGGGTCCCTCATGGAAACATGAAGGCTGAAAGAAAATGTTGATGTTTCTATCCACACTGTGATTTGAGTCCACTCCAAAATGTAATGGATTTTTGATTGGCCCATGCTAGTTTTTCTCGTATTCGTGCTGTCAAACAGACAAACAAACCAATTGAATCGGAAAAAAATGTACCCTCTTGGCGAATGAAATTGTTGTCAATTCGCTCAATTGGCTCGCTACTCCCACGCCTGTTTGCCAGCTTGGTTCCAAAATGGTGGAACGTTTCCCCATTGATATCAGGACAGCTTAAAGTCTACACATTTTCCATAAAAAACTGAAAACCCAACTGTTTCAACTGCAACTTGGCAATCAAACCTAACTTACAAGGTTTAGAACATTTCAAGTTTATGCACAAGCAATAACAGTGTCTTACAACCACTTATTGTAAGACCTTTTGGACAAAAGCATCAGCTAAATGAAATGTAGTGTAAAAAATGTACAAGTTGTGTTCGTGCTCAGTTAGGAGAACGTGGGGTTTGTGTGGATTTCTAAGTGAAGCATCAATCATCTGCCATAAAGCGTGTTTGAAATGTGTCCAAAGCCGACCCCTATTTAGATTTGTTAGACGACATCAAGGGAGATCTGAGCGACCTCTCATCCACAAATCACTCACTCCCAACAGCTCTCTCCTGCAGATTATCTTTGTGTATGCCTATGATGGGTTCATCTTCAAGTTTATACGTGCTATATATGTGTGTTTGCAGTAGCAACAGAGGAGAAGAGGGTAACAGTCAAAGTCGGGGGGGTTGACAACTTCATATGTAACGATGGGTTCGGTAAGAAGCCAAAGCGCCTTTAAGTGCCGGGCTCACCTTTCAAAGCGTGGGGTAAAAGGAGATACTCCATAGAGAGTGGGCTGACAAGATGAATTCTCCTGGGGTATTTCAGACACTGAAGAGATGGCCCCTTAATCCCTGCTGAGCCTGTGCCCTGCTTTTCATCTAACGGCTCAGTGATATCATACATATAAAATGGAAGACACTGATATGAGCCTTAATTTTCGATGACACTTCACCCCATATACCACAACCAAACCTCCTTCTCTCAACACCTTCCTTTCCCACCCATCCACCTCCGTCACATCTACTTCCCCTTCTCTCCCTTTGTCATTCTGTCACTCACCACTGCCATCTCACATGTCCTGGTTCCTGCTCCATTTCTAGCGTGTCACCAGTGTAATACGAGAATGTCTCCGAGTTCTTTCTCTGCTCTCTGGCGACTTTGTTTTTAACCTTGTCCCCTTTCTCTCTTCTTTTTCTGTCTCCCTCTCCTCTGTCTTTTTCTTTTTTTGGCAGCCAAGATGGCAATGTGCAGCATCCTCAACGCTGATGACATCAAGAAAGCACTAGATGCATTTGCAGGTAAAAGGACTTTTTATGGATAAGTCGAAAACTACACCTAAATGGCAGAATAGGTTGTTTACCAATGACTCCGAAACGGCATAAATGACCATGTAAGGTACAACCAACAGGCTGTGAACCGGTTCCACCTTTTTGATAGTGGTCTTCATTCAAGCAAAACTACTTGGATAGGTTTATATGAAGTCAAGGTTTGGTTTAATATAAGTATGATTTTTATATAATTTAGGTTACTAAGTTAGGTCAACAATAACATACGTTAACTACGCATATAATTGGAAATAAGCTAACAATAAGTTTGGGTTTCACACAAAACATGTGTCAAACTCCTAGGTGTAAGTCCTCTTGATTCATAACCATTATCAATTATGTCCATGGGAAAAATGTAAAGCGTCTTTGTTTCCAGATATCTCGGCACTCAGCAACTGGTAAACGAAGACGTGTTTGTCATGCACTGAATAATATGATGCTTATTTATATGTTAGCATATGTGCATAGTTACATTATTTGTATGTTTATAGACAGAAATAGACAGCGCTCCATGACCCAGAACTAACGGGTCCTCTGGCAAAAACCTGTTCTCAATCTATATCAGTCACACTGGAAGAAGGCTTATTACAATTACACTTTTTCCTTTGGGCTTCATCACCCAGATGAACACACGGTAAGCAACTTCCAGCGGCTTTTAGAGCAGTGACATCACAAGCCTCCAGCTGCTCATGAGCACACTTACTGTGTATTGTGTATGTATATTTTGTATCCAACGGAAAATCTGTGTGTATTTATGACATTGAAACACCATTTTTAATGCAGAAAGTTAATGTATTTTGTTTAGAAGTACTGACAATTTGCATCATCGTGTTTGTTTGTGTGTGTGTGTGTGTGTGTGTGTGTGTGTGTGTGTGTGTGTGTGTGTGTGTGTGTGTGTGTGTGTTCAGCTGCTGACTCCTTTAACCATAAGAAGTTTTTCGAGTTGGTGGGTCTGAAGGCCAAGTCTGCTGACGAGGTGAAGAAGGTCTTCTTGGTGCTGGACGCCGACAACAGCGGCTTTATAGAGGAGGAGGAGCTCAAGTGAGACAAACACACACACACACACACACACACACACACACACACACACACACACACACACACACACACACCACACACATACACACAATGATTTTGCTGCACATAACATATAAGAGTTCTGTGACATGTACCTTTTGTGTGTTTCTGTCCCTGGCTAGATTCGTCCTGAAAGGTTTCGCCCAAAATGGCAGGGACCTGACAGACAAGGAAACCAACGCATTTTTAAGAGCAGCCGACAAGGATGGAGACGGCAAGATTGGAATTGATGGTAAACATTCAATTTTGTTAATAGGAGTATCATGAGGTCACACAAACAAACACACAAGGGAAAAGGTAGAAAGAAAGTCAAACACATCTTCATTCCCACAGTGATTAACATCCTAATTGTTAAATGGCAATGTTACATGTATTGGGTTATGTTGGCTGAATGTGGATTGCAACCCCAATGTCATTCATCTGAATTAAAAAAACGTAATTTATCCTGGGAGAAAATTGGGTTTTGTTACAAAGGAAAAGCTATGAGATAGACATTGCACTCATTTGTCAAACATACATTTTTCAGGCACCTTGGAGAAATGTAAGACATGATTGTCTAAACGACATCATCCTCATCTTTCAAATGATCGGAACCACACGTTGAATCCTCAGACACACATTGGTAGACAAACAGATAACAAACAAATACATTTTTTTGAAACCATGTTGTTGTTTTGCATGATTTGGACCATTATGGGTCTTCCGAAAACGATTGGGGTTTGGAGCGGGGTTGAACCTTACGTTTTCCCAACCCAAACATTAGCAGTGGATCTAGCAATTATCAAAATGATGGTCAATCATTATCACCGCTGCCACTGAATAAGCTAACGGGGCATTGTAATGTTTTCACTTCAGCCATTAGTAGAGTAGGTTTGGTTGTGCTGAACATGCATTATTGTAGGTTAGAGTTGCAAAAGACAACATTTTTAGCTTGTGCTCATCATTATGAAGTGTATGTTGATTTCACAATGTAATGGCTGCAGAATAATGGCACCAAATGCGTTTAGATTGGTTTCCATTTAGCCTTGATTTCTTTATGCAATCTGTCTGCCTCTGGGTACATCTCCTGGTGAAAAAAAGCTGGATTTAATGTACAGAAAGGACAAGGAGAATGCTTGAGCTGTGAAGGCAGTAAGATAATACAACAGAGAGGAAGACAAACTATTATATTCTCACAATGGGGAAAATTCATTTTGATCTCTGTTATTTTATACAGTTTATACATGCAAAAAGGACATATACACATGAAGTCCGTTGTTTGTTTTTTGGTCCATACTTGGAGAAATTAGCGATTATCCAGTGACCAAAGCCAAGTTCGTACGGACTAAGCTACTGACGTTGCTTCAGTTTTTACCTTTCACAGTCAAGTTAATACATTTAAGACCTTCCCTTGAGTTCCCAAAAATATAAAAAAATACATATAGCTAGTCCTTTTTGTAACTTTTTTGATTGACTTGAGCGTTGACAATGTACATTTCCCCTCTGTGGGACTAATAAAGGTATTCTGATTCTGACATGGTGTGAACCTGACACCATTTTACTGTCATGGATCTAAAAAAGTATGAAAATAACCCGGGAAAAATGTTCTAAATTGTCTTTGTCTCTCTTGCAGAGTTTGCCGCCCTGGTGAAAGAATAAGCAGTCGCCCAATGTGACCGACTGTCACTCCAAGATCACCTCCCAACCACGCTGCACTCCCACACCTGCAGGCCTCCCTCCACAGCACCAACACCTCACCCCCCCCACCCTAACTGCAGCTGATTCCCCCCCCTCACGGCTCTCCCCCACTGCTGTCTTCCCTAAATGCAACACTGCACTGACGGAAGTTAACTGTGGTTTCCCCCCCTTCACACACACCTCCTCCCCACAGCTATACTAATCCTATTTATTTTATCCTTTTTATACAAAATGTTTCTGTTTCTGTATAGATATCAAACATGCCTGCAAGAAATAAACCTCACATTTTAAAGTAGATATTTAAAGAAAATAGAGATTATAAGAGAAAGACCCCAATGTCCTTCCTCACCCTCTTTCTTTCTCCCTTATTCTGTTATATCTCTGTCGATTTAACTCCTGGCACTGATCCTGCATCCGCTCCCCCCCCCTCTCTTCCCCCCATCTATCTATCTATCTATCCGTCCCTTTCTCCTCTGGTAATGAGCTGTTGTAAAACATACCAAAAGAAGAAAGAGGTCAAGCTGTGAAAGAATAAAATAAAAAGTCTCAAGAAACGCTGAGTCACTGTTAATCCCTTCCTTTGATGTGATGCTCTTATCTGATTCTCCATCTTTCCTGTCCTCTGTCGTGCAACTTTTATTAAGCAGTAAAGCACATCTTGAGATCTTATAATGTATAAAGGGGTATACACAGTGGGGTGGAAGTACATGTACTCAAGTTTCATATTCATGTAAAATGTTGAGGTACTTTAACTGAGTTGTTTTATTAAAGGTAGGGTAGGTAAGAATGGAGAAACCAGCTCGAGTGCGCTAGAATTTGAAAGTACACAACCGGAAAAAATCTGCCCCTTCCTTCAGACTTCCTCACAGAGCCCCTCCTCCAACACACACGAACGCGCACATGATCAATGAGGGCACGAGATAAGTTTGTGCACGAGATGGAAGGCTGACAGGCAGGTAGTCCATCCAGTTATTTTAGCCGGGCCGGCTCAGATGATTGGTCGTGCTTTTTACAGCGCCACGGCTTCCACAGATGAATTTTAGTGAAGTATGAAGTATTTATTGTCAAAGCATTTAATGTATTCATTGCTATCGGGATGTTAAGAGCATTCCATGGAATATAACAAAAGTGTTTCTGAAGTGAATTACCTACCCCACCTTTAAATGCTACGTGGAACTAATTCTCCACTACAATTTGGAGGCCAATATTGTACCGCTCTTATCCATCCATTTATTTGACAGCTTAAGTAACGATACATATTCAGATTATTACACAATAAAAAATATAAATCAACATTACAGTATAAATATTGGTTAAAATATCAGCAGCAGTAAACAAATCATAATCCAGTAATTTAATATATAATCTTTAAAATGGCTGTTTCACATAACAAAGACTTTTACTTTAAGTCTATTTTGATTCCAATACTTAAGTAAGATTGTGGGTTCAGCTCTTTAACTTGTAATAGAGTACTTTTATAATTTAGCGTTCTGTTTTTCCCCCTTCCTGTAGTGTGTTATATAGATTTGTGTGCATGTAAATGGTCTGCAAAGGCGAAAATCCCTGTGTTCCTCCAGACGGAGTTTCTCTCTGAAATGGAGCATAATATGACCTCCTTAAAGAAGGTCAACATTAGCCTTCATTGTCATATATTAGTATTCATTAGCTGTGAGAAAGAAACTGCATAAAGACAAACTGTGCAGAAGGACAGTGTACTAACAAGCATCTCTCCACAGTCCATATTAAATATTTATTTTTTATTATAAGAGAGAATGGGAAGCGGAGGCCACATTATTCCACATGCCAACAAGTCTTGAGGAGTGCTGTGCCAGTGTAGAGCCATGCTGTCAGGCCATTAGCAGAATTGGATTCACACTGAGGTTCAATTTGGGTTAAGTATCCCCAGCGGAGGACCCCAACAGGCAGCGAGGGAATCCTGATCTTCTTTAGTAGGCCATTTTACTGCCTGAGCAAATAAGCACATTTGAAGCTTAGAGGCGATCACTTAAAAAATGAATATTTGAGTGAAGCACAGACAAGCAGAAGGGTCTTTCATGAGAAATACAACTAAAAGTGTTTAATTGGTATACTGTTTTATTTAGTTGTAATGTAATGTTTTAGAAACATACAGAATATTTTAAATCAAATAATCAGGACCTCCCATTAATAATGTTATACCAATATTTGTATTATATTATAAAGTCACATTTTTATGACATTATAGATCAACATTATCACTACAGTCTGTAAAAAATTGCCACCCGCTAAAAAAGTAGAACCCATTGGTTAAAGTAATTATATGATGCTATAAAGATGGTATTACATTATCCATGAATGCATTGCATTTTTCATCAGATTTCAGGGTCAGACTACATTTATTTTTCCTATTTTTCTTACAAGATATATTTCATTTTCTGCCAGAGGTTACATTTTCATTTCACAAAGTAAATTAGCGTCTCAAATAATATGTATGAATGGATGTAATTTGGTGGAACATGTAGAGCAAAAGGGTGGAAATGTAATATAATAGCAGTAAAAACATAAAAATAATAATCATCATGCATCAATCCTTGAGCTATAAATGATATTTATCTCATCTCAACTTTACACAAGACATTTCTAATTTGTTTTCGATATGAAAGTCATTCACATGTCATCTCCTGTCCGAATTACAGTGCAAATACACCAAAGAAGAAATGATAGAAGATGTATGTACATATGAATGTATATTACATGAACACATTTGTATCACAGAGATTCTTTATGAAGTACATGTAGTATATTTGATAATAATGGTGGCGCTGTTGCACGGCCATTCACGAAAACCCAATTCTACGTACATTTCCACCGGGTTTGAATTTTCTGCCAAAAATAAATATATATTTCCACATGTTTATGCCCTCAAATTTGCAATCCATTTGGGAAATGATAATGCTAAAAAATAATGTGATTCCAATCGGGTTCTACGACGTGATGTTGTTCGTGTTCAGACCCTAATTATTACAAAAGTGTAAGTAAAACCAGAGCCAACACATTTTGAAAACAACAAGGATGTAACCATTAAAGCATAAAAAACACAATGTCCTTTGTTGGTTTACCAAGATTCAAAAATATACATGTATCTCTACGGCTCAAACCCAAGAATTATACATTATTTATACTTTTTATAGCAAACATTGTTGTATAGCAAAGTAGGAAAAACCTGACTCTACTCAAGGTCCACTTACTCACTTGGACCATACATTATGAGCTCTAGTGTAGAAAAGTGAGAAACCTACGAGTGTCTATCAACAGATAAACAACTTTCCAAACTGTATTAATCCCAATTAGAAAGGATCAAACAACAGGATTTCCCAGAAAAACATACTAATCACTTAAAAAGATTGTCAATACATGATTTATTCACAATTTTAGAGGCATTTCAAAGTTAAAAGCTTTTATAAAAGGTTACCTGTAGAAAAGTGGTCCTTAAAACGCTTTTTAAAATCTACACTCTTTGTGCGAACACAAGAATTATAAAATATTTATACTTTTTCGCCCTCTTTCTTCAGCAAACAAAGTGTTTTATGGGCAAGGTATGAAATGATCCACAGCCTCACCTTTACTGAGTCACTTTCAACCGTATATGCTTAGCTATTTTTTAACGGTAAAAATAAACTCTTAAACTCCTCAAAAGCGCTTGTTTGGGGTAAAGATGTCATCGTCGGTGTACACGAGGGGCAGATCTGTCATCGGTTGACGTGGGCTTCAGCTTAATGGTGGCAAATGGGTTGGTACCCCTTCAAAATAAAAGGAACAGAAAGAGAAATGGATGTTGGAGGAGTTAGAGACAGAGTGCAGAAAAGCAATATCAGAAAATAGCGTATTTTAGCCGAACAGCGAAGGTTATATCAAGAGAAATGAGAAGTTCATTTCACACCGTAGAAGCCTCATCTAGCGAAAGCTGAGTGAGAGTCACGGTTCCCAAACGGCCGTAACTGCAATGGTTTCAGCACTAAACTGCACTTCAAACTCTAATGGAAGGAAGCAATTCTGTGCCATTTAGATCACGGCCCTCTTCTGTTGTTCGCGCGTTTAATGGGTTCATGATATACTTCAAAAAATATCGTTATTTTCTGTAGTGCCGTTTAATCATTTTACAACCTGAGAGAGCCAGAGGTGCATTGATCTTACCTCGGGAAAAGTTGTGGTTGTGATGCATGTGGGTTTGATCTCTGTGGAAAAACACACGAGGAAGGTATGAGTGAGAGAGAGCCAATCGAAACGGTAAAATGTAGACGCATGATGCACTAATGGAGGCTCAGAAAGCTGCGGCCCTCGACCCCCCGCTTTCAGTCGGATCTCAAACAAGAGGCTCAGAGATGTATTGAGATAGGCAGCCAGGCAGCCTCACACACACACACACACACACACACACACACACACACACACACACACACACACACACACACACACAAACATAGACACAAGAGAGCAACAGCAACAGAGACAATGCAGAAACATCAGGGAAAGTTATCAATACAGTGAAAAATACATTTTGCTGTATTGTCACTCTGCAGCACCTCAAAGGTTATATATCAGACCCTATTAGTCACAAGGACTTCAAACATGGCCTCAGATTACAGCATGCCAAAATGAAACACACACACACACACACACACACACACACACACAACATTTCTACAGTTAGGATGGGCAAGAGAGCAACAGCAACAGAGACCATGCAGAGACATCAGGGAAATTGTATCAATGAAAAATTGTTCAAGCAACTGTTCTTGAACAGCACCTACGAGAGAATACTTTTGCTGTATTCTTCACACTGCAGCACCTCAAAGGTTATGTACCAGACCTGTTAAGTCACAAGGACTTCAAACAGGTCTTCAGGCTAATGGTCTCAGCTTACAGCATGCCCAAACAAGAGCACACACACACACACACACACACACACACACACACACACACACACACACACACTCACACACACACACACACACACACACACACACACACACACAACCTCCTAGCTCTAACACCATCAGCAGCTGGAGCTCCCTCCATGCGTCCACCAGAAAGAGGGCTGAGGAGCCGTGGAGAACAGGAAGCTGCTGCAGTGCCCCTGCTGGACAGACTGGTGAATAGATTTACACGACGAACCTTCATCAGAGCTGTCCCATACACTTTGTGATGTTAAAGCATGTATCAATGCAGTTTTATGAAGGGATTATATACTGTAACTTGTGGCTTTATTCATGGGAACTGAGTATTTAAAAGTTATATATTATAAGATAATTATAGGTTTGGGTTGAAAGCTGTTAAAAATCATGTAACTTCTTATTTCCTGGGACATTTATTAACTTATTTCCACATAACAATGGCAGACTTGGACTTCAAACGCTTTAATAATGTTGTATTTACAAACAGAACGTGGAAAAAACCAAGAGTATGTATGAATGGATCACTAACTTTTTAAACCGCATTATTACCATCTAGAGAGGATCAACCAACAGAATTTTGGTAGGCCAGAAATTGTTCTTATTGGTGCTTATACATTTAAAATATCTAGTATTGACTTTAATAACTCTGGTCCCCAAATACTTTTTATAAAGACTGAAGGAAAAAAGACAAAAAGTACATTTATGATTAAAAAAAAGAAGTAATAATTGGTTAAATAGATGTATTTTGGCAGAGAGTGAATTGATGATATTGACACTGATCAATAGTCAGACTGACAGCCTTACCTTTTTTTCAGAATTAGACTCGGCCCTTTTGTCAGGAGTCGGTGTGATTGGCCGCATCTCGTACTGCTTATTGGACGATGAAGGAGGTGGAGGTGGAGGGGGCGGGGCTCCGCTGTAGCTGCTGCCTCCCGATTGGTCGAGCAGGTTGCTCATGGAGTTACTGCTTCGGAGAGATGAGTGTCTGAAATTAAATAAAATAAAGAAAAAAAATGTCATTCCCCTGAAATGCTTTTTGTCCTTCATACTGAAACGATATCATTTTGACACCATCAACATTAGGGTTAGGCAAAGGGATTTAATTTCAAAATCAAATGGTCAGTGCATTAAATCGACATTCTTTTTTTTATTATAGGCATAAAACCCGCATGGGTCTACAGGGACTGAGCAAAGTTTTGGTTTGAACACTTTTACTGGGTTTCCTCACAGCAATGGGCCACCCAAATATATTAAATAGTTCATGTTATTATTCCAGGCCACCACTTCATGCTGACCCTCTTTTAAAATATTGAGCCCATAAAACAATAAGGACAGCCTGGGGGAGCTTCACAATATATCCTGTATCAGGTTGAAAAGCAAATGGCTGCAAATAAATAATTTATTGTATTTTTTTGACTTTTTTTGGACTGTGAGAGGTAAGGCATAAAAACACGAGGCAAGCCACTGTGGGACCGCGGTCGAGACAGGCAGCATTGTTCAAAAATACTCCTCTTAAAACATAAAAACACAATTCATTTTTCAAGTTAATTCATTTGGGAGAGTGACATTGGGTCATGCAGTTCTGTTTGTCATTCAGTAATTCATGATTAGATTTAAGGGTCTATTCTGAGATTTGTAAACTTCATTTTTTATTTGTACTTGCTTTGTCATGTAACGATGAATAGGTTGCTATGGCTTTAATAGTAGATTAACAATTGATAGAGAATATACAATGAATCCTATTCATCACATCATGAATAGCGTACTCAAAATATGATCATTAATGTGTTAGACTTAAGCCAATTAAAGAATAGTTTGAAGCAAATAATGTGATAAGTCATGCTAGTAGTTTCCTTAAGTCTATGGTGGTTGTGCTAAACTAAGCTAAGCTAACCAGCTGCTTCAAATGCTGGAAAGCTTTTGCCATGATGTTAGTGCACAGATGGAGTCATTCACTGCATCTATCAAAAGCATGCTCTTGGTATGACATGTAGTTTTTATTGAACACAGTGTATTGGATGTTTACCCAGAGCTGGGTGCTGTTGGAGGATCGTCCACCTGCTCCACATAGGAGGCTGGAAACCATCCCTGACTGAAAACAAAAAAGCCAGACAGTGAAGTTAACGGAAGTGGATTAGATCAGGTGTTAAGGGGCCCTATTATGCTTTTAAGGGTTTTCAGTTTCCTGAAGTGTTATATAGGTTGTTGTGCATGCAAATGGCCTGCAAAGGCTGAAATCCCAAAGTTCAATCTATCAGCATAATCTTTCAAGAAATGTGTTTTTGATTTTCTGTTGTTCTTCTGACCTTTAATATGTTCTTTCCCCTTCCACGTTAATATAAATAAACCACTTTGGTAAACCAGCTGGTTTGTTCTTAGGAACATTGACCTGTGTCTAGAACAATAAATATAAGAATAATTGTACGCTTCTATTGGCTAGCGCTCCAACACATTGTATTCGATAGGCTAAGGGGCGGGACATCTGTAAGCGGTTGACCAATCACAACAGAGCCAGACAGCTAACCAATCAGAGCAGACTGGGCTCTGGTTTCAGACAGAGGGTGAAAAGAGGTGCTGCAGCACAGGCAGTATGAGAAAAATAAAGAGCTTTTTGAACATTAAAACATGGAGACATGTCACAGTAGAGACACAAAATACAAATATGAACCTGAAGATGAGCAGAATATGGCCCCTTTAAAAAATGCAACTTCTTACTTCAAAACCCTAATGTTCTGTAAAATGTCTATAGCAGAGTCACTGCATCTCACAGCTTTTTGAACATTAAAGCATGTAAACATGTCACAGTAGAGGCACTACATACTGATATCAACCTGAAAATGTGCCGAATAGGGCCCCTTTAAGCCATACAGAATAGGGCCCCTTTAAGCCATACAGAATAAGGCCCCTTTAAGCCATACAGATGCCACATTCATCTCTCACCGTGAGCTGCTGTCAGCGCATCCGTACAGCCAGCCGTTTCTGGGCTGTTGGACCAGCACAGAGATCGTCTCGCCCCTGCTGAAGGGCAGCAGGGTGGGGTTGGAGCTGCTGGGCTGGTGGGCCACCCGGGCCCTCGTGGACCTTCCTCCTGCAGAGCGAGACACGCTTCCCACGGGAGACGGAGCTGGAGAGACGAGGAATGAAAGGGGCAAAGAAGAGGATTTGTTAAAGCACGAGTCAGATGATGAACCAGCTTGAACGTCAAAGCAAGATCTCTAGTGAAATGATCAATTAAAAAAATAAAGGTGGCAAGGATTTTTTAAATTATGGCCCTGGAATTCGTAACACAGAGGGTTAGCAGACTACTAAATACTTTACTTCATGCATAATTATTTTTGCTTAGATGGCAGTTAATTGAATTATACCAGAGAGGGAGGCAGAATTTTTGGGCTAATTAGCGTGCTGCATGCAATGTTTCAGACGGGCAAAAGTGGAATATAGGAAGAAATGCTGTTTAATATTCTAGAGATTGTTTATTGTCTGTTTTTGATACTTTGGTTCTTTATCTTTTCTTTCACTCTAGATAAGCAAGCCAAGTCATTAGACAGACTTTCTGCACAGGAATGAGAAGCTGTGCAAGTGTGCAAAATGATGAAGCAGGAGAGAAAGATAGACCAGAGAGAGAAACGGAGATAAAAGGCTTAAAGAGCGATAAAGAGGGTGGAGAATTGAAGGCAAAATTAGCTCTGGTGGAGGCATTATGGGCCCCAAATAATTTACTGACATAATGAATATTACAGAAACACTTTAGGGAACACGTAACATTAAATATGTGGCACAGAAGTGAAATTCGGAATATTTTGATGTTACAGTGATAGGTATTTAGAGCATTCGAACAGCGGTTAAAACGTAGTGTCAGTCAGTGATGGGAGAAGTATTGAGATATTTTACTTTAGACAAAGTACTGATACCACTCTGTTGAACTACACCACTAGATATACAAGTTGTGATGTGACTTACATCTAAAATCTGAGTATTTGTACCAAAATGTAATTAAAATAAAACAAGTAAAGTATTCAGTGTGCAGGAATATGTTCTGTGCGATGGTGTCGATGCATGTTTCTGCTGATCCAAGAGGCTTTTTGCAATAGTTTAACTGATAGAAAAAAAGCAACACTTCGATTAGATATGACAAAAATTCTACAAATCTTGGTCATCATGCTTTTAACAGAACGAGAACGGAATGGCAAACCTGAACCTCAAACATGAAAATAGAGTTAAATGTACAATTTTGAATCTGATATAGAAATATAATGTAGCCGAAGAAATAGAAATAATAAAAAAAAATGTAAAAATACTGCGACTTCGTACTTAAAGGTAGGGTAGGTAAGAATGGAGAAACCAGCTCGAGTGCCTAGAATTTGAAAGTACGCAACCGGAAAATATCTGCCCCTTCCTTCAGACTTCCTTACAGAGCCCCTCCTCCAACACACACGAACATGACCAATGAGGGCACAAGATAAGTTTGTGCACGAGATGGAAGGCTGACAGGCAGGTAGGCCATCCAGTTATTTTAGCCGGGCCGGCTCAGATGATTGGTCGTGCTTTTTACAGCGCCACGGCTTCCACAGATGAAATGTTTTTATGTATTTATTGTCAAAGCATTTAATATATTCATTGCTATCGGGATGTTAAGAGCATTCCATGGAATATAACAACAAGTGTTTCTGAAGTGAATTACCTACCCCACCTTTAAGTACAGTGCGTGAGTAAGTGCCCATACTGTAGTTACCATCCAACACTGGGGTCAGTAAAATGTGTTGAATGAATCCCCTCACCCCTTGATGGTATTTTGCCGAGGGGAAGCTCCTCTCTGATCTTCCTCATGTCCTCTTTCATCGACATCTGTACAACAACACATACACCAGTTGGAGTTAATATATCTTGTAAACCTCAGGGTATAATGTGATCATAAAAGCAAAGGAGAAACAAAGAAAAGCAGCTCATGTGTCAGAAATAATGGATTCTACAAGGAGGACATTTATATTTGAGTTCCAACAATAAGTCAACGTATCTATTATTAAGATAACTGCCAAATATTATAATAACCAGTTCAAATTCAAATGTTTTCATGCTAACATTTTGAAAATGCTGTGTTTAGACTGTTAAATATGGACATACTGTACTGCTTTCCCCTTTTATATCATATTAGACGACGTTTCAAGACATCACCTTGAGCTTTGAGAAAGCAGGATGGAGATTTTTTATAGTATTTTCTGACACTATATAGATCAAAAGATTAATCGGGAAGAAATCTCCAGATCAATGGAAATATATTTTCTCAATCAACTGTCTGCAGCCCTAACTGTAGAAGCACGGCTGAAATATCTGTCTAACGCGGCTCATGGCTTCTCTCCGTTATAAGCAAAGGATAAATCCCGCGTTGGACCAAAACAAACACAGAATCCATGTTAATCCTTCGACTGTTATTACAGTAGGATGTGGGATCTGCGGGTTCGTTGGCACGTCACCTCCAGATGAGGAACAGACGGAAACTGACAGGGTTTATCTCAGGGGCGTCCCTGTTGTTTATTTAAATGGTAATTTCAGCCCTCCTATAGAGAACCATATGGCTTCAGTTTGTGAATTATCCATAGTGTGTTAATGCCACTGTCTTTAGATGTAGAGCCATATTTAATTTAGAGTGTATTATAAGATCTGTGTTTAGATGATACAAGGTCCATATTTCAGTTATGTGAATGTTTGTAAAGAATACAGCATATGTATTTATTTTATTGCCAGACAATCTGTAATCTGTCTTTCTGTTCCAGCTGCAGGATTAATCCTTCTTTAGAAAGCTTTGACAGAAAACTGATGGCTTTCAAATTAAATCAGCCTCTAACCAGCAGAGGGCACTCTTGTAACAAAAATATTATTGCAATTATTTACATGTTCCCTTTGGTACACTGCCTGTGCATAAGTATAATCAATTTCTTTGTTTCACAGTTCACAACATTTACTCCAAAAAGTGCAAAATATTTGACTGGTTCAACCTCTGTTATCCATCTCACAAGATACTTACCTCGAATACTTCCCCTCAGTTCACCCCCCAAAGACAGGATTATGTCTTACACCAGCAGTTTATTTTTGGGAGTTTTTAGAGCAACTCTAGTAACACAACAGATTTCTTAAAACTGAACTCACCAAGTTTTCCACAGAAGTAGGGCGTCTGGACTCTGGTCCTCTGGTGGCCCCCACCTCCTCCGTCCAGGCATCAGCCCTCTGCTGGAGAGACCCTCCTGTCTGCAACACACACACACACACACACACACACACACACACACACACACACACACACACACACACACACACACACATGAATAATGGACACTTATTTCCACAAATAAAGAACGTTTTTTTTTTCTTATTACGTTTCTTTTCGTTTTTTACATCAAAGTGAATATTGTAAATCTGAAAGGTTTTTTTTATTTTTTATTATTTCCCATAGTAGTCTACTTGCATGCAGTGTGAACCCAGAAATGTTGAGTATCCCAAAAGTGTTATGATAGAAATGTATAATACGGGTCCCCATCACATAGAAACTGCCGGATGCTAGGTTGCATATGTTGGGGAATTTCCACAATTAGCATACATTTCATTAATTGGCATTATTTAGCATATGCAGACGATAGCAAAACAAATTAGCTTGGCCGATTTTGAGAACTTTGGTGTAGTTTTAACGTATATTGAGGATGTTGCATACATTTCTGACATTTTTAGGATAACAAATGGCCACTTTCTGGTGAAAACGGCCATTTTTTATCCTGAAAATGTCAGAAACTAATTCAACATCTTCAATAACCCCCCAAACCACTCAAACATTCTCCAAATCGGCCAAGCCATTTTTAAACTATCGTCTGCTGCAAGGGCTATTAATGAATGCTAATTAACGCAACTTATGCTAATTGTGCAAATGGCCCAATATATTCAAGTTAGCTTCCGGCAGTTTCTATGTGCTAGGGAACCGTACTATAAATTTCTTACAACACTTTGGGGTACTCAGCATTTCCGGGTTCACAGGCAGGAAGACTGAAGACCAGAAACGGTTCTGAAAACTGTTGTCAAGTGGGGATCTTCTCCTCAATAAAACATCTGAGCCTTCTGGCCAATCAGAATCAAGATATCTCCAACGTCTTGTTGCCGGAAGTCCCGAGGCAGAATAACTTTTTGCGGTTCACTTTAAACATCCATGGTTCAACTTCAATTGATGCTAGTTTTTAGGTAAGTCTCGTTTGTTGCTAAATTAACGTAAAAATAATTAGTTGCCAACTTAACACGTGTGAAAAGAAACTAAGTACATTTACTCAAGTACTGTGAGAGACTTTTGCATGTTATGCTACTTTGTACTTCTACCCCCCTACAATTCAGAGGTAAATGGTGTACTTTTACTCCTCTACATGTATTTAATCCCTTTAGTTACTTTACAGATTTGTATAAATGATTTGAAATATAATCATCACTTAAATCAGACTTTAGTTCCACCTGGAGTAAATTCACAAGCTACCCTGCAGTATACAAAGTCATTCAAACTAGCTGCACCTTTACCAGCTTTGAGAACACTTTAATGATCAATCATTATAAAACACATCATATATATTATTCTGAAATGGACCAATCTGCACAATGACTACTTTTACTTTTGGTACTTTAAGTATATTTTGATGCTATACTTGAGTACTTTTACTTGAGTAACATTTTGATTGCGGGTCTTTTACTGTAACAGAGTATTCCTACACTCTGGTACTTCTACTTTTACTCAAGTACAAGATCTGAGTACTTCTTCCACCTCTGCTTGTGCTAGCTTTAAATTACTTACATTATTTTATCTCAAAGGTTGACGTTTCATAATGTTCTGCTTTCACCATAACTCACTTTTTATGTATTTTTCTCAGTTTCTTCTGAAACACTCTTCCATACTCTTTCTATTTAATGTAAAAATGTATTATTTTACTGTGTTATTCACTTTGTAAATCATTGAGACTTAATAAGGCTGTTCAAAAAGCCTTATCAACAAAAGGCAGAGAAAATGTCTCTTCAAGTGGCAGCAGTATAAGAGGTTACAAGGTCAAATGTAATGTTATGAGCCTTGTATTTACATTGTTATCGTACTTATCTTACGCAGAGTTAAGAACACACGTCACGTAATTTCTCCTGAACTACCTGTACCGTCTCAATATGATGACTAAGGGTGGATACTGTACGAAAGATGTCCGTCACACTTTAACTGTTTACATAAAGTGGAGTCATAAAAAGTCCATAGTTCAAAAGAGCTGTTAGAGGCATCAGTCCTGCTTAACAAACTGAGTATCTTCGTTCTGCGGATGAACCTCGTTATACCGGAGGGGGATTTACGCACGGGGGCCGATAAACTCTCACATAATCATTACACATTATTGTGAAATCTCTTTTAAGTGCCGTCCTGTCATTGTCTCCCTCACATCCCCTTGCAATGAGTTGTAAGACAAACCCGACGTTTGGCACTTGTAGTCAATAAGCCAAAGCAAACTGTAAAATATTGAGAGGATATTTGAAGTGAGGTGTATACCTTATTCATGAGGTGTGCGATGGATTGTATCAGGCCGCAGTGTTTCTCCGACAAGAAGCGGTATCGCCTCTCCTCCTCCTTTAAAGCCTCGCTGTGGCTCTCCCTGAGGAACTGCACATACTCACTGCAATCCTGAGGAGACACATCATTGACAGTGGGTTACATATATATATATATATATACTCTACAACAGGGGTGTCCAAACGCGGCCCGCGGACCATTTTGAATCGGCCCTCGGCAAATTAAAAAAGTATAATGGAATATGGCCCACAAATGAAACTTGTGCTTGTCTTATATTGTACTTCTTAAATATAAATGTAAAAATATATTACACAGTAGTATTCCCGTGTTAATAAATAAGACCACTTTTCAAATAAATTCATTCAATTAAAGTCGGATACATTTTCTAACATATCTTAGTTGATAAGAAAAAAGCCCAATGACTTATTTCCATAACAAGCGTGAAATATACCCTTCATATTTCTCCTTATTATAATCAATGTGAGGCTTCTGTTTTAAGGGATGAGCTGCCAACACTCACAAGCATCATTCACCTACTTTTGATTGATTTTGCTAACTTATAACTGAACTTATGAGGCAGTATACCTCTAGTGAGCGGCCAGCCCTTCGTATATTTTTCTGTATGTGGCCCCTCGGAGAAAAAAGTTTGGACCCCCCTGCTCTACAATGACACATTCATATATTGTACATTGGGGCAGATTTTTTGCTTCGGATGGCAGAAATAGAAAGAAAGAAACCTGGTTGGCTCCTCTCCTCAGCTGTCGGTCCATAGACACTGCCTGGTTGTGCACTTCCATCTCATAATGCTTCCTGCTGTCCTGCAGAGGAGAGGACTCACATTATGTCTGTGTGAAATGAAAATGAAGCCGTTTTCCCATTCATTCTAATGGCATCTTTTTCGCTAATGACAATGATAGTTATTCATTTTACATTTCTTCCTGGAAATAATAATGAGAAACAGTAACAGCTTCTCATTTTAATTGCCTTTTGACCTCGCTGTGCCTTTGCTTTGCCCTCATTTGCTGCATTTCTATCTTGTAGTTTAGAGGAAAATGGTTTTTCTACAGTATTCCGGTCACAGTCTAAAGTTACTTTTAGAGTGAGACAAAACTACTTGCTTAGCTTTAATGGAACATCCTGACTTTGGTTGAGCGTTGTCATGCGACTCAGGGTATACTATGTACTAAGTAAAATACATTACATACCATTACTTTTTGGTTAGGTAAAGATACGATAATTGTGATACGCCATAATCAAACATTACCTGGGTGATAATATTGATATTGAACTGACTGTTATTTTGTATATATTGATTGTTGTGTTTTTTTTTCTTAATGTGTGCATATGTGTAAATGTGTCTGTTGATTGTGTATATAGGATATACATATTTTATACATATTTGTATACATATCTGTATATTGTATAATTGTATTTTTGTATTCGGGATTGTTGGAAACGTCATTTCGATCTCTCGGTCTGTACACACAAACTGAAAGATTGACATTAAAGTTGACTTTGATATGTTTGGCTAAAAAAACACAATTGGCAATGGCATTTCGTTGAATGGGAACATTGTGTTTTTAGTAGACCAGATTGCTCACTGATATATAAGTTCTGTCCTGTCTAACGTTGTTGTCCATCTCCTGAAGAACCTCCATAGTGAACCAGCGGAACTGGAAAGTGACAAAAATATATAAAACACATCAGAAAATTGAAAATCAGAGTTTGATCACGATAACAAGTCGTCATGGATAGATAAGTGTAGTATTAATGGCACTTACTACTCCATCCAACTCCACAGTGAGTCTTCTTTGGCTCTCAGAGATCTGAATCAGGACATCCCCTTTAACACAAGCGCATTACATGTTACATCAATAATATCACTTAATACATAACTTCAAAACAATCAAATGTAATGTGATATATTATGTAGCCTTTTGTAATAGGATATAATCTTTCCACTTGTTCATTTCCATCGACTCATTACCCAAAAGGAATCAATAACCCTAATGTCTTAAACACACTGACTACAGGGAACACTGTCTCTAAAAATAGAAGTGGCTTTATTATTGCAGTTTCAGATAAGATAACATGTTCTTCATTGTTCTACATGGACATTTCTCTGCACTTACATGCAGAGGACATAGGCTTAAATGCACATGTTGAGTGTGTAACAGTAGTTCTTGTAATATTAATAATATAGTAATAAAAAGTAATGAAAGTCAAGAGTGTCAAATACTAAAACCAGGTAAAATCCCAGCAGCCTTTTCCTCTGTCTCTGTTCCCTCATAAGATTCACAAAACCACAGGAGATTTCTTGTCTTTCAACTTCACAAATCTTCAAAGAATGGATGAATAATATCCCGCACTGCTGCAGAATAATAATAAAAAATCTAAAACCCATTTCCTATGTTGCAACCAGGTAGTCAGAAACTTGGGAAACGGGTTAAAAAAAAAATGTTTTAGATACTTAGCGATCAAGCGTAATGCTAATACCTGAGAGACTTAAACCGGAGCTGTTTTTAAATGTTTGTGATTTCTTAATTATTTTTGTCCTAGAAGTTAACGGCTATCGAAGCTATGCTCTGCTAGCTGTCTGAGGCTAACATGTTGCTAATACAACAGATACTTTGCTATTGAGCTAACTACAGTAATAAGTATCATGCTGTTTAGTCTTTAACTCTTGTAGACTTACTGTTACATTGTTAATTTCATTTTATCAAAGCAGCTAAATGCTAACAAAGCTAGCTGCTATACTAGCTGTCTGAGGCTAACGTGTCGCTAATTTACTGCTCGGCTAACTGTTAAATGTCTTGCTGTTTACATTTTTACTCGGGTAGACTTTCTGTTAATGTGTCACTGGTGGTACTTTATTTCTTCCTGGTTGAAGGGGTGCAATGTCACTTCTTTGAAAGCTAAGTGGCTAAATCCAGTTTCCTTCTTACTCTGCCAATGTATTTTTAGACTACCTTTGTTCTGTGTTAATGTTTCTGACCTATGAGGGTGTTTATCTGATGTCGTCATTTTTCATGGTTTGATCATTATCAATGAGTTTCCAAATAGTCTTTTGACGCAACTGCTACTGATAAATGCCAACTGCTTTGACACTGTGCTTAGATAGATATATACTGTATGTTTAGGTATTTTTTAGGGGCAAAAAAAAAAACATATGATAAAAGCATCATCCTTTTTTAGAGCAGTTTGACCATTACGTTTTGCCATCATATTCTGGAGAATGTATGTTGGAGTTGTTTAGTTCGACCTGTCAATGGCTATGAAATGCACACTGGGTCCCTTTCCTGTAGTGCAACAGCACTGTTACAGTACACTAATGTCCAGTTTGAACAAAATCTTCAACCCCAGCCACTAAACCCTACATGACTCCCGTTTAGAGTGGCTGGGTTAAGTGAGCGGAGCACGGCCGGCTGCCTGTCATCATCTATTATTCATGTTGCTGGCGGGCTTCTGATACCTGATCCAACATCTTTGTTTGAAGTCACAGAAAAACAAACATAAACTATGTTGCCTTATGCAGGGCACGAGCCATTGCTAGTTGTATAATATACAACAAGTCTTACACTAAGTCTTACACACTTACACATCAAAGAGTATGCTAATAACACACACACTACGCATTCACTGTGTCTTAGTTACTGTAAGAGTAGCTATGGTAACGCCAGAGGGTTGGTCTTCATGATGCGGAAGAACAATGTTGAAATAGATTAATAAATGGCCATAAACACATCAAAGACAAAACGCTCACATCCTGGATTGTAGATAACAGAATACCTTCCTTGTGCTTCCGCTCATTAATTGGGAGATAGCAAAAGCCAGCTGAGCATAAACATTTTCACACGTACCTAGGGAGCGTGAGGATATGGTGTGGAAAGCCCTCTCCCCAATCTGTGAAAGTGCACTGAAGTAGGACTCACTGGTTACTGCCAGATCTGAAACACACACACACACACACACACACACACAAACACACACACACACACACACACACACACACACAACACAGTCATTTGAAATGCAAATGTGTTTGTTGCAAATAATTTCCCCTGGCATAGAACTACAAAAGCAGCTAAACGGAGCCATTAATCATGAGAGTATATGTTATAATTAGATAATATGTTTAATTATAAACAGGAGCATAAAATCACATCAAAATCATATTCCTTTCGATTGCACATGAAATCTTTCTTTGTCTTCCTCCCTTGCTATCACTTTTGCCTGGTATCATATTATGGCATATGAATACGTACCATTTTTAAAGTCATTTTGTCTGTTATCTCTACGCATTTTTGGCTCTCCCTGAGCTATTTTAGGTAACAAAGTATAAAGAGTGAGAAAGTCCATCCAAACCAGAGGATGGGGTAAAATAAAAAGCCTTTGTATTTTAATCCAAACTATCTTTTCCTAAACCTAATCAAGTAGTTTTTAATTCACAACTCCTCTATATGAGACATGCCAACCTTTCCAAATCCAAAAGAGGTAGGTTTGCGCATGGAAAATGTGCACGCCCAAATTAGGTAATCAGAAGAAATGTAACCCCAGTAATTACAGGTATAAACCATGTATTTAATATATTGCATCACTTTTTGTATTTTTCACAAAAATTGGTCATACAATGTTCAGTCACTTTAGTGCTTGGTATGTAGCAGACTTGGCTTTCTTGAGAAGTTCAGGGTCTGGTTTCCAGTTGCAGCAGGTGAATTTTTTGAAGATGTTTATCTTCCCTGCCAACAGACCTTCATGTGCTTCTCTCCTCTCCACGATACCTTGATAAACTCGTGATCTGCTGTCCACTTGGCTTTAAACACATTGTCCCACCGCTTGGTGGGCTTCTTCTTCTCGGGGGTTCTATTCATCGCGGAATTTCCATATCAAAACCTGTAGCTGTGTGTATTGTTGAACATCTCTGATGTGAATAAACAACACTGGGGCGCCAAGACCGAACACTAATCACGTGATGAGCAAATCCAATTTCATTGGATAGGAGCCAAAGTCGAGTCCATTGTCTATGGTGCGTGTTAGTAATTATTGAACCCTGAGAGCAGGACAGACTGAAAATAGTCAAGGGAAGCTTATAAAAGTTAACTGCATTTAATTACACAAAAGATGCGGTGATGTACAAATGAAATTTGCGAGTGGAGGCTCTCTCCCCATCCCACGTCATTTCACCTTCAGTTCACGGTTTTGAAAACGTAGCATTTCGCCACATGCTAATGCTAACCGGAAATGACGAAATTCACTAGCGGAAAACCGGAAGTCAAGTGTGAATATTCGGTTTTTAGAATAAAACAGATTTAAATTAAATACAGTGTATTTAATTCAAATTACGCCATATCAACATTGATTTTAATTTCTTACATGCGCCATGGGCATTTTTATTTTTTATAATTTGGGAAGATTGAAATCGGTAGGGAAAGCCAGCTAAATCGGTAGGCGGTAGAAACATGTCAAAAGCGGTAGACTACCGCCCAAATCGGTAGGGTTGGCAGGTATGCTATATGAGACATGTTATTCATGAGAAATGGGTGATTATGACACAATATCATCTTAACTGACCCAAAATGTCCTTAAAAGTGGTATGCTTTTTATACACCTTCCCATAAAATCACATTGTGCATTTAGACAACCTGCTATTATGGTTAAATGTCTACTCAAGGCTAGTGTATCCCTTTACATATCCCAACATTCAGTAACCCTAACCCTACTGAATGAGGAGCCTTCTTAATTTTACAAAAAAACTATCTGATTTAATGTATCAAAAATGTATGATTTCAAATTACAACTAAATTAACAATAGTGCCACATCTAGGGGAAGCTAGCGGCTAGCCTTGGCTCAAACTAAATGTATATATATGTATTTGTAGGCCTACTTGAATTAAATATATACATATTGATGAATTAACATCTCGGCGATTTAGTTTGTTATCCCACGTAAATAATATTGTAGCTAAATCCAGTCATTGAGAACAAAAACAGCTAAACTAGTCCTGCCTAAAGCTAACTAGCCTCGCTTAGCAGAGTAAGCTAAGTAAATGGCATAGGTTTTAACTGGTGAATTCATGATTAGATTTGGTGTGGTTAGGTTTCTTTTAAATGACATTGTAATGTATTTAATTGAAAATAATTTATAATTTGGATTTAAATCTTCTTTGAATGTTTTAAAGCCTAAATACATTTCTTCCAGCCTTTTTTCTAGTTACTGCTATCTGCATTTGTAGGGCGGTAAAAGTCAAATGGGGTGAAATCTCAGTTTGACCTCAATTAAATGTTCGGACAGGTTTAGATCCCAAAGCAGAGGTTTGATGGTCTTTTATATGGTAAATGTTAAATGTTCTGTATTTAGCTCTTTTCTACCGTAGTGGAAACAGCGCAGCAGAGGTGATTAAGCTGTAGCTGCATTTTTTTAATAAGGTGAGAATGACTTGTTTTTAATGAATTGGGACACAGCCTGTGCAAACCAACCAATCAAACACTCCCAGAGGCTGTGAGACTAATACATATCAATAGTTAAAATCATTGGGATGGTACTTTAATAGCAATAGATAAGGAGATCCTGAGCAGCATCCACTACCGATTTAAAAAGTAGATTATTATTAGGAGGAGAAGATGCTTCAGTAGAATCCAAACACTGATTTAGTTCGGTTTGAGCTTTAGCTTATTAAAATGTCATGTATTTATTGCACTTCCCTGAACTCTGGGAGGGGATTTATAGACTCTGGGACACATAATAATCTGTATTTATGTCTGCTGGGCTTCTGGTGCAGCGGCGCTCCTATGGTGTATTTGATGATGTAACATTACTGCTCTTGCATATATTAAACACCTACTATGATGTTGAATAATGTTAAAAGCTTCACCATAAATGTTACTGTCAGTGAACTTAATTTGCATGACAACATTTCCCATTTAATGCACCGCACAGGGATTAGAAGAGATGTTAAAAATGAAGACATAAAATACAGACACAATTAATATGCCTTCAGATTTAATGAAACACTAGTCACAAATAGACCAGAGATATTTCAATTTCAAGACTCAGTATCCCTGCCTCTGTATGTGAGAATAAGATATCCTGTAGTTGTGGTGCATTGTTTGTTTGTGAAAATATACTGTAGGCTATTTATAACGACCTCTGGGTTACAGGCCCATAATAAAGGCGATAATAGCACCAGGATATTCCATTTGGACTTTGAATTAGGTCTTGTTGACCCGACAGCTTCCATGTAAAGCCATTAGAGGTTGGTTCATTTACAGCCATTTTAATGGTGCAAAAATTACCTTAAAGTAAAAAGTCTCATAGGGAGATTTTCTTTCTTACTCTGGAAAGCTTGGACGTAGCTGTTTCCCAGTGAGACCAGTTTCTGTAGGCTTGGGTTGAAGTCGTCCATCAAGCTCTGAAAAAAACACACACACACACACACACACACACACACACACACACACAGCACATTTTCTGTTAAATATTTCAAAGTCAGAGGAACTTTAAAACCAAACTAAAGGGGAGTCAAAGGAATCCATCTTTAATTCAATCTATATTCATGAGCACAAAGTCTACCTCCATACTCCTTGAATTTGAAACAGACTCTCGTGAATTCACATCATGTTTGCTTAGCAGAGAAGACCTAAAAAAAACTTCACTCCTAGAAATGTAATATTCTCCAGAAACTGCCCGAGTTCATAGAAAAGTATCTGAAGACGAAATCAAAACACATGACAGGACACTCTTACTCCTGTGGTTATCTTTAGCACATCGTAGGTAAGTTTGTTGTCTAATTTGAGCCTCCATACTGAGTATCTGTTACTCACCGAGTAAATCCCCATGGTGGAGCGATACAGCTGATCACTATTCATCCCCGACATGTTTATATCCACAGTAGCTGTCAGCGAAGCCTTGAGAAAGGTTTGCAGGGTTTTAAATCATCCGGCAAATGTACCACAGCCTCTGTAAAAATGGAGATAATAGTATTAAACTGGACGTGGAGTTGAGGAAAGGCGGAAGTGTGTGTTAGTGTGTTGGTAACTGACACCACTGTTGCCTGAGAAAGACTGGAGTAAATAATTAAACATGGCCCGGCCATAAAACACACAGACATATGCTGTAAACCCTGGGCGTGTGTGTGTGTGTGTGTGTGTGTTGTGTGTGTGTGTGTGTGTGTGTGTGTGTGTGTGTGTGTGTGTGTGTGTGTGTGTGTGTGTGTGTGTGTGTGTGTGTGTGTGTGTGTGTGTGTGTGTGTGTGTGTGTGTGTGTGTGTGTGTGTGTGTGGGTGTGGGTGTGGGTGGTGTGTTTGCCTGATCCTATGTTTTATTCAAGACTATAACAGAGATCTGTTTTCACTCTGTACTTCATAAAACCCTTAAATATACAGCAAACAACAAATACTTTTAGAAATTAGTCATGAAAATCAGAAGCCCTGAGAGGCAAGTCTAAGAAAAATCTTTTAAGTCTGTTTTAAATATATATATTTTTTTACTGCCGTGTTAACCAGTGATGGAAGAATTATGCCAGGTTAGTATTTCTAAGTTCATTTTATTTTTGGTTTAAGAAAAATAAATTATTTTGTTTTATTTCGGCCACAAGAGGCTGAAATGCACCTCTAACTTAAACTATTTAACAATACTGTCAATTCAGTTTTTTGGCTGTAAATGCATTTTTATTGTCGCTTTTTACCTGAAGGGGAAAAAATATATAGATTTTTACGGTGGCCCTTAAGTGCAAGTCAAAACAACATTTCACAAAACGCTTCAGCATTTCACAAAACGCTACAGCATTTCACAAAACACTGCAGCATTTCAGAAAACACTACAACATTTCAGAAAACGCTTCAGCATTTCAGAAAACGCTACAACATTTCAGAAAACGCTACAACATTTCACAAAACACTACAACATTTCACAAAACACTACAGCATTTCAGAAAACGCTTCAGCATTTCACAAAACGCTTCAGCATTTCAGAAAACACTACAGCATTTGACAAAACGCTACAGCATTTCACAAAACACTTTCAACTTTTACGACATCATTGTGAAATGTGTATTACAATTAAATCACGGTAAAATATGTTAATTTTGTTGTAGTTGGTATCTACCATAGTATTTGCATGGATATAAGCCCCGCCCCCTCTCCAGCGCGTCTTGTTTGAATGACAGGAGTAAACACAGCTGACAGCAGCGGTGAAACTCGAGCGATTAGAGCGATGTGAATATTCGGGGCTTATCTCCATGTAAATACTATGGTAGACTACAACAAAATGAACATATTTTACCGTGATTTAATTGTAATACACGTTTCAAAAATGATGCCGAAGTAACAACATACTGATACCGGTTAGTAAAAACTATGAATTAATGCTTTGACAAGTCTGCAGACAAGACGGCAGGCGTTTTTTTGTCCAGTTTCTGAACAGATATGAGGAGCTGTGAGCTCTGTGTGCTTACAGCTAACGGCTGATGTTTCGGGACGTGTTGCGCTGTGGGTGCTGACCAATCACGAAGCGTCATTTCTTGACTGGCAGCAAAAACAACCAATCAGAGCAGTGCTTCTCTGGCTGGCTCTGTCCAATCACAAACAAGAAGTGTTCTCCCTAAAGGAATACCCTTTCCGTAAAAGTTGAAATGCTGAAGCGTTTTGTGAAATGCTGAAGCGTTTTTTGAAATGTCGTTGTGTTTTATGAAATGCTGTAGTGTTTTGTGAAATGTTGTTTTGACTTGCACTTCAGGGCCACCGTAGGTTTTAGACCCATTTAGAACAGGTGTGTTGTACTTGTGGCTGAAGTTAATATAACAACACACACTTACAAAATATGAACTACCTTTCAAGGAACTTAAAGGTTAGCCCAGTGTTATCTCCATTTTAACTGCAGTCTAAAGTCCCAAATTAGCCAAATTGGTCCGCTGACTTATGAAAAAGAAATTACTATTTTACACATTGTTTTTGCAAATGACTACAGCGGCAGGTTTGTTTACAAGGCAGCCCCCAACACCTAATCTATTTCAGTTACTGCAGTCAAAAAGGGGTGTTTTTAGACAACAGTGGAGGACTTTATGTCTCAAGGGGATTGGATTTATACGGCACTGGATGCACAGACATACTTCAATGTTGGATTTGTTTTTTCCGTACGATTTGTTGATAGAAAGAACATACTAACTTTATCCTTTATTATCAGTTCTTCACAAAAGTGGGTCCCAAAGAAATCTAAAGGGTTCAGTGAGTACTATTTCAGAACAACTTAAAAGAGTAGTAATAGTCGTTATCAAATATTAATCAGACAATATGAAATGCTCTGCTCATGAAACCATTGAGGAAGTTTGTATTGAGAGGAAAATAAAAGTATAAAATGTGTCTATAGTCTGCATTAACATAAATGGGGCTATATACAGTAAATATGATCTACTTGACTTATCTAAACCATAAACTGTAGTTTTAATTCGCATATTTTGAAATCTGTGATCCAAATCCTTTAATACAGTTATGCCACCTATATTTCTCCGTTTTGATTGGTTAATGCAGAATTCAGTGGTCATATGTGCTAAAAAATCCCATAATCCTTAGACTTTAATCACTTCAGATGTCAAAATCCTACTTGCAGCGACTGCACGGGACAAAAAATACACAATTTTAATATGAAAACAGACATTTACTAAAACATTGAATGCATCTTGGTCATTGGGCTTTTTCTAGTTCCCACACTTACACATAAGATATATTGATTACTGATAAAACATTCACTTCTTCCACCAATAAGCGCCAAAAAAAAAAAGGCAGGGAGAGAGTTTTTCTGCTAGATTTGATCAAAAAAGGGCAAAAATGTTATATGAAAACCAAAATGTAATAAAACATTGAATGCATCTTTGTCAATGGGCATTTTCCTTGCACACTTACACATAAGATATATTGATTATTGATAAAACATGCACTTCTTTCACCAATAAGCGCCAAAAAAAAAAGACAGGGAGAGAGTTTTTCTTCTAGATTTGATCAAAAAAGGGCAAAAAATACACAATTGTATATGAAAACCAAAATGTAATAAAACATTGAATGCATCTTGGTCAATGGGCATTTTCTAGTTTGCACACGTACACATAAGACATATTGATTACTGATAAAACATGCACTTCTTCCACCAATAAGCGCCAAAAAAAAAAAGGCAGGGAGAGAGTTTTTCTTCTATATTTGATCAAAAACTCTAGAGAATCTGAAAGAAAGTCATTGATTTTTCTTTTCTTATTTACTTCAATCATCATATTTTGGCATTCAGCCCACTCCCCTCCTGTTGCGAAGCTGAAACACACACATGATTGAGCTGCAATCGCCCCACAGTTCCGAAGGATTTATTATTCTCAACCGTGCAGATTTGTACTTCCCGTGACATGTCAGAGTCAGTGAACTCCCCATGAACTCCCGGGGGAGAGATACAGGTATCACATGAACGCATGATGTATTCCCTTTGGTGAAGGCATGTAGGACGGTGTTGTAATGTTTTATTCTCTTCACTGCATGCATGTAGTAGTAGAACCTTTATTTAGCCACAGGCATGTGAGAGAATTGAGACAGGAAGTAAAGACGAAAACTGGGAGACCTTTGGTTCGTAGTGTAATTGATTAATAATAGATTAAAGAGCGATAGAGAGACCTTGTACACTAGATGGCACCATAAACTAAGTGCACACATGACTTGAATTGTAATCAGCTTCTTGACGCACTTATTTGATGTCTCTTGTTCATTCTTCTCTTTCTTTCTTTTTCATAATTTAAATATTTTAGATGTTAGCACCCATATTCTTACACAAGAAGCTGACGTATATAGATCTAGTGACGCATATTGATTGTAACCTATCAAATATCTGATCACAGGCCATCAGAGACGGAAGAGATATTTAGATGCTTTTCTTAAAGGGGTCCTTTTCTGTTCATTCTCAGGTTCATATTTGTATTTTGTCCCTCTACAAACAAGCATAATAGGGCCCCTTTAAGTAAAAGACATAATAGGAGAAGCCAATACTCTATTCCAAGTATTGAAGTGAAAAGCTTGTATGTAAAGTATTATATTGAAGCAAAATGTACCCTGTTTACATTAAAACATTATGTGTTTTCTCATGTGTTAACATATTGGCAGCATTTCAATGTTACCAGATGTTACATAACAAATGGATTATTTCATTTTCATAAACTGTTACAGTGCATTTTGTTCTATAATATGTGTAAATATGTTTTTAAAATCTTAGTCTGAAAAGTAACTATTAGATAAATGCTATGGAGGAGTAAAGAATACAGTAGTTTTCTTCAAATAAGTGTAGTAGAAACAGGGTAATACTCAAGTAGAGCACATGTAACTAAAATGTACTTTTTCCACCACTGCAGATTATTATAGCTCTTAAATGTACATACACTGATCAATCTGCTGACACAGTGACCTTTAAACAGGTGATTACATTACAGCTGATAAAGGAGCAGCACACACTACAGAATATAAGCAACAGTAACATGAAATGTTTCTCTGCCACAATTCATTTTGCCTCCAAAGCTCAGGAGAGGTTAAGTCCCTTACTTACAAAGTCAACAGACAAATAATGGCACCGTGTTTCCTGGTAGGAGCAATGTTTTCAGATGTTTTAGTTACTGAGCAGCTCAGAAATCCCCCGGTATAGATTATTGCTCAAATCCTGTGCAAAAAGTACATTAAAAAGATGAAAAATCCCCAACAAAGGAACACTTTTAAAGCTCTAAAATCACTGCAGCACGCAACAAAGAGGTCAAGGGTGACTTCAATGATAAATTGAGCTTACTGGCGTCAGCTAGAGGCTTTTATCGACATATTAGATCAGTGTTATATTTCGAACATGAGGAGTCCAGAAAGCTTCACCCACACTGGTCTTTTTAATCCACTTCATATCTCAGATTCAGTGGACTAAAAATGTACTCTGCTGTAGTTTTCGACCTTTTGACATTTCGATGAAAGGAAAAAAATACTTTAATACCCAAGTGCATCCATGTAGAGAGCCATAGTGTGGTTTATATATTCATCTTCCTGAAATACAGAGATAAAAACAATTTAAAGCTACAATCATCATTAGGTGCAGTTCTGCATACTGCTGCTGCGAAGCTATTTGCACCCGCCGAAAATGCCTCGAGCGTCATTTTATGAACACAAATGCTCGGCACTCAGACATCGTCATGTGATTGTTTTGCATTTACTCTTAGCAGGCTCTCGTCTCCATCTCGGCAGGAGTACTTAACAATCCACTTTGCTATTCCAGTGTTCCTGTTAAGAAGGGCTGGAGCTATTTTCTGCTGCAGACATGTCTCACGATGTCTCAAGATGTCTCACGCCGTTTCCCCCTCCTGACACATCTTACGGGAGCTTTCAGCGCCTGAGACTCTGGGATGTTTTAGCTTAAATCCCCTTTAATACTCGTGTGAGAATGCACATCACACACTGGTTTTATACACATGGGGAAGACTTTTCCCACACCTCTCTTTTTCTGTTTCTCTGCCTCTCTGCATGCTCATAAATGTATTTTTCGTGTTTGTGCATATCACATCCAGATTAAAATGTGTTTTTTACTGGTGAGCATGGTTCAATGAAACCAGTTTATAGGGCTCTCACACACACTCCCTCGGGCCTTTATTCTGTCATCTCTGCTGCAGAGCTGTGCGAAAGGGGGCCTGAGGCTGACTTATGACCATGCACACATCGCATTACAGTAGTCCTATGAGGTGTTACTGAGCAAAAAATATTAAGCCGAAGGGAAGGGAAATAATACTTTGTGATGACGAAGAAAATCCAGCTTGAAGAAATAAAAAACGTCGCAAAGAAGACAAAAATGTACCTTGTTTTGATGCTGTATGTGGATTTTCACATCTTGATGTTTTATTAAAAGCAAAGTTTATTATAGGATGGGATTTTCCTATCACAGATTGAACATTGCTGGAAAAGTTATCTCTAGGCTACAGGAGGAAGATATAATCGAGAAATGTGCTTATGTCACTGCATGGATCTCTCTCTCTTTTACTCGCTAACCCCTCACCCCCTCCCCCATTCTGCTTCAGTATTAACAGGCTGTATTTCTGCCTGAATACGGAGGACATGCGCGCTGAATGGGGGGAGGAGGTGTGTCACAGTCTGTCTGCTTCTCATGTTTTCGGTTGACTCAATTATGGTGCGGATCTCTTTTAATTTCTAATCATCTGTTCTTGTGGGAAAAAAAGTGAAGAAGGTTTGTTGTTTTTTACATTTAGAGACATGCTAATAATTTGACACTTTTGAGCTTTTTTTTGTTTGAGTCTTTTCATTATTAGATTTTTTTTCTAATAATCGATCTACCCAGCCGCAAACCTGAAGTTCATCGTTATTATTTTAGCCGCCGGGATGGTGGCCTTCGTCGGAGCGGTTATCTGCATCATCGCCGCCGTCCACACCGGATCCTCCAGGGCTGCCGCGGCTCAGCAGAGACCGCCAGCCGGCAACCACTCTCTGTATCCGGATGCGCATCAGAGCCGCGGCGCGTCGGGCTCTGTGGCTCGGCCCGGATCTCTGGGAGCTCTCCATGGTTCTGAAACACCCGATTCAGAATCACCCACTTTCAATGTTGGTCTCGGAGGGCTGGACGGGGTCAGTGGACTCACGGGCATGACCCCACGGTGAGTCGACTCATCTGCACACCGATACCAGCTGGAGAGTGCAACCCGAAAAACTTTCAGCAACAAGCGGATGATCCGTCGCTGTACGCCGGGGAAGACTGGGGGTATCTCCGGATCACCGCCGAGGAGCTCCGGCAGACCGTGCTGCAGCAGAAGGACCAGATACTGACGGACCAGAGGACCATCCAGGAGCTCACGGGGAAACTAACCGAGTGTGAGAAGGGGTTGGACGGCAAGAGCATCGCGGAGAGACGAGGCAGCGCTGCGGGGCTGTGGGGGGGCAGAGGCACCGCGGAGGAGACGCACCTGGAGCGGGTCATGGTGCGGGACAGCCCGGGATCAACACCTGAGAGCGGCCACCTGCTCACCGTGAGGGCTGTGGATGAGCTGGAGCAGGCGATCACCCAGCTCAAAGACCGCATAGAGAAACTGGAGGTATGTGAAGAGAATGAGCCCTTCATTAATCATCTCCTGTATGCAGATAAAACCATACAGCAGTGTTTGGTCCCATAAGGAGATTCAAAGGCGTTATTGTCATATGCACATAGTCCCAGGCTCCTCCAACAATGCAACATAGATAAGACATAAAACACATTTAAAAAACAATACAAATACTGCAAGAAGAAACAGAGTAGAAGTGAAATAGTGCAATATTATTTTGCAAGTCCAGTATGCAATGCAGGAGAATTCGCAGATTCACATGGTGTTTCACGACCTGAGCTTTAAATAGTATTGTTTTACTCCAACTTTAGCTACATTTCACTGTAATACCTGATGATCTGATTAGATATGTGTCTATATTTGTCTCCTCTGCATGATTGGTTTTAAAGGCAAGGGCTTTTAATTTTGAATGAGAACAAGTGAGTTATCCAAAAGATTTATGATATTAGATAATCACAGCAGATTTAAGAATCCCTTTCATTTTTGACAGCAAATCCATTTGAAATGCCTCTTGATTTTAAATGTTGTAATCATCAACAGTGATATTGTATATATGTGACTTGTCAAGTGTTACTGTCTTTAATTATACATCAAGCGATTGGTTTGACGAGCATGCTTCAGTAGATTTTCACTCTAAGAAAACAGATTGACCTTTTTAATTAAAAGAAAGATAGATAAAAGGTAACAGAGAGAATTAGGGGGGAGATAAGAGGGGGAGGAGGGCTCAGGATACATGAGGATAAAGGTAAGGGGAGAGGAGAGAGGATGCATCAGGAGGTGGAGAAGAGAGCAGAGTAAAATGAAACGTGCCTCTCTCCTCTGACCAGGACATGATGATGTATATCCTCATTTTCGGCCAAAGAAATCACATAGATAATTCATGAGTTGCCTACATTTGTAGAGATCGCAGACTAAACACGCTGCAGTAGTACTCCTCACTCTGTGGTTGTGTATGTAGGACACGTCGTCGCCACTGTCAGATAAAATCCCCCAGAATGCTCAAGGGTTGAATAATAATCACACTGTTTTTACACTTTCAGGAACACATTTCTCTTTGACAGGAAGCGATTTAAATGGATTTTCCAGGTCTCAGGGTGAAATGTAGTTGAACCTAAAAAACAATACTCTAGTGTTCGTTTCTATTTACAGGGTATACTTGGCCTTACTTCATTAACTGGTTTAAATTTCCATCTGATTTCTCCACCACCCCAAGCATTCAGTGTTAGGCTTTAAGACATATATAAAGAAAAAAGCAACAAGTTTAAAGGAATATTTTTGGGAAATATACATCTTGCTTAGAGGCAGAAGAGAACATCCAACTCTCATATCTGTCCTTTCAGTATACAACCATTTTGTTTAATACCTAGCTTAGCATAAATAATGTAAACGGCGAAACGGCTAGCGTGGCTCTGTCTGAGGGTAAAAAGGGATACATCTAAATGTCACTAATTAGCAGTTCAGTCAGACAACTCACGTGTTTCTTAATATGTTTATTAGAAGCAGCATACAGTTGAGTTTGGCGTCTAGGCTCGGGCCTCATCACTCCACAGATATACATAGCACGATGAGTGATGATTAAATAACTAACCCCCCGAGCCTACAGGTGGAAGCTGGGGTGGAAGCTGGGGTGGAAGCTGGGGTGGTGGTGGGGCAGGCAAGCAGCAGCGACGTGGAAGTAGCTGCAGCAAGCAAAGCATAGAGAGAGATCTGGCAGGTTACACAGAGCGGCATATTAAGGAGACTCTGTTTGGTTGGTTGTAGAGTGGCAAGGGGCGTTATGTATGAATGCAGCATAAGTGCTCGAGTTGACTGCCTGAACTAGCTCGCAGGCTTCGCCCCATTTGTGGGACTTAGGCACCCAACGAAGAGACAATATGATTACGATTTAACAAAACATTTGCAGAGTATTGCGATTTATAGAAACATTTCCCCAAACTCTACTAATGTAACACGTAGTATCGTATTCCATAACATATTGTTCATGATAGGCTAAGGGACGGGACATCTCTAAGCGGTTGACCAATCACAACAGAGCCGGCCAGCTAACCAATCAGAGCAGACTGGGCTCTGGTTTCAGACAGAGGGTGAAAAGAGGTGCTGCAGCACAGGCAGTATGAGAAAAATAAAGAGCTTTTTGAACATTGAGGCATGGAGACATGTCACAGTAGAGACAAAAATTACTAAAATGAACCTGTAAATTACAATAATATGGCCCCTTTAAGGACCCACAGCATAGGGAAACCTTTTGAATCAGCCCTTCGTTGTATCCGTATTTGTGATGTAATGTCTCAGCATAATCAATTATTCATTGGGTGTAATAACTTTTCCTTGCAGGCAACAGACCTAATGCTGAGATGTATTGCTGTAGTAGTAGTAGTAGTAAATACATCATCTCACCAGAATCAAAGATGTATTTTAACAGCACAGTGCAGACAGTACTTTACAATATGTTCCTATAAAACCAACACAAGGAACCTCTTTTCATCCTCTGTCTCCAGTTCAATCATATACTATATCATATATTTAATGTGCAGCTGTAATGATTTTCCATTTCTATTCCATTACATTTGGTACCACATCTGATAGCAGTATGAGCAGTTATGCTTTTTTCCTGCAATGTCAGTAAGATTTCCATCATATCCAGAGGCTTAATGATCGTAAGTGCTCTGTAATATCATGCTGATCCAGCTCGAGTGTGGCGATTTTTAGCACTGTGCTTCATTTTAAGTAGGCTTGTGGCTGTATTTAAATGAGTGTGAGGAGCCATGTCTTCTAGCCTATCCTATGTGGAATTTTTCAAATATATTAAATAAAAATATGCTTGTTTTCATGCAGTTATTTTACATTAGGCCTATTCCAAAAAGGCAGCATGGATGAAAACCAACTATAGTACTTTTAATGTTCATATGGGCTCTGAAAGTTTGACTTCTAATCCCAACCTTTTTTATTTTACACCAACACTGTAGCTCCTTTAAACATTGCCCAAAGATTGCACCTCAACATGCATCTCAAAGACAGAAGTGAACATGATAGTGTTTCTTGAGTATCTTAAACAAATCAACATCTTAAATCTCTATGACTGGAAATACAGAATAAAACCCTAAACAACGATTACAAATACAATTCAAGTTCATATTCGCTGCGCCGTCTGGCTGTGGCTTTTTTAGGCAAAGCAGTGCCTTTCGCTAATTGCTAATGTCTTCATGCTACAATAGCATGCTCACAAGGACAATGCTAACATGCTGATGTTTAGCAGTTGTTATATCATGTTCTCTGACTTAGTTTAGTGAGCATGGTAAAGTGGCTAAATTCAAGCCATTATCTGAATCAATTAACATTAATCTTGTCATTTTTTTCAGCATGTCAACAATTAATTGATCAGAGCCAATCCACTTTGTTCAAACCATACAACAGCCAATCATATTGCAGGAGAAGATCATGAAACATAATGTTACTGAGCGCCAGTTGTAATGGTATAGCATTTGTCTTATTGTGACCATGAATGTGAAAGGAAATGTCCCTTTTAAGTGAAAATGTTGACCTGCTCTTGGCAGAAGATGAAAGGAAAACCACCCAAGTTTTCATACTTTGGGTATCATCTGAGCAATTCATCTGAGAAAATCCACGAAATAGTTAGGACCGAGGTGGTGTACCAACCAACAGACTGACAATGTGTGGCTGATAAAAACACAAAAGGCACCAATATGTTAGGCACACTCGACTTAGTTTGAAAGTTAATGTGGATATGGATATGGATATGTAAGTATAAACTACTATTTAATATCCTGAGACCAGCAGTGATGCTTGCAACACCCTTGTGATAAATTGAGTTGTTTTTTGTACACAGGTTTTTGCAGTTTTTCTCTTGATAAGTTTGACATCTACAGGAGTAAATACCTGCCTTGAAGGCCGACCCCAGGCTCCATAACAGAACTGTCAAATATATTTGAGAGCAGATCACTCATCATGCTGAGACTCAGGACAGCAAATGCATCACAGTGCACAGTCTAGTCTGCTGCAAGGTGCACACAGATCAATTTGTGTTAATATTTCAAGTATTTTTAGTGTTAATTCTACCACAAAATGTAGCTTTTCCCCAGGATACTAGCTGTTATTTTAGGAAGAAAATCCCACCCCGATGGCCTTAGTTTATCTGTATCATCTCATATAATAGAGGTGAAAGCTGCACGCTGTGTGGTTTTTATGTGCTGTTCTGTTCTGTAGGTGTATGTGTTTTCTGTAATAACTCCCTCGAGGAGAGTATGTATTTCTGAACCATGAAAAATTGTTCTCAGTGGATATACTGGACCACGCAGGTTTTAGGAATCTTGCAGCGTCTGTATTTCCAACAATACTCCCTATGGGTGTTTATTTCAGTGAACTATTATCCTTGAGCCTCGAGAGAAAATGTGTTGTTGACGGGAATAGTTGATTCTCTTTGCAGTCTTTTTGTACCCATAACTTCATGTGTGAGCTGTAACGTACAAACCCTGCTCCAGTCATTCTTCCTCCAGATGTTCCAGAGCATTGGGAGAACATCAACAAATAAAACCTAAAATAAAACACAAGCAATGTTGCAAAAGCAGCCCTGTTGTAGCTGAACTGTGGTGAGCTTTGATATTCAATATGTCAAAAAAAACACCAAGTTTAAAGAAATAGTTTTACATTTAAATATCAGTACTCAGCTACAGCCAGTATCCAGTTAGCCTAGTTTAGCTTAGCGTAAAAACTGGAAACCGCTAGCCTGGCTTTGTCCAACGGTAACAAAATCCATCTAATGTTTAAAGGTCACCAATGAGCACATTATATCTCATTTGAGTAATACAAAAGACAAAGTGTATTTTTTAGGATAAGTCTGATAATGATTTAGCTTCTGGGCGCAACGGCTAATATTTCAGGCCTAGACTTGGTCTACTATGCGCTTTTTTCATTTTTGACAGTCCTGTTAGCATCTTGAGACACGAGATCTCTAAAGCTCCAAAGCTAATACAAATCAAAATGGTTTAAATGAGCCTATTTTGCTTTTCTCACGGATTGTTTACCAGCATGCAACCAAAACCCACTCGAACGTTTTCGGTCAATCCTACTTGGACTTTTAAAAGAAAGCAAACCGAAACGCTTGCGATACCAAAATCTTGTCCCGTTGCTTACAGAATTAGGAAATTCAAGATTAGGTTAGGGGAAACAATTTGTATTTTTTACGGGAGGTTATTTGCAGGACTATTTCTTGGCAGAGTACCTGGCAACCTGCACCCAGCAAAAAAAGTCCTTAAAGTAATGTTGAACTATCCTTTAAAGGTGGGGTGGGTAATTTTGGAGAAACCAGCTCGAGAGCGCTAGAATTTGAAAATACACAACCGGAAAAAATCTGCCACTTCCTTACAGAGCCCCTCCTCCAACACACACGAACGCGCACATGACCAATGAGGGCACGAGATAAGTTTGTGCACGAGATGGAAGGCTGACAGGCAGGTAGGCCATCCAGTTATTTTAGCCGGGCCGGCTCAGATGATTGGTCGTGCTTTTTACAGCGCCACGGCTTCCACAGATGAAATATTTTTATGTATTTATTGTCAAATCATTTAATATATTCATTGCTATCGGGATGTTAAGAGCATTCCATGGAATATAACAACAAGTGTTTTTGAAATAAATGACATACCCCACCTTTAAGGAGCAAACATTTAATTTCCTACAGCACAGTGAAACCTTTTCAACCAGCCCCTAGTTGTTTCCCCAGGCGTGATGTAATGTCTCAGCGAAATCAATTATTAATCAGGTGTAATAACTTTTCCTCGCATGGGCATGCAACCAACCTAATGTCGAGCTTCACTGCTATAGTAGTAAACACACTATATTAACTGAACTTTAGATGTGTTTATAGTGCAGTGATTACAATATGTTAGAAAACCTCTGATAGAATACCCAAAATACATGTTTGTACTAGTGTTTTTCTTCTAAAATGTTTTTTAATATTTTTGAGATTTCACGGAGCAGGGTGTAATTTTATTAGAGATGTGTCTGTTGTCTGTGTTTGTTTTTAGAGTGTGTCTTTTTATCTGCAAACTAAATCTACCTACGGGTACAAATAAAGAACCTGAACCTGAACCCGAACCCACTCTCTGAACAAGTTTGTATCCACTGTCTCCCTCCTCTGCAGGCGGACGTAGGCCCGTTTACTCACAACCAGACGGACAGCAGCACCTCAGGAGCGCCAGGAGAAGGCGTGACGACTGGCGGCCAGGAAGGGTTGGCTGATCCAGGGCAGAGAGCTGGCGCTGAGAGGCCCTGCAGGGTGGAAGACCTGGAGGGGGAACTGGAGAAAAAGGTGGAGCTGCTGGAGAAAGAGAGAAAAACCCTGAGGCTGGAAACTGAGAAGCACAAAGAAGAAATCGACCACGGCATTAATAAAATCCACCACCGACTCTCAGGACTGGAGGGAGGTAGGAATTACCAGACAGGAGGAGAAGGAAGATGTAATTAGAATGTGTGTTTATTTAAATGGGTAAATGGAAAGTAATTGTAGGTAAATTGATGGATCACTTGCATGATCACTGAAGTCTGTAATGATGAGGAAGGATCTTCCATAAAAGTTACCTCGGATGATTCAGTTTTGTATAACTGTTGATCAAATCAAGCCATGGTGTTTCTTTATGATGAATAAATCATGTTTAAAAAGATCAGAAAGACTATGAAATCAATCCCCTGCTTGAAAAAGACAGATCAGATGTTTTGATGTGAAAAAGGAGAGCTACTGTTGATGAGAAAAGCAGGAAATCTTTTTGATCCTCTTGACAGATAGATGATATGAGTTCTACTTTTACTCTCTTACACTTCTTTTGTTTCCATGCTCTACAGGTGTCTCAGGGAATTATTTCCCAGAGGGCTACAGGCTGTCCTTTCCAACTCGGACAAACTACATGTACGCTGTTTTGAAACACGCCATCCCGGCGCTGCGGGCGTTAACCGTGTGCCTGTGGCTGCGGCCCGCGGAGGGGGGGATCGGGACGCCGCTGTCTTACGCTGTTTCCAAACAACCCAACGAGCTGGTGCTGATGCAAGGCCTGCACACCCCCGCTGAGCTGCTCATCAATGATAAGGTACTGAATCTGAGCATCCGCTGTGTATCTAAGTTGACTTATCTGATGCAATAGTTTAACATTTTGGAAGCATGCCTCTTTGCTTTCTTGCAAAGGTAGAGAAGATACATACAACTCATATCGGTCAGTTACAGATTTATCCGCTGCTAGAGTTTAACATTTTTAAATATGCTTTTCTGCTTTCTTGGAAGTGGTCAAGAAGATTCAGACCAACCATATCTTTCACTTCAGTATGCAGCTTAATTTAGCATAATGATTGGAAACAGCTAGCCTGGCTCTGTTTGATGGTAACAAAAATTCAACTAAAAACACGCTCAAGTTAAATAATTAGCATTTTCCATGTCTCATTTGAGTAATATGTCCAAAAGATACATGGATGGAAAACATGGATTTCCCCATGGAAAGTTTGGAAACGGACAATCAGGAAACTTAACCACCTCTCAGGGGAACAACCAATATTTTGGGGGTTCCAGTGTAGGTGGCAAACAAATATCCAATTACCCATAACTAGAACACATCATGTGGAAGAGCATATTTATCAGACACAGTTAAATAGCTCCATTCCTATGTTTGAATTGCAAACCATATTGAGAGCACCGCAGGGTAATGAAATGCAGGGCTGTGATTTAGGTATAGTTTAATGAATTCACTATGGTAATAGATACCTGGGGGGAAAGTTCTGTGTCCTTGAAGGTAGCAGGATGTCTTTGGGACTGACGAAATATATCATACAACTGAAGAAATACGAGACAAATAAGATGTTGAAGGACTGTCAAAAAAGTGAAACAGATAAAGCCTGTTGACATCTCTTACCTACAAATCTGTGGTGTGTGTGTAGAGACATCTGCTTTATCTGAACTGCCCTTTTGCTCGTTGGTTCATAGGTGGCGCAGTTGCCTCTTAACCTGTCTAAAGGCAGCTGGCAGCACATCTGTGTGACATGGAGCCAGAAGGGAGGAGCCTGGCAGGCCTACCAGGGGGGAAAGCTGAGGGGCGAGGGTCGCGGAGTGGCCGCCGGACATCACGTCAGACCTGGAGGAGTGCTCATACTCGGGCAAGAGCAAGTAAGTGTATGAAGATAGATATATAGATAGATAGATAGATAGGTAGGTAGATAGATAGATAGATAGGTAGGTAGGTAGATAGATAGATAGATAGGTAGGTAGGTAGGTAGGTAGGTAGGTAGGTAGGTAGGTAGGTAGGTAGGTAGGTAGGTAGGTAGGTAGGTAGGTAGGTAGGTAGGTAGGTAGGTAGGTAGGTAGGTAGGTAGGTAGGTAGGTAGGTAGGTAGGTAGGTAGGTAGGTAGGTAGGTAGGTAGGTAGGTAGGTAGATAGATAAGTACTTTATTGATCCCAATTTGGGAAATGTTTGCGTTGCAGCAGCATAAAAAAACAAGGCAATGTACATAAGAGAAATTAAGACACAAGAAATAAACAGTCCAAAATATTTCAGAAATAGAAATAAAATAGCATTAAAAAGTTAAAAAATATATATATATATACGTGGATGTGGAAAATATACATGTGGAAATACAACTTCCATGACGAAAAGAGTGATAACGGGCATGATTTCTTGCAAATAAATCTAATTTGGTATCCCCTTAGGCTACTGCTGACTACTGCACTGTAAGCAAAGAGTGAAATTCCCCCTGCAGCTGCAAGGCTATTCACTTACTGACTTCTCCATAAGGTGTAGATAATGTTAGTAAATGAATAAAAACATGAAACACTTTGAGAGCCTTGAAGAAAGTACGACACAGTAAATCTACAAATTCAATTTAGTTTGGAGTGTGCTGCTAAACAGAGTGGGATGGCATCTTCTAGTGCTGAGTAGATAAGGTGTGTGCATGTGGGCGTAATGTTCAAAAGCTGCATTTCCATTATGGCTCTGCTCCACTCAACTCAAGTCCCTTTCTGTACAAGGTACTTTCTTTTATTTAGTTTTCCACTGCGGATAGCACTCAATCATTGTAAGTGGTGTTTTTAGATCACCGACATACAGTAGCTTCACCTTATAAAACTGTCTCAAGCAACACTCACCGGATCCTTTTATCAATCTCTAAACAGATTGTTTGCACCAACACAGCGTAGTATTCTGTGTATCTTTGTGGGATGGCCATTTTAAAAACAATAAATAATTGTGGTGAATTTTAAGATTGCATTTTGTTGCGCTAAATTTTCTCTCGGACCAATAAGTGGTGTCCAGTGTTTTAATTTGACCTTCTAGAAGGCCAATAAACTCAGTTCAAACCCTCTACCAACGTAGTACCAAAAAAAGGACCAAGTACTTTCCACAACTTTTGCTAATGGCCAACAAAAAAAGTCGAGTAGAGCAATGCGTTACAATGCAGTAGATATTCAACATCAATTCAGTAGTCTTGCATTCAAACTAGTCCCTTTTTTCACATCAAATTCATCTTCCTGCAAGAATGAACACAATCCGGCTCAAGGCAACAAAACCATTGAAGCTGTGCCTTTTTATCAAAGTCAACTTTATTGTCAATCTTTCAGTTTGTGTGTACAGACAGAGAGATCAAAATACCGTTTCCCACAATCCTATACAAATATGTATATATCTATATACACACAAACAACAGACACATTTATACATATGCACACATTAAGACATATATAAAAGCACAACAATCACTATATACCAAATAACAATCACTTCCATAACTTTGAGAAATGTGCATTAGTGCAAGACTGTCCATAGCAGAGTATGAAAGTAAAAGATATTTTTAAAACATCCTTTCAGTGATCCATCTTCTCTACTTTTTTTTTTTTAAAGGATTCCATAGGTGGAAGTTTTGACTCATCCCAGGCCCTGGTGGGAGAGTTATCCCAGGTGGGTATTTGGGACCGGGTGCTGTCTTCCAACCAAGTGGCTAGCTTGGCCCGCTGTGGCAAAGTAACCCAGGGCAGCGTGGCCCCCTGGACCGAGAGCGGAGTGGAGGTTAACGGTGGAGCAACGAAGGACCCTGGGGAGCCTTGTAGTAAACACAACAGGAATTCTCAATGACCATAGGGGGGGAAGGGGAAGAGAAGGGGAAGAGAAGGGAGGGGTAGAGTTGTAGTCCTTTCAAGAATGGGGGGATTTTCTAAACAACTCTATGTGGCATGGACTGACAAGTAAATCAAAAATGTAAAGTGAGGCGTTGCAGTTACTTTACCACACTTCTAGCAACGACATACAGTACAATCATTGAGGTCCACTGGAAAATTGTGCAATAAAGGGTTTGAGATTTGTCATAAATATAGCAGTATTTTTGGTAGGACAATTCACAGTAATTTCCAAGTTTAAAAGTTATATATATATTGTTATAGATCTGTCTCCAGATTCAGGCGACACTAAACTATTTGCTCATTGGTCTTAGCTCATCTAAAAGTTGTTAACAAACCAGCTAGCAGACAAAGCAGCAGGCAACGAATGTTAATGTTAATATGTGAATACTAGCAAACAATTTAGCCTTCTGTTAGCTATTAATCAGTGATTAATGTACAGGCAATGACACAGTGAATGTTAGCCTACCAATAATAGTATGCTAGCTAGCTAAAAAAACGGTCACTTTCTCAGCTTTAAAGGAATTGTTAAGCAATTTGTTCAGCTAGCAGACAAATCAGCAACAAATGTGAATGTTAAGATTTGAATGCTAGCAGACAATTGAACCTTCTGCTAGCTATTAATCAGTGGTGATGTGTAAGCAATGACGCAATGATAGGTTAGCTTACCAAAACTAGCATGTTAGCTAGCTGACCAACTGTCAATATCTTAACATTAAAGAAATAGTTCAACAATTTACTAATCTCATGTCTTTACAGTGAATATCAAGATACCGTCAGCAGCTGGCTAACGTAGCTTAGCTTGAAACCGTTAACAGCTGGTGCTAGCTTCATACTTAGCGTAACTACACATGTGAGTATCAAACTTCTTATCAAACCTTCAGCAAGATTGCAAATGAGAGTTATTCCCAAAATGTTTAGTGATGATGATTAGATTAGTAGAGATGTTGTCATCTGTGCATAAATTACCACTCTTTATTAATTCTAACGGCCTAAACTGGGTGAAATTGAATATGTATTTCACAGTTGTTGTAAGAGCTGCTGACCTCCACTATGCCTGCTAGAAGTTGTGTAAAGCTGAATCCCTCCATGAGTGTAGCTAGGTCGTGTTTGAGTAAATTAAGGGCTGCGACAGATTTAGAGATGGGAGTGGTAAGGTGATGAAAGCATTGGAGAATGTTAAGTAGGCTACCGAGGAGAAGATGATGAAAAAGAAAGGAAAGAGGAAGAGATAGATCTGACACTTTTAAGGAGTGATGTTACATTGTTTTCACCTCTGCATGATGTATTCATATAATGTCTTGCCACTGCACTGTGCAGCTCACAAGTTTCACAAAAGAATACAGTGCCTCCTGCATCCATTGCTGGTGGGTGGCTGTCTTTGTGTTTTCTATAAAGGCCTGAAGCCAAATCAAAAACAAAAAAGGTCTTATTCCCTAAGGAAATCCACACCACTAGCTGAATGCTATTCTTTTCTGGGGGCACTACACATACTTTTGCCCATTTATGTCATTCTTACAACCTCTAGCATCATCTTGAAGCACACCTTTTGTTATTTTAAGGGGACATTTTTGGGTTCATACTTGTATTTTCGGTTTCCAGTAGAACATATTTACTTGCTTTAAAGATTTGTCATACTGTCTTGATGTTGGGCTTGCAAGAAAAATATAGCCCACCTTTCCATCGCCAGTTCTCAAGCTGTGTGATGAGATACTCAGATGGAGGGTGGTATATGTTAATGAGCCTGCATGTGACATAGGAAGAGGGGACAAATGTTAACGGTTTGTTTAACGACATCACATTTTATGACCTGTATAAAGATCTGACTGTGATGTCCTGTATCGCTTGTCTTGGTCAGCATTCCAGATACAGATGATATGTTTGCTTTACATTCATGGTCTTGAATGCAACCTTGAAACATACATAACATATACCTATATTATTTTAAAATTGGCATAATGCAACATCAACATTTACATTTTTATATTGACTGTTTTATTTTTGCAATAATATACATGCAACCTCTGAATAATGTGGTTTGATTCGCAACCTCTAACTCTAACATTCCTACATTCATGCACGTGCAAAAGTGACGCTTCAGAGAGGTAAGTGGAGAGTCACCGTTTGATATATTGGGCCACTGACCAAGAGAGAAAACACCCCGGTGGGAGATGAAGTTAGAAACAGATTGTTCATTTCACACTTTCTCAAACACTGGCTCTCCTTAGCATAACATAATCCTTAGTGGAAAGTGCCTGTCAGGGTGTTTGTACCCATGTAAAAAAGAAAAAACATCTCATTTATTATTCCGTCGGATAATTTTCGCTGCGAGGTGAACTTGAGCTAATTAAGCATCAGTATTTCTGTGAATCCCCTGGTGGATTTTTAAGAGTTTTTGATGAAACATTTGAAAACACAAGACTTCAGTGCGGTGCCATTGCTTAAAGGTGGGGTAGGTAATTTTGGAGAAACCAGCTCGAGTGCGCTAGAATTTGAAGATACACAGCCGGAAAAAATCTGCCACTTCCTTACAGAGCCCCTCCTCCAACACACACGAACGCGCACATGACCAATGAGGGCACGAGATAAGTTTGTGCACAGACGGAAGGCTGACAGGCAGGTAGGCCATCCAGTTATTTTAGCACTTAAGATATTCATTGCTATCGGGATGTTAAGAGCATTCCATGGAATATAACAAAAAGTGTATCTCGAGCCGGTTTCTCAAACTTACCTACCCCACCTTTAATCAGGTCAAAATCATCTCGCTGTGCCTAACAGTGTCTTTGAAGAGTCCTCTCAGTCTGCAGTGTTATTAATATTATTATGCCTGGTGTCTGTTCAGCTCCTGTAAGAGCTTTCTTTGTGGGCTTTTTGATAGTGGTGTGAAATTACTCTGTTTATTGGAATTGAAAGCTTTTTAACTCAAAGAAGTATCGGCAATGTTTTCTTACATGACACATTTGTTTTTCACTGTTTGCATTGGTTTATTCTCATGTTGTTGTTTGTATAAATACTGTATGTCCATGACTTGTATGGTGTTGTATTGTTCTGCATATGTGCTGTGTACAAACCTCAAATATTTATTAAAGTCTTAATTTTCAGATGTAAAGAGTGTGTTTCTTTTCTTAGTCTTTAATACTTGATAAGGTTCAGAAAAAAAGTGATCCTATATTCAAGGACACACACACACACACACACACACACACACACACACACACACACACACTTATAATTCAAGGGTAGCAGTAACAAGGTCCGCTATGAAAGTAAACCCTCAGACACAAAGTGCTTTCCAGGCTCCACAAGAAACATAATTGATTTTTCTGTTTCTGAAAAAGGATATATTTCTTTAGTAGCGAATTTTAAAAAAGCCCAGAGCCTTCTCCCTCAGCTGCAGCATGTACTTCTATTTCAGTAACTGGTGTTTTAGAGGCATAATGGGGTCATCACCTCACATTCAGTCAAAGTCTCAAATGGACAGCACACTATTTATAGTATACCAAAAGCACGTGCAGCACTTAGAAGATAGAGCCGACAATACAAAACAGCAACTCAGAAGTATATTTTGTTATTCTTCTTCTTCCTTTTGCATTCATTCAAGACAAAATTGAAACTGATATCAAGCAATTGTTTGACAATGTGCTTTTTCTTGATGAGAGTAACACCTGAAGCTGATCTCCACAGCAAAGAAGAAAAAGACCAACTGAGGAGTTCAGTTTGGTTTGGCACATGATAAGAGCAGGAGGAACCTATTTTCTCCTTGAAGATGTTTGGTCATTGACCCCAGACAGGTTAGCTATCCAACTAAGGAACACTTTGCTTTGTTGTTTGATGATTTTGAGTTTGGGTAAATAAAGCCCCTTTGACAGATTCCCAGATTTTGTTTGCTGTGTTTTTCTGTTGCCTGCCCAATCCTGTTACAACTAGAAAACGTAGATCTGATGAAAACTGGATTCAGTTTGGAAAGCAGGGCTATGTGTATTCCCAGAAAGTTGCTCTGTTGCGAGTGAAGCCAAAGCAGTTTGACTTCCTGGTATACGAGTATTCATTGAGTGTTTTCTATAACCCAGGCTCGCTGACACAAACAACTCACCTGTGCAAAGGTAATATATGTGCACCTTCAATCCACTCTAAAGCTCACAAATTAACACGTTATACCTATCTTGTTTGTTTGTTCTGTAAAAATCCAGAAATGTGGAGAAAACATTGGAAACATTACTGTTTATACCAAATAAGCGCTTATCTGTCTACAGTACAGTTGTACTTTCTGTTTTTTGCTGCTTCTAGCTGTTTCTTTCGGTTCAGTGCAAAACTGAATGTCTACATTTACATCAGAGTTAACTTAATATGATTTCAATGTATACTTTAGTTGGCTCTGTTTTAACTTTGGACAAATGGTTGCAATCTGTTTTCCTCCAGTGTTCACAACAAGCTAACTGCCTGCTAGAGCCAAAGCCTTATATTTAAGCTGTTCAGTACAAAATGATGTCTCTACAATGACTCAGCAGCTTATTATTTACATCAGAGTTCTCTTATAACAATTGTATTTGTCTCTAGTTGGCTCTTTTATAACTTTGGACTAATGGTGGCTAGCTGTTTTCCTCCAGGCTAAGCTAAGCTAAGCTAAGCTAACTGGCTGCTAAAGCCAAAGCCTATAAGGTAACATATTGGAGCCGAATCAAAATCATAGCAAGAAAGCCATTAGGGGTATTTCTAAACCTTTAAAAATATGTCTACATAATTTTCCCAGGTGAAAAAAACTGTAGATTTCTATTTTATTGTTTTGCATAAAATTACAGGGGTTATTATTATTATCGTCTGTCCTTGAATACCACTACTGTGTAATCTCCATGTCCCTATTTTGTCTGACTTAAAATAGACACATCCAATTCTCACTCAGCATTGTTTCTCCCAGTCTCCCCTGTCATCTTTCATTCTCACCCTCCTCCCCCGTCATCTCACTCCCCCTCCTCTCAGTGGCATTTCTACTTAAGGCACAGCGTCCTCCTCCACTTCCTGTCAACTCTCGTTTCCCCTACAATCCTAAGGTCCAATTTCCTAAGCTTTAACAAGTCCACTGACAAAAAACAAGAGACACAATAATATCCTTAATATCCCTGCTGTCACAAAGCTCATTGTTTCCGACATGTTGGGACATCGTTGTGGCGGGGAAGCATACAAGAGATTTGTGAAAGCAAATGTATGAGTAGGATTTTAAAACCAATCCATTTGTCTTTGCTTCTCCACCTCAAGAGATAAGTCATCCAATATCTTTATTTTATATCTCTTGGACCTATGTGGCAACACACATGGTGAGGATTAAAGCCATAACATCTAAAGCTTAATATTTAAATGACAACTAATTGTATTTTGTAAAGTTGCTGTAAATGTACTCAAATGTTTCCTACAATTTTTCAAACCTTTCATTTAGTGTTCAAGCTAATGGTGCGTTTCATTTGGTCGCCTGTAATGGCAACATATTCTTCAGAAATGTGCTTTTCATTGAGATGTAAACCACATTTTCTTTAATATTCTTTTTCGATCTTGGTCGTTTTTAACTAAGAGAATCAAGGATTTAAGTAAGAGAAAAAAGCTGAGCAAATGTTGATGGCTGTGCAGCGTTGGAGAAACCCTTATTTTTAACATTTCCTTATTCAGTGTTTTTACCAGTTTGAATCACAGGTTTGTTTTTAAAAAGAAAAGTAATTTTTGTTATCAGAGAAACAAGCCATTAGCAAACGTTACAGATTAGCTCAAAGCTTCTTCTTGACCACCAACTGATATCATAAACTCTGATCCTACTCCACAACATGTTATCTTTTAGTATTGATTTGATTAAGAGACCCCTAGTGCACTAATCACTGACTGATTGTGAAATTGAAACAAACCACATCCCAGCAGGTGACCCAAGCAACAGATACTGTACAGCAATATCTCTAATGCCTGATTAGCCCGAGTGAATCTGTTCAACCATTCCAGTGGATAAGACACGACTGAGTGTTGCTTCTTCACGCTATCCTCTCTTTTACTAATGGACTTACCACTTAAGAGCCTCACAGATGCTGCTGCTCGTGCCAAAGAGTCACACTCAGCTGGCTGGTGTCACACAACTAAGATCTAAACCGAGCCAAAGTCCCGTTAACCTCGTTACTGTGTGAGGAACTTACTGTGTGAGGAACTTACTCTGTGTGAGAGACTGCTGTGTGTGAGAGACTGCTGTGTGTGAGGAACTTACTGTGTGAGGAACTTACTGTGTGAGAGAGACTGCTGTGTGTGAGAGACTGCTGTGTGTGAGAGACTGTTGTGTGAGGAACTTACTGTGTGAGGAACTTACTATGTGTGAGAGACTGCTGTGTGTGAGAGACTGCTGTGTGTGAGAGACTGCTTACTGATGCAGAAGCTTAACCCCTTCAACACTGACGTTACACATCTTACTGTTGTTTAATTTATGGTGAAATAGAAAATAATTTGTAACCATCCCAAACATTTTTTTCATCAATTGATATGCTATCAAACCTACATACATGTTGGTTAATATAGATGATGGTGTGATGGATCTTTAAATATTGACGCTTAATGGGTTAGAACTTGCTGTTTCAGTACAAAAAGATGAAAGGGGGTCCCTATTGTGCAAATTATGTAGGTTCATATTAGTATTTAGTGCCTCTACTGTGACATGTTTCCATGCTTTAATGTTCAAAAAGGTCTTTATTGTTCTCATACTGCCTGTGCTGCAGCACCTCTTTTCACCCTCTGTCTGAAACCAGAGCCCAGTCTGCTCTGATTGGTTAGCTGGCCGGCTCTGTTGTGATTGTTCAACTGCTTAAAGATGTCCCGCCCCTTAGTCTTTCACGTTCAATGTGTTTGAGCACCAGCCAATAGAAGGGTGAGTGTTACATTGTGATGTCACTATGTTACGGAAGTAAACAAAGGAGTCCTAAGGAGGCGTTTCAGGCAGGTTATGTGAGGGAGAAACTCACTTTGGAGGAAACAAAGGAATGTTTGCCTTTGAAGACCATTTACATGCACAAAAACCTATATAACACACTACAGGAAAGGGAAAACCTCAAAAAGCATAATAGGGCCCCTTTAACGTATAATGGCTGTGAAGCATCTTGCAGTTCATTATACATATCTGAACAATATTATGCAATATGCAACAGGCTCAAAGCCTTCTTTCTGTCTCTCACATTCTGCAGTGCAATAGCTTTAATAAAATTGCCTGTCAAAGCCAGATTGTAACTGCTTCTGGCGGCCTGTCGGATTTTAATTTCTTTCTCTGCAATCTCAACATTTCTCTGAGGCAGCAAACGGCTCAGAGATGTAGGAGGAGAGGTTGCGCTAGACTTTTTCGCTGCCCGTCATTTTGACGGACAGGATCGTAAAATTTCCGTCAAAATCCATTATTACCCGTCGGCCTTTACACAACTCTGACGGGGAGCACGCTCGTGAACTGTTAGCGCCGTGTTATGCATGCCCACTGCACCTCGCGGGAGCGTGCACAGCGTAAAGCCAAAACTCACAGACATTTCAATGATTTGTACGGCAAAGTTAGGTTTGGAAACGGTATCATTTCCTTTTTGGCGGGCATGCATAACACGGCATAACACCGGAGCCTCGCTGCGGGGAAACTTTGGCGCTGTTCCGAGTTTGTTCTAATCTGTCAAAATGACGGACTGCTTTCAGATTTTTCTGTCATTGTTAAAAAAATCCGTCATAGAAGGAAAATATTCTGTTAACGCGACCTCTGGAGGAGACCCAAATTCAATGTGTGATTCTTGTACTCGCAATCAAATCCCTTCGGTGTATTCATTTTCAGTTTTAGCAGCTCCGATAACGACTGAAGTGTCTGTGTTTTTCTCACTGAATAGTAAAACACTGTGCAGGACACTAGCTGCAGCTGGGATTTAACCTTTGACCTTCTTGTAAAACCTCAATGACCATCAGGCCGAACATCTTGACCGCATATCATCCACAGCCAGACGATGGTACTCCCTTTTGGATTACCAATCCTTATCTAATCCATAATGTTTCATCTAGGAACGGACAGATTGTAATCCTGTGTAATCCATGAAACGGAGAGTTGCTTCATAATGAATGAACTCTTAGGTCACCATACAGTATAAACTACAGTGATTTACTCCAAAAGATCAAATAGTCCATTAGTCCAACATTTATCATGTCACTGCAGGAGCTGTCCTACCCGTCTTTCACTGTTTAAGTGGGTTCAGGCTTGTGAATTAGAGACCAAATATTGTTTCTGGATAATGTGGAGGACCATTTTTATGATTCAAAGCTCTAATGAAACCCATTTGGTTTTAAGGGTTTGAGCAGATATGCAGCTCCATTGCAAATCAATAAGTGTGTGTTGATCAGAAAATGAAATGTGGCTCTGCTGGGATTTTACCGGCCTTGTAAATATTGATTGAGCCGTCCCATTGGAGATTAAACAACATATTTGTTTCTCACAGTATTTTCAGTATTTAAAGAAATGCTCTTCCTGTAGAGGTTGCAACTGCAAAACCATTTTATATGTACAGGATTTACTCTAAACTGCAAAGGGGTTGAGTTACAGTTAAGTTTACAATGAAAATCAATTAATTCCCTGACATGTTTTCAGTATTCTTTGAGGCAATCAGGTAAATATTGCCTAGAAATGAAGAACTCTGCCGCTAAGATACAAAACTACTAAATAGAAAGTTAATCACAGAAGTTAAATACTTTGAAGTCTATTTATACAAAATATGTCGATCATGTAGTATCACTCTGGTTTGATGTTATAAAAATGTGAATGGTTGTACCTTTTAACATTTGAGTTGTTGGATATCATATCGTCACCTTCTTAAACTAAGGGCCAAAAAAACTGGAAAACCGGAACCAAATATAGAATATTTATTAATCTTTTCACAAAAAAAAGGTTAAGACAATATTTGACTATAGACATACAAATAACATTGTCTGTCAATTATGTAACATAAGAGGATTACATTACTTTACATTAGGGCCAATTTACGAACATGCTGTTGTGATTTAGGCAATTTTAAACCTGATTTAGGCCTAAGTACTTCTGGAGTTAGTGACTTAGGCAAAACATTGCACTTCTTTTATTCCCACTACTGTAACAGATCATGGGGAAGGGTCAGCCACAAGCTTTTTAAAATGCTAGCGAGCACACAGACATTTAGGAGACAGAGGGCAGTTTAGCAGTGGATGGCACTTTATTTCAATAAAGCAAACCCAAAAGAACAGAAGCATTTTTACATGATGCGGTCATCCTGAAAACCAGTTCCTATCAAAATCCTTAAATCCACCCACTCATCACTTTCCCTTTTGAACCAGTGTGGGTTATCCACCTACTCAGCCTCCACATGGCTGTGTACCAGAATCAGTACTCTCCACACACACACACACACACACACACACACACACACACACACACACACACACACACACACACACACACACACACACACACACACACACACACACACACACACACACACACACACACACACACACACATCCCCACAGAGGCTCCATCTGGACCGGAACACGCTTTGCTCTTCCTCCTTCTTTGTCCCCCACTTAGCATTTGATATTCCTCCACCCCCGTCCTCCCTAGCTTTATGCAATCATTTTTTAAACCCATGTAGGCGATGATAGGAGATGTTATATATTTCATTGATATTATGTCGTACATTCCTGCCTTCCTGTTTCACAGTTAAGTCATGTAATAATAAAAATCCTGTCTCTGGGTGTTGTGAGCGTCTTGGTGGGAAACATCTTGAGTCCCACTGACTTCCTCTCTTGATCCTTTGATTATAATGATAGCTGAAGGAAAGACTGAGATGTAAAACGTGTTTTACCGGCATCTCCGAGACTCATATTCACTTCTTGAACTATACTGTCTTTGTCACTCTAACAGAACTTGATTATATTTGGGTTAAATGAAAACAGTGCATTATTTCCAGGTAAAGTTTGAAGTTTTTTCACACATTGAAGCATTACCCAATAACTTTTTTGCCAAACGCACATATTAAATAATGTACACTATGATTGACAGTTACTAAACAAGTTAGTCTGAAACCATATTACCATATAACTCCTTTCAACCTTGACAAAGGCCAGATCTACCATTCTTACCTTTCACAATAAAAGCCCTAAACAAAACACTGTTCACCAGGGGGAACTTAAATTAATTCAACGTACAGTAATACCTTAGTAGCTCAGGAAACACAACAATTAATCTCAGACAGATCGCCAGACGCTGCTGTGGGTCAATAAGTTAACGGTAGCTGTTGTTCTGCTGCAACCCTAACCCTAACCCTTCAATTGTTGCAAGTTCTCATCTCTGTCGCTATGATTACTTTTGGTGCTTAGTATTCCCATTGGCCATTTTGCACAATAGTGTCAATTATTCCTCACACTCCCAGTCGTCTGGTGGCTTTTTCAACCAATCTTTGTAGTGTATCGGGTAAACCTGTTGAACATCTGACTGGTTAGAAATACATTACTTTTCCTACTCACCGCCATTTGTCTGCAGTCGCTCATGTCTAAACATATCCATGATGGCTGGTTATGCATTGAGTTTGATAAGGGAGTGTCACAAATAAACTGATTGTATGTCATGCAAAAACTTTATTTGTAACAACTCAAAGTAACCATTGATGTGACTAAAATGTACCCACTCTTAGTGATGTAGGACTTTACCCCAGATGGCTTATTTGGTGATGAATAAACCGTTATTGGTTGTTTGTCGAGTTAAAATCACAGAGTTTCTTGTTATTCACTGCAGTGCTGTTTGTTTCCTGCTAGCTTTGATGCCAAGTAAAAATAATCCAAAGGTCTTGACTCACTTGAGGTTGTGTAAACTATGTTATTTCAGTCAGTCAGTCGGTATATTTTAAGGCATTGGAAAAGCTTTATTCCACACATTTTCTCACGGCCGACTGTCAGTTCTGTAGAAAGATATTTCCGGTAAGCAGACTTCACCCACACACATTCTGCTGGGAGTTCAATATCATTCAGAGTGCACAGGAGTTATTATTGTCTCATGTTAATCCGTGCTTTTTCGTTTTATGCTAATGTTATTTTCTCTGACTTAGGTTCATATTAACACAAATCAAAGCTCTACGTGATTACTTCCAGAAAACATTCAAACGTGTTTAATAAGATGCAAACATGGGTCGTCTTGATCGCTCATTTGCACACTAATTTCTTCCTGACATTTTCCTCCAAACCTCCTCACTTCACTTTCTCTCCGTGTTTAATTCTCTGCAGCATTCTCAACCTTTCCGTCTCTCACTCCTCCCAATTCAGTAGCGCCGGAGTAAGGAGATGCATGCTAATTTTAAAAACTTGTGACTCAGTTATGAGAGAGAATACGCTGCTCTGTGTGTGTGTGTGTGTGTGTGTGTGTGTGTGTGTGTGTGTGTCTTCATTCATTTTTATAGAAAAAACACCCTTTTTAGTGAAGTGTATTTGTATCCAGACAGGAAAGTGTCAAGATTGTACATATTTTTTCTTAGATATTTTTATGATAGCAGATCATCTGGCAGGCTCTGGCGCTGAGACACTTTGCAAATCAATCAGTCCTAGAATTTATATTCAACACTAGAGATATTTATGCACACTGCACAAACTATATGAAAAAGGGGAACGATTTGGATATTAAATATGTGGTGTGAAAACAAATGAGTGTTGGAAGATGAAGAGTGTGGGAACCATGATTGTTAGAAATGCTGAATGACAAGACAAAATTGGTGTCTGTCTTTGTGAGTGCAGTATTATTGTCAGGGTTGGGAGGGTTACTTTAAAGGGGCCCTATTATGCTTCAAGTTTCATAACTCAGTGACATCTCTATTTTTCACTCAAGTTTCTATTGGCTAGCGCTCCAACACATTGTACGTGATAGGCTAAGGGGCGGGACATCTCTAAGCAGTTGATCAATCACAACAGAGCTGGCCAGCCAACCAATCAGAGCAGACTGGGCTCTGGTTTCAGACAGAGGGTGAAAAGAGGTGCTGCAGCACAGGCAGTATGAGAAAAATAAAGAGCTTTTTGAACATTAAAGCATGGAAACATGTCACAGTAGAGACACACAATACAAATATGAACCTGAAAATGAGCATAATAAGGCTCCTTTAATACATAAATTAAAAGCATACACGGTACCTTTGTTTAACAAGTCATGTATCCACCTACTGCATTTTAACAAAAGCGTTGCGATGTGTAAGCATGTGCTTTGTATTATAAGTGTTTTGGAACAGATAAATCCTTTTTCTTTTCTTTTTTTATGTACCGGTAATCTTCAGTAGTTATTTTTTTTAATTACCTTTTATCCTGATCATGTTTTCCATTACTCCCGAAGCCTGATCATTACAACATGGAACATTAGCATGTGTGCAACAGCTATCCACCTGTTAGCTGTGTATGTACAGTTTGTACACACAACATTGATTAGTGTAGAACACAGGACTCTATTTTATTATCTCAGCTAAAATATAAATGTGTCTCCAATCCTCTCACAGCATTTAAAATGCTTGCGCGTTAGAGCTGTTTAAAAATGCATTCTTCCCTGTGTTTCCTCCTTACAATATTTTCTGTGAGCACACACTTCGTCCTCTGAGGGCTTTCCATGCCATCTGCTGGAAATCAATTTTCTGCCGAGTGGAAATAAATATATAAACACAGGTACACACACACACACACCTATATTGCAATCTTGGATTTTTTGCTGACGACCTTAACTTGAGGAAAATTAAAAATGGCTCACTGTCCCCATGTGTCCTCTCAGCTCTCTCTCTCTCTCTCTCTCTCTCTCTCTCTCTCTCTCTCTCTCTCTCTCTCTCTCTCTCTCTCTCTCTCTCTCTCTCTCTCTCTCTCTCTCTCTCCTGCTCAGTATTTAAATATTCCAGTCAAAAGATAAAAATCCCAGCCCACGTCTTCAGCCGGACTTCGTGAGTTATGGATCACCACGCAATCACTGCATAAAATTCATCAAAGGAATCACGAGCTTGCATTAGCAACTCGACACTCAGGCAGCTCTCTGAGTCACTCATACTACTGTCTGCATATTTCTGTCTCCACACTTTTTCAATGTGAGATAAACTTGAGAAATTATCAAACTTGACCTTTAAGGTGAGAGAGATAAAAAACAATCATGGCTGACTGCTGGGTGAAGAAGAAGAAGAACATTAATTGCCAACAGTTTTGCTAATTGTTTAAGTTTCTCAAATCTGGAAATATGCTGCTTTTACTTTAAAATATTAAAATGTATACTACCATTCTTAATGTGGTATCTTTACTTGTAACAGAGTATTTTTACAGTGCAGTATTAGTACCTGTACTTAACGGGTCCTATTACGCAGATTTTCAGGTCCATATTTGTATTTAGTATCTCCACTGTGACATGTCTCCATGCTTTAATGTTCAAAAAGCTCTTTATTTTTCTCATACTGCCTGTGCTGCAGCTCCTCTTTTCACCCTCTGTCTTAAACCAGAGCCCAGTTTGCTCTGATTGGTTAGCTGGTCGGCTCTGTTGTGTGCTTGGTCAACTGCTTAGAGATGTCCCTCTGTAACCGGTGTCGATAAGCGGTGTCTGCGTTGTGTTTGTGTTGTTCATGGATGAGACCCGAGCCAGCATACAGTCGAGGGGATCTCCGTTTATTCACTGACAATTTACAACAAATCAGTCGTTACTAAATTGTTTCCTCACACCGACTCTTCTCACATGGAACGTTTACAAAAAAGGAAAGAGGAAACATGAGGGACACAATATGAAGGGTGAAGTCCCCACAAAAATAATCTCCTGAGTACAGTGAATACAGTCTGGAGGTTCCGCCCACTTGTTATAGACCTAGTCAGGTATTGAACATTTAATAAATAAAGAACACAGAATGATTAAATACAAAACACAGAATTTGTGTGATTATACTAAATGATTTATAAAGAAATATTTAACACTAAACACCACTGCATATTTACAACTGTTACACCTCCCCTTATCCTATCACGTACAATGTGTTTGAGCGCTACCCAGAGAAACTCCCTCTGGAGGGAACTTTGGGATTTTAGCCTTTGCAGACCATTTACACAAAACCCTAAACACACTACAGGGAAGGGAAAACCCCAGCAGGGCCCCTTTAAGGATCTAATTACTTCTTTCACCTCTGCTAACTGTATCATGCTGCTGCACGCTGTTCACTTCAAAGGCATACATATTGCCTCATCATCACAGACCACCTGAAGCTCTGTCTCTAAGCTGTGATGATCTCTAACCTCCATCATACATCTGGGGACATAATCCTGCTTCCATCTACACAGCCCTGCTGAGACACAAGCACATCTTGACATTAAGTGACATTTGAGACAGGATACAATACAACGAAACAGATAGAGCACTTGGAACAACTGTAACGGAACTAATGTAATACTGCAGGTCCAGTCAAGCATGGCAAAGTTAAAATGTAGACATTTAAAGCATCTGCACGGATAAAACACAGCACTGATTGAGGCTCAAGATAGCCATAAATGCATGCTGGCTTGCACACTGCAAAATGAGATCAAATGCATCCTGGTATTTTTGGCATATTGAATTTTACATATGTATTGGGACTTAGTGAATCTTTTTATGATCTAAATTGTATGGTAGTATGGGTATTGAAACAGATAAAGTATCTTGGTGTGGATACTGAAATCCTAATCGCCAATAAATGAAGTTAGTTTAAAGAGGCCCCATTGTGCTTTTTTGGGGTATTCCCTTTCCTGTAGTGTGTTATATTAGGTGTATAGGTTTTTGTGTATGTAAATGGACTGCAAAGGCTAAAATCCTAATGTTCCCTCAAACGGGAGTGTTTCTCCCACACACTCCCCCCGCTTTGTTCACTTTCCTAACATAGTGACATCACTTTTTAACACTCGCGCTTCTATTGGCTAGCGCTCCAACACATAGTACGTGATAGGCTAAGGGGCGGGACATCTCTAAGCGGTTGACCAATCACAACAGAGCCGGCCAGCTAACCAATCAGAGCAGACTGGGCTCTGGTTTCAGACACAGGGTGAAAAGAGGTGCTGCAGCACAGGCAGTATGAGACAAATAAAGAGCTTTTGAACATTAAAGCATGGAGACATGTCCCAGTAGAGAAATACTAATATGAACCTGAAAATTAGCACAATAGCGCCACTTTAATCGAGCTATTGTGGCGTCGGTTGTTTCGTTCTTCCTTTCTCTCTTAATGGTTTTGCCTTTGCTCCATTCTTTCCTAATTGCTGCACATACATATACAACAGAGATCCATACACAATGTCAGGCCGTCCCATGTGTAGAAGATGCAGGATTTCCTTATCTCACAAGCTGTCACCTTGAAATGGACGACATGAGAGAGAGAACGATTCACAGGAGGTTAGAAAGATGGATGGAGTAATGTAGACGATGAGAAAGATTAGAATTACACCACTGGGAATACAAGAGGCTGGATTCGAGAGGGTTTATCTGATGTTCTGCTTGTATATCTACGGCGTATATGAACTGTGCGTATTAAACACATTGTTGGTATTCCATGCTAGTTCTCTCCCTCCTCCAACGTCTATCTTCAATCTCCTTCCCTCTTATATCTCATGTCTTTCTCTTGTTTCCTTCTCTCCCCCATTTGTATTTGTTCTTCTTTGTCTTGATTCATTGCTATCACCTTTTTAGCTCCATCACTTGGGTCTCCCCCCGCTCATTCTCCCTCCATTGTCTTCTTTCAATCCCAGCCTCCCTTTTCTCCTCCTTCTCTTTCTCTCTCTCCCCGGATGAAATATTCATACCCATCCATACTGGCAGTGTAGCAGCAGCAGGAGCCACAGGAGTCAACGCTTTCAAAGAAGTGGGGCCTCTGAGTGGTTGTGGGGGAGGGAAAAAAAGGAGGCGGAAAATGAGCGAGGAGTTGAAGGCAGAAGAGAGCAGGTGAGAGAAAGAAATAGAGAGATGAGAAGTTGTGACAGGGTGAGAAAAAGGGAAGAGAAGAAGGTTGGGTGAAAGACCCATCACTTCAAACGCCACATGATGAAACACTCCCTTTTGCATTTCACACACACACACCTGCACACAGGTTTAACTCAAAGAAACCCACAGAGAGATAAAGCACTTCAAACATCAGCTGACACCGGATTAAACACTTTTTGTATTCCACCGAAAAACTCCTGCACTCTCATATCATTTGAGACGTTTTTACACAAACTCACACACTCTCTAAACAAGCACACATGCAATAATAATGCATGCCAACACACACATTGGGCCTCCAAGGCTTCCATTGGTCCAGCCTCCACATGATGCGACAAGCCGCCCTCTAATCTGCCAGATGTGATCTTAAATTCACTTTGTCTTATTATCCCGAGTTCGCACAACAGAGTCGCCGCCTGCCTGCCTGTTGGACAAAAGAAACGCACGTTCCAATTAGGTGCCACAATTCTGGGTTGTTTCCAAGCAACCTACATGGAGCTGCAACTGCTGCGAGGCTTCAAAGCTTTGAAGGATGTGTATCTCTGTTTAATGGGAGTGTGTGTGTGTGTGTGTGTGTGTGTGTGTGTGAAAGGCTTTAAAGATGTGAGAGAGGCCGAGGAGAAATTGAAAGCAACACAAACCGTCCATTACCATCATTCCGGGTCAAGTCTCTTGAAGCCCTTCTTCTGTAAATACTCACAAATGCATATCAATCCACTGCTGGAAATAGTCCACAAGAAGTACACTTCACTTTTGTGTTACATTGGCTTAAAACTAAACTGCTGAGCGTTTAAGGGAATCATTTCTAAGGATGAAACTATGTATTTGTGACAGATTTGCATCCTTAGTGGGAACCAGCAGGCTTCACGCTGAGACAGATAGGGATCGATAAATCAGGTGTTTAGAGAAGGACTTGGACTTATTTTATAATTTTCCTTCGGTATGTACTTTCCTAACACCAGTGACATTACAAATACTATACTATACTTGTGTTGCATAAATGAACGTAGAAACTAGGTAAACCTACATTGGGAGTTTTGAAAAGACTGTAAGCATGTACCGAGCTAAAATTAGCACATCATAACATCCATAAGAAATGCTATTGGGGTTACCTGGACTGTCATAGTTTGAAGCCAAGTGTCACTGATATATTTGAAGAGTTAGTAGATGAGAAAGTGTTGGATTTTTCGACAAAGTAGTAGAAACATGAAATATCTCCAGCCTTGTCCTTTAGGGTGAGGATTACTTTTTTCCAGGATCAGTATAGCTTTTAGCTCAAAGCGCTACTGTGATTGAGGACAGGCTGACAGAGCTATAAGATAGCTTTAGACTATTGTTGTATTATTGTAGAGCACTGACTCATATTATACAATATGTAGAAGCCAATATGCCAAACTATTCCAAACACTGCATTATATATAAAACCATACTCAGACATTCCTTAAATGTAATGTATGGAAAATGTATTCAAACCTGAATTTATTAGAGAAGACCCTGAGATTAATGAATCATCTCCTCAAACGATATTCCTCGTTGCCTACTTCCAATGTAAACTGCAAGGGGCGTTATCATGATGATGAATAATTCGGATAAATTGGTGCTGTCATAAATTAAATGTATTTCCTAATGTATTCAAACATGTATTATTTATCTAACAAGGGATCTATATCCTCTCACTCTCTCTCTATTCCTGTGTGTGTGTTTTATTGTAATCTTATTTGTGACATTTAACACTTGTTTACATGTAATGAAACATACTCAGAGGCTGCCCCAGTTTTAAAAAAGCGTCAGCCTAATCAACAGGGACCTGCTGCACATACATTATTCATTCTCTCTCAGAGCGAAGTTAGATAATTAACAGAAACATATAGTTGGCTAATTAGCAGTATGCAGGAGAACGATTGTTCAACCCCTAGAGGACAGAAAATGCCGAAAGCCAGGGAGAAGGATTTAAAGTCATAGTGGGCGATATAATGGATGGTTTATGATATAATTAACAAGAGATAAAAAAAGGGGAGACAGGTTTAAAGAAGGATAAAAAGTGAGACTGTGTTAAAGAGATGAATATCTGATTTCGTCTGGACTCCTTTAGAATATGAATGTATTACCCTGCATGCTTCTCTGTGCACCTTAATGCAGACAGTATTAAACTGCGTAGGACAAAAAAGAAATCTCACTGCTTTTAACCAATATATTGAGTATTAAAGAAAAACATTGAATTAATAAAAAAAGAGTTTCTCTGAAAAAAAAAACACCAACTGAGTGTCCTTTCAAAAGTCAAGACAGAAATCAATAATACTGTGTAGAGCAAAGAAGTATGTGAGAAAGGCCACACAACACAAGACACAAGCAGAATACAATGTTGACAAAGCATGGCAAAATAATATATTCTGGGAAATGCGATCCTTTCCCTTTATTAGCATGAGCTGAGAAGAAGATTGACAACACCCTTATGTGTTGGTAGTCCTTACACGATGCTACTACTAGCAACCCGTTAGCTTAGCTTAGCAATAAGTCAAAACAAAGGGAAACAGCCTTGTTCTGTCGAAATGTGCCTACGAGAACTTCTAAAACTCGTAAAGATTAATCTGGTTTAGTAACCTGTTATATGTGCAGGACTATTCCTTGGACAGCTTTTGCTACCATTACTGTTCCTAGATGCAGCCGTTTTTTGCCAAATGAAACCAAACAGAAGCAGTGTGTATCTCCTGTAGGATTTATTGATTTCATTGTGTGGTGTTAGTTTTGCATTTTTATTTCGAGCTAACTTCCAGCAGTGGGTGAATTTGCTGCCAGTTTGCAAGCACATTTTGTTAGCTTTGGACATAGCTATAGCTAGCTGTTTCCAGTGTTTCTGCTGAGCTAAGCTAACCAGTCACTTAAAGTCAAGAAAAATATAATAATAGTTCCTACAATGTCAAAATATTACTTGGATAGAGGAAGTTAAAGCTATTTGTTGTTAGCATGACATTCAGGGTTACTCCATTGAACCCTCCTGTGTTATGATTACTTTTATAAGTCAGTGATGTTGTGTTGGACCTCTGTCTCTAAAGTACTGCTGTGTAGCACCTCCATTATCATCCACTCCGTATTGATCCAGGCAGATTAAAAGATCATTTGCCACTACATATTGATTCCCTTCCTCTCAACTGTGGGTCACGCAGACACAGGTCACCGCGACTGAAACATGCCCGTCCCTTTACTTCTGTTTGGATTGCAGTGACCAGATGAAAACAAACAATCTTCCTGAGCCGCATCGGGACAAAAGAGCGATAGAAATGTCACTGCACTCCGAATATACTCTTTTTACAGAGCAAGGGAAGTGGAGAGGAAGAGAAGAGAAAAAGGTCTTGATGGGAAAGAGAGAAGTAAGTAATTCCTGCAGCCTGAGGGTCCGCAGGGGGAATTTGGGTGAAGTGGATGTTCAATAATGTATTGATTTTCTTATTGAGATCTTCTTTCTTTGATGATTTATTCTAAATGGATATATCTGGGTTTTGCTTAACCAGTGCAGTGCGAATATGTATGTGTTCCTGTTTATCTGTCCATCCACCTGTCTGTCTGACTTGTATATGAATCAGTAAATTGTTATCTCTTCTAAATATAGCTTTTTATCGTTTTGTGTTTGCCTAAGGCGCAGAGCAGAGAGTAATATCTAACTAATACAAAGATTGGATTGGATTGAAGTCTATGAAAAATGTCCCCACTTCTCATTTGATGTATTACCTCAGTAATTCATTTTCTAATGAGTTTTAATTGCTAGTTTACAATCTTCTTTATTTCATCATGATTTTGGTTTAGTTAATAAGTTATGGTCCCATTAGGAGTAGAGTAGAACATAAAGTAGGGTTTGTGAAGTAGGCCAGTCTACCTTATGATTGAACGGGCAGTATTACAGGGTGTTTTTTCAGTTCAGGAAAGGTAATGTAACATTTTGTTAGACTAAACATTAATTTTTTAGCATTCTGTTGTGCTTTGCTCCACGCTCTCCTGTCCACTTCTTGTTCCAAAAACCAATTTGCCAATGAATACTTTTTTAACAACATCCATGGTTTTAAGAGGATCTTTGGTTTTCCTCTTGTGCCACCATGTTGTTCACACTTGTGTTTATGAGTGAAAGATCTCGTTGTTTTTGCATGGTTAGCCATGAAAGCTGGTGACACAACTTGTCCTCATTCCCCTCCAAGGACTGTAATATATTTGGTTATCCCTTAAAGTATCATGTTGCGTCTTCATCTTGTCAAATGTTTATGACTGAATACCTGAAACCTATCATATCCAATCAGATTCAGCTTTTGTTTGTGGTTAATGCTAATTGAATGTTAGATATCAGCATGCTAACTGAGATGGCTAATATTACACCTGCTAAACATGTTCGTATTGTCAAGGTTCAAGGCTTTTATTATCATTCGTGAATAGCTACAGTGTAGTTATGATGATGAAAATCTTAGGTCACAGGCTCCTCCAACAGAGCAACACAATAAAACTGAAAAACTGAAAAAATAGTGCAAGTAAATACAAAAAGAAAAATAGTGAAATAGTGCAATAAGAGTCTATATACAAGTGATTGGAATATGATATATTAGGTAAATCATTTGTAAGTTGCAGCCAGATGAATGTTATGGATGTTGTTTCAAAGTGATGTTTCTGACTTATGATGTCCGATCCTGTGTGTGTATAAGTGGGATGCAATGATCAGACCCGTGTTTCATTTCATAATGATCACGTTTGAAGGGTTGGCAGGCCTCCATGGTCTGTTTAAATGTTAAATCTCTTTCTTTGTGTATTTCTGTCTTTGTTGTTGCCTCTTTTTCCGACAGCATGATGAGACAGAACCTGGGTCGATCCACTCGCTCCATCTATCTCTGTCTGGCGTTTCTCTCCCTCGCTCTCCACCTCCTTCTGGCATTTTTTTGTTTCTCTATCCTCCAGACAGCATGTGTACCTTCTTCCTCCTCCTCCTCCTCCTCTTCTTCCCTTCCAAGAACAGATAGTGAGCACCGTCAGTCCCTCTCTCACTCCTCCTCTTCTCCAGCTGCCTCCTCCGCAAATAAACTGCCAACATCCCCCAGAATGAAGAGCATCACAAACTGAATTCCAACAATTTAAACCATAAAGAGAAAGACTTATTATGGGATGCCACTGAGAGGGAAAAAAAACTGACTGGAGGTTTGATCCAAAAGGTCAAGGGTTGGTCTAAGCTTGAGGCGCTTTTCAAACACCCGCTGTACAACATGCCACCTCAAAGTTTGCAAGACGATGATTGGCTGCTGAGGGTGAAGACAAACACTGAACATACAAGTGATAAAGGAAGTGAGGAAGAGGAGAAGGAAGAGGAGAAGGAAGACTCCATCGATGCTGACAGTGATTGGTAAGTGAAAAGGATGGAGAAAATAGATCGATATGTCACATATAGAGCAACAAACGCTATGGAAAGAGAGTTCTTCCCAACGTCCAAGCTGAGTTCCCCCTTTTCCACATTTAATTAGAGTATCAAAATGAGATCACAAGCCTTTTTTTTAGACATCTGGCTGTCAAGGGTCTGAGGATGGCAATGTCAGTCATGGTCAGTCTGTTGGCCCATCGCTTCAATCCTTAGTAATCTCAATTATTACTAGAATTAAAAAACCTTACATTCTTGACAGATGGTGCCTCTGGTGCCAACATGAGGTCTGCACTGTCTATAAAACTGTCGGATTAGCATGACATTTAGCTTAAACTTTGGTGAACCCTTGACTGACAAACGGCAGCAGTCGTCCAACATTTTGGTTATAGCTGCAAAACAAATGACATTCACATAGATAACTAACAAACTAAACTTGCGCTGACTAAAATAAGCTAGCATGCTAACACAATAACCCAGATAGTAAACAATATTCTGTAAGTGCTTGTAACACTCTAATAATATAACCTACAAACAAAATGTCGTTATGGGCTAGTTAGGAAATGCTAGCACGCTAACACAATCAACTAGTAAACAATGTTATGTTATTTCTTAATTAGAAATAAGACCATGACACAATAAACTAAGTTGGTGAACAATACTTTGTGCTTTAAGCTAATGAGAGAATGTTAGTAGTATGCTAACTAGGAATTGCTATTCATGTTCCTGCAAAACTACTGTTAGTGATATTTACTTTTATCATCTCTCAGTTGTAAAGTTGCTGTAGCTTTGCAAAATAATGCAATGTGTTGCTTTTAGTTACAATCTTCATTACACATTTCACCCCTACAGCTTATTTTTCATATCTCAGAGTAAGCCTGGAGTAAACTCTCTGCGCCTCAGCTTGACTGTAACCTTAAACGACCTGTTCTGCCTATTTATTGCCTCCTCTTCCTCCCCTGAAGGGAGAGTGCCAGCAAGGAGGAAGGCTACGACAAAGTGTCTTGGACAAAGGAGGTGGAGACCCATCCTCCATGGCTACGCTTCCACCTGGGCATCTCTCGCTGGGAGCTGTACGACAGGAAGGATCCCAACCTGGCCCAGCTGACTCACTATTTGGCAAGGCAGCGTGTCCTCGGTGCTGGTGAGTGGGGAGGTGGGGATAACAGGTTGGAGGACAGAAGGAGAGGTGGAGTGAGGGAAAGCCAGCAGAGAATGAGGACAGACGTTAGAGGAGGGTGCTCTGAAGAAGGGGAGGGATTTACAGTCATTTCATTACCCTCCCTTTAATTTTCTGTTCCTAAGAATATTTCCTAAAATTTGAGACGGATACTTTTTTTTCTCTCTGGCACAAATCACAATGCAGATATGATTCTTTAAATATTGTGTTCTGCCAACTCACAATTACATTTCTAACAGCAAAGACAATGAGTTTTAACTGGTTATGAAATTATTTTCAAGATATGACTGATGTTTGTAGGCAGAAATAACAAATTCACAGCAGACAAAGTTCCTACATTTACATTTTCACACAGTTTTGCTATGAGTTCCATTTGAGCGAGACAAAATGGAAGCAGGAGATTTTTCTCTAAACAAAATTATATAATGTTTATTTTATTATTTATGAAATACATGTGTAATGTGGTTTTATGTGAATGTGAACAACATTACATTACATTACATGTTACTTGTTAGACGCTTTTATCCAAAGCGACTTACATACTCAATACTGTCGGCAATCCCCACAGGAGCAATTTGGGGTGAAGTGTCTTGCCCAGGGACACAACGACATGCTGACTGCAGTGGGGTTTGAATTTATGTTTGTGGCTAAGGCAAAGTTAACTTTGTGTCACCATCAAACTTTACCCTGAATCATCCAACAAATGCTTCAATTCCTTCAGATAACTCTTGACACAAATACGAAGCCACAACAATGCTGCGTTCTCATTTCAACTCTAATCTCTTTATACAAACAAGCTATTCTCTGAGCGAGCCAGAGGCAACACAGCATTCACCAAAGTTTTCCCCTCGGTGAATACAGAAACTGTGCCAAAGTTCATATGAAAAGTGAAAATCACATTTTTAGAAGCACTTTCACTTAAAGTGAACACATGCTAGATGACAAATCTGTGGGTTCACATCTCACACAAAGTATGACACACGCCTCCCGTAACAGCAAAACCTAAATGCTATAATGCAATCAAGAAACCTTATAGAAAAAAATGTATTCATGAAATGGACACACACTACCGTTGCTTCAAAACATTTAAATGCACTTTTCGTGTTAACTCATCTCAGACACCCTGTCTTCAGCAAGCCCCATAATGAATAATGCATTGAGATATGGTGCAGATTTAGCACTAATCGCAGCTAAGGCTGAATTTCATCCATGTTTTAATGTTTAACATGTACCACAGTGTATATATATTTAAAGATTATATTCATATTTCCCTAATCAGAGTTATAAACAGGTGTTATACATAAATATGAGATGATTTGATTTAAATATTTTTGAATTATTTACTGGCCTTGCTCCAACAAGCATGGCATGCAGCAACCAAAGCAGTGGAGGCATTGAATTCATTACCAAGTTTTTTGACATTACATTTAAAAAAAAATTGTAACATTTGTATGAATGTTACGTATGTTTATTGATGTATTTACTTTTACTGACGTAGTGTGAAAAATACAAATGAGCTAAGCAGAGAAGTATCTACTGTTAGAAAAAACGGTAGTAGTAATTTAAAATTGTATTTTTATTGTTAATATTACAAAAACGGTCCTTTAATATTGTTTGCATGTCTTTGTGCAGTAATGTACCAAGGGTCTCGTAGCAGCTTTGACTCTGTAATCAGCCACCATGTGGAGACACACATGTACTGCAATACATTGAACACATACTCAGTGCAGGACTTCTACATCTACAATTCAACATTACAATTAAAGAAAATGGAAGATGGAAGATGCAATTGTGTGATGATTGCAGTATTTATGTGCACTGCATACTCACTTCACTATTGTGTCTATTTTTTACTGCAGTGAGAGTTGCCAATGAAATTTCGTTGTACTTTGTATGATGACAATAAAGAAATATTCTATTCTATTCTTCATGCATATGTTTCAGTTCAGAAGACAGGAGGCACGCAGCTCAAACTGCTCATGTCGTTCCCAAACTACGGACAAGCTCTTCTGAAACCCATGAGGTGAGACTCCTCTGGTTCTGATGCTGGAAACTGTAATGACTGACAGTGCTATCCTGCCCCGTTCAGTTGTGAACACATGTTAGATGACAGATCCATAGGTACACATACGTTTAATTTCTTATTTTAATGCATCTTCTCACACACGACGCACATGTGAATAATTTCAAAAACAGCACAATTGTAGAATCGAATGCAATCTTAGAACCTTGCACAAAAGACAATAAAAAAGTTAATTTGGCCCGTGTGCAGGAATGCTTTACCCCCCAAATTATCAAATTTATATCAATTATTCCAGCCACTGGTGCACAAGTATCACACATAAATACACAGACACACAACCTCCAGTGCTTCAACACATGCTCATTTTGTGTTTACTCAACTCAGACATCACGTCTTTAGCACGCTGCACAATAATTAATGCGAGGAGATATGGTTCAGTTACTGCTAAATCACAGCTAGGTCACATTTCTCATAAAACAAAAAGAGCAAAATGTACTGTTACACATGAGAGAGGCCCTATTAAGCTTTTTGGGGTTATTGACTTTCCTGTAGTGTTATGTAGGTTTTTGTGCATGTAAATGGTCTGCAAAGGCTAACATCATAAAGTTCCCTGCCTGAAACACCTCCATTGGACTCACTTCCTGAACAAAGTGACATCACTATGTAACACTTGGTTTTCGCGCTCAAACACATTGTACTAATAGGCTAAGGGGCGGGAAATCTCTTAGCGGTTGACCAATCACAACAGAGCCGGCCAGCTAACCAATCAGAGCAGACTGGGCTCTGGTTTCAGACAGAGGGTGAAAAGAGGTGCAGCAGCACAGCAGCTTTTTGAACATTAAATCATGGAGACATGTCCCAGTAGAGACACTAAATATAAATATGAACATGAGCATAATAGGGCCCCTTTAAGTCATCATAGCGGATTTCTGTTTATATTAGTTTTTTTGTCTCACAGACAATCCAGAGATGCAGAGACAGATGTGAACCTCTTCTACTTCTCAGACTTTGAAAGACACAACGGAGAGATCGCTGCCTTTCACCTTGACAGGTACAGAGCCTCGTCAGTATCCATCAGAGCAACACACGCCCAACACAGGGATTACTCTTTCATGAAGCTATTGGACAGCTTGTAACATCTCATATGGAAAAAAGTTTGACCTTTCTTGTTTTTTTCTTTTTCAGACTGTTGGGCTTTAACAGGATCCCTCCGGTTGTTGGTCGACTGATCAATGTGACCTCAGAGATCAGAGAGATCACCGCCGACCACAGGCTGTCCAGGACCTTCTTCACCTCCCCTGGTATGTGTGCGCATGCATTTAGACATGGGACACTTGTTTCTTTGTAGAAGTTTCGTGTTTCTTTTGGGTCATTTTGAGTCCCTGTGTTGTTGTTTCTTGTCACTTTGTAGTCATTTTTACCTGTTTGTAGTTGTTTTATCTCTCTTTGTAGTCATTTGTAGTCTTGTTGTGACTCTTTGTAGTTGTTTTGTGGCTCCACATCGTTTTTTTGTGTCTTTATAAAGTCATTTTGGGTGTCTTTGTAGTTTTAATGTATGTCTTTATGGTTGTTTCTTGTCTCTTCTTGTCATTTTTGCGTCACTCTTTATGTTGCTTCTTTTCAGAGTATAGTTGTGAGTCTCATTGTGATATTTTTTAAGCTAGTATGCATCTTTCTATAATTTTTTTGGACTGTTGTTGTCTTTAAGGTCTCTTTGTAGTCGCTTGATTCTCCTTTGTGGTCATTTTGAGTCTTGTCCTTGATGGTACATGTCTCTTCAAGACACTTTAGTCCCTGGGCCTGTAGTCTAAGACCTGTTCAGTAATCCATTCATGCATTTATGTTAGTATGTATCCATGCATAGTGTATGTTAGTGCAGGTGGCTGGCATTGGATTGGAGTGACTATGACATACTATCCATGCAAACTGAAAAACTGACTAAACTCAAGCTGTCGTCTCTCTGACTGCAGCGGGGAACGTGTGTTTCTACGGCCAGTGTGAGTACTACTGTTCCACGGAGCACCCGGCGTGCGGTCAGCCCCACAGTCTGGAGGTTCTCTGGCCGCCATGCTGCCAGACCTCAGCCTGGCTCCCCGCCGCTCCTGGAGGTCACCATGGAGGCGCTCATACAGCCGCACCAAGCTAGCAATGTGGGTACACCATTTTTACTGAATATGTATTATAAATGGTTGATTTAAAGGTCCCCTATTATACTGTTTTTCATCAATATATATAGGTCTCAGATATACACAAAACATGTCTCTGAAGTGTTTGGCTCCAAACACCAAACAGATCATTGCAGCATCCCATAATCCCCTCTGTTTCAGCCCTGTTTCAAAAGTGCTGATTCTCTGTCTGTTACTTTAGATGAAAATAAGGAGCCCCTCCCCACGCCCCTCTGAGAGATTTGGTTAAAAAGAACACAATGGTGCTCTAGGAGGAGATTCAGGTGATAAGGTGGGGGGGGGGGGTTACCTTGGTTGGTGATTGGCTAATGGTTACACAAGTCAAAAAATCGTTATGACATCAGAAAGTGGCCAAAATCTGATCAGCTCATTTTCAGACAGGTTTTTATATAAATGGATCAGGACAGAAAGAGAGAGAATCTTCGTTCCTGAAACTTTCAGAGTCTCTTTACACAGAGGGGGGGACACATGTTGATGTAGAAAACATGAAAAGTGGATTTTGCATAATAGGTGACCTTTAAACAGAAAAACCCTGCAATAATCACTGCAGTAATCAATTGTAATGTTTCGACCTTCTGTTGGAGTCTAGAGTTGGGATGAGTGTTTGTAGAATCATGAGGCTTCACTGTCCTCTGGTGGTCAAAATAAAACAGTAAAACACAACATTAAATATAAGTAATATCATCCTATTATCCTTTTTCTTCTACCTAATTTCTGTGTTGTTCCCAGGTGGGAGAAGGACCCGGCCTACTGTGACACGGTGAAACAGACGCCTCCTTACAACCACGGCACCCGGCTGGTGGATCTCATAGACATGGCTATACTGGACTTCCTCATGAGTCAGTGCTTTAATTTAAACACAATCCTAGCTTGAAACAAAAGGGGGTTTACAGGCAGTGAAAAAGGCTCACTGACCTCTTTTTCCTTTCAGATTTAAGAGAAAAACATTCAAAGTGTATAAATAAATAAGAAAAAGAGTAATATTTTCCAGGTTAATGCTCAGGATGTTATCACAAACCATTATTATTTTGTGTTTCTACAGAAATGTCGGTCACATAGTCTAAATAAGCATGAATGTTTGTCTTTGAAGGCAACATGGACAGACATCACTATGAGACGTTTGAGAAATTTGGAAATGAGACTTTTCTGCTGCATCTGGATAACGGACGGGCGTGAGTACAATCAGCTGCTGTCTGGGAGTTGATCATGTTAATCGTATAGAAGAGGCAACAGCAACTAATATGTAGTAGAAGTCTGAGAACAACATAAATAAAGAAACATTATATATGTTTGATGCTCTTGATGATGTTTTTCAGGTTCGGCCGTCACTCTCAGGACGAACCGACTATTCTAGTTCCTTTGAAACAATGCTGCAGGTAAAACAAAACACTGTCTGTTCACTGAGTAACTATCCAATATCCAACATTTCTGCCTTGAATGTCCAAAGACAACCAGACCTATGCTATATATTTTGTTAAATTGTGTTCTAATATCATCCCAAATAATTCCAACATTTATCAGACTTGGAGAAATCTGTTATTTTAATCAAGGTAACATTCCATTTAATTTTGTCTCCTGTAAAGAATGCTCTTTGCACATGCATCATCATTGGGTTTGTCTGCCAGAAGCTGTCATAAATGGACTTTTTATCTAATTTGAGCCCCATTTTAACAATGCACCTTTAAGATGTTGGTTGTTGTTGACAATATATTGTAACTGGCTGAATGTTTTTAGTCATCAGACATCTGGATCTTCAGTTATCAGACAACAAGCTGAGCAAACGTTAGTGGCAGCCAAATTAGCGTATTTTAACGTATTTAGGGTCTTCTCACCTTGTCGATTTGATTTCAAGAGAAATTAGACCTCTCTGGATAATTCAGCTCTTGGTAAAATCCTCCTGAACGTCTAGCTATCAAATTATCATAGAAACAAGCTGAGCAAGAATTTCCATGTTACGCCAAGACGCGTTGGAAAAAAGTGATTTTTAACGTGATTTGCTACAAGATGCCACCAGATATAGTTAATTTTTTATATTATTAATATTTATTTTTTAATGAGCAACTACTAGTGGCAAGAAAACTACAAAAAATAAAGGGATGAATTAAAAGAATTCAGCACATTTTTTATTTATTTATTTAATCTTTATTTAATCAGGATAGGCCTCATTGAGATTAAAAATCTATTTTTCAAGAGAGTCCTGGCCCCAGAATGGTAACAGCACAGTTACAGACAATTTTAAAACACACAATCACAACACAGTCTTACACCAAGTTCAGCCAAAGCATTTACAGACACAGCGGCCTGCTTCAAGGTCAGTTAGAGCAGCACATAATGACACCTATGCAATTAACAGACCAGAAAGAGGGTGAGGAAACTTGAATTATCTCTGAAGATTCTGGCTTATGTGTCAATTTCTTATGATCTCGAGCTCTCCAACCATATTTGTAGCATCCGTCGCTCCACCCTCCTCCGCCTGCGTCTCCTGTCCTCCCTGGTTTCCGTCTCAGTGACGTCATGAGGGAGTCTCTGGCTCAGGACCCTCTGGCCCCTCTGGCCCCGCTCCTCTCTGAAGGAAACCTCTCTGCTCTGGACCGACGCCTCGCATCCGTCCTGCAGGCGGTGAAGACCTGCCAGAAACAACAAACAGACGTCATCTACAACGACTTGGAAGGATACGATACAATCAACAGCATGCACGAGGAACAAACAATAAATGATATATTCAAGATTCAAGGCTTTTATTGTCATTTGTACATAGTTACAGTGTAGATATGGCAATGAAAATCTTAGGTCACAGGCTCCTCCAACGGCGCAACATAATAAAACAGACAATTAAAATAGTGCAAGTAATACAAATAAAATAGAATGGAAATAGTAGAGTCTATATACAAGTCATTGGAATATATTTGTTAAAGCTCTGTGGAAACGCCATGTCGCAGTCATGGTTTTAGAGTCAAAGCTGGTGAGAGGAAAGCCAAATGTTCACTATAGTTCTTTTACAATTACTCACTGTTGGGAAGGTTAGTTTCAAACTGTAAAAAGCTAAAGTTTTCAAGTTACACTGTGGAAAAATGTAAAAGGCAATGACACGTTTCTAAATACTTCCAACAAATGTTATTATATTTGATTACTTTTATAACAAAACTGGACAATAAAGCTGAAAAGTCTGACAAACAAAACGTACAAACAGTGAATCCTCACTAGAGTACTGAACACTGGTGAATGTAGACTTTTATTTTAAAGTTCTTCAGTATAACTTAAATCAAGATAAGAAAAGAGCAACATAATAAATGTAATATTTTCTCCAACAATGCAACAAACAATATACTTTACATAAAAGTAAATGACATCAAATTGTGTAATAGACAAAATGGTGCAAGTTCGTTTAAGGAATAAGAAAAATATATACATATAAAATAGAACAGAGATAATATGCAGTAAAATAAATGGTGTATACTGTAATTTTATATAGATATGTTGAATAAATAGAGAACAACTAACCAGTTTATTATAGAAATACAGTAAGACAATTTACAGAGCTCATGAGATTAAAAGTCTTATGACATATAAAATTCCCTTGATAATCAAATTAAGTTTGAATAGTAGCATCATTTAAAATAAAACTGTTATTTTTCTCACTAACTGACAACTAAAATAACATGTATTCTTTAATTTAAATAAATAAGAATTCAGGAAGTCTCTTTTAAGTGGATGATGCCCTCTGCAGACAGAGACCAGTAGTGCATTTATCTGTCAAAAATAAAAAACTAGTTTCACTTTCCAAACGTCACCCAAAGAGAAGGGAGGTATTGCAGGAATATACTCGCTGAAGGAGGAACTGACGACACATTTGTGGGAAGATACAGGTAAGAAACTGCACGACTGAATGCTTCTAAATCTCTACTTGTTTTGATTTCAACCTTCAACCCAGTAGTCCACGGGGAAGTTTCTTATGCGCATTTAAAAGGGCCAGTGTCCAAATCATATCAATCGGGACAGTTTACGCGCAGGGAATGAGGCCTAATGCATGGTAAACAACGGAGGGAGACTTTCTAAATCACTTTGTTTACTTTAGTGCCATAGTTTGGATGTGGAGCAGACGCGGTGTCTCTGGGTGTTTGTGGCAGTGACTGTATCTGATGGAACCGATGGATTGGCTGGGGGATAATGAGCTCCTGCTGTTTTTCCGGCGAAATAAAACGGAAATGTCCTGCATGGAGAACCCGCAAACCTTTCTGCGACAACTCCGGGATTACGACCTGCTGCAGGAGGACAGTTACCAGGTGAGGGGCTGGAGTGGAAACGCTGTTGTTATTACCTTCTTCATACACACTTCCTGTTTGAAGGAAATGCCTGCTACGCATTTCTGCACAAACATTTTGAAACGTCCAGTGGTGAGGCATGTGAGAAAAAAAAGCGCCAAAACTGCAGTTCGTTGAATAGCCTCTTGTAGCTGGTCTCAATATCTAATTCCACTACTTTTTGACTCAGATTGCGCCCACACTCAAAGTCTACACTTTACAAACAACATAAACGAACAATATTTATAACAATTACTTTATTTAAAATGATGTAGGCCTATATTTGGGCTGTTTACTGCCGACTTTGCAAATGGATTTTGAATATGGTTTGGTTATTTTCTACTTCCTTCAATTCAATTGAGTTTCTAATGGGCGTTTTCATGCCGCCCTCTACCCCAAAACAATTTTTAAATATGTGCATTTTGAGACGTTTGGTGAACAGACATTTTATATCAATTAAACCATGACAGTGATCATCAGTATGAGACTGATTCTATAATTTAGGGCAGGCATCCTCAAAGTCCGGACTCCGGTCCGGATACGGACCGAACCACAACTGTCTCTGGACTCTGAGCAAATTATACTTTTCATATGTATTATCTGTGTTATCTGTGTTATCTGCGAGACATCGCCACAACGCAACGAGTCAAAATTCTCCGCTATGTCCACTGCAAACAGCGCTCTGCATGTCCGACTGTTCCAATGTCTGTGTGTGTCTATCAACGCATTGGTCCAATCACATTCAGCATCCCGTCAGCGTTTTTGTCCCCCACCAACAGTCTGCGAATCAGAGGCAGAGTAGGGCGGGTCTTCGCGGAATGCGGGTGGGGAAAAATGCGTGTCTCGTCTCTCCCCAGCTGCCACCCCAGTTGGCAGCTTTGTTTTGAAAGAAAAGTTGTGGCTCATCGGACATTTATGAGAGAAAGTCTCTAATGTCCGAGTGCAAGTGAATGCAGCACAAGACCCACGTCTTGTAACCCCTCCCCCGGCCCTGGCGCGAGCGTGGAAATATGATTGGCGGCGATTTAATTTGAACGGGACGGTGCAAAACGAGAAGCATTCGGACCCAAGTACTGAAGGAATGAGGTATTTGCGGTCTACAATAACAGAGAAGAGACTGTCAAGTTTGGCTGTACTCAGCATTGAATCAAAACGCACTAAAGCTGTTGATCTTAATAAGTTTGTGAGGCGTTTCGCTGAACAAAATGGTAATCGCCGCATTCAGCTGTAATAGACATGTCAACTTGATGCTCTGCTCACGGATGAGCATACAAAACTGTTAAGATGATGACCTTACGTGTGTAAATATATTTTTTTCTCTGTGGGGGTCTGCCCCCAAAAAACGTTTTAAGTCCTGAGAAAGTCAAATAAGACGGTGTGTAAAACTACACTGCCCAGCCAAAAAAAGTAACCACTTTGATTTAACTAGGCCAGTAGGTAAGGACATTCCACTGGATAATAACTGAAGTATAAAAGAATGCATGACTGAAGTGTTTGAAGGCAAACAAAAAGAGGAAATAACAGGTCAAATCAAGCAAATCCCCCTCTCAGATTCCACAGCAACCAGAAGAACATAAATACTGGCTGGTGATTTGATTAATCAGCTTTGTGATGGAATAAAAAATGCATAGTGCATTTCCTTAGCTGTGGATGAGTCTACTGACACCACTGACAATGCTCAGTTGCTGGTGTTTGTGAGTTTTTATGATGAGGCAAAGGGGGAGTTTGTTGAAGATGTGTTGGGCCTGACGAACCTCAGTGGACACACAAGGGGGCAAGACATTTATAAAGCAATAATGGGAATGCTGAATGAAAGAGGGTGCAGCTGCCTTTATTCATAACTGTGCAGCTCTTACACTGCGACTCTGAGGGATCAAGCACAGACACAATAACAATGAAAACTGCTGCATACAGATTATTTTTGTTTTTGCAACCTCGTGTTAAGAATCTTGTTGCAATTGTTTGAATGACCGTAATAAACGGACCTTTGTCTTATTGAAAAATGTCTTTGGACCTTTAAGATTTGTATTTGAGTACCCCTGATTTAGGGTGCATTTCACATCAACAAAACAGTACAAAAAAAGTGTTCTTTCTCAATAAAACAATCAGTGGTTCAAGTTAGTATATTCCTCAGTGTAACATATCCACTAGTTGCAAAGCTTAAACATTTTTTTATGTTATCTATTTTAGATATTTTAAATTTGAAAAAATGAGGTGCAACATAGTTGACAATGAAACTCAAACATTTGATGCAAATAACATAGTTGACTGGACACATTATTAACCATCAGCACTATGTTCATTTCAAGGCAGAAGTGCACAATTCCATTGATAATGATGTGTAATGATGTCTACATGTCATACAAATTGTCAACTAGGTTACCTGTCAACTAAGTTACTACAGTTATTACATTACTGGGTAACTTAGTTGACAGGTAACCTAGTTGACAATTTCCCTATTTTGACCCATCATTTCAATGGTAGGCCTTGCCTGGATGACCACATGTCATTTTCTTGAACAGGTTAACATCACATTTGAACATATAATTGAATTAAAATCATTAAACAATTGTAAACCATAACAATGTACGTAACATTGTTGACGGTCAATTAATATACTCATTGACAATGTGCTATTATACATAAAATATTGTAAAACATTAGAGGACAATCACCACAGTGTGTTCAAAATGTCTGCCAAAGAGGAACATGGCATCATGTGATGCTGGTGACATGGTATTGGGACAAACCATTTTTGAGTTAAAGGGGGAGTTCTGTTAGTAACATAGTTGACAGAACTTTTGCGGACATTCATATATTAAGATATTTAAATGTTTTAAAGGAGGAAATCAATTTAAAAAATGTTATTATTCTTTAGTATTTAGACTTTTAAAATAAATGAATACTTTTTTTTATTTACTTTAATGGTTTTTATTCATTATTTTGAAACCAAGACACCCTCAACTGAAAAACGGACATAGCAAAAACTGACAATTTAAGAACATCATGACACATTTCAAGCTAAATAAAGCATAGGATGCACATAATGTGTGTGTGATATTATAACATGATTTCCAATAATAGGCAAAATATGATATTTTTGAAGAAAATAGTTAGAATAATTATAATTATCATCAATGGACATCAATGGACATGGAATGTACCCTCAATTGTAGAATCACTTGAATGATTTTTCAATCAGGTTAAAATATTGTAAAATCTATTTAACCCAAATTGAATGGAATCATTTCAACTTTATCTGTCAGCCATTGGATAGATTAAATGAATGTTAGCATACATAGGTATACATATTTTCAACCCCAACCCCTGCTTTAATGGATGTGTCAAAGCTAACATTGTGATCAGATGACCAAGAAATATATCCTGGTGTTGTAAAACAAGTTCAGTTTATTTTTGGATTATATTTTAGGTTTCACAACTTTTGTAATATACACGTAAAAAAATATCTAGGTTGTGATCTTGGTGACCTCAATCTGGGCTTTTTGGAGGCTGAAAATGATAAAACAAAAATGTGTTTTGGCTCAATCTGATTCTGCACTCTGAGGCTATTGTGCAGTTATTAAACCCCTTCTTTTCTCCTTTTGTTTGTGTGTCTGTAGAAGGTGAGTCGTATGCAGAGTATTAAAAAAATAAAGAATGGTCTCTACGAGATTCTGGACCGGTTGGAGAGTAAGCAACCACAGGACATCCAAAAGTTCTGGAGCTGTGTCTTCAAGGAAACCATCATGAACGAGTACCCCACCCTGCGACTGCTGAGAAACGACCTCAAGAACGGTCAGACGAAGTCTTTATTTTGGTCATTAGTGTGTTAATGATTAAGATTCTGTTCACCATGTTCCTGTTCTCTTTGGAAATTTAAATCAGAATCACTGATCTCACTTTGTGGCTCAACACTAACACCTAATAACACTGAATATATTTTAGGATTGATAGGGTTAGCAAACTAGCATACCTGTTTAACCGGTAAACTGAAAGTAAATTGACTAACTTGAAAAATATGGATACACTCAATTTTCTTATAAAGTAATGAAAAAACAAGTTGAAATAGTTGGCCATTGATAGTAAAAATGTAAAATAGTTCTGCATAAACCATGGTCAAAGTAATGACCATGGATTAAACCATTGTTGAAATTGATAGCTAGAACAATAAATACACCATTGTTCAAATAGTTAGCTAAATAAATAAATACGTAGTTATAAGTTGACATCATTATTGGCGAAATTTGCTGAGGCCACACTATGACAATAAAGTTAGGAAGGAATTTTTCCGTTATTAACTATATCAATGGCGGTTAATTGAAATTGCAGGGACTTTCCAATCCGAGTCTGAGAGGGTGGAAACAGAGGAGGCAGATGAAGGGAAAAGGAAGGATGTTTCAGAAGATGAGGAGGAAGCGGAAAAGGAAGAGAGCTGTGTTAAAAAGAAGAGAAAATTGAAAAATAGGGACGTGTGCGACGAAGAGGAGGAGCAGCCAGGTCCGTCGTCTCGGGTGACTCGAAGGAAAAGGCGTGAGAAAATACACTTCTGTAAGTCACCTCCCACTTCTGCTTCCATTTGTAAACATGACTGTATATTACTCAAAGTTCCCCTGCTGAAAAGTAACTTGTAAAGTAAATTATTTCTTTCTTTGTTTTTATTTTCCAGCCTCTCCCCTGAAGAAGGGAGAGAAGAACGACATTTGGAACTGGGACCTCTACAAGTCCCAGCTGCCGGTGACCTGTGGAGAGAAGGAGGGGATACTCAGCAGACAAAGACTGGCTAATGGTGAGCAGAATATAAATAACTGAAGTATGGGATCATGAAAAAAAAATTATCATCATTGTCTACTCCAATATGGAAATCAAGTAAATTAGGACCAGATTTAGAGATCATTAATCACAATGTAATTTCTGATATATAGTGAAACTTCTCCAATCTTATTCTGACCGGAGAAAGATAGTGACATAGATTGTTCATCAAATTTGTATCAGAATTATTAAACAAGAAATATGTGTGATCAAATATTCTCAAAAGAAAAGGGGAGATTTATTCCAGATTTTGCTATGAGCAAATTTTCTCCTGCAGTCCCTGAATAGGTACACGTATAAAAATCACACCTCAAATTACGTAGTCGACAAACTGATATGATTTTCAAGACACTGTACTATGTGTGTGAGACCATTAACAATGTCCAATTGTAACCATTGCTGCTAAATTGTTGTTTGTTGGACTTTTTTTGTGTTCTTCCGTAACATAGTGACAGCACTCTGTATCATTCATGCTCCAATTGTTTGCACTCCATTACATTGTAAGTGATAGCTTAAGGGGCGGGCCATCTCTAAGCATTTGACCAATCACAACAGAGCGACCAGCTAACTAATCAGAGCAGACTGGGCTCTGATTTCAGACTGAGGGTGAAAAGAGGTGCTGCAGCACAGGCAGTGTGAGAAAAATAAAGAGCTTTTTGAACATTAAGCATGGGACATGTCACAGTACAGGCAGAAAGTACAAATATGAATCTGAAAATGTACATAATATGTCCCCTTTAAAAAACTTAAATCACGGTCAATTTAATATCGGCAAGACTGGTTGCTCAATATCCAGTTTTGTGACATGGGGAAGTTAGGTTTAGCTGGAAGGATTTTCCAATGCTTGTTAAATATTGATTGACATTAACCCATCCTCAATACTTTTTCTGTTTCAGGGGAGAAGTGCATCGCTGTTGGGAGACAGTGGTTTTCTCCGAGTGAATTTGAGAGGTTTGCGGGCAAGGACAGCTCCAGAACTGGAAGATGACCATTAAATGTTTGGACACCACTCTGGGAAAACTTATACAGGTTTGTTAAACTTGGATTTGACAGTTTGAATTTTTTACTATTGGAAATGTTGCTACACCTTGTAAGATTTTGGGAACTTCACTGCAGGCGGATCATCTGAAAGCAGCAAACTACAGAAGAGGATGCAAAAAGGTAATAACAAAAACTGATGTAAATACATATATTCTGACTACTTCGTTTTTAATGATCTGACTCTAATAATATCCCTTTTTTCTTACTGTTAGACCAACAAAACCCCAACTGACGATGTAACCACAGGTTTGTTGCTAAAGGTGTATACATGGAGTATTTTTGATAGTCTATGAGAAAACTCTGAATCCCTGCAAGCTATTACAAGATGTATCGGTCTAATCTAAATGGTTTTCATCTAAGTCTGCATGTGTAAAATGTTGAGTTTCAAATTGGCATATTGAAGAAGTGAGTGTTTTAACTGTAGGATAAATTATTCATACGAAGAAGCAATGGAAAACCTATTCACCATTTTCATTTTTTAGTGTCCGAGGAAGAAGAAGATGAAGACGAGGACTCAGACCAGGATTCATCAAGCAGCACAGATATTTCCACAGCTGGAAGAGGTCCTGCTTTCCTCAGAGTTATATATCGGGGTCACTGATGCTAATGTTAGAAAAAAATCATAGATCTTGTTTTTTTTGTACCAAAGGTTGGCATCCATAATTCACGTTACCTTTGATGTCAATTGGGATGCTAATTTAGGCTAGCAAAAAAATGCTTGTTTGGTCACTACTAAACTGAAAAAATGAACAGCTAACTCTTTAAAGTGACTTGTACATCAACGAGCTAAGCTAACAGGCCAGGTAACGTAAGTGCAGACATTGATTACCTGCTAATAAGTGCCAACATATAAATAGGATAACACTAGAATTTCACTCACTGAACATTTGAGACTGAAACTTTTTTTATAGAAGAATGTAGAAGAATTTTTGCTGAAACGTTAGCTATTTAAACCTCCCTTTTAGAGCCTCAAGTGGCCATTTGAAGAAATGCAGTTTTTGGCACTCTTGCATAGACTGCTGCTTGACCCAATCCCAGTATCATAGCATTAGGATAATCATGTTGTCCATTACAGATGAAGAAGGAGAGAGAGAGGAACAGACAGACGCCAGCCATGACACTGGCAGGAAGGTGTTCAAAGTCACATGTAGACTTTTAGCGGGGACCTTACACGAAAAACGATTTGCAACAGGTAGCTATATCTGACTGAACACAAAAGCTTAATATGTGTATTGAAATAATACAGCTTTTACTGACCAGCTGAATCTAGTGTAATGTGTCTCCTTGCCAGGGACCTTAGGGAAGAGTATTCGTACTGCGACCAGATGGATGACCCCAATGCAGTTCATGCAGGAGGCATGTCCAACATATTTGTCCTGGAAGAAAGACATCGAGTGTGAAGGGAAAGCACTCGGTGATCACATAAAGGTAAACATGTAACTGTGCATTCTTGTGAGATGCATTTTGATAGGAATCTTTAAAGGGGCCTGATTATGCTATTTTTTAGGTACATATTTGTATTTTATTCCTCTACTGTGACATGTCTCCATGCTTTAATGTTCAAAAAGCTCTTTATTTTTCCCCTTCTGCCTGTGCTGCAGCACCTCGTTTCACCCTCTGTCTGAAACCAGAGCCCAGTCTGCTCTGATTGTTTTGGCTGACCGGCTCTGTTGTGAAAACAGTGATGTTTAATAATTTTCAGAGCAAATCTTCAGTTACAAAAATGTACCTGTAGCCAGGGAGGTGATGAGCTTTTGAGAGACTAAAGAGCTTGTCAAGCCTGAACGTTGTTAACTATGTAAAAAAGAGGAAGACACTGTTTATTTTCAGGCAAACATCTTGAGGATCCACAAAGTGCCGTGTGATTGTACACTATGCAAACCGGGAAGTAAGGATCTGGTAAGTTTGTTAGTCAGTCAGTTTCATAAACAAGGAAACTTCTGTAGTGTAATTCTACTGAGATGTTTACATTTCTGTCTTGGCAGGATGATGAGAAAAACGATGACGAGTGTTTCATCTGTAAAACTGAAGAAGAAGAGGAGTTTGTGGTGTGTGATACCTGCCCTCGCTCCTTCCATCAGAAATGCCACCTTCCTCATGTAGAGGACAAGATTATAGGGTGAGCTTTGAATCAAAACAAAAGAAAAAACCACGATTCATTTTGTTCCCCTTAAATCTGGATTAATACTTGATTCTGATTGGCTGCAGGTTGTTCATTATTTTCTTATAAAGGACACCTACCAAGTAGTTCAAGAGACATTGTTTTTCCACCAGTCTAAACTCATGGATGTATCTAAATGATAGCAATGTGACTTGCTTTGGCCTCGAAAACTGACATCCATAAAAAAAATGTAGATTCAACTTCAACTGGAGAATCCTACTTAATTCAATACAATACATTGTGTTGTAATTAGGGCTGCACGATATTGGAAAAAACTGACATTGCGATTTTTTTTCTTCCCCCTGCGATATATATTGCGATATGAAAACATACAGGAATTGAAGAAAAGACCGTTTTTTTTTTCGCAAACCACCCTTTCTTGAACTTTAATGCTATACAATTGGTATTTTTTTAACTATATTTAACCGGATGAAGGATTTTAGTCACGGACGTCTGGATCTTAAGTTATCAGAGCAACAACCTGAGCTAGCTCGGTTAGCAGCGCCGAACTGCCCTGGAGAAACACATGAAACTACTTTATTCAGTGTTTTTACCTTTAATCACCGGGTCCGTTTGCTTTGGAGATTTGATTGTGATTGGTGGGTTGCTGTGCATGCAGAGCCTGCATGTCACTCACTCAAGTACCCCTGACATGAGAGCCGCGCAAGTTTTCCTTTTGTAGCAAGCAGCAAAATAATTGTAACATGACGTGTTTGAGTTCATTTGCCAACTTAATATCGCAAGTCCAAAAAAAAATGTAAAAATTAATTATTTTTTTAAATCGCACGTCCACGCGATGTGAATATCGCGATTATCGTCACGACACGATATATCGTGCAGCCCTAATTGTAATGCAAGTCACCTAATCTACTTTATTTTGGTAAAAGCATCGCTGCCTTGACGGAGACCCTGCTTTATTACATGTTAAACTAATTGTTTAACTTTATAAATCAGCTTATAAATGACCTACGCAAGTGTTATGTCACGTGGTTTCACTTATTTAAAGAGGGATCGATGTTATATACTGTTGAAGATTGCTAATTGTCCGACCCAACATATATACCTTTATGATGTTTGTGTGTCAATGTGAGCAGCGATGGAAGCCAATGGATGTGTACGTTCTGTGTATACAAGGCCAATGAAGACCTTTACCCCAATGAGTCGGAAAGAGAAGCAGCCTTGTCTCGCACAATATCACAACGACTGCTGGTGAGCACACTGCGACTCAATCTCTCTTTTCATCGTCGTGTCTTGTTTTCCGTTAATCTCATCCCTCCCTTTTCTTACATCAACAGCATTGCCAATACCTCCTTCTGTGTCTGCGCAGTGCTGATAAGGATCAAGTATTTGCTTCTAACCCATGCGGTGTAAGTGTTTTTTATTGTGATTCCAATATTGCTCCTATTAATGACAAATAACGCCAATGATTTAATTTAAAGCATATAATGTGTGCTTCATTATCTGGTTCTTGGAGGACTATCTTCTGGTCTTTTGTGAATCTGAGATAAGAAAATGTGTTGCAGACTGTTTAAAGAGGACTTATTCTGTTCAGGTTCATATTTGTATTTAGTTTCTCTACTGTGACATGCTTTATGCTTTAATGTTCAAAGAGGTCTTTATTTTTGCTTCAGCACTTTGTCGTGTCTCACCTGTTAGCCTATCTCTGTCTGAAGTGCCTCCTTTGTTTACTTCCATAACACAGTGACATCACTATGTAACACTAGTGGTTCTATTAGCTAGTGCTCCAACACATTGTACATGATAGGCAAAGGGGCAGGACATGTCTAAGTGGTTGACCAATCACAACAGAGCTGGCCAGCTAACCAATCAGAGCAGACTGGGCTCTGGTTTCAGACAGAGGGTGAAAAGAGGTGCTGCAGCACAGGCAGTATGAGAAAAATAAAGAGCTTTTTGAACATTAAAGCATGGAGACATGTCACGGTAGAGACACTACATACTGATATGTTAGCACCAGCCAATAGGAGCGCTACGGAAGTAAACAAAGGAGTCCAATGGAGGCTTTTCAGTCGGAGGGGAGTGTGTGGGAGAGAAACTCCCTCTGCAGGGAACTTTGGGATTTTAGCCTTTGCAGACCATGCACATGCACAAAAACCTATATAACACACTACAGGAAATGGAAAACCCCAAAAAGCATAATAGGCCCTTCTTAATTAATTACTGCTTTCCGCCCACAGTTGGAACGATACTCCTCTGTGATTAAAACGCCAATGTGGCTGGACAATGTAGCCGGCAAACTCCAGAAGAAACTCTACCAGACTGTCGGAGAGTTTGTGTCCGACGTCCAGCTCATTTTCTCCAACTCTGCTTCATACAACCAAGTAAGAAACAGTGTCTTTCATAAGCTCTACATGAACTGCAGGGTCGGGAGTTTTCATCATGTTCACATCTGGTACTAAATGGTTTAAAACAGTCAAATATCAAAGTAAAGATTCATTTTTTAGGACATATTTTAGTGATAAGGTCTGTTATGTTCTTTTTGCAGGGCAATGCTGGATACCTTGCGATGGGAAACAGACTGAAGGAGTTGTTTGACAAGGAATTTAATAGTGTGTTCAACATCTCTGAACAAACCGTTGGCTGACAGATGTCATTTTTTAAGCTCAGTAGATACTGGGAAAAGGTTACAAAATGTGAAAATAGCCCTGTTTTTGACATATGTATGTGGATAATATATTCCAAACAAAAAAGTTGCTAATCAAGAGAAGGCAATGGAACTTTACTTGATTTAAGACACAACTTATCTAGTTTACCTAACGTACTTTTTAAATTACATTGAATTTCAAAGTGTAAATCTGTGGAAGGTACATCAAAAGATGTCGGATTTACAGGTCATAAACAGTACTTCCAGATAGGTTAGAAGTTGAAAAGCCTTTTGAAATTGCCTTAAGTGATGTCACTTGAGTCAGCATTGCCTCTTTGTATATAACAATCCGGGGGGGGGGGGGGGGGGATAGATTAATGTAATAAGTGAGATGGCCAGACCTTTTGAGTCGGCTCCATATCTCTGCTTGTGTAATGCAACTAGTATATTCTCCGACATTATGTTACGTTTCAGTCAAAGGTCCAAAAGTTTTTCCGGTTAAAGTTTTCAACTTCCTAAGTGTTTCAGCTGCAGGATGCAAAGTGAGCATGTGCTGATCGTGGGGAGATGATGTTTCTCTGGCAAGAGTACAGCAGCACAGCAGCAATTTTACTGTTTTAACGTTTTCCAAATAACTTTTATACTGTCAGATAACTTTCAAAGATTGATTACTGTAACCAGCTGTTTCCTGCTCTGACATCCATTTACTTGCTTTTCGTTAACCCAAGTTTTTACAATGGAGGTGTTTTATATGAATGTGATTTTACTAAAAGAAAATGTAACTCCCAACATTATTTTCAATGGCACTTTATTTTAAAGAATAATCACGTAAGGATAAGAGGGTTTCACAAAGTATAAATTATGAATGTATGTTTTGTGAAAGTCAGAATTTGACTTTGTATTAGTCCAAAGCATAAAAAATGATATTGCTTGTTTTGATAAACCTGCTTGTACTTCACCTGAGTATGTTCATTCAATGCTATTTCATACTTCTACTCCACTACTTTTACACTACTAAATGTATCCGACAGCCATAGGAACTAGTATATTTTGATGCCACTACTTTCGTACTTTACTTAAAGGTGGGGTATGTAATTTTGGAGAAATCAGCTCGAGTGCGCTAGAATTTGAAAGTACACAACCGGAAAAAATCTGCTTCTTCCTTCAGACTTCCTTACAGAGCCCCTCCTCCAACACACACGGACCAATGAGGGCACGAGATAAGTTTGTGCACGAGATGGAAGGCTGACAGGCAGGTAGGCCATCCAGTTATTTTAGCCGGGCCGGCTCAGATGATTGGTCGTGCTTCTCACAGCGCTACGGCTTCCACAGATGAATTTTTTTTAATGTATTTATTGTCAAAGCATTTAATATATTCATTGCTATCGGGATGTTAAGAGCATTCCATGGAATATAACAAGTGTTTCTGAAATAAATTACATACCCCACCTTTAAGTAAGATTTTGAATGCAGGACTATTGAGTATTAACCCTTTCACTGAGTACTTTTGCACCAGTGCTTAAAGGTTAAATCTGTATGCAGAATGAAAACAAAGAAGATTGACACTATTGTAGTAATAATAATATGAAAACTTGAACAGCTTAAAAATGAATAGTTTATTTTCAATTATAATGAAAAGGATGGAAATATGTCTCTGTATTCTTTTAAAGAGTAATAACATGAGGGAACCAAAGGGTTTTCTTTCCTTCTATATTTACCCTAAGTCATTTGTTAAATAAAATCAGAATACCTTTATTAGTCCCACAGAGGGGATATTTTCATGTGACAGCAGGTAAAGAGCCAACAATAGCTGAATATTACTAAAGAAGCATGCATAAAATATGAAAAATAAAAATGACACCATTTACAAAATACACATCCAGTACCAACATGTCTTTGTGCAAGCAATGTTTCAGAAGATTTTCAATGTCTACGTCCATACTGTTAAGGACACCTATGATAGAAAGTGTCCTGTTGAAGCTTTATTGCAGTGGTGTCAAACTCAAGGCTCGCAGGCTAAATCCGGCCCACGACCTCGTTTTATGTGGCCCGCAAGAGCTTGCAAAGAATATAATATACAATGGTGTAATTGTTGAATATTTGCTTTCAATTATTTGCCCTAGACCTCTGCTTTCAGACGTAGTTATTTATGAAGTTATTACCAGAACTGATAATAATCCAATGCAGAGACAATAATGTAATATAATACATTATTTAATATATATTATATTTTTACATATGTATATTTATATAGTCTTAAAGTTACAACAGGACCTTTGAGTGCAACCATAATGCTAATGTGGCTCGCAATGAAATTGAGTTTGACACCCCTGCTTTATCGCCTCCATGCCTTCATGCCCTGCGTGTGACGTCACTGTCACAGTTGCCAGCAGCAAATCTGTGCGGAGAGCTGCGCAGCCGCTCTGCGTCAGCAGGAGAGGACAGCGCAGCCATTTCTCTACCCCTCATGAAAAAAAACCTCCAGCGGGGGTTTGTGAGGGTCTTTCACGCAAATAACTTCCACGACGTGCGGGAATCATGAAGTGAGCAGCACATACCGAGGCGCAGCTCGATCGAGGAGCTACAAACTTTCTCCCAAATGTAACGCCTGCGCAGGCGACACACACACGCTCGGTCTTTTTTTTCCTGTTGTTTTTTGTCAGAAATGGAGGGACATCTGCAAGGCGGCTGCAGGGACATCGTGATCCTGCATGTGAAAACGGAAGCGGTGGATGAGAACACGTCTGCGCTGGTTCTGAGCAGCCGAGGCTCGCCTGCGCCTTGCGGGGATTCCGCATGCAGAGGCGGGGAGCAGACTGCCGAGGAGCCGGGGGAGAACACCGCTGCTCCGGGGCTGCTGTGTGAGTGCTGCTGGGCTTTCTCTTTCTCTTTCTCTTTTTAATGCACAATTTAGAAACAATAATTCAATACGTGGGGTTTCTGATTAAGAGGAGACACTACAGCTGGATAGTGTCCAAATCTGAATAATTCATTCTTGGGGGAAATTGGGGTTCATGACAGATTAAATATACATTGTACGGCAGTTTATACTAACAATACATATGTAAATGTGTATAAGATAAGCTAATATATACTTATAATATATACTTTATAGATTTTTTTTTAAAATTATAGTATTAATGAAGATATTAATGCTGAAAACCACCTAAAAATGTACAAAATAAACTATGGATATTACTTACATGATTAATTACATCAAGACATATATTTATAAAAAATGCTCAGTTGCCTACAATTCTTAAAAGCCATAAACTTCCCCAGTCTATCACTTACTTAGTTGTATGAACTTTTATGTTTACTATGCAAATCATGCTAAATCTAATACCAACTTTTGGTGAATCTAGTAGAAATCTACAATCCTTTTTAAATCTGTTATCATGATGATAATAATGTGCCTCTTATCTGTTTTCCTTTTAGACCCGGTGAGTACAGACCGCTTCTTCACCACATCGGGGGACGGAAAGACGTACCTGAAGATAGCTCCAGGTGAGAGCATCAGTGTGAGAGGATCACAACCAGGGGCGCACCTTGCGAACAGGCAAGGCAGGCAACTGCTTGGGGCCACGGACCAGAAGGGGGCCCCCAAAGAAGGTAGATTAAGAAGGTCCACAGCAACGACAACATGAAACACCCTTTAATTTACTGCAACGACATGTCGGGGATACCCCCTCAAGGCTGCCCCATGCATAGAGTGCTGTAAAATGCTGGTTCTTATCTTAAGTTTTGTTGCCTTGCTCCGCTCCGGGGGGTGCTGTCGGCTGTGCGTGGTGATGAAAAGCTAGTTCGAGGGGCCCCCAGTGAATGTTTGCCTAGGGCCCCCCCAGACTCTAGGATCGCCACTGATCACACCTTTACAATTATGATTGTTGATCAAAATGAAAAAACTCTCCAAGTCTAATCAGCATGCGATTAATTTGGTGTAAGAAATGTTAAACTCTTACATGACTTTAGTTTTGTTAACATTCTGGGGGATCCATGACAGAAAACAATAAGATTAAATATACATTGTACGGCCGTTAACACACATGTAAACATGTGTATATTACAATATATATAGTGTTGTATTAAGATAAAATAATATATACTTAATTGATCCTAAAATGTAAGTAAAATAAATAAAATCAAGCCTCACAGTCAGGGCCATGGGAAGTAGGGGTGCTGAGGGTGCTGCAGCACCCCCTGATGGAGGACAAGGAATCTGCACGTTCACAAGATTAAATGGAAATATAATACAAATATAATTTTAAAAAAAACGAATTTTCAGCCTTGATGTAACAACATTCATAATTAAGTAAAGATAACACCCTTTTCACCCCGGTTACATTTTCCATTTGCCCTGTACGATGGGCGATGTAAGTGATGAAAGTGGGGGATGTTGGCTTATCAGGCGCCCGCAGCTCACAGCCAAAGTGAGAGAGAGAGAGAGGGCACACCGGTAACGGCGGGGATTGTTGTTAGCTTCTGTTGCGCTAACGGATAAAAGAAGCTGTTTCTACAATAATGTGGAGGGAGAGTTCTCTCCTGTCAGACTGAGAGGCTCAGTGAGGTAAAGGACTCTCTGAGTGTTTAGATAGTTAACTTTAGTCTAAGTTATCTCAGTGGGGCTCAAACAGTTTGATCACAATTTATGTAAACAAATATTTCCAAGGCACACCTTTATAATTATTAGGATAAATAAAAACAGGTTTGAAATCATTCCAATGTATACTATAGGACAGTAAACCAAAAATATCGTTTAAAACTGGAGAGATTAAAAAATATGTATAAATAAATAAATGTTAACTGGTAAAATAGGATATAGGCTAAATGAACAACAAAAATTAAATAAGTTACATTTATTTGTTATTGGCTATGGTAAGTTATTGGTTATGTTCACATACTTATTTGATTAATAAAATGCAAAACGATCTTTTTCATATCGGTGTTTAAAGTTGTACCCCCTAGATCAGGTCTCTAGTAATCGGGCGCTCAAAGTGCACCAGATTGAATCATTTTACTTTAAAATGTTAAAAATAATCTTCCCGGGGGGGCTTACCCCCGGACCCTCCTAGAGGATGTGACGTCCACCCTCCAATTAAAACATGTTCATACAATATTAAATGCATTTGAAGCCTTTTTATGTAAGCTGTCCACCATGTCAATACGTTTCTCTTTTTGTAGCTGTATTGGTCTTTTGTAGAGGTTTTTCATTGCCAGCTAAAATCTTGCATATATGGCAGCAAATTGGTCAGAACCAGCCCTGGTGTCATCCCCACAGCACCCCCCATTTGAAACGTGTTCCCACGGCTATGCTCACAGTCATTTTGCCTCAGTGTATGAGAGAAAATTCATTTGTAAAATTTCATGAGGAAAACGAATAGATGGCACTATGAAACTTCACAGTCTATCACTTAGTTGTATGAACTTTTATGTTTAATATGCAAATCATGCTAAATCTAATGCCAACTTTTGGTGAATCTAGTAGAAATCTACAATCCTTTTTAAATCTGTTATCATGATGATAATAATGTGCTTCTTATCTGTTTTCCTTTTAGACCCGGTGAGTACAGACCGCTTCTTCACCACATCGGGGGACGGAAAGACGTACCTGAAGATAGCTCCAGGTGAGAGCATCAGTGTGAGAGGATCACACCCAGGGGCGCACCTTGTGAACAGGCAAGGCAGGCAACTGCTTGCGGCCCCGGACCAGAAGGGGGCCCCCAAAGAAGGTAGATTAAGAAGTTCCACAGCAACGACAACATGAAACACCCTTTAATGTACTGCAACGACATGTCGGGAAACCCCCTCAAGGCGGCCCCATCCATAGCGTGCCGTAAAATGCTGCTTCTTATCTTAAGTTTTGTTGCCTTGCTCCGCTCTGGGGGGTGCTGTCGGCTGTGCATGGTGATGAAAAGCTAGTTCGAGGGGCCCCCAGTGAATGTTTGCCTAGGGCCCCCACCGACTCTAGGATCGCCACTGATCACACCTTTACAATTATGATTGTTGATGAAAATGAAAAAACTCTCCAAGTCTAATCAGCATGCGATTCATTTGGTGTAAGAAATGTTAAACTCTTCCATGACTTTAGTTTTGTTAACAAACCTTTTAGGAATGAAAGAATCATTTAAAGTAAATAACAAAATGTAAATATTTCAACTGTAATTTATGTTAAATGTCTTCAAAACAGGGGTTCAAATATTTTAAAATGTCTCCATAACATTAGGTTTTGGCAACAGAAAAGTTTTATATTTTAGTAATAAAAGGTAACTCCTAAGTACCATATGTAGATTCTTACTCAAATGTTGCCCTTTTTTAAATGTAATTACATTTTTTTAAATATTGCTAATCCTCATTGGAGAATGTGACATCACTTTTTCCATCCGAGCCCTGCCCACCTTACACCATCAAGAAGTGCACAGCAAATACACAAAATATCTCATGTTAAATCAATGAAAAATGTTATCACTTTTGCTGAATGTATACATTCTATATTAAGAAACTGATTCAAAAAGTACTTCTCCAGGGCTTTTATCTCTTCCATATCTAAATCCCACTTGTTTCCTCTCCCCCAGCGTCAGCGATGCCTCCTTCCCCCTCAGAGAAGACGCTTCTCTCCGGCTCTGATTTCTCCTCCAAAGCCGTGCTGTGTCTGATCGAGGCGGTGGGCCGGCGCTGGGGCCTCTACGAGACCCGGGAGCGCTCACAGCTCTTCCAGAGTGTCCAGGAGGAAATGGCCTCCAAGGGCCACCTGCTTCCTGTCGAAAAGATCCGCCGCAAGTGGAACAACCTCATCGTCACGTACAAGAGGGTCAAAGACCGCAGCCAGGAGACGGGACACGCCAAAACGTCCTGGGAGTTCTTCGATGTAAGTCTTCAAGAAGCCCTGCTGTGCTTTTTGGGTTTTTTCCGAACACTGTTTCAATTTCTATGAATAACTTTGATGCTAGTTTAGATTGGCAGCTTGCTCTAGAAATGCAACTGGATGATGTCTGATCTATACCATGAACCATGTTTATCGATAGTGAGTGCAATGCAGCAGGTGTTTTTTTCAAGAGTTTTATAAGGAAGGTTATAATTAATCTAAATAAAAGTCCCATTAGGGGACTATATACACTTTCAGATCTCCGTTCCCTTTGTCGAAGTCACTTGGATGATCTCTCATGCTCTGCCTTTATACCCGATATATACACACCATGTTTAAAGTTCTCCTAGCTGAATTTTTACTTTGAGCTTTACCAGGCATACTGTATTTCAAATTAAAACCGACCCAGCGGGTGACCTTAATCTGTATGAGGGCATTTGATTTCAGAGGTAAAAATAATGGGTGTCGTGGCCACCCAGGGCCCGCCCTGGAAGCTGGGTCTGCATTAAGGAATAATGTTATTGGCTGTTTGCCAGGTCTCCAACAACAGCCATTGTCCAATCATAGCTTAACCCTCAAAATCCGGCGCAGCAGGCCTGTCAAGCTTTAGATTTCTCTGCATGTTGACACAGTGTACATAGTGCCGTAGTAAGGGCAGTAGAGCTTACTCATTGTAAGAGATTGAAGTATGTTCTATACATTCACCAAAAAACCTGAAACAAAGGTGTTTAATCGTTTGTTTAATTCCTTTTTCCATCTCTTTGTGTTGATCTTCTTTCACTCTAGTTGATGGACGCCACTCTCTGCGACACCGTTGGCACTCAGGTCATCAACAACAAACGAAACAAAAGCGGGAACGCGGTTTCCACGCTGCCTGGTCCTTTGGCCAAGATCGCTGCGAAACCTGAGGCAGCCCCCCCCACCATCATCCAGCCCAATGGGGACTTTGCTTCGAGCGGTGGTGTGGACTCAGTGGGTCAGGGAGCCATCAGCGGTCAACTCATCAGTACTGCTGCTGCCATGCCATCAATGACCACCGTTAGCCCACCGAATGCTCCCGAGCTCAAACCCCTGATCATCAGTGACATTGTTACAACCAGCATTCACCCAGCCACCATTGTGCCATCCCCATCGTTTATCTCCTCTCCTTGTTTTACAGAGACAGCTTCTCCTTCCCCTTCCCTTCTTAGCTCCACTAGCAACACGGACCACAACACATCGCGCTATGTAGGCCGTAAAGCTCCGTCGTTCTCATCAGGCGTCGTACCCTTTCGTCTTAGCAATGCGCCGCTCTGCAACACCCAGAATCTCCTCAGCCTTTCCTCCTCTTTCCCCCCTACTTCTTCCTCTCTCACTCCTTCGATTTCCCACGCAACAACCATGTCCGTGAGCAAAGGACAGAGCCAGAAAGGAAACGAGGAGCCGAGCAGCGCCACTTTGTCGCAGGAGATCCTGCAGCGACAGGAGGAACAGTCCTACCTGGATCGAGTGGCTGGACGCCGAGTGGAAGCCAGGGAGAAGAGGCGCGAGAGGAGGGAGGTCCGGATGGCAGGGTCCCTCGGCAGGATAGCCACCGCCCTGGAGCTGCTCTCCTCCAAGCAGGACACAGTCATCGCCCTCCTGCAGAGACTGGCTGATCGGAAGTGATGGAGGCCGGAAACCTGGGAATCAGTCCCTCTGTAATCCACACTAAAGCTGCATTCACATGAAACGCGGTAAACGGCTCTGCGATGACGTTGTGTTTTTATAGGAAGATCGGTTCTGCCTGACTACGTGGAAGGGCTACCCTTGGCATCGTGGACCGCTCAAAACATTTGTACGAGCTGATCACTTTTTTACGTTAAGGGATGAGTTGGTGTTTTTCAGCCTGGGTTGAAACAATGGGGACACTTTTCTAAATGGGTCCAGTAATGAGTGAGAGCACTGCAGCTGCAAAACATACTGCAATGGAGTCGCTCGCAGTCATTCCACACCGTCATTGTTAGGAAATTGGCAAAATGCTTGACTTACAGGCTCAGATTTGTATTATAAGTGTCTGACTTCCTTACAGAATATATCCTACAAAGACATTCAATGTTTTACTTGACCTTTCACCTCATTAGGTCTATCTGTTATTCCAATTAACCAAATCTCGCACATAATCCTCAATAATTTTTGTGACACATCGTTAAATGTGACGTAAAAATTGTTTTCGACAAAAGTGGGCTACACTTTTAATACTCCCACACAATCAATTTTCACAATAAAGGCATTTCTATATCAACTCTCCCTTAGGTTTTCACTGTTTCTTCAGGCAACAAGTCAAATGACACAATAACAAACAGACCAGTGGCAAAACAACGCTTTGGACGTTCATTGACATTGCAGAAAAGCCCCCCAATGCAGCCCATTTTGAAGCTCTCACTCAATGCTGGCCCTTTATCAAAAATAGTTTCCCCACTAGTCACTTGACCCCAAAAACATAGGGAAGATGTCAAGGTTAAAAAATACCTAAATGAACCTTTAAGCATAAGTGACATGGGTGGCTATTGTTACATGTCTTACAGTATAATAAAATACATTTCAAACATTCTCCTTCAACCTTTGGTTAATATGATTTTGTCTCAGTGGATTAAAGTACAATAAATAGTAATTGTTATCTCTTGAGAAGAGGCGAAACTTTTGTCAACATTTGCTCTTGGCACAGAAATGCACAAATGACTGCCAATGTTTTTTCAAGTTAGGTTCAAAGTTTTATCCTTACTGTCAATACTCACGCCCCCATATGTACATGGAGTCCATTGTTGGTCTGCGAAACAATTATTTCTTTCAATACGGGCCAAGAAGATTTCCCATCCTAATGCAATTCACTGTAAAAGTAAAAGGAGAGAAAATCTACACTATGTGTTGTGGTAGTTAAAGTTTTCACACTAAGCAGTTTGATAAGATTAAACTGAAATGGTTTCCCTGTTGTTTTTTATTAGCATGGTTTAGTAGCATACATGTTGTTCAAAGCATGTGACTTTTCATTTAATAACACAAAAGAACGGTTTAATGTTTTACCATGAATGCAATGTACTTATATATATATATAATATTGCGTTTTAATGTTGGCAATTCTTTTTTAGGGGAGCATTTTGCAGACCTTTGGACCTGTACATATGGAAAACTGTAATTGTTGTGCCAGTATCCGGCCTTTAATACATTTCCTTCGCATCATCACATTCATTTTGCTCTGCAGTGGCAGGACAGGCAACTGGAGAGTGGACCGATCGAAATAAAATAAACTTTAATAAGAACTATATTTTCAGAATCAGTCTCTTTATATTCAGAAAGTGTAAAACAGCCTTGACATCAGGCCTGGTGCTGAGCAAGAGGATCAGGGTAAGTATGAACTTTAACTCTGCTTTTTAGATGTCTATACCATAAAGCGTAAATTGACAATGGATGAACTTTATTCAAAATAATTCAGCTGATTAATGAAGTTTGTTTTTCTTTCTGAAATCAAAAGTTCTTTATTTAAAGCAAACTAAGTAAAATAAATGTCTGGTCACTTATTTTAGCAACACGTTTGAATTATTCAGGGTCTTTACGAATCTTTTGTGCAATGTGACTGTTAATGTGATGGTGAGTGGTGACCTCTGTTGGTTTCTTTAAAACATGAATATGTCTGCTGGGTGGAATTTAAAAGAGCTGAACATCGAGGTGAGTCATTTCTATTTCACTTCCTTTGTTTTGTGAACAGCCGCGGTAAGACACTCTATATTCTGGGGATTCTTATACAAATGTAAAGCTGGTTATTTCTTCTGGTTTTTTCTCGTACTGCATTTTGGTGAAACAAATGTAACTGGACATAACTGCTGTGTGTTTTCTGTACTCAGTTTTAGTAGCCGTGTCTGTATATGAGCATGTGACGTTAACTCCCTCTCTAACTTTCCATAACATTCGGGTGGAGAATATTGATGTGTCTCGCAGATTTCGGCTTTTTTAGATGATTTACTTCAACTTGATATCGGACTGGGTCACTTAAAGTCAGTTAAAGCGGTTGAACCCATTACCTCGCGCCAGGAAAAATGGAAATAGACGGTGGGAATACGTATAGGACCATTTTATCAGATTTGGGTTTGTCAACAATGGCCAGTGTTGGGCAAGTTACTTCCAAAATGTAATACATTACATATTACTTATTACTGTCTTTTTTAAGTAATAAGTTACATTACAATATTACTGTCTCTGAAATGTAATGAGTTACACTACTTTTATATTAATTTTGAGTTATTTTCACCAAAATAACCGCAAAATAATGGCTAGGTATTTTAAATGCTAAAATGTAGTTTAGTGCAGCAACTGTGTAGGCCCTTAAGCTACTAACAACTTTTATTACAAGGCTTAGTTGAATACTCGATTCTGATTGGTCAATTCCGTTGCTAAGGAGGGTAAAGAAAGAGAAAGTAAAAGAGGGTAAAAGACGGAGCGCTGGACGTCGGATAAATGAACAGAAGAAGACAGACAAGAAGTAAACACTCACAGGAACACGGTATGGACTCTGCAGTGTTTAAGGACTTGTTAGTGGATCAGAAACTGTGAACTGAGTTGGACAGTGCTGCTGTAAAGTTGTTGTTGTTGATGTCGCAGTTCCAGCCGTTGGTGCGCCATGGAACAGAGTTTTCTCTGTTCCACTTTTCTTAGCGGAAGAAATACGATCATTTTTAGTCAATAAAATCATTTAAATTAATATTGGGAGTCGATTCCTTAAGTTTGTTTAGTATCTGGCCATGTAATAAGCGGGATAATGTGCAGCGACTTTGTCATTATGGGGAAAAGAACACCCTTCAGGCCAGTGTTAATTTCAAGAGCGATCTCCCTGTGTCTCTCTGTGTGCGTCAACGACCTTTTTTACATGACTAAGACGAGACGATGACGAGCTAAACATAGATTCTTGATAACGAAAACTTTGACGAAATGTATATTTAGTTTTCGTTGACGAGACGAGACGGGACTAATGTGTTAATGGTGGACTATCGGACATTCCAAATGCAGGGTATTTTCCCCCAATTGTCCGTCTTGTCTGTCAAAATGCATCTTACGTTTCTAACTTGCAATATCATTATTTCCGCTCTCTTCACTCAGAAGAGCGATCTCCCTGTGTCTCTCTGTGTGCGGGGGCGGGGCCTAACACACGCTGCAGCGGCACACAGAGATCTGCCGGGGACGGAGCGTTCAAAAGTATAGTCAGAGACACTCTACAAGGCTCGATGTGGACAAAGCTCGTTTGCCATTAGTGTTAGCGCGTTGACACGAGTAGAGTAGTCTGTCCAAACAGCCGGCCAAAAGGCGTCATATTCAGTCGGAGAAATGCACAATTTTCGACTTCCTTAACTCGTAGCTCTGTTGCCCCAATTACGATTAACGTTATCACATCAGGTGCGCAGAGGTGGGAGAAGTAGGCCTACTCAGATCTTGTAGTTAAGTAAAAAAGACCATAGTGTAGGTTCAAATAAAAGTATGATCATCAAAATATAGTTAAAGTAGCGACAGTAAAAGTAGTGATTGTGCAGATTGGTCCATTTCAGAATAATATATCTGATGTGTTTTATAATGATTGATCATTAAAGTGTTCTCAAAGCTGGTAAAGGTGCAGCTAGTTTGAATGACTTTGTATACTGCAGGGTAGCTTGTGAATTTACTCCAGGTGGAACTAAAGTCTGATTTAACACTTGATTATATTTCACATCATTCATCCAGATCTGTAAAGTAACTAAAGGTATTAAATACATGTAGTGGAGTAAAACTACACCATGTAGCTCTGAATGTAGTGGAGTAGAAGTACACAGTAGCAAAACATTTAAATACTCCAGTAAAGTACAAGTACCTCAACATTTGTTCCATTGATTCCGATTTCAGAAACCTGTATTTGCCTAACTGAATTGGTTTTTAAAGAAAGAAAACATTTTGACAAAAAGTTGACTAAAATGTAATTTTTCATCGACTAAAACTAGACTAAAACGTTTTGAGTTTTCGTCGACTAAAACTAGACTAAAACTATGAAGGATAGAAATGACTAAAATGTGACTAAAACTAATTACCATTTTTGTCTTTAAGACTAAATCAAAAACAGCTGCCAAAATTAACACTGCTTCAGGCTCATCAAGATCAGCCTGACTGATTACATAAACACCAGGGGCCTCATTTATAAAGGGATATACGCTCAAAAAATGGTTACCTCTCATTTATCATATATGAAGAATTCATTTTCAAACATTGATTAAAGCCAATCTTAAAATGATTAAACAAACGCCTGTTTGCGAGTCCTCAGTGCACACAAAAACATAACTTGGAGAAATAAATAAATACGGATATGTTATTTAAAACCACCTCGAATATGTTGTGTTAATGTTATGAAATGTTTTCTCATAAATGATGCGGTAAGCAGGAGGACAGAATTACGTCTAAACTGACGCCGTTTTGCATTTCTATAGGTTGTAGATACGAGCATGGTTTTATATACTATCACGTTTAATCGTGTTTTATGCCGTTTGCCAAGACTTGATAAGTCGCTCGTAAAACACAGGAGGTATGGAAACTAAGAAGGCAAGGCAAGGCAAGTTTATTTATATAGCACCTTTCAACACAAGGCAATTCAAGGTGCTTTACAAAAATGAAAGACATTCAGACAAAGGCATTTAAAAACAGTCATTAAAAAGAAAAGATAATAAAAGAAACATTAAAAGAAAAAATACATGAATAAAAAGTACATGAATAAAAAGTTACAGTGCAGTTTAAGATATGAATAGTTCAATTAAAAGCAGCGGCAAAAAGATAAGTCTTCAGCCTGGATTTAAAATTAGTAAGAGTTGGGATATTTTTTTTTGAATCCTCTGGAGCAGAGCTTCCTGTGTCTAAGCTGATTCACCGCTCTTAATCTATTACCTATCAACACAGATATCGGCAAAGCTACTGGCAGGCAGGGCCCCGGCTTGTCCTGGAAAGAGTTGAGTGCCATACGCCCTTGAGCCTGGACCCAGCACATATCAGTTAGATTACGTTTTGTACACACACATTCTTATCAGGCTTCGGAGACAGTGAAGGGGGGGAGGACGTTTTGGTCCGGATGATTGTGGTAGGCATGGTGACGGGGGTGATGGTGCGCGTCTATGCATCGGTGATTGTGGTGGGCGTCGTTGAGGAGGGGCGGGGGTAAAGGACATGCTGCCAACCCTGCGTATCGCCTTCATGCTGCGGTCATTGAACTCCAGGAAGGACTTGGTGCCAACCCTCTGTATCTCCTTCATCTGCTCATCAAACTCCATGGGGTGGGCGAGGGTGAAAGGGTGAGCGGAGAGTAGAGAGAGCTGGGGTGTGAAGGAAGAGTATCCTCAAAGGTGTTGACAGGGGGGGTGAATGGCGGTGGACACTCCTCCATTTGTGTCATAGGTCTCCCATAGAACACCATATGTGGTAAATTGTACAGCTAATATAACACAACACATTAGTTGTATTTCCTTTAACTGGTGGATTATGGATCTATAGTTGCTGATCAAAAGCTGGAACACAAACCACCAAATACAAAAAAAATAATTCAGATTCAGTCGTCATGACTCCACTCCGGAGGGATTCCCCGATCATTTCTTACAGTTTCTCATGAAGGGGGGGTCTCGTCCCTGGTACAAACACACTGCGTGAGGAAGGTTAGGCTATGTGTATTTTTTTGTCATTAACCTTTTTCGGACCACTTATTTATTTATTTTGGTGACGATCCGACCTCCATGCTGCTACTCTGGTTCAAACTGCATCCACCAAATAATATGATTTATCTCGACCCCCCCAAAATAACCAAAATCTGACACGTTGTGAGATGTCTTTTTTAGCTGTTCTGTCGTCATTTCCTGCGATCTTCTTCATGCAGTCAGTCGAAATGAATGAATGAATGGGCGTTTCTTTGACTATTTATAGGCAAATATGGGCGTTACGTGAAGCCCGCAAAAGCTGCGCCGCATTTCGAGTCGATTGTGATTTATAAAGGGAAACAGGCGTAGGAAGTGCCGAACGCACTTCCCTCGCCGGTACGCAATGTTTTGTGAATCGGACAATGTCGGAAAATGTCTGTACCTATTTTTTTGCTTTGTACTACGTAAGCAACCCATGTGAATCCTACGCAAGGCGTTATAAATGAGGCCCCTGTATAGAAACAATAGCAATCTGTATTTCACACTGCTGGTACCGAGGAACTCTTAATTTAAAATATAAAACTCCAAAATGCAACTTTAAAATACGAAAAACATATAGGATAAGTTGAACGGATGTATAATATGGCAAGGGCCACATGAGAATAAATAAAATAGGATGTTACCAAATGTAATTTCAATTTTTTTTAAACTTTTGGTCACATTTTTCTCATGTGAGATTTAGGAGCCAAACGTAAGGGTATGTGTGAGTTTTGTGTAATTATATGTAGGCATTTCCTTACTAGGTAAATACTGGCAGGATACTGTAAGCCTGTAAAACATGTACTGTATCCTGCCTTTATTACATTTCCTATGCATAATGTCACTTTCATTCTCCTTCCTTGGCAGTCAGGAGTCAGGACCGGGAGAGTGGACCCATCTGAGTGAAATCTACATCACATTGAACTTCCCTCCTAAAAACCATCTTGGCATCCGGAGGGTGAACACTGTAAACACTGACATAACAAAGAATCGATGGAAGAAGTTGATGTAAACGACCTCGACATCATGCCTTGTGCTGAGCAGGAGGATCAGGGGAATCGTAAGTATGGAAATGAACTCTTATATATTTCAGTTGGTCTCTCTGTTTTCAGATGTCCATAGACAAAAGCCAAATTATTTAAAATAAACTGAACTTCATTTACAAGGATTTAAGCTGACTTTTTAACTGTTTATTTGTGTGTGTTATGTCTTAAACTGAAGCCTCTAAGCAAATTACCTCAAGTCCTCTTTTTATTTCAATAATAGTTACAAATTGAAGCAAAATTAACTCTATGATGGCATCAAACTAATCTGCTTTCCATTGTGTAGAAAACAGCCCGATAAATTGTGTAACTTGAATATGACAAATGTTATAAAACCTAAGCATACACATTGAGTTTGACCCATAAGTCAGGGTAACAATATTAAAAAATAGTCAGTATAACATTTCATTTGGTGAATACTCAAAAAGTAAATAAAATACCTATGCATTTTTGGGTTAAAATGTCATAGTGTTCACCTCTTGCACGCCTGTTATGGTGAATACACAGTGTCAGTACATTACTCAAATAACGTACTATACTTGTAGCACCATTTAAAAATATTTCGAGCGAGGCAACTTTACAATTTCTACTCTCTCTATGGACCTCTGGAATTTTAGCCTTTGCAGACCATTTACATGCACAAAAAACAGATATAACACACTACAGGAAAGGGAAACACAAAAAGCAGAATAGGGCCCCTTTAAAGATGATATGGTCCTCAAGATGTTGCAAAAAATCCCCTATTTCTGCTAAATAAACAATTTCAAACATGTTGGTGATAACACTTGCATGCGTTTACTTAAGTTAAGTCTTGAATGCCAAACTTTTTCTTGTACTGAAGTATTTTCATAGTGTGGTACTTTTACTGCAGTAAAGGAAGTAAATACGTCTTATTATGGACCACCATTATAACCACTATTTAAACACTTGAATAAAGCTAGCTGGGCTTCAACAAAAATGAGTAAAGCACTCAAAGCTAAGCAGATTGTGCCCGTCTTGTAAAATCTTTCCCATTTGTTGAATTCACAGATGTGCCCCCCCTGAGGATCATGCTTCTTGGGAAGAGCGGGGTCGGCAAGAGCTCGAGTGGGAACACCCTCGTCGGAAAACAGTTGTTTCTATCAGACATGAGGCTGAAGAGAGTCACTCGATACTGTGAGGTGGGGAGTGGGACAGTCAAGGATGTTCCCGTCTCTGTGAAAGGGGAAACAAAGGATGTGCCTGTCACTGTGATTGACACTCCCGGACTTTTTGAGACAAACCGCAACAAGGAGGCACTAGTGCGGGATATTCTGAAATGTGTCAAACTCCAGGAACCAGGACCCCACGTCTTTGTGTTGGTTGTCCCGGTAGGAAGGATGACTCAGGAAGACGAAGACACCAACTCCCTGCTGGAGGAAATGTTTGGCCCGAAGATTTGGGACTACACCATCGTGCTGTTCACCCATGGGGATCGTCTGGAAGGTAAAACGATAAACGGCGTCATCACCGAGAGTGACAACAAACTCCGCAACTTCCTACGAAAGTGCAGCGGTGGCTTTCACGTCTTCGACAACAAGAACCCGCAGGACCAGGACCAAGTGACCAGCTTCCTGGAAAAGATCCAGACCTTGGTGGCCCTGAATGGAGGGCAACATTACAAAACAGATCTGTATCCAAAGCAGGAGAGGAAGATAAGGGAAATACAGGAGAGCCTCCTGGCAGAGAGAGCTAAGGAGATACACGCCAAAGAGCAACAGCTGAGAGAGCATTTGAGGGGGGAAGACCTGGAAAAAAGGTTGATCGACATGTGGAGAAAAGAAGAGGACAGAGCAAGAGAGGGTGCAGAGAAATACATCCGCATGAATTCCTACATTTGGACTTTCATTCTCTTCCTGGTAGGAATAGCACTGCTATGTTTCTGTCTTCAGACACCAGTTTTGTTTACTCTGGTGGTACTTTTTATTTTGATTGTGTTTTTCCTCATGAAATCGTTTATTCGTCCAGCTATATCAGGAAGAAATCCACAGCTTCTTAAGAAAAAGCAATAGGATTTAGTGTGTTTTGAGATAGTGAAGCTCATCCAGAATGCAGTTGCATGATTGGTCGCTCACTTGCTCACTTGACCCATGAAACCGTTCAACAAAAACCGACCTGTTTGCTATCTGACTTCAAAATGCTGGAACGATTACGATCAGGACAGCAGGAAGTCTACACATCTTCCGTTGCAAACTGTTTCCACTTTACTATACGCTTAATCAAGGATTTAGTGTAAAAAAAGGGTGCAGAGAATGATATACACCTGACTTCCTACATTTGCATTAGATCAAAAACAAGTAAACCAGTATTCAGAATTTGATACGGCATATTCTGAAATTTGGCCATGTGTATCGTTTTCTGATAAAGATGTGTGCGAAATGACCATATTTATCAAGTTTTAGGAGGGTTTGATGGTGATGTCTTTAGTGAATTTGGAATATGCATCTTAAAGGTCCCATGTCATGCTTTTCCAGTTATTACCCGTCCCCTTGTGTGTGATGAAGGTTTTTCTTCATGTAAACGGTCTGCAAAGTCACAAACCCTCAAAGTACACCCTGTAGCGAGTAAAACTCTAACACAGAAAAGACCTGTCTATGCTGCCCCAGAACGCCTCGTTGGAGATTTCTGTTTCTTCCTGGTACTAAGTGACGTAACGACGACCCAAATGGACCCATTGGTCCAAATGGACCAATCCGTGGAGCCGTTACATTAGGTCCGCGGAGCCGTTACGTTAAGTCCGTGGATTGGTCCAAATTGACCAATCCGCGGACTTCCTCACACACACACACTCAATCTTTTCTCAGCTGCAGCTCCACCGACTTCTCCTCCCTGAGACGGCGGGACGTGGCGAGGCTGTGAGTCGGTGTGTGAGCACACACACAAACTCCCAGCCAGGCTGCGGGGTTGTGTGTGTTCGGCTGGGTTTCGCTGTGTCTCGCTGGCTCGCAGGCGGCCACTGGGCTCATAGGGAGGGGGGGGCAGGAGCTCCAACAAGCCGTTTAGGACAGAGAGTGAATACACATACTATACAGAATGCTGTTGAGAAACCAATGTGAGTTTGAAAATTGCACATATAAATCTATTTAGTAGACCTCAACAATGGAATTATGATCAGTAGAAATGGCCATGACATGGGACCTTTAATAAGGGATTTTTACCGCTTTTGCAACACATCGCAGCGGCAACTTTTTCAGAAGGTGGTTGATCAAAGAGGCATTTGCGTTCAACTGGTCAAAGCAAGGGCGCCACCTCTTTAAAATTGTGTTAATCCGAATTGAATATTAATCCGAACTATCCGACAAAACGGTATATGTCGTATTTGTTTAAATATTCATTATCAGTGGGTTAATTAGTTATTAAGTCTCTAATGGATGTTCAACTATTGCTGCTGATTTTTCTTTCAGTTTTTTAAACATGTTTGATTTTCCCGCTTCCTTGTGCTATCACATATAACATTAAAGAGAGCTAGCTAATAATATATTATGTTTAAGGTGGTATTTCGTGTCAAACATAACTTCTGGGTGTTAAATCACGGTGTTTTATGATTATAATGCAGTGTGCAATGTGACTTTAAATATGATGGGATGGGGACCTCTGGTGGTTCAACACATAAACATGACAATGCTGGGTGGACGAGTCAGTTTGAGTCAGTTACTTAGTTGTTTGTTTAGTTTCATCTGTGTTGGCACAGCAGTGCTACGACTCTTTTCTGATTTCATTTGGTCGATGCTTATTCTGGTGATTCTTTTTGTGAAAAAAATGTACATGGACAAAATAAACAGACATACTTTCAGACTGCTGTGTGTGTTTGTTGAACTTTTGCTGTAAACTAGTCATAGAAGCAGTTACGTTAAGTACAGGACTAAATTACATATAGACATAGATTTACAGTTTATGAGCATATTACCTTCATTTCTTCTTCAACTTTCCATACAACATTCGGTTGGATTAATAGAAGGATACGATAAGCAGTGGCGTGCACAGACATTTATAGGGGCAGGTGCTCAAGAGAAAAAAAAAGGGCACCTTCTGAGGCGTCGTGCCGGATAATGGCAGATTTTGTTAGTTTCTTTTAGGTTTTTGGTTACTTTATTTCGGTTTTAGGGTTAGGGTTATTTAATTCTAATTTTTGCCTGATTTTACTGATTTATTATCAAAAAATTAATTATTTTAACATTTATTTGTATTATTCTAAATGACTTAGGGGGGTCCAATCTGAAGCTAGGGGGGGACGAAGCTAGGGGGGGACGAACCCATATATATTCTGATGACCTCACTATGTTTGATTTGGATGTCTGTCTCTATGGCAATCAGGAGAAGGTCAGAGAGCCGTTCTTGTCCACACAGACTTCTCAGTTGGTTCTTGATAATTTTCAGCTTCGAAAATGTTCTCTCCACAGAAGCTGTTGTCACTGGCAGTGTTGCATAGATTTGTATCATCTTCACAAAGGCTGGAAAGATGAGCTGGCCCCTGTTTTCCCTCAGTATGGCAAAGATTTCTTTGAGGTTTTCTGAAGGAAAGCTGGAGTGGAAGACCTTCAGTTCTGCCTGCAGCTGGTCCTCGTCTTCTCCATAAAAATCACAGAGGATGTGGACAGTTTCCTTTGCTTCTGCGTCTGGGTTGCTTACCCACTTGGCATGTACTGTTAAGGGGTGGAAGGAATGGATGATTTTGTCAGTGGGACTTCCACTTCCAGGTTTGTTCCCCTTGAATCTCCTCTTAAGCGCCTCAGTCATACTATCCAGAAAGGTGTAGTACACAGTACTCCTGAAGTAGCTTGTAGATCTGCTATTTTCAAAAGTGCACAACGAGACTAAATGGATGGATGCAAGAAAAGAAGTGAAGTTATAGTTTAGTTTGGCATCTGATTTAGGGGATTAAACAATACACTCGTTGTATTTGTTACCTGGTGGTTACTTACTTGGTCGTCACTAGGGCACTTTTAATCGTGTTGCTGCGTGCTGCTGCACCACACACCCGCCGTGGCCTGTCTGACTGAGTGACTGACTGTCTGCTCTGCGCGCTGCGCGTTCACGTTGAGAGCAGGGAAGGGAAGGGCTGCAGCCAGGGCACGTACGGGAGTGCCGCGGGGCACGTGTGGAGATGTCTGACAAAATTACAACGCGCATTTGGGGCATTGTTGTATATATTAGAAGCTTTTAATCCAGAATTGATCGATGTTACCATGAGCCACATACAGTACACTGTAAATTTTTTTTTAAAAAAAACTGTAAAAAACGAACTTTCAAAAGGGCACATTGCTATCCAGAGGGCAAAACGGGCAGGTGCTCAAGCACTACCTAGAGTCTATGTGTGCACGTCTCTGGTGTCTACCATCACCCAAAAACCCCTGACTATTCTCTCAACTCAGTATTTACATTCTTATATTCAAAGAAAATCAGTAATATCTTTAAAAACTACAAGTCCTTTTATATCAGCTGTGCACCGTTATGGTGTAAATATAACCTATCTACCAATTGGATCAAATATAAAAGTCAGCCGAATTAGTGTTGATACTGCAAGGAGAGGTATTGTGTGAAGAGAAATTGAAGATGTTGTTTAATTGCTGATATATTTATGATCCACGTCACATATTCAGTTTCGGCGGCATTTCTTCCAGTTTGTCTAGAAGTCTTCTAATCAGGGCTCTATAAATAAAGAACTACGGCAGATGTGTAATATTTAATGCAGCCGAACCGTGTATTACAATGCCGTTATGTGATGACTTCCAAAGAGAAAAGCAAGCACACTCGGAATAAAGTATTATTTTCTTTTTTTAAATGTTTTTCGGATTTCATATCGCATTAACACCATATCCCAGCGTGCATTGCGGCTAAACAATCCAATCACCGAGCTTCTAGCTGAGGATCTTGGGGCTCTGATTTTGGGTAATCAGTTCAGTGGGTTTGAGGTATGTATCGCAATGAGGCTCGAAATGTCCCTTATAGGCCTACGTCTGTTTCCGGTGACTTTATTTTGAAATTCAGTTCCTGAGGAACGGCTAAAAAGCCCGAGATTATAAATTAAACGAATAAATAAAAACAAGGATAATTGTGTGTTATTGTTGAGTAAATAACGGTGTGTTATTTAGAAAAGAATAACAAATTAGAAGGAAAAAAAGATTTAAAAATACAGATTTCATTATTCTGAAGCTCTGAGCCCCTTTTACTCTTGCGTTAGTGCCGCTTCTCAGCGATTACCGTAAAGGCGCTAAAATCGCGCACTCAAAAATGAAGAACTGCTCATTTGACCAAGCAAACGCGAGAGACGGCAGAGTTGACCGCAGTCAAACAAGGTAGAAGATGGCGGATATTCGTGCAATAAGGGGGGCATTTTTGTGGACTGACGACGAGGTAGAACTTCTGCTTAGGGTCACACTAGAGTACAAAACGACCAAAGTAAAGGAGAATGTTGACTGGGAGTCCTGCAAGTGTAAATATAGCGATATTTCTCGCGCATTTCACGTGCAGTATCCGAGGACCCGGGCAGATAAGGATTTCCCTCACGACGCGAACGCCATTACAAAGGTCCAACTTACTGCCAAGCTTAAGCAAATTCGCACCAAGTACAGGCAGTTGGTGAACACTGGGAGTCGGAGTCACCAAGGACGTGTTATGCTCTTGTTTTTCGAGCTGTGTGAAGAGGTCTGGGGTGGCTCGCCTTTTACGCGCAACATTAGCTCCCCTGCTACGCGCACCATTCGCTCCTTAAGCTCCGGCATCGAGACGGGGGACCTGGAAGAGTCGTCTTCCGGACAAAGTTCATCCCCGAGTTTGGAGCGTTCCAAAGATTTGCCAAAGCCACAGTCGAGCCAATCCAGCGAAAGTCTGCCAGCTGCGGTTGTAAAGCAACGCAGGGATCTGCTCCAGGTATGTTCATGATTTCAAGCTTAACGGGCTTGCTATATACTATGATACAGTACCTTCCACAGAAAAACTGAAATGTTTAAGCTTTGTAAAAGTAGAAGGTATTTAGAGCTGTTGTATTTGTAAAAGTAGAATGTATTGAGAGCTATTTCACAACATGCCTTTGGTCTTATTATCTGGTGGCCATGGTCCTATTGTGTAATAATAATAAAAAATGCTCTGGTTTATTCAAGCCAAAGCTGAACAGCCACAGAAGTGACCGGCTGAAGAGAACATTTCCAGCTGACTATGCAGTGCAGGAAGACATCCAAATAAAAAGGAGGATGATGGGGACAATGGAGCAAACATCCAGCCGCAACGCAGACAACATGCAGCAGATAAATGCCAACTTTGCCAGCATTACAAGCACTATTCAGGAAAGCTTTTCCCTGATGAGGGAATTAATGCAGGCACACCCCCACAGTAGCGGTGGTGGATATGGACGATCCAAGGAGCACTCTCCACCATTCATGCAGTCATTACTCAATAACAAGACGTGAGTACTTCTCCCACCTCTGGTTAAAAATGACTGTAGAACATTATTATTTTAACACCCTATTTTCAGATGTTATATCCTTGTTAAACACCTGAACTTTTGAAATGACATTAATCTGGCTGCAATTTAGAAATTATGTATCTAATATATCATATTCAATCACTTGCATATAGACTCTTATTGCACTATTCCACTTTTTTACTATTTTCTTTTTGTATTTACTTGCACTATTTTTTCAGTTTTATTGTGTTGCTCTGTTGGAGGAGCCTGTGACCTAAGATTTTCATCGTCATAGCTACACTGTGACTATGCACGCATGACCAATAAAAGCCGAACCCTTTCTTTACTTAAATAACTTTTATCCAATTGAAAACACTTTCAACACAATACACGTTTTTAAATGAAACAATTTAACATTGGAATGCCGTCTAAGATGTTATCTGTTGTTTGTTTCAAAACAGAAGAATGGAGCCGCAAGAAGTGGAACATGTGAACAGAAGAAGTAGCTCCAGGATTCAGAACCAAAAGCGGTTAAAATATAAAGTAGATGATGGGGACAAGAAGACAAATGAAGAGGAGGAGGAAGATCAGGAAGACGATGAGCAGCCAAACACATCCGAACACACCAAGAGAACAGAACCAAGTATAAATAATACATTTAGCATCCATTTATCTTTTATTTTTGACAACATGAAAATTAAAAAACAACAAGGCCTTCCCAGCTGTTTTGCGATGTGCGAGACATTCTCTAAGAACATTGTCTATGACATTAAAATACACTCAATATTTTTGCAGCTAATAAATATTCTGAAAGTTGTTAGTCATTGTTTGTTTAACAATGACGTCCATTTGTGCAAAATTCAGGACTCGTGACCGTAACCTGTGGAAACAAAACGGGAATCCTCTACGTAGAGAAGCTGGAGATGGGTAAGCATACACTTTTTTCTATTTCCTTATTCATGATTCCTAACGCCTTTTTAGTTTTTTTACATGTGTTGCTTTATGTGTGTTTAGGTGAGGAGTGTATCATGAGTGAGGGCCGCTGGTTTGATCCCACAGGATATGAGATCTTTGGGGGAAAGCCTCTGCAGTTTTGGATTGATGTAAGATATTTGTCCTTTTTATACACGTTTTATTCAAGAAAACCAGAACAAACACTTAATTGACAGCATTCTCACTATGATCACTGAGAGGTTACTTTCCCAACAATACATCTAAAAGGAGAGCGACTGCACTGTAACTCAAATCAGAATACAATGTGATATAAATGAATGCAACATGACCGTGATGATAATGCTACATTTCCTTTATTCTCCCAGAAATGTAAGATCCCGCCCCCAGATCTCACATCAGAGAGCATGTCTAAAGTTTTGGCAATGAAGACAGAGGAGGAAGAAAGAGCGGTTGCTGATAACAACAGTAAAGGTGACCGAAACATGTTTCACAGATTTATAAGAAATTAAGGAACCTAGAAAGATTACCGTGAAATCTTCTTTTTTTCTGTTCTCAAGTCATGAACACGGGAGAGAAAACTATTTGGATCAGACTTATCAAATGAATCACTATAGTATTTTTTCTCATTTGCCTCTCAGGGCTTCCGTAGATTTGCTGAAAGCCATTTTAATCTATAGATGTGTGTCAGTATGGACTCTGTTTTATTATGGGCGAAGTCAAGAAAGATAATTCCACAGCTTTATCTAACTTTAATATTCAAGCGTCTAATCTTTAACCTTCATTTAATTTGTGAGCAGACAGTTGGTGTAAGCCATTGCAGGAGGATGCACAAAATGAAGAGGAGGGAGCGCACAGAGTCTCGCCAATAGATGATCCCATTGATATCTCAACAACCGTCCAACCGTCAGAGGAGCAATCGAGAGAGAGGTTTACACAAGGTAATGAAATAAAAGAAGATGGACAGAGAGAACTTCAAACGGAAACATCGCTATCTGCATCAGCTACCTCAACACCAACAATCAAACCTGAAATCCTGGAGAAAACTGAAGACACTGAAACAGCCAGCGTTCAGACCCCTCTGCTGTTAGTCACACACATAACTGGAAACACCAGAAACGCTGCCTCAAACACAGCATACGAAGGTAAGGAAGAGATTCTGGACACGGCGTGTAAGTTGTTTAGAAGACCATTAGAGAAGTCTTTTTAAATGTTTGTGCAAGACCACTTGGAATAATATTCTACTTCCTGTGCAGGTCCTCAGAGGGAGCTGGATGACGGTTGTCATGACGAAACAGAGGTAACGACATCTGGTCATGATGCTGCACAATTACAAGTGATGGAGACAGAAACAAGGTAAGGTACAACGCGCAAATAAACAAAGAAGCTTCATTTGCATTTAAGCAAGACATACGATTTATTTTTTCATTTGTACATTTTTGATTGTTTTCAGTTATTTATTTCTATATTTGTTTATTTATGTTTCTTCCACAGGGTTCCCCAAGCCTCAAAGAGCACTCCAGTCTCCACTTCCTGTAATCTGGATACAATGGACCTTGAGCAGCTGAAGAGAGAGAAAATCAAAATGAAACTAAAGATCATGAAGTTGCAAGAAGAGTACTACACTCTGAAAATAAGGGAAATTAAAAAGTGAAATAGTTTTACTGTGGCATAAAGACATGGTGAGCCTAAATGTTATCGATGACAGGTTGGACAAAAGACAATGCAATCACACTCGACCATGGGTCATTTGCTGCATTTAATGACAAAAGGCTTTTTTATCATTTTTAAGGTGAAGGAAATATTTCTTCTTGATTTCTCAAAACGTGACATCATTTTTGTTGGTGAGAGAAAATGATTGTACTGTACCAGACAAAGACATTATCTAAAATGTGCATCAGAAGTTTGAGGTAGCCAGCCGGGTTTGTTTGCTATGGCATCAAATCCCTTCCTTCAGGTTATATGAAGCTAATCACTTTTTTTAAACCTCAAACCATTCACCTTTCCTTTTTGAGTCCTAATCCTAAGGTCAAAACATGTTTACTGCGACTGTAGACTCACAGTCTGACTGCGCCGCATTTGCGCTTCAGATGAGGAGGTGAGGCCCCCTCATGACTGCATGAACCCGTATGGCACAATACAACTCAGACTGGCTTACCTGTACGTCAATCAAGTGGCAAATGCCATAGTAAGGATGGATGATAGGCTAACTTTATAAAACAAATATTTTTTTATTGCCATGCGATCTACCCACGCTACCTTTACGATCGACCTATTGGGCACCCCTGATGTAGAGGAACCATCCAGAAATGTAGCAATATCTAAATATTTTGGGATAACTTGTAATTGTACTTTCCTGATTGTACTCATATTAGTAAAGACCTCTTAGTAAAACTTTCTTTGAGCTTTAAGAGAGGAAATGTACACATACATATGTCACATATTGACATTTAATAAAAACTCAATGTGTGTGTGTAACCTGTTAATGTGTGTATGATACTATCTGTGAATAAAAAGTGCGATCTGGTGACTACAAGGGACAAATACAGAGTCTTTATTTCAGGGTATCATATTTACTCTCAGCCATGTTTGCATTCATGTGTAAGATTAACAAATAGAAGGCATATCATTATTTTGTACATTTTGTATTTACAGATCGATCAAAGCAGTGAGTGTTAACAGTTGTTACTATAAAGACACTATTCTGTCATGTTCTCATCCTCCTCGTCATTTTCCATCTCCTCTTCTTCATCATCATCTTCATCATCAAAGTATTTATCCTCCTCATCTCTGCTGACGATGTCCAAGTTGTCGTAGTCTGGGTTCTCGTCAACCTCGCTGAAATGGAAACAAACGCTTAAATTACACGCTTTCAAAGAAACACAAGAGTTTGGTAACTTTTTCTGGACATTATCATTCATGTACTTCGTTTGTTTGCTAATATACATTTCCTATATTAGTTTGAATATTTAACAATCAACCACAGTAGAATATTTACAAAGTCCTTAAGGCATCTGTGTAAAATGTATGAAATGTCAGCACCACATAGTGTACATTTAGTCTTACAAATAATCAACAATCTAAATAACCCTTCAGTGCATATATTTAATGTATATAAAACAGACAAAACCATCTTTAGATTTATTATTAATAAGTGTAGATTTTGTGGTAGCGAACAGACATGCCTGTCCAAATCAAGGTTCTTTATTGTCAAACTAACACAGCTACAGAGTAATTATGTCGTTGAAGATCTTAGGTCACAGGCTTCTCCAACAATGCAACACAATAATACAGATAAGCAGACAATATAAAACAATAAAGTATATTATATTAAAAGTGATACAAAAAGAAGAATAGTTCTAAAAAAAGTGAGAGAAAAGTGGAATAGTGCAATACGAGTCCATATACAAGTTATTGGAATGATATATTAGATAATAGATAGATAATTACTAAGTAGCAGATGAATGTTATGAAATTGTTTCAGCAGTTCAGTTGTTTAACAGTCTTATTGCCTGCGGGATGAAGCTGTCTCTGAATCTGGTTGTTCTTGTCAGGAAGCTGCGGTAACGCCTGCCCCACGGCAGCAGACTGAACAGTTTGTGGCTGGGGTGATGGGGGTCTTTGATAATCCTGAGGGATTTCTTCCTGAGCAGCTGGGAGTAAAGGTCCTCCATGGATGGCAGCTCCGACCTGGTGATGTTCTGTGCAGTTTTCACCACCCTCTGTAAAGCCTTACGATTGAGGGCGGTGCAGCTGCCGTACCAGGCCGTGATGCAGCCAATCAGGATCCTCTCTATGGTGCACCTGTAGAAGCTGCAGAGTATCCTGGTATCCATGTTGAACCTCCTCAGCCTGCGGAGTAAGAGGAGCCGCTGTCGAGCTTTCTCTGTGATGGTGGTGGTGTGAAGAGTCCATGTCAGGTCCTCAGTGATGTGGACCCCAAGGAATCCGCACCTTATGACGAGGTAACGCAATTTCTAAACCCTTAACCCCCATCTGGGTTGTTTCCACTTTAGAGTTAACACTGATCAGATACATGGCCTCTCTTAAATCTATTTGATGTCATTTTTTCATAGTGACGGATAACCTTCAGAATGACTTTACTTACATATATTATAAAATATGGAATAAAGCCTCTAATTATTTTCTTACTATGACGGCCAAACATATTTTGATCAGGACTAGTGATTCGTTGTTGTGCAACACAGATGGCGCCCTAACATTGTATAGATGTGAGCTGTCGTTATGGCTGACCTGTAGTTGATATCCTTGTCTTTGCCATCCAGGAAGCGCTGGTGCATCTGACCGATGAACTCCTCCCTGAGCAGAGCCTTCTCCTCTGCCGTGGGCTCCCAGTCCTTCTGCTGGGCGGGGATCACTTCCGTAGGAACAAGAAGAGAGACAGACTTAATGATTATCAGAAAAAAAAGAGGGAGGGAGTCAAAGTAGGATCGGGAGAAGAAGACAACAGAAACAGTGTTCTTTTTACTTCAGTCCACAGAAAGCAGATTTATTTTACAACCCCCCACTTTAAATGTTCTTTTAGTCTTTATTATTTACCTACCTTTATATTGTTTTATTTATTTTATAGGTATTAATCTTTTGATTTGTTTCTGTAGTACCTATATGCTCACTTTGTTTTATATTTTATATTGTTGAATCGATTCAGTTGTCTTGTGTCTTACAAGGAAGGCTGTGGCGCAGTGGACTAGTGTGTTGGTGTTGGGATCAGGGGGTCACAGGTTCAAACCCCACTGCATGTCGTTGTGTCCCTGCGACACTTCACCCCAAATTGCTCCTGTGGGGATTGCCCACAGTATGAGTATGTAAGTCGCTTTGGATAAAAGCGTCTAACAAGTGACATGTAATGTAATGTCTTATCTGTCAGAGAGAACCTTTATTTATTTTATTTGTATTATCATGCATTTTACCTCCTTGTGTCTATAAACCTGATAACATGTTATACGTTGCTGCATGTACCTTTCAAAGTTCTTAACAAATAATCTGAGGGGGTTTGTTTTTAACTTGTGATGTGTCATTTTGTAAAGCACTTTGAGCTGCTTGGTTGTATGAAAAGTGCTTTATAAATAAAGCTTTGTTATTATTATAACACCAGCCTCTCTCACCATCTTCCTCATCCTCCTCCTCCTCCCTCGCTCCGTCCTCTCTCTCCTGCTCCCTCTGCAGGCGGTCCTGGATCAGACGCTCCTGGTAGGAGTTGAGGAGGAGTTGTGTGAGCCCCCCTTTGTTTCCTGCTGGAGCCCCCGGGCCCCCCTGTGCATCGTCCAGCATGGACTCCTGGGAGCGCGCCAGCACCTGGAACACAAGTCGTTTAGAAATGATGTAAAAAAAACAATGGTAATTATGAAATAGAACTTCCCAGCACCGTCCTGCATCATGCTCTCACCTCCTCATCAGTCAGGTACTGGCCGATGTATTGTTCATACAGCAGCGGCTCCCTTATCCGCATCTGTTCGTCACTAAAATACTCTCCACCTGGAAGAGGGAGGACAGAAGAGGACAGCATTTTAATTTAACAGGTAATGTACTTCATCAGGTATATGGTAGATACAAGACTGATAGAAATGTTCGGGGTGGCAGCAGATATCTCAGCAGAAGATGTCTTTAAACCTCACTAAGTAGAACCGATACTATTAGAGAAGAACCGATAGCAGTTTTTCTGGCCGCTTCCTATCTTTTTTAAAGTCTGAACTGGCGATTTTTTGTCCGTCAAAGAACTTCATATATGCTGTATATACAAAAATATGTTTATCTATTTTTCCCCTGGAATATTGCAGTTTAATTGGATACTATTAAAACATTGACAATTAAATAAAGTTGAATTTGTTTTACCAAAAACTACAACAAGTTACAGAATCTTCTCACACTCAAAAATCTTTGAAAAAGCCATTGACAAATTACAAATCCAGAAAGTTATAGAATAAAAAATAAAAAATGGATTGCAGCATAACCCACGTTACACATGTTTGAGTTTCCCAGAAGAAAACAGGTGAAGCATATGTCAATCAATATGTCAATCATCTAGCCTGTCTTATTGATTCTTGTACTTGCGAGGTCTGAACTTCAATGAATTAACAAATCATCTCCTTCATTTGACTAAAGAAGGCCCTACCCTCCTGCAGGGCCCTGAGAGCCGCGTAGCGCTGGTTTCGAACCCTCGTCCTGTTGGTGAACGCTGCAGCTCGTCTCTCTATCACTTTGCCGTAGTGAAGAACCCGTGGATCTGAGCTGACGTGGGCAAACACTGACAGGTCCTGGGGCTTGAGGCACACCTAGAAATGGGTGAAGAGTAGATAGATGTTTAACCTTAAAGCTAATAGCTCCTTTCAGCTGCTGCCAAGTATATATACACCAGTGGCGAACCGTGTCTATCACAACTGGACCTTCTGTAGACACACACACACATCCCCCCCGCCGCCGCCTGTAATATTACAGGTCGACAACACAATACAATTCTCTTTTATTCATTTATTTAATTAAATCGATTTTGGTTTGTTTTATCTGAGTGTTTCAGGGTATTCTCTGAATACCTTGAAGGCCCTGACGGTTCACCACTGATATACACACCAATGCGTTTGTATATAGAAACGTAATGGAGCGGTATGGCGCCGGTGATGATGGCTGCGTGTCTTTTGCTCCTCTCCAACTCTGCCTTTTTTCGCTTTATTTCAGTGTTTGTTTACTTTTCGTTGTGTGCTTTTCATATTCTGTTCTTGTATATCAAATTCTATTTACATGTTTATAGACTTTTTGCACTACTTTTTATTTTGTATTTTTATTATATATGTTGCATTGTTGGAGGAGCTCAGGTCAGAAGAATTCCATTGCCATTTCTACACTGTAGCTTTGTGCATATGACAATAAAACCTTTAACAACTTTGAACACTTACATGGTACCTCTCCAGGAACACCAGCGGTCTGCTCCTGTACTGCTGCAGGAGCTCCTCTCTGCGCTGATCCAGGGTCAGCTCAGCATCTCCTTTCTGCTGGCTCTTCACTGAGCTGCCACTCCTGGCTATGGCCTCCACCATGTCATTCACACAGGTGGACTCTGCCTGGCTCACGGGCTGTGTGACAAGCAGACAATAAATAAGATGATAGGTAGTGAGTATACAAAACAGGTCATGCTGCTGATTTGGGGGTGCTTGGGACTTAAGACTTCCATGGCCGTATCTACACAGTAGCTACTTTGCACATGACAATAAAGCTTTTGAATATTTGAACCTTGGATATCTCACCTCTGTGTCTTGTTGTTGTTGTTGTGGCTGACGTGTGTCTGCGGGGCGGTGAAAGCCACATATCTGGGAAAATGTGACCCCATTTTCTTCTGGTAATTCAGGCTCGTCTTTGCTCTCACACAAATTAGGTTGTGTTTTAACTGGAGGGTCTATTTCACCCCACATGGTTAACTGTTAGCTTAGCTTTCTAACGTGTTTACAGAGGAAGCTAAGTGAATTAGCATTAAACAAGCTAACGTTTATGTCCGTTGTTGGCCGTTATACTGTACTGAAAAGGTTGTCGTGGAAACCGAAGGTTCTGGTAAATTGTCTCAATTTGGTGTGAACATTGACTCGTGAAAAAAAAGTATTAATTACAGATTAATTCCACACATTTGTTTCACTTGTTTAGCATTAGCAATGTTTTGCCGCCATGTTGGTCCGTCAAAAATTATTGGTCCCCTAGACGGAAAGAATGGTTCCGCCCTGACGAGGCTGTGCTGTTGAATTTCTCGCCATCTGGTGGTAGCTTTGTGACAGAAGAAAGTGGAATATTATATTATATATATAATATATTTATAATAAATAATATATTTAAAACTTAAAAATAAATATCTTTTTAATTCCAAATATACGATATTTATTTACATTTAGGTGTGTGCCTACTGCCTACTGCTTAAAAAATATATTTGTATGGCCTCAAACTATGGAGCATCCTCCCCTTGGATCAGCAAACTCCCTTAGAATGTAAAAGAGTACAATTAAGAGCTATCTTTTAATCAGTTCATGTTTGATTGTTTTATGGTTTTGTGATGTAACTCTTTTTGTTTTGTTTGTATAATTTCTTTTTGATTTTGTTTCTTATTAAGTTATTTTTAACTCGTTGTTATTGTTTTTAATTATCTTATCTTGCTCTGTAAAGCACTCAAATAGTGTACGTTTAAACTACTGCTACATTTAATCTCATCTTCAATTTCAACTTTCTCCCTGCTGTATTAGTGCTGATTAATATTAAGCAACCACACAATGCTTTAATGTTTGCAATAACAAACTAAATAGAGGTGCATCCTCTGTTTGCAGGACAGGCGAGTCAAAAAAAAACATGTTTTACTACGGAGCCAAGAAGCGCTCAGGATCAGAGAGGAGCCACTCCCACAGAAATACATGAATTTACATTTTATATCTGCGTATCCAATCCACTTTCATTGTTTGATAGTGTGTTACGGACCAACAACTGACAAATAACACAGACCGTTAATGTCTCAGATGTCACACCGTCACATCGATGCTTTCAAAACAATTGTAAGAATTTCTCTAAAACTTGTCTGTCCTCATTCAGTAGGCTAAACAATGCGAGTTGTATTTTGAAAGTTTTAACAGGAAATAGTTTGTTCTCATCCTAGTTGACTTCGCACAAACTTCTCTCGTCAGCTTTCAGAAACTCTGCCAGTGTTTCGGTTGTATTTGTTCGAGATTAACAATAACATGGACGCCATACGCCGGGAACAAAGATAATACCAAGGTACGTAATTAAAACGGATTAATGCATGCTGCGTAACTCTCTTTAAGAAACTGCTTTTAAGTAGACTGTCAAATCTATATTAGTATTACGTTAAATTTAATTTAGCTGACGCGTTATCCCTACAATAAGTGCAATAAACCATGAAGATACAAACTCAGAGCAACAAGAATCCTGCTGTCAGATTCACTTTGAATTAACCAAACCATCGTAAGTGGTGTTGCAATAGTTTAAAATAAGCTAAAACCCTTTAAGTCTACTACGTTTTAATATTTTTTACAAAATCAGGAGGATACATACTTTACTGACTCAGTCATATTTAACGTGAAAACTATCATAACATCAATAAAAGTTATAGTAAGTTGGTGAAAAGTCGACTATATTTACTCCAGTACTGTATTTAAGTTGAGGTACTTCTACACCAATTGAGTATTTTCACAGTGTAATACTTATAATATTATAATATTTTTTCCAACTTTACTCCACTTCTGAGTAATTTGCAGGACATTTGGGAGCATGGACATAACTTTGTTTTGAAAAGTGGCCAGGACCCTTTATTCACCCATCAAACAAAATGCAATACCCAAGTAAAGTAAGCCTTCTATTTGTCAGCAACACCTGTAAAGCCAGGATTTACAATGTGGGGCTACAACCTAATTATAACCTTAAAGACAATATCAACACCTGCAGCCTGGATATTCATACAGGATTTACACGGACAGACTACAGGACAATATCACTCAACACATGTATCATCTGTCATACAGGATTTACACAACATGATTACAACAATATCAACACAGCAGGCCTTCTCAATGACAAAAGCAAACACTTCTGTCCCACAACAGATCTATGATTCAGATTCTTACTTGACCGTCATCCCGCCCTGCTGCTGCAAAGCGGGAGCGATGTTTGCTTTTCTATTTTCTATTCAAAGTTGACAAACATTAAATGTGTCACATGTCTAAATTGCACCTCTTAGGCTCACAGAAATACACACCCGGCAAGTGCAAATAGACACATTTTTCTTGAGATTGTACATCTGCTTTTGAGCAAATAGTTCTTTATTTATTACATTTCTTTGTGCATGGAATCCTTCCAACCTTTTTAAAAATCATACTTTTAAAAGGAGACAAAATAGGCCATTTCAAAAAGTGTTGATGTCCCCAGCATCCCTGGTGTAAATGACACTGTTTTTTGCAAGGTTTTTCTTTCTGCTTTGCTACTGAAAAAGCTTCAGAAAGCAGAGTCATGTTTTCCCCTTTGACTGGACTTAATGACAGCTGCACTCAAAACATTGTTTACATTCCAACACAAACACGCAGGGATATTCTGGGGCTAAATTAAGCCGGTGTTGCCCCCTTTGTCTTCCTGTGCAGTGTTTCATACAATGGATATGTCTCATGGCACAATGAGTGAGGCCATCTTGTCAGCTCTTATATCAGACACATTTACATTACTAGAGTAGCCTAAGACTTGAACTGAGTCACAGATAAGCTGTTGGTGGGACCATAACAACAACTGCAGTGTCTTAATAATACTGTCTCTTAAAGTGTTTTTTCGTTAGGACCATAACAACATTTTAACGCTATGTTGTAGAAGGACAATAATAGCCCCGCAAAATGATCGAAGACATGCTCTCTCATTTCTAGTCTTAAAGAGGCCCTATTATGCTTTTGGGGGGTTTTCGCTTTCCTGTAGTGTGTTATGTAGGTTTTTGTGCATGTTATTGGTCTGCAAAGGCTACAACCCCTCCAGAGGGAGAACATTTGGAGGGGTAAAGTGGATAGGGATGAAAAATGCTTTATGTTATGAGCTTACACTAGTAGAGTAGTGTCTGTTTGTTGTGCATGGAAACTCATGGCTCTTAAACTCAATGTTTTTCTTCACTTCCTAGGTCCAAGCTTCGATCTGAATCCCTGGTAATAATGGAGACCAAGTTTGGAGCGAGTCCTAATCAGGTGCCTTCATCCCGAGCCCCCATAGTGACGCCGTGGCCAATGAGCTGCAAGAGATGTCCCTGCAGCCCGCCCCCAACCTGCTGCCAGTCAGAGAGAGGAAAGATGGTGAGCTGCAATTTTTTAACACTCAATATCAACCCGCTTCCACTCATTACATTTGGTGTCCCACAAGGGTCTTTAATGGGCCCACACATTATGTTATTTCTAAAACAATGGAGCAGAAAAACTAAGGAATATTATGTGTCTGTGATTATAAATACATACTTTATAGAACAAAATCTTATTTGTTCACCTCATAGGATGTTGGATTTTTAATGAAACTCTGCTCCAGATGTGTCTCTGAAGCAGTCCGTGGAGAAATCAGTTTTTTTTGGCTTCAGATGTAAGGACTAAGGCTTATTTACACCTTGTATTAAACAAACACTCAGGTTTTATTTTGGGTCCCTGTTTTCTGGTTCCTAATGTCTACTTGTGAGTGGGTTGTCAGTCATGTTTTTTCTAAGGCTACAGCTTCTACTTGTTGTTTTAGCTACTTGCTTAACAGGAAGAGATGATTTAGTTTGATTTGTTTGGCATACTTTTTTCTCACGATCCTGGTCATGCTGTACTAATTTCTTTCAAACTTGACTATGCGACTATAAAAGAGTGAAATGCTTTGTGATATTTATAGCCCTATTCTTAATCTTTTTCCATTTAGTTATGTTTTTTATGCATTTGACCAATTATAGCCCACTCCTGAGCACAAATTAATATAGATTTCATGCCAAGAGATCCAGATAAATCTCCATTAAGAGATAAAGGACACGGTGCCTTAAGTGTAAACCCTTTTCCCCTGAATGGATAAAGTTTAATCCACCTGAGAAAATATTTTCCTCCTTTCTTCTCCTCAGAAGGACACATCACAGGGATCTTCAGTTTTTTATATTTCAGTTTCAGAAGTGCAATAGCAAAAATATCTGCTATTGTAAGTAAACAACTGACAGTTAATTGAAACGTATGCAAAGGACTGTACCAGTTAGACAGGAATTACCTCTATTTTACAATGTTGGCATGTCACCACCTGCTGGCAAATACTAATACTACAACAACCGTTTTTTAAATAGAAAACACGTGTGAACCCATGGTTTTGAACACAATACGGTTTGATGTAGTTCATTTTTAGTCTCCTTCAAGTCGTGGGAATCAGTCCCGGATAACCCCTTTTTCATAGTGTGTGTCTTGGTGTGTGTGTGTGTGTGTGTGTGTGTGTGTGTGTGTGTGTGTGTGTGTGTGTGTGTGTGTGTGTGTGTGTGTGTGTGTGTGTGTGTGTGTGTGTGTGTGTGTGAGGTGTGTGCAACTCTAGCCCCAGTGTGCACAGTTTAAGAGGCTCTGGATATAGCGGTGAGGGCAGCTGGTCCTGCTATTTAAACCAGTTGGAGAAAGTAAAGAGGCTAAGAGCAAAGAGAGATGTAATATCAGAGGAGGGGGATGGGTGGGAGTAAAGAAAGCTTATTGGCTGAGAAAATGGGGAAACTGGGTGCAGGAGTTCTTAAGAGGAATGAAATAAAAGGTCAAAGGAAGAGATCCTACTGTATGTGAGTTTAAAGAGGAAAGGTGTAAGGGCAGATCTGAGCCTATACCGACACACTGTGGTTGTTGTGAGTTTGTTTTTGAGGTTGTTTTGGGTCTCTTTGTAGTGTTCATGTATGTTTTCATGGTTTTCTGTTTCTTTGTGTGGGGTTATTTTGTCTGTTGTATCTTTTATTGATCTGTTCTGGCTTTTATTCATCTCTTCTAGGTCATTTTGGGTCTCTCTGTTGCATTTTAGTGTCTGCTTTGGTCTTTCTTGGTCTCTTTTTTCATTCTTATTGGTCATTTTGTGCTTCTTTCCTAGTTTTTCTGTGTCTTTGAGGTCATCTTTTTCTTAAGTAGTTTTTGTGTCTTTTCAAGGTCATTTTTGTGCCTCTTTGTGGTCATTTTGCATCTCTTACTCGCCTCTTCAAGTGATATTTTGGCAGACTTAGACCCTGCTAGGCCTGTTCAGTATTCCACACTTGTCCGCAGTTAGCAACTTCTGCCAGAGAGACTTAGTCGACAACACATGCGCTGATGGACAATTCACTGATGGAAAAAAGAGTCTCATACTAATCTGTTAAATAACTACATTTCTATTCGTATAAAAAGGATATAAAAGATATTACACCTGAGAATCTCTATGGAACCCAAACTTGGTGACTGCTTTTGTCCCATTTACATTTTCAAATGCTGAGTCTAAATATTGAAAAAATCTGATTATTGTTTATAGTAACATTTATGACCACACCACCAGGGGGAGGGGGAGTGGGAGATAATTTGACACTTGTTTACAGGTTTGTCTTGTTTTAGGAAGAGCATAGATGCCGAAACTGAAGACGAGGCTGACACGTACTAATAAATACCTGTGTAAAAATACATAAAACTCATTTATAGCTATGGTTAAAGGTCCCATGTCATGCTTTTCTGGTTATTACCCGTCCCCTTGTGTGTTATGAAGCTCTTTATGCATGTAAACGGTCTGCAAGGTCACAAACCCTCAAAGTACACCCTGTAGCGAGTAAAACTCTAACACAGAAAAGACCTGTCTATGCTGCCCCAGAACGCCTCGTTGGAGATTTCTCATTTTCTTCCTGGGTACAGTGACGTGACCAAATGGACCAATCCGTGGAGCTCCTCACATACACACACTCTCTCAGCGGCAAAACTGTGACGCGCTGGGGGGGGGGTGCTAGTGGAGCCTCGCAGATGGGGGTGCTGCAGCCCCCTCAGCCCCCTCAGCCCCCCCCCCCCCCTTCCCGCGTCCATTCGCGATGTCTCGCTGTGACAAGCTAGCATTAATAATGATCTTAATGTCTTGAAGCCGGGATCCTTTCCTTCTGTGTGTAGTGTCTCCTCAGAGCTTTACTTTAATATCTCTCTGAGGTACTGAGTCAGGTTTCTAATGAACACACACACTGACAAATGCATGTACAGCAGCCACTTTTAGCCTGACCTTTGCCCTCTAGTCTCACCATTTCCTCTCAGTGGCATTACAACAAATCCTTTTAATAGATCCATGGACTTGGTCTCCAGAGAAGACAGATAACCAGGATTTCTAAAGGGTCAAGCTCAAGGCTTAAAGGGGACTTTTATTGCTTTTTTCGATTTTTCGATTTCCTGATGTGTGTTATATAAGTTGTTGTGCATGTAAATGGTCTGCAGTAGCTAAAGTCCCAGAGTTTCTCCCCCACAATCCCCCACTGTCTGAAACTCCTCCATTGGACTCCTTTGTTTACTTCCTGAATATAATGGCATCACTTTGTAACACTCGTGCTTCTATTGGCTAGCGCTACTACACATTGTAGACTTAGGGGCAGGATATCTCAAAGAGGTTGACCAATCACAACAGAGCCAGCAGAGCAGACTGGGCTCTGGTTTCAGACAGAGGGTGAAAAGAGGTGCTGCAGCACAGGCAGTATGAGAAAAATAAAGAGCTTTTTGAACATTAAAACATCACTAAATACTAATATGAACCTGAAAAGGAGCACAATACGTCCTCTTTAATGATGCAGCTGGTAAAGGTGGCGCTTATTTCAAATACTTTATATACTGGTGAGTAGCTTAACCTATAATAATATATCATAATTGATTGATTTATATTTTCTATTAATAACATACATCTGCTAAGTAGAAAAAAGAGAAAGCACACTTTGTAATCCTCTAGGAGAAATCTAGCCCGTAAATGCTGCATAATAAATGTAGGGGAGTAAAATGTTAGTATTGCCTTCAAAATGTAGTGTATTACAACTATAAGGAAGCATCATTTGAAAATACTCAATTGAAATACATGTAGCTCAGCACATACATGTAGATACACTCTTTGAGAATAAACACAACTACACACAAACACACCCAGCAAAGCGGGATTATCCCTGCCGGCGTCTTTGTCGGGGTCTTATCTGAAGTAATGGCGGATCACAGTCCTGATTCGTTTCCCCTCTCTTGTCAGACTGTGGACTTCTTCGCCTGGGGACACCACATCTTGAATATTAACACGCTCTCATACAGAAATGCACCCGCAGACACATAATCCTGCATATTTAACGCACACACTTGCAGAAACAGCTATTTATGTGCATCAGATCCCTTAACAGTCCTTTCTGCCTGCACTCATTGCTCTGTTTTTCAAGCCACTAATTAATTTGTTTCATCAACATAAAGTGAACATGACAAGCAGCGACGGTTCGTTGTAACGCCACCCGACAGATGAGAAGGGAGCGCTTTGTTTTTTCACCTTGAACAGGCACCTTTTTCTGTCATGTCACATTATCTGGTGTCAGCGGGGACAGAGCCTTAATAATGGAGATGAATGAAAGTGTCAGCGCACGATGCAGGTGTTTCATTCTGACAAGCAGGAGGGGAGGAAAGCTGAACGAGAGAGATTAAGGCGTGCGTGTAGATATACGCTTTATTGACCTTCAGAAAGTGGATACACCAGCTAGTAGTGAGGCTAGCGATGCAGATTTTTACTTTTTTTCTCGAGTTAAAACCACAATTGCTTAATGTAGAGAACCGCAGTGACGCGTCCTAAAACCCGGAAGTAAACTTCTTCCGGTTCCATCGTCAAAAAACAATGCAATTTCTCCATAGGGTTTTGGAAAATAGCTCAAAATAAGGTCTGTGGTTGAAACACATTTAAGAGAGGGATCACGTTTTGTTCAGCCAGATAATCTCCACATATCTACGCTACTTTTATAATTTTCGAATCATAAATCTAGTCGCCAGAAGCAAAATGCTAACGTTATGCTATAAAGGAACTACAAGCTAGAACGGCAGGGTCGCACTACTCAACGTCACGCCAACTTAAGATCGCCAAACAAAAACGACTATTAACGACTATAAATGATGATGGTCAGATAAAGATATAGATACTAAAGATACTAAAGATACTACGGATACTTAAGATAGGCATATACTCTCTTTCAAGCAGAACACAGGGGGAAAGAAATTTAGCGGGAGTGTTTACGTAATCGGCGTAATGACGTACAACGGCCTCGACCATTTCTGTAGTCCACTAATGCCACTTGTTAACAACCATCGTTTTTCCGACACGTAAACTCTTCAGAAATCACCAGCGGGGTCACTGCTGATGTATTTAATGTGGTAGAACAAAACGTGATCTATCTCTTCATTTTGTGTCAAACACAGACCTTATTTGGAGCTATTTTCCAAAACCCTATGGAGAAATTGCATTGCTTTTTGACGAAGGAACCGGAAGTGGTAAAAATGCTAACTTACTTCCGGGTTTTAGGACGCGTCACTGCGGTTCTCTATAACAAAAGGGAAAAGGCTTGTTATATTTAAATAATATCTCCCATGTGTCTGCTGCATCTTAAATGATGTACTTTTAAAAAGGTCTAAAGGAAAACCTGATCGACTGTAAACACATTTTCTGTCTCTCACGGACAGTTTTCTAACGTCTTTTTTCAAGCTGTGGATGATAGAAAGTTGTCGGTGATAGGAGTGGGAGATTATAGAAATTAGGATTCATTTTATTTAGTAAACCCTTGATTGAATTCCTTTGAGCATTTGTACATGGTCCAATTTAAAAGGAAGACTTAAAGAGAAAGGAAAAGCTACTCCTGTGTTACTGACTTCCACTACCCCGCCTGTTTATCCCTATATATTTTTAAAATATGTTGCCAATTAAAATAGTATCGGTGTTATGTAAGAGTGGGCTTTAAAGCAGCTGTGATGCTCCATATTTTTGGTCCAGCTATTTTTTCATTTACGCAGAAAGTTATAACTAATGCTGCGTCTAAATTCGGACACTTCCCTTAGTACACTGCCATGTGGCACATGTTTGAGCTAGCAGTAGCTAACCACTAGCAACATTATTGTTGCCATTAGCAAATCAAAACAGACTGCTCAATTGAGTCAATACAATTAATGGTTTCTTCAACAACTAAACTAAAGTGGTACGTTACTTAAATAGAGAAAATATCCCACATTGTTGTTTCTATAGTACTGTGTAACCTTATTTGCTGATAGTCCTGTTACTTAGCAAAGACTAATCCAATAGACAACATTTTGTCAAGAAAATCAGGGCAATGCTTACTTCAGTTTTGGCCTAAAAAAAAGATTTCCTCCCTGCAGATATTTAGTGAAGCTTTCAAACATGATTAGCAGGAAACAGCAAGACAGGTGTGCAGCAAGAAAAACAGTGAAGAAAAGATGTGTTGACGAGTGGAAGCAGGTGTTGTGGTCTGTCTGTCTGTCTGTCTGTCTGTCTGTCTGTCTGTGTGTGTGTGTGTGTGTGTGTGTGTGTGTGTGTGTGTATGTATGTGTGTGTGATGATTTTAGGAGGCCTGAAGGCAAGATGGCGGAGAGGTGCTCACACAGGTGCATATCCTTGATACCGCACTCAGCTTGGATCAGAAGTGCTAAGTGAGAGGAATTTGGTGAGAAGGAAAGGGGCACCACAACGTGTGTGTGTGTGTGTGTGTGTTCGCGTGCAGGCCGCCTGTTTGTGTCTGTCAGTGTCTGAATGACGTCCAGCCGTGAGTTCAGCAGCAGCTGGTACAGACTGCTTGATCACAGATTCACAGACAGTTGACACACACACTCTCACACACACGCGTCTCAGACAGTCCTGTACCCGCAGCAGAAGGGCAGTACTTCTGAATTTATACACTCTTTTTTTTACTTCAATATTACTTACATTGAAGGAGGACTTTGTTGTGAGTAGTCATTCAATGTAATTAAGGAGGTTTTTCCCAAAAGATTTTGAAGCCTCTTTTTAAGGTCTTTGATTTCAGAAACTTTGCCCAACTCTTCTTTTCATGTTTCAACGCTTTGAAGAATATTTTTTGTATTGATAGCAACGTCGTCACAGAGGATTACGCTCTTCTGTTCACCGGCCGTACATCCTGATTCAGCCCACTTCCTGCTTCTTGCTTTTCCCTGCTTTGGACATATTCAGATTAATATCTTAGTTTGATGGCCATGCTGGAACACCTGCCTTGCATCCGCATTGACCCCGCCCCTCTCAGGCCTCAGCCAATCAGCAGGGACATGGAGGAGAGAGCGCTGCGGTTTGAGTTAGAGCGGCAGGCCTGTCAGAGTCTCAGACAAGGTGGGACACGTGTTGTTGTGTTTCATGCTTTGATTTTAGGACTGATATTACTATTGTGATATGATTCACTATATTGGAGAGATTGATCATTTTGAATCATAATTCTCATTATCATTGAAAAATGTGTTTAAATAATCATTGGTAAGTCTGTAGAATACGTTTTGTAGGCGAGGATATCTCTGCAAGTTAATTTAAAATGGTCATTTTAGCACATATTGAGCCTTAAACCAATATTGTACTTCCTGCGATTTGAATATTGCACTAAAGATTATATTCCGATATAAGTTAAATCTCAATTAATGGTGCATCTCTACTTTGTAATAATAGTCAAACCTCCAACACATGCTATGATTTGTAAATGTGTGTAGCTTTCATGGTGAATTCTTTGACTTGAGTAGTAGTTCCTTCAGAGAACAAAGGCAGTATTTGTCCCAATGTTTGGAAGATGTCAATTTAAAAAAGATGTTACAAACGGCTTTGACTGTTTTAAAGTGTAGAATTTGGCGCCTTTTAGTGTTTTATTGCAGATGGCCCATTTGCTCAAACCTTACCTTTACAAGACATGGTTACCGGCCACCCAGTGTGAAACTGATAAAGTCTCGGTGTGTTTCAGGACCTTTGCTTTGCTCAGGCCACGTTTACTACAACACTACACTAAGAGCATCAACATGTAAGTTGGCAGCTGGAGTTACAGCAGACAAGCGTGTTGTTAAATTACCTGGGCTTACAGGTAACGTAAAAACAAGAAAAGTCCTATCTTGAGCCAGTGTACGGTCTGTCCATTTCCTCCGTTTAACTATTGAATCCGTTGATGAGGAGCTACTCCATGTAAATATGAAGATCAAATTGTAAGCTAACAAACACACAACAGTTCTAAGTTTCAGGTGATAAATATTTCTACTAGTATCCCCCTTATTATGGCACACTGGCCCTTTAAGCGTAAAGGTCTTCCTCAGAGTGTAATCCAGGTTTATTTTCTGGGCTCAGGTGTTAAGTGGATCAAATACATTACAAGTGGCCGGGTTACAGTGGGGGGGGGGGGCAGCAGCCCAGTCTGCCTCGTGCTCATGAGCTCAGCAACGGTTGGACTGTAGAGACCTCGGACCAAAGAAGCTGCTCTGAGAACAGTTTGGACCGATTCAGGGAAGGACATACTCTGTGAACTCTGAGAGTCTCCCAGAGTAGTCTAAAGTATAATGACAAAGTATGTAATTTACTTTAGGGTCCATTTGATTATTGACAATATTATTTTATTATTTCTTTACTGACATTATACTTGAAACTCCAATATGGCAAGTAAACGTGGTTTCGAGTTACAGATGTATGTATTGTGGTTTTCTGTTGACTGACACTAGGAACATTTTTGAATAGAGACTCACAGGTCTTATTACAATTAGTAGGAATAATGACGTATATTGACAGAATTCTTTCCAAGGTAATCCCATGAACTTGAAATTACATTAAAGTAAGTTACACTCCCTTATTGCTGTGTGAATACATTTTTTTAAGGGAGTTAAACAGGTCATAATTCAGTTTTTAATATGTTAATATCGTCAAATAAATCCATCAAAACAACTGTATTACTAAATTGAAATCATGCATTTATCACTTTACAAATAACATATGAACACATGGCGATAACTTGTTTTCCTCATAGACCTTGAACACATCGTCATGTATTTTGAATCGAACACTGCTATGTTTACGTTAGCTGATATTAGCACAGGTAATAGTTTAACAGTGCTGCCCATCGGCTGCTAACAGCTAACGTATAGCTATCACGCCAATTTGAGCTGTTATTTACATTGTAGCATTTTGGGGATTTTTATTGTTGACGCCGTTCGTCTCGAGTGCTAGTCACCTTTTCAAGATTTTGACATAAAATTCATACCGAAATATCAGTTTCTCTGAGTATACATACTCTCTCATAGGGTGTTTACATTGTTGCTTGCCGTCTGTACGAGCACTCCAAGATTCCTCTTAATCAGGTTTACCTGATATATCTTAAGGGTGAAGTCGGGTTATTATTGTTTGCATTAAACTGTTGTTGAGTGAAGGTGCACTCGTTGCTATGTAGTGGCATTCGAGCAATGAGCACACTTTCCCAGAATAGACTCTGTATCAGCACATTGCATCACCTGCCTGTCATCTCTTGGCACAAATCATCAGCCTTGAAAACAAGCGTTGGTGTGTGTGTGTGGTGTGTGTGTGTGTGTGTGTGTGTCTGTGTGTGTGTGTGTGTGTTGTGTGTGTGTGTGTGTGTGTGTGTGTGTGTGTGTGTGTGTGTGTGTGTGTGAATGCATAGTGTGGGTGGGCACGTTTCATGTTTGTGTGTGTTTATTCACACCATGCAGCCGCAGAGTGAGGTATCAAACCGGTGTGTTTATTTCTGTTTAATACGCTCCCCTGCATATGCTTGCAAATGTCTCGCGTTCCTCTAACGGGTAACTGTGTGATATTTTTATTTGTTAGTCTGGCTGTGTTTTCCTGCACCCAGTTAAAAAAATGTTGCCGCTGCCAAGGGGAGAAACTGCAGCATCCTGCGTCAGCCCGTCCTCGTCACAGACTTCAAAAGAAGATGAACGTTTTTTATCTGCGGCTACTGTAGGACACACAGAGCGACTGTCTGCAGAGTCTTCCTGCAGGAGGCCACAGCAACAGAGCTGGCTCTCATTACTAACTCAAATGTACAAATACAGATCTTTTCTACACGGTTGAAAAGCATACTTCTATAAAAGAAGGTTGCTGCATTTAGAGCAAATGTAGACTTAGAAAAGAGGAACAAAAGGCAGATGCATTAGAACGATAAGCACTCTTTATCTTTTCTTTTACTGTGTGGGATAAAAGGGGCAAATGAATGAAAATAGATAAGCTAGCTTTTGTTATTCGACCTGCAAGAGACCAACACAAAGGGAAAAGTCATGTTTTGGTGTGTGAAGTCTTTTGTGTTGAGACAGAAGGAGAAAAGATGAAAGGAGTGGATAAAAGGTTAAAGGGAATGACTTGAGGATATAGTTTCGACACAATACGTTTCAAATGTGTGATTTTACAGTAACTCTCTGACTCACTGCAGGAACAGTTTGCCTTCCTTTCCAAAGTGACAACACAGTGAATGTGAACCCTGCCGTTCCCCTCAGCTCTACAAAGCGTCTTTTAGCTCATTCTTTCTGCGTTTTGGTTTACTCTTAACTGTTTTATTATTCTTTTTGGCCGCAGCAGGCAGCTGTTTTCACCACAAAAGCTAATAGCCAGCACCAGACAGCAGACGCATTTATCGATTGACCTCTGAACTCACATAGTGCAGCATTTAGAAGAGCCAGATCTTTTGCTCATGAGTTGGTGGAGACCAAAAAAGAGGTAAAAGTGGAGTGAATATTGGATTTATTTATTACTCTTCTCGTCGTACTTGTATAATGACAATAAATGCTTCTAATTCAAATTCTAATAATGTATATTGAGCAGGTGGCCTGAAACAAGAGGCTAATGAAAATGAATGTTGCTCTAAGGGACAAAAAAGGGTTTGTTTTTAACGTTTTGAGGTCGACTTTTTAAGAAATTTCCAACCTGGTTGACAAAAAACACAAAATTACAAAAAAAGGAAAAGATCTGCGCTGTTAGTATACACGAGTATCGACTTTAATAACCCAAACAATGACATCTAATCCTTCATTGTCTACCATTATGAATCAATTTAATGTTTAATGTTTTCTAAATTCCTCACCACACATTTCGGAGCTTCTGCTGAATCACTTTTTGGTCTAGAAAACGATCCGTTTTGTTTCGCTCCACCGGAGGGAACGTTAGCTAGCTAGAGTTTGCTAAACACGAACGTCGAACCTTACTGGTCTCGACATAAAGCTTTTATTTGGTGTGTTTCCGTTTTGGCAGGACCTCCGATGCCTTCTAGATGCTGCTCTGGGGCCCTGGTTAAGAATAGATGCTGTATTTAACATCGAAGCGCTGCTTAGAGTAAAAGCTATTTATTATTGTTGGTATATGTCTGTTTTATGTGTTGTCTTATAAAAGTGTAGTTTCCTCTGAGTTGTATCACGTTCTGTTCCCATTCATTCATGATTTATGACAGCTTTGAGAATGATCTTGTAGTTCTACTGGCCTGCAACCTTGTGTTTAGATATTACTCGTACAAAATCATATCAAATATGAGTGTGTTGGTCATTGAACCTAACTTGTCTTAGGCTGATCAAATGACCACACGTTGGGTCTCAGTCCGTGGCGTAGGAACGCTGTGCTGAGGAAAGTTGAGCTACTGTGTGAATGTCATCGGGGGGGATTGGCTTCGGACCAGGAGGGGCAGCAGTAAATTCACACTTTATGGATTTGTCCTTTCTCTGATCAGGATGTCGCAGCAGTGAGGGTTTGTGTTCACTCTGCAGGACACTTAAAAACAGAGAGAGAGAGACACCTAAGTGTGAAAGCTCAGGAAATGAGGTACTTGTTTTACTGAATATTAACAGCATACAGTACAGTTCACACTGTAGGCAAGGTCATGTGTTCAAAATACCTGCTCTGCAACACCTCACACACAGCTTCGCAGAGCAAAGATGTGTGTCAAGTTCGTTGGGTTTTTGGCTTTCTCTCAATGTCTGCTTGAACTTGAAAGACTGGAGAACATAAGCGGACCAACTCAATTTCCTTTCTTTGTCTTTAATGAGTCTTTGAAACAGTTCTTGACTTAAGTACACACTTCAATTCTTGGAGTTTTCAGGTAGAAAATCTTCGAAAAAAGACACTAATAGACCTGTAAGCCACAGCACGGCCATTATTACATACATATGTGGGGGGTAAAAGAGGCTTCTACCAAACATGTTCCCAATTTTTAAATTTTTTTATAGAGGTTTTTGTGCATGTAAATGGTCTGCAAAGGCTCAAATCCCAAGTTCCCGGCAGAGGAATTTCTCTCAAATACCTGAAAATGAGCATAATATGTGCTCTTTAATGCAGATTTCATGACCCAGATTTCATAATACACAGCAGTTGCCGATCTGCAGAAAATCATTTCCTACGTTTTTGCTGATATGATATTTCGGCTGAGAATATAAGGTTCAGTTTGTTATCGTCCAACTCGAGAAAGTTTTACCCGCAACAAATCAAAAGACAAAAACAACAGTAGAAAACACATATCAGTACAAAAAAGACATTTAAAAAAACATAAGGTAAGGTACATGGTCCTAAGCGCATAAGTGCAAGGTATCATTTACCTTTTGTGCAAATTAAGCACGTTTTTTGGCCCTAGGAACAATTATAATTATGTTCTCAGCTCAGAACAAGGTGAGTCAGTACAAATCAGATTTTCTGAGCAATGACCAGTTAACACATGCATGTAGATCTCTTTCCTTTTTCCTCTTTGTAACACAATCTATGTCTCCTGTGGTGAAGAGATGTGATACATGCAGCAGTTAAAGTGTTTGAGCTGCTTCAGAATCAAATACTTGAAACAGGAAGCTGTGTTCACGTCTGTGTGTTTCCATAAAGTGACACAACTTTTATACGTCTTCTCTCAGACGACCACAGAGACACTCATTTTGATCATCAGCAGCCAACAGGGTATTTAAAAACCTCTGAACATCGCTTCAGATGTCACCGTTGTTACTTACATTCAAACTAAGAAAGCCGTCTTATTTGATGTGTCTTTACTCACACCGTAGTTATGAGTAATATCTGTACCTTTGTGGCTTTCTGTTGCTGCGAACCGAGGCACAGATGATGTACGGTGGGTTTGACTCTACTTTTTTGTACTTGTTGTTCAGTTCTGCAGCTGAAGCTCCAACAGAGAAGATCCAGAGAAGAGTTGATCAACCAGGGGATCATGCCTCGTAAGTACACAGCATTTTATTCTAGAGAAAAGTAAATCCATGTGTTGAAAAAGTAAGTTGCCATTGTGGAGTACATTCAGACTGTCAAGTGTTCTTAGTGCTGTTACCCTTTTATATGATTATTTAAAACATTGCAACAGATATTTAAACATCTCTTTTCAGAAGGGCTGCACATTTGATTGAAATGTATCAGAGTCTCAATATGAACTAATGCAATATTCAAATAACAGGAAGCACAACATTTCTTAAAGGTTATATATGTGTTGAAATAGCATTTTATTGAAGTATTGCAGACATATCCCGGCCTACAGACTTCACAAAACATATTTGTTTGGTACAGACTCTTTGAAAATCACACCAGAATCATTAAATATATGTGATAATCACAAATGATCAATACCAAAAGTATTCTGAATAATATAATAATAATCGCAACTGGTGACTTTTCCCAAATCATGCAGGCCTACTTTTTTAGTGTATCTTCATTTTTAAGATTGTTTGTTTCATACATTTAAAAAAAAAAAATAGTAAACAGTGCCTATCTCAGTATAACTAGCTAACAGTCTCTGCCTGTGAGAACATGTTGTGCCGCCTCATTACTCGCTGCTGAAGAGATTTGGATTGTGGTTCAGACCGTGCCACCGTCTCCTGGCAGACGGCAGTTTCAGAGAAAGGTGTATCAAGGTCAAACTTCAACTGCCATCACAAACATCCGCTTGTTATCTGATTAAGAGATTTTCCCGTACTTCCTCACACTCAAAAGGTTTAGAATCTTTTGATTAAGGACTTTTAGAGTTGCTTATATGCTTCTTTTTCAGATCCGTTCACATACTTCTGCAGTCTTAAAGAGACCCTATTATACTTTTTGGGTTTTCCAAAGTGTAGTGTGTTATATAGGTTTTTTGTGGACGTAAATTGTCTGCAAAGGCTAAAATCACAAAGTTTCCAACAGAGGGAGTTTCTCTCCCACACAACCAGACTGGGCTCTGGTTTCAGACAGAGGGTGAAAAAAGGTGCTGCAGCACAGGCAGTATGAGAAAAATAAAGAGCTTTTTGAACATTAAAGCATGGAGACATGTCCCACTAGAGGCACACAATACTAATATGAAACATTGAAAATGTGCATATTATGTCCTCTTTTAAAAATACTGTAAGATTAATCAGATACCATGAAGAACATCATGATCTATGTAAATAATCACTAGGAAATTACATTTATCTGTAAGAAAATACCCTAATGGTTTATATATAATAATAACATTTTAAAGTTTTATTCCGGGTACAGCTCATTAAAAGTGCAGCTTATTTTCCCCAACATTAAAGTTCATCCTCCACATTTGACTCTTGATCTCTGTATAATCTCACATATTTTCACACAGGAAGTGTGTTTGCGCTGTTCGTCTTATCTGCTGGTATTTCTTTGAATTCACCATGCACAAATACACTCACCATTTCCTCTTCTCAATGTATTAGGAAGTTCTTAACTTTGTGATCAGACAGCATTAGTAATGAAGCTCAGACCTCTTCTACCTGAGAGCTATCTTAAAGGTTAAGGATCAACAAGGAGTTTGTTCACTTTGAGAGAACTAATGATCTTATTGTCTGTGTAGCGAGTATCACGCAGGAGTATAAGAAAGACAGTCGAGCTGTGATCAGACCAAGTGTGACAGGAGGAGTTAGTGTTATCACAGCTCTCGTCTTCTTCCACTAACTCACTGAGACTCAGATCAAAATGTTTTGTTCACATGGTCTCATCCAATTAGCCTACGCCTCTCGAAGCTCCTTAACCAAAGGGCTTGGTGTGGCTTCATTAGGTGTTTGTTTTGTCCCCGTGTCGTGTCTCCTGCAGTGTTCAGGCAGATTAGATGATGTCCCGACGAGCCCCGCTGATAGTATTTTGTTAATGAACAGAACAGAGATGCTTATGGAGACAGGAGGGGGGGATATTACAGGGGCAATGAAGATCACAGACTTGAATGCCATATCATATGGTTGGGGCAACATAATAAACGTACACATGTTAACTATAAACCAGAAAAATATAGTCATACACCTTCTGAAATCAAGATGTTTCTATCACTGCCCTAATGAATGCCGCTTCATGGGGTAAGGATGATATGTTTCACATTTTCCAAGGGGCAGCCATCAGCCCAACAGATATAGTTTGTACAACACATGTTTACCTATAACTAAAAAGAAGAAATACAACCATTCCCGAGACTTTGACCTTGTTTTAACTCATCGTAAAACCCACTTTGCTTCATTTAATCTCGACAGAAACTAAATAAAACTCATCTATAAATGTCTTGGATTGTTTCTCAAATATCCAAACAATGCCCAACAAACATCAAGCTGACTTTACAAGCTTTCACCACTACATTAGCGTCATTAATTGACCCAAAACGACCAAAGAAAGCAGTCATTGGTGTACTCCATTACGGATGTATTGTCCAATCGCCCATCCTTTCCACTTGACTACGTTTAGAACTGGTTCAGGTTTTAATGTGGTTAATGTCAGAGTAGGGACATGGCAGAACAATTAGCCACTGACATTAAGAAGTCCTTCTCGTGTCTTATGACCTTTCCTGACGTATGATTTTCCCTGGAGTATCTCATAAGGAGAGAAGGCAGTGATCAGACAACATCTCTGCAACTTCAACCTCTGACTAATTTCATTCTCATGATCACGTCTTTCCTTCTTTCATTCACGTCAGATCCCTTCACCCTTATTCATTTATCCCCATCTTTCAGCTTCTTCCTTCTGTCCATTTCATTAAACATCAGATTAGTCTAGATTTACCTTTGTCAGTGTTGGGAAATTACTGAATGTACTCTTCCAATATCAGAGTACACATGATAACAAAGGCCCTACGTAGCTGTGTATATGACAGGATGTATGATTACCTAGAAGAGCATCAGGACTGTTTTTAGGCGTATGATAGCTATGTGATTAACATGATGATTCAGCCTCTATGGAGATAAACATATGACAAGCATGATCATTTTTGACGTAGGTTTTAGCTAATCTGAACTAAACATTGAATACTGCTTTATATTCCCCCATCTTGTGACTGTGTAACTCCCTCTCTTGCATATAAGCATGTGAAGGACACTGTTAAGGAACTAGTCGTACCAAATGTATGTGATATATATCCTTTATTTAACCAGGTAAAAGTCTCATTGAGATTAAAATCTCTTTTCCAAGAGCGACCTGGCCATGTAGACGAATACAGGGGTCGTAAAACACAAATTAAATGGCACATTTAACAGTCAATATGCAAATAAAAGAAACTATTATAAAACATAAAGATCTGGCACAATTTAAAACGACTTCAGTTATGGGATATAGCAATCACATCGAACAATGGATTCTTGTTCTCTGTCCTTTAAGATGGACTTGAACTCCCCCATAGTGATGACTACTTCCATTCTTGAGATACATGTATCCTGATTATTGAAACTCAAGCCGGTGACGAGTGAGATTTTTCTAACAGTCAGCAATTTCCTCTTGTTCTGGGTCGTGATAACAACAGTGAATAAAATATGTCTTTCTCTTTTCTCACAACTAGCCACTTGACCTCTTTTGGCAGTTGTGGGTTCCCTCATCCTTTGTCCACCCCCGGTGTCTCTTCATCACTCAGCGTATCTCCATTCTCCCTCCCACTGCTCATCCAAAAATAATCTTTCAAAAACCTGCTTTGTGTCGAGAAAACGCCTTTTTCTTCTGTTAGCCGTGGGACGGTGGTGTGTGGTAGGGTGTGTTCATTTGACTCGGTGCTATAAGAAGCCCACAGTGATACCCTGCCTAGAACTGTATTTATACACTTCTCAGATGTGTGAAAATGTTTCTGAGCTCATACTTATCGACACATGGTTATCAGGTTAGCTAAGATAAAGAGACTAAGAACAGAGTTAAAAAAAAAGAAGTAGAAAGTTTCAACGCACACTTCTGGACTATTTGTTCCCTACCAAAGAGCACCTTCTTCGCATTTATTTTAACATTTTGTTTTAGTTAGCTGTTAGCTAGCTAGCAGTTTTGTTAAGCTAGCAACCATATTGTTTGCGGTACCAAATGTTTACAGAACGTTCAATTAACATGATAAAATGTTAATGATGGCTTCTTTTTACGACAACAGTAACGTTTCTTAAATAGTGCTGGAAAAAAATGTAAAACTTTTATTTGTAAAGTTGTGTGTTCACTGTAGCAAAGGTAGCCTAATCATGGATACATAGCCAAATGCACATTACTGAGGGTGATGGTATTGCACCATCCAGGTACCCATAATGCACTGCATTTTGCAATACTTTATATGATTGCAAATAAAACAAGTTTAACTACAGAAGGACGCAAATAGGGAGACACAGCAATTAATTTACATCATATGAAATGTGTATGTACTGACTACAAAAAACGTGACATGTTTTTGGAGCCAGTGGTGAGGTTTTTCAAATTTTACTCGCCATTTAAGATATTTCCCAAAGTGCCAAAGTTGAGTTAAATATTACATTGGGAAGTTTCTTCAGCAACAAGCCAGTCAGTAAGAATGAAAACAAACTGCAGCAGAAAAATCACCGTCGCCACAAGAGGAAGCGATTTTGCTCCATGTTAGCAAAGTTTAAAAACAGCTAACGTGGGTTAGCTTCAGCAGGGTGGCATGAAGCCATGATGTAGCCACTCATGCACATAATGGTGTCTTTTCTCTCTGACCTCATCCCACCATTCTCTATTTCCTCCTCTTCCTTTGCCCTTCGGTCTGTTGTTCCATTTTTCTTCCAGCTGCCTCTCTTCATTTATCTCCCCGTCGTCTTCCCTACATTTTCTGATGCTCCGTCTTCTTCCTATCCCTTTCCAACCATTTCACTTTTTGCCCCCCTCTTCTAAAATCTAATTTTGTGCTCATCCATCCATCCGTCTAGCCCTTCATCCCAGCGCTCGTTTCCCATGCAGCTGACTGACAGGCAGGTTCAAACCCTCTTGTGGATGGGTGAGAGATCTAAGAGGGTTGATGTCCCCGGGGTGTGTAAGAGTGAGTGTGTACCAGCAGTGTGACAATGCTCAGCGACGTGAACTCAGGCTTGAGCAGGTACCGGCAGTCTGGCCCCAGGGAAGCTAATTTAATCACACAACTCGTTTCTGTGTGTGTGTGGTGTGTGTGTGTGTGTGTGTGTGTGTGTGTGTGTGTGTGTGTATGTGTGTGTGGGCCGTGAAGTCAGAAAGTATTAGAACAGCAACACATTTATATTGTGTTAGCTCCTGCATATTGGATTTGAAATGAAACATTGACTATGAAATGGAAGTGCTGATTATTTGCTTTAGTTGGACGGGGCTGACTTCAATGCATGCATGTGGTATTTCCTCTAGTCAGGTCTGCACTGCAGCCATAGAGTGGTGCAGGAATGAGTCCTAAACCTGGAAATGAGTGAGCAATTTAGAAAAACCAATGTTCCCTTGTCCCAAAGTCAATGGGTTTTTGATGTTGTTTTTGGTCAGATGGCTGACATAATGTCTGTGGTTAACAGAAGCTTACAAGATTTAAAAGTTTTGTTCTACGGCATAAAATGAATGTGAATGTCTGAAGCTTTTACATGTCTATCACTAGCCACCTTTAGCTTAGCGGTCACGCAAACATCATGTAGTTCCTTTATAGCCTTACCTTCGCTACCTACTTTTTGGCGGTTGCATTTTCAATTCAACTAATATAATAGTGGTGTTAATATGTGGAGATTATCCTGCTGAACAGAACATGTTCCCATCATGTCGTGTTTGCCACATCATTAATGTTTTGCAAATTCCAAGAGAAATCCCATTGGCTTTCGTCAAGGGAACTCTTACCTTTATCTGGCTAGTTAAATATGCAAATATAAGATAAGCAAAACAGTTGGTGTATGACTTTATCACATATCCTTATCAAAATTAGTCTTCGAGCAAAGTATTTTTTATATATATTTTATTTTCGGAAATAACTGTAGTCCTATGAACCCAAAGTCTCTATAGTAAAATAACATGGGTTGTTCTTAAGGAAACTACGAGGAGCACACTCAAGTATTTCGTGTTCATGAACTCATAACAAGTTGAAAATCAAATATAATCTGGTAGACATTTATTAAGCACGATGTTAGTATTTTTCCTCATTTCTAAAATCATTTTTATAATTTCATATGATCATAAAATGTCAAGTTGTTCTGTTGCACAATTGCCAAAAACATGCGTCAACCACATTTCAAGACTTCAGGCCAATCAGAGCAAACATTGTGGCGTATTTCTTTACTGTTTCTAAATATAGCCTTTGGGCACAAATGGGTTCATTTTACAGAATGCATCTTGGGAAATATTCCACAGCTATATGATGAATCATAGGATGGTAAAGTGAGGGAGTTATTTAAAGAGGAATCAACATGAAAGCGTTTTCCTTTCTCATAATTGAAGCGTGTCACAGCTCTGCACAGATGGGGCGGAGTGAGAGGAGTCAATATAATAGAAAAACAATATATATCTGTTATTATTTCACAATTTGGGCTTTGATGATAGCAGTGTTTTAGTCCTAGCTGCAAATGAGTGGGAGAAAAGGGGAGATTGGGAGGGAAGGGATCAGGGTATTAATGATCTGGGTTGTTTCATTGTTTTGCGTTTATTCATTTAAAAATGAAATCATGTGGTTGTCCATACACTAGAAATATGATTCATTTATGGTTACGTTTTCTGGCTTTTTCATGAATTATGTGACGTTAAAGGACATCTTAAAATAATAGGACCCCTGGAAATGGTGTTCGTAAACTGCATGATTTAAAATTTGACTCATGCTGAAGATGTGCTATTCAAAGCTACTCTCTACCCTCAGTGCATATATTTTCCTTCGTGCAGTATAACATTATTTAATAGTGTGAGGTTCAGATTCTTGTTTCAGAAGCTAAATCCTAATGCCTGCGCTGATATGCTGCATTTAACTCAGCATTTTGGTGTCACCGCAACCCTTTAGGCTTCTAGGTGTCTAGCACCAGTAATCCCTGGGTTTTTGCATAATCATGGGCCCACAGCAAGTCTTGCTTGAGTCATTTGTGAATCCGTAAAAAATATCCCATAAATTCCACTGCTGCAAAAGAGGCTCGATGGACTGAAACTTTACATTTTAATAGCACCACTGCCCAGGCTATTATGCATATTGTTCTGTCGTGGCCAATAAAGATGTGAGTCTTTACAGCGAGAGCGAGATTACTACGCTGACATTGCACTCAAACTGTTATAAAGGAATAGCTTTGGCAATATAAGAGCAATAATCCTCACTATCAGTAAACCTATTCAAGTGAACTGGAGCTGAACAGTTGAGGCAAACAGCCATTCGGAGGCATTTTGCTCTCCATTTCTCCTCGGTGGCATGAATGTACACACCGCCATGTTAATGTCCTCTCTCTTCTTTATTCTTAAAGCCCTGAAAAGTTCAGCTGCCTTCCACGAACAGAGACGCAGTTTGGAGCGAGCGCGGGTGAGCATTGATTCAATCAGTGAAGTCAAAACTGGCCTGTTTCAAGAAAACATTCAATGATAACAATGCACCACAGAAGGGCTGAACATGGCAAATAAGAGCTGGGATTAGGTCATCTGCACAATAAAGTAATGCTTGTATTGAATTGTAAGATGCAATGTATTAAAGTCAGTGATTCCCTACCAGGATTGTTTATACTCCAGGGCATGTAGAAAGATTGTGAATCAGCTCGACGACAAATAGAAATTACAATTTGTTTCAAAAGAAATATATATCCAAATATTGAGCAATCTGTGTCATCTGAGTTAAAGAGTTATTGATAAAAGTTTGAAATAGTTGTTGGAAAAAATGCTTAAATGCTTTCATTAAATAGCTGAAGAGATAGATAAATAGCATATATAAGAAGATGAAATAGTCTGATAAGTACTGGATAGAGTAAATGGGGAATTAGCTCAAAGTAAAGGTTATATGATAGGTCATAATTTAACTAGAAGACAATGATAAGTTAACCAGATACAACTGTACTGTATTTGAAACTAAATGAATACATGGTTAATAGACCATATTAACCATGTATAATTAATTAACCATAGAAAGTTAGCTATAAGTGGTAAACACATTGAAATAATTGTATTTATTTGATACATGGGTTCTCTTTTCATCTGGTAGTTTATCTGACAGGGCTCTAAGGGGAAATCTGACCCAAAAAAAGTGTTAACAACAGCACTAATGGTGGCATGAATCCAAAAGTGAGTAGTGTGTGTATCTCAATGTTTCTCTCTCTTTCTCCAGACTGAGGATTATCTAAAGAGGAAGATCAGAGCCCGACCTGAGCGCTCCGAGCTGATCCGGATGCACATCCTGGAGGGTGAGTTCTATACTTCGTTACTGTACTTAAGTACATGTTTCTGGTATCAGTACTTTACTCCACGACTTATTTTTCTGACGACTTTTTACTTTGACTTCTTACATTTTGAACACAAACACCTGAACTTTCTACTTCTTACATTTTCCAAACAGGCTGGTTACTTTAGTTTGAATGTGTGTTTGGTGGCGTGATCATTATTATTTAGAGTCATTGCGTGCCTATTGGTTTGAACACGATCCGTGTATCCATCATTTCCTGGTCTTCTCTAAAGAAGAGGGACCAATCAAAACGTTGTCATGTTGCCGTTGTTCAGCATGGAAACATTCATTAGCTAACAATGACATTATTGTTCTATTAATATAAAGGGAGGTCAGGTACTCTTTAAAACAGCTGCTAGTTATGGGTACTTTTTACTTAAGTACATTTCAAAGCCCATACTTCTTTACTTTTACTTGATTAAAGAAGTTTAGTCAGTACTTCTACTTTTACCAGAGTATTTTTAAACACGAGTATCTGTACTTCTACTTGAGTAAAGGATGTGTGTACTTTTGCCATCTCTGGTGTCTGGACTTTAGGCAACTCTGACTAATAACTTCTCAGAGTCCTAGCACACGGGCAAAGAAAAATCTCATGTTTGGTGTCTGCATGCTTCCAGAGTCGTCAGCGGAGCCGTCTCTTCAGGCCAAGCAGATGCAGCTGAAGAGAGCTCGTCTGGCCGATGATTTGAACGATAAGATCTCCCACCGGCCGGGGCCCATGGAGCTCATCCACAAAAACATCCTGCCTGTTCACTCCAGCATTAAACAGGCCATCATAGGTAAGCAGGCAAGGTGTCCCATAGATTATATTTCTCATTTACTCTCCCAATGATTGACTCACTGACATATGGAAAGTCAGTATAGGTGTTTCTTTGACTGTTGTCATATTCAGCTGGGCTACAAATAACTCTTCTCACAATCACTACAACTGGTCTAGCCAATGATTAAGGGGTCCTACTCTGCACATTTGGATGTTGTGCCTCTACTGTGACATGTTTACAAGCTTTAATGTTCAAAAAGCTCTTTATTTTTCTCATACTGCCTGTGCTGCAGCGCCTCTTTTCACCCTCTGTCTGAAACCAGAGCCCAGTCTGCTCTGATTGACCTGCTTTCTCATCTATTTCACTCTAAATGGCACTGTGTCGAAGAGTACTTGAAACTAGCAATTGGGACAAGAAAGTCATTAGTAAACTCTTTACTAAGGTATTACATCAAGTTAGAAGTGGGTAATTCTTTCTTCAATACAATCAAACTTCTTTTTGCGACCGGTCCATTAGACAAAACCCAGGTTTAAGGCTCTTCTATATTGGCTCCACTTTTCATACCAACAGGTTGCGTCTTGAGAACGACATGAGTCAAAGTGAAGGCTAATATATATCTGTGTAGCCTGACTTTGTTAGCTATAACGACTTTACATGTAAACCTTGTTTTCCGATTACAGAGGCTTTAGATTTTCTGCCATGAAATACTGGACACGCCTTTTAAATAAATGATTCCCTGCATGTATGTGGAGGAGGACGGTGTAATACAAAAGTGATAGTGTGATATATCAACAGCACGCCCACAGATCAAGGCTCCTGACAGGACGTCCCTCATGGCCTCCTCCTCATGAACACACTGATGCTCCATCTCACATGCCTCAGCTGTTTTTGAGACAAACACACACACACACACACACACACACACACACACACACACACACACACACACACACAACACAGAAGCACCCACACATCCAATATGTACACAACACGCTGACTCACCCACCTGAGTATTCATGCTTCAAAACAGCCACAAATCTTATAATGGGATACAGTAAATCATGAATGCCTGACAGACAGGAAGGGAAGACTTTTCCATCTATGCTGTCAGTGTCTCTTAATGAAACCCATTATGTTTTATTAGGAAAATTACATACTAATTGAAGTGTTAAGACTCCATATGAATAAGTGTGATTTTAATCAGTTGCAAATTGGGCAAAGTGATGGAAAATATGACCCCAATTTCACCCTTTTCCCATAATAACAGCAACAATTAAAGCAACAATTAGCAGTGCTATTTCACTTCTACTGCACATCTTATTATTGACAGGAGGTCCAGCTGCTTGGTGGTTGTGTGGAGAAAAAAACTCATAAATCCATCATGTGTCAGTGGATTATTCATCTCTCTGTCACCACAGCACAATAAACACAATTGCATTAACCGCCACTTATTGTAGGAGCACTGGGAACGTAAGATTTATACAGAGTTGACATGCAAAGATACACACACACACAAAGCCTGACGTACAGACACACACTGGCAGTGCACAGCGGTGAGGAAGTCATCACGTTATTGGATCAGAGGGTATTAAATCAACCCCATGTTGTCTTTTCATCATCACCTGCTGATGTTAGATTAATGAGCAGCGGTGTGTTTTACATAGCTGCAGCCACTGTTATAAATTAACACTCATCCAGTAGCAAAAGAAAAGTCTCTATCTTACTCCACGCGATCTTAGAAGTTACCTTTTACACCTTAAATCCCTGTAAAGACTCAAAAATCTGCATTTTAATGAAATGACTATATGTGATTACTACGACCTTCATCTCTTTTCAAAAGGGCGTTTTAAATTCATCGTTACCCCGACTGCTATGGAAATATTTGACCGTTGTTTGACTAGTTTTCATGCAGTATTTTTCCGACCTACTCTCCCGATGTGTATTGTTCATCTACCTATAAAGAGAATATCATTAGTAGCACAGAAGGCTGGCATTAACAGAAGGAGCCCTCACATACACAGTTAATGCGTTCATAGCACGAGTTACACAACCGATCCTCCTGAATTCTCCGAATATCGTCATTCCGTAGAGAGAGGCCATCTGTCACATAAAGACCAGTATAAATGAGGTGGCCTGCATCATTTGGCTGCACTGAAAGTGAACTTTGATGAATGAAAATGGTGGCAAGATTCCAATTTGGCCCTCTACAGCCTCCCTTTACCCACTTCCACTCTGTGGAGGGTCCGCCATATGAAGTACCATCCCAGACCAATTAGCTGGAAGTGAGTTATGAAATGCATCCAACAGGGATTCCACATTGATTCATTACTCACCACATGAAATGCAGTTTTGTGTCTGGTATTGAAGACGTTTCACACAAATGTAGGTTCTGTGCAAATGTACTTACAGACCTTTACTTGGAAGCTACATAGACTAAGATACAGATCTACTATTTCCATACAGACGTTAAAAGTAAGAGTATTCAATGTATGATGAAATATACTCCCAATTAGTCTAGAAACAGGCAGATTGTTCTCTATTTTATGTCAATGGTTATATATTTACACTGCTTCAAAAACCAAGCAGCTCACGAACACCAGATTTCAAAAGACTAAAAGATTTGATCAGAATAACTTGTAATAAATCAGGTTAGAAGAAGGGTGATTTTTTAATGGACTTCTATACAATCAAATGTCTTTTGCAACCAGTGGAGTTGGCTCTTAGAAAGAATGCAATTTAAGAAACAGCATTTTCTTTGTCACAGGGAAAAACTAAGTTGCATTCATGTTATAACCCGCCTATATCAACCTTTTCCTCTTTCCTCCTTACCCCCCTCTCAGGGACCAGTTTCCGAATCACAGGAACATCATTTACAGAGTGAACATGCTGTGTTAAAGAAGACTAAAAAAAGACTAGTAATTGAGACCAAAAAGCCATTAGGAAACTGTTTATTAAGTTAACAAATGAAGTTAGAAGAAGGGTCATTTGTTCATAGACTTCGATTCAATCAAACTTAAATAAACATGCTGTGCTAAAAAAGAATTGAAACTACCAACTGAGACCATAACCTCATAAGGAAACTGTTTACTACGCTTTTTATCAAGCTGGATAGACGAGAATCTTTTCATAGACTTCTATTAAATCAAACGTTTTTGTAATCAGTGGAATTGGCTCTAAGAAAGAATTCAGGTTTAAGGCATTTCCGCATTGGCTTCCCTTTTCCCTTCTACACAATCAAGACAGGCCCACACACCTTAGTGAGTTGGAAGATACAGCTTTTCATCTTCTCCGTTTTCATCCACCTAGATATCAACCTCCTCCTCCCTCCTCTCCCCCTCTCTCAGAGACACGGTTTCCAAAGGCTTCGGGTGATAACTCGTCATGTGATGAGGACAGCAGTTACAGTCTGTCTCCAGAAGAGCCTCTGAGCCAGGAGTCTCCTCTGGGTCTGAATCCTCTGCCCTCTCCTCCAGAAACACTGAGCAGCATCCCGTCTCCTGCACAGGTACCATCACCCTATGTGAAATTACTCACTTTTAGTTTTTATGCACCCCAAAAGTTCCAGAAAACCCGAGGTCTTCACCAACGCTGAGTTATTTTAAGTCGAGGCTAAAAACACTACTTTTTTCAGCTGCTTACCCAGAAGTCTTTTAACTTGTTTTAGCACCTACCGTATTACAATGTTGTTTTTAAACTATCCTGTATCTCTTTTATACATGGTTTTTATGAATCTGTTATTCCATTATGTTTATTTATTGTGTTCCTTTCTGTTGTCTTCCTATTAAGTGTTAATGATGATGTAAAGCACTTTGAATTGCGTCTGTGTCTGAAAATTTGCTTTATAAATAAACGTACCTTACCTTACCTTAGATGAGTACAAAGTGAACTCCTACCAATAACAATGTGGCGTTAAGCTTCACTTAACTTTGACTATTAACTCACTCTGTTGGATTTCTCTTTCTCTTTATAATAGTAGACCTGCCAAACATCGATTCAATACACTCATTTCGGGAGATAAATGTACCTTGTTGATTCATTGGTTCACTTTTTTACCTTATCAATAAGGTCTGTACTCCTGCTCCTGCTCTCACGCCAATCTCTGGATCCTCCCCCTCATTCAAACTGACCAATGGGACGGCGGCATTATCTGCACATAGGACAGGGGCGCCCTCACATATCAAGGTAAGAGTCAATCAAATCAGTCAAGGCCAACTAAACAATAAAGGTTTAAAAGTATCTTATAGGTCTTATAAGTCTAACAACTAAGCTGTTAATTATACATTCGTATGATTGCAAATCTCCTTAAAAAAAAATATCCTTAAATCTACTTAATGCTATCAACCCAACAGTGAACTGTAAACATATAAAGTTAATAAAAAAGGTGAAAATAATGCAGCATTTAGCAGCTAAAGAGCCTGATTTTGTTGCTAGAGACCAACACAGAGCTACAAGGAGAGTGAATACTGGACTCACGTGGATTGCTGCTGTTGTATAAAAGTTGACGATAAGCACTTACCATCATCTTTTTTCAGTCCCATCACAAACCAAGCTCTGACCGCTCTGCACAGAGACACAAGAAACCAAAGGACAGCAAGCCAAAGGTAGACTTTTGTTTCCTCTTTCAAAGATGGTAAACACTAATTGACGTAATAACTGCATACAAGTTGATCATTTGTTTTGCCATTAATGTGTTGCCTCCTAGATTAAAAAGTTAAAGTACCATCAATACATCCCTCCCGACCAGAAGGCAGATAAAGAGCCTCCCCCCCATCTGGACTCTTCTTACGCCAAAATCCTGCAGCAGCAGCAGCTCTTCCTGCAGCTGCAGATCCTGAGTCAGCAGCAGCAGCACTACAACTACCACGCCATCCTGCCCGCACCCCCCAAGTACGTTTAGTGGACGCTCATAGGGTTAGGAGATATTGCACACATCTTACTGTATATCAAGCTAGATGTAATGTTTTATCATGGTAATGGTATGTTAGGAAAATATCACTCGACACCGGGTTGAGAATCAATAGTCAGGTACTAATTTATTCTTTCAAGAAGGAGCAGAGCTAAGTCACATACAAAGGATATGGTTCAACTCACACACATGAGGTATGCTGCTCAAAGGAGCAGGAAGTAACATCAAGCTTATATAGTCTAAAGTCAGGAGGTACCAAACAGTGTCGTAAATGGGTTTGGCGTCAGCAGGTGTCGGGAAGGCGTCGGGACATCTCTGGAAAGGCAGTGTTGCTCTTTGCCCCTCGAAGAGGAGAGGAGACAAAGTGTGTGTCCTCTCGTTGGTATCAACAACATGAATTATGCCCTGCCTTCTCCTATCTACGAAGAGGCAGCTGCGAGGTCACACAGTGCAAGGTCACACAGTGCAAGGTCAGACAGTGCAAGGTCACACAGTGCAAAGTCACACAGTGCAAGGTCACACAGTGCGAGGTCACACAGTGCAAAGTCACACACAGTATCATGCCCATCAGAAAACCCATAATAAAGAAGACACCTTGTATTTTCTCCAACAGTATACATTGAAAAACAGTCATTGTTCAATTAATTAATGGTTGAAAATAATATGATGCGATATGATGTGTGATGTTAGAGTGGACGATCTCTGCAGCCCCACAAAACTTCATTCCAATATTTCACATATTTTGCCACCTGTTGTGCTTAATGCGATTGGGACATTGCACCGGGCTATATTGCGATTCCGATAAAAATGTAAATTAGTTGTCAGCCCTATTTCCAACCCTAGATAGTAATGTTTGTACTGTGTAGCGACACCTGGTGGGAAACTTAAAATAAGAAGCTTGTAAAAAGGATTTAATTGTCCTGCCTCTGACTTTCTCCCCAACAGACCTCAGACAGATCGGCAGCCATCTTCCTCTTCCTCCTCCAGTTCAACGACCTCCTCCCCTCCTCGACCTGTCGCTGCCTCAACAGCCACTAACCAGTCCCGTCAGACTTCTGCTCCGTTAACTGGGACAAAACCAGCGTGCCTACCTCCAAACCTGGATGAAATGAAGGTGAGCTGCACAGAAACACATCAAAACATAACAGAAGATTCTCATCAGAGCAACAAGTGTGTCTTCTGTCAACTGGCAGAGATGGAAAAAGTAGAATTACAATGACCTAAAATATCATATCATTATACACCACGACCATCACCAAATATTATTAAAGAAGAATACATTAGAAATACTACAGTAAAGTATAACAAACTTAAAGGGGTCCTATTATGCTTTTTGGGGGTTTCCCTTTCCTGTAGTGTGCCTAAACGGCTGATCACAACAGAGCCGGCCAGCTAACCAATCAGAGCAGACTGGGCTCTGGTTTCAGACAGAGGGTGAAAAGAGGTGCTGCAGCACAGGCAGTATGAGAGAAATAAAGAGCTTTTTGAACATTAAAGCATGGAGACATGTCCCAGTAGAGGCACTACATACTAATATGAACCTGAAAATGTGCAGAATAGGGCCCCTTTAAGTAAAGTACTTGAGTAAATGTACTTAAATGACATTACTAGTCCGCAGGCTATCTTTGGAGTAGCTGGTGGATAGAAGTTGACATATGTAAAAGATCCTGTTTTAATAACTCAGAGCTGACAGAGAAAGGGACAGTGATGGATTATTCTGTCTTTCTGTTTTCTCTCTTTTCATTTGATCCGTTTCAATTTCCCTCTTGTATTAATCCCCATCCTCTTTACTTTTCTCCTCTCTCAATCTCAATTTCGCTTTTGCTCCGTCTCTCTGTCAGGTGGCGGAGCTGAAGTCCGAGTTGAAGCTGCGCAGCCTCACAGTCTCCGGCACCAAAAACGACCTGATCGAGAGGCTGAGGAGCTACCAGGAGCTGAAGGGAGGCGCCGACACTTCCTCCTCTCCGACAGCAGGGGGTCCCACAGGGCCGGGGGCTGGAGGAGCAGCTAGAGCCTTCAGATCTGCTGCAAACAACAACAACAACAACACATCACAACAACAGTTTCGGTTTCAGAGCCATCAGATGTCCGCTCTGATCGGTTAGTCAAACAGGAAAGCTGTCTCTATTTGTCACAGATTTATGTATTCGAGTGTTAAAGGTCACCTATTATGCAAAATCCACTTTCTCATGTCTCCTCTACATCAACATGTGTCCCCTCTGTGTAAAGAGACTCTGAAAGTTTCAGGAACAAAGATTCTCTCTCTTTTTGTCCTGATCCATTTATATAAAAACCTGTCTGAAAATGAGCTGATCAGATTTTGGCCACTTTATGATGTCATAACGATGTTTTGGCTTGTGTAACCATTAGCCAATCAGCAACCAAGGTAACCCCCTCCCCCCCCCCACCTTATCACCTGAATCTCCTCCTAGAGCACCATTGTGTTCTTTTTAACCAAATCTCTCTCAGAGGGGCGTGGGGAGGGGCTCCTTATTTTCATCTAAAGTACCAGACAGAGAATCAGCACTTTGGAAACAGGGCTGAAACAGAGGGGATTATGGGATGCTGCAATGATCTGTTTGGTGTTTGGAGCCAAACACTTCAGAGACATGTTTTGTATATATCTGAGAGCTATAATATATTGATGAAAAACAGTATAATAGGGGACCTTTAAAAGATATTGTTGTGCTTTCTACTCTTTCTTTTCCTCTGTATAGCCGATATGCCTCTGCAGCAACTGTCCCTCGGTGGATCCGTCTCCCCCCAAAACGACCCCCTCACGCCCTCTGACCTCTCCCCCATGAGTCCAGATACCGGCTTTAACAGCGACCCCCTGGGGGAAACGGTCTGTATTTTAGATAAACCCAGAAATGGGGTTAAATGTACCGTCTGCCATTCGAGTCTGCCTATTGACGCACTTCTTTATATCAGATTTTGTATATTGAATCATTTTTATGCTAAAACAGTAAGAAAAACCCACTATCTGGTTAAAAAAAAGCATACTCTATTGTTGTTAATGTACTAACTGAGTATACTTCCAAGTGCACTAATGAGTAATGCTCTTACCATATTAGTGTTGTCACAATATATGATAACAACAATGTGAGACACGATTCATTTGAAATTTAAATATCTTTATTTTTTTAAACTATGGTGGTATTTTTTACTTTTTTGTACCACATATGTATAAATGACCTATACTGCAAATACTTAGTAATATATGCTTTGTATGAAATGTAAACAGTACCTGCAATAGTATTTGAATTTCATTTCTTCTGGCATTTTATTTTTAAGACTTTTAAGGTTTTCTTTTATGTAGTTTGTTCTATTTTATTTCGTATTTGAATTGTATTTTTCAACTCTTACTTAAATATTTTGAGGAAGAGGCTACAACTACATCTCATTGTGCCGTCCTGTATGATATATATTTACAATGCTAAATCCTTTAATACAATTAATTATGACTAAATGTTTCCTAAAAATAGCACGGTGATGTCAAGATTTCCTACTGTTCATTTACCTATTTAAATGTTCTCTCGTCTCCAGATGAGTTCACCTCTCAGCCCGGTGAATCTTCCGCCATGTTCAGCTGCTCCTCTTGCTACACACATTAAAGAAGAACCAATGTGTTCCCCTCCAGCTCCCTGTCAGTTCTCTTTAAAGCCGGCCTCTCTGCGGACACATTGCCCGATCACCGCCCCGGCTCCAGCGGTGGATCTGGACAAAGACCGGCTGCTGCACGAGAAGGACCGGCAGATCGAGGATCTGACGCGGCTGCTGAGGCAGAACCAGCGTCTGGTGGAGCTGCTGAGGCTGCAGCTGGAGCACCGCAGCAGGGAGGGAGCAGAGCCGCTGGTTCTGGTACGAGTTAAACAAGAACCTCCTGATAAACCCAGCGTCCCTCTCTCTTTCCGCCATACACCGTCACTTTCACGTGAGATGGTAACTGTCAAACAGGAGGCCACTGATTCAGAGGAGAGTGAGACAACCACACAATTACCAGAAAGAACTCAGGAGGCGCAAATCCAACCGCAACAGATGAACACTCAGACTAAACAACTTCTGCAGCAAAGCACTCTGCAGCTGGCCCAGCAGCAGGCCGTACAGCAGCTGTTGCTCCAGCAGCAGCGCAACATTCAGAACCAGCAGCAGGTCATTCAGAACAAGCAGCAGCTTACCCAGAACCGCAGTCAGACGGCGGAGAACCTGCAGAAAGTTTCTCAGCAGAGGAAGAAGAAATCTCACAAGCAGCAGATCAAACAGCAGCAGCAGCAGCATGTGTTGCAGTCACAACAACAACAACAGCAGCAGTCAAAACAACAACATCATCAGCAGCAGCAGCAGCAGCTGAAGCAGCAGATTCTGCTGAAGCAGCAGAAGACGTTGCTACAGCAACAGCAGAGCAAACAGCTGCAACAGATCCAGATCCAGACCAAGATCCATGTGAAGCAACGACAGGCAGCTCAGGTCAGGAACGAGCTTTAAAGAGGCCCTATTCTGCTTTTTAGGGGTTTCCCTCTCCTGTAGTGTGTTATATCGGTTTGTGTGCATGTAAATGGTCTGCAAATGCTTAAATTCCACACTTCACACCAGAGGGAATTTCTATGTCAATCAATCAATCAATCAATCAATCAATCAATCAATCAATCAATGTTTATTTATATAGCCCAATATCCCAAATGTTACATTTGTCTCAGAATATCAGTATGACAATACGACACCCTCTGTCCTTAGACCCTCACATCGTACAAGGAAAAACTTCCAGGGAAAAACCCCAGTTTAAAGGGGAAAATGGGAGAAACCTCAGGGAGAGCAACAGAGGAGGGATCCCTCTCCCAGGACGGACAGATGTGCAATAGATGCCGTGTGTAAATCGAAGAGATAATACATTTACAGCATAGGTAGACCAAATGTTTGGAAATGCATGTGTCTATAATAAGAAGAAGTCCTCTTTATAATATCATAATAACCCTCAATGTCATCCTGATCTAGTCAGATTCTAGAAAATATAGAATATATTAAGCGGTTGCCAGAATTACCCCGATGCCCTGAGAAGCAAGGGAGAAAAAAGTATTCTAAATTGTAAATATATATATAGCCGCATTAACAACATAAAAGGGGAATAGTTCTAATAAAAAAGCAAATTAAGTTAAAGTACTAATAACACACTGTAAACATAACCCTGACATACAAGTACAATTGCTGTATTGAAATTGGTACTTCAAGTAATACAAGTATAAAAAAGTCCCCTGTGGCTGTTATATACTATTAAAATCATATTATTTTTAACATGAATGAATGTGCTGATTTTTTTCCCTTTTCAATTGAAATGTTCGGTTTGCAAAAATATAGAAATTATTGAATTTCCGGCTGATTTCTCGGCTTGCTCAAATTAATTATGAAACAAAATGTTAACATATCCGGCTTCTTCCTCTAAAGTCTTGTGGGTTTCTTCCAGGTGTCTCAGCAGCCAGGCTCAGCGCCCTCTTTCCCTCTGGATCTCTTCAAGGGCGACTCCACCCCCACTCTGGTCAGACGGCAACGGCAACCACTTCCTGATTGCACTGACCAATCACATCGCTGAAAACCAAAGAACTAATGCACCTGAGAGCAAAGCAACCAATCACATTGCACTGCAGGTACCGGACTCCTTTTTGTCGGTACCAGAGATGGCAAAAGTACACACATCCTTTACTCAAGTAGAAGTACAGATACTCGTGTTTAAAAATACTCTGGTAAAAGTAGAAGTACTGACTAAACTTCTTTACTCAAGTAAAAGTACAGAAGTATGGGCTTTGAAATGTACTTAAGTAAAAAGTACCCATAACTAGCAGCTGTTTTAAAGAGTACCTGACCTCCCTTTATATGAATAGAACAATAATGTCATTGTTAGCTAATGAATGTTTCCATGCTGAACAACGGCAACATGACAGCGTTTTCATTGGTCCCTCTTCTTTAGAGAAGACCAGGAAATGATGGATACACGGATCGTGTTCAAACCAATAGGCACGCAATGACTCTAAATAATAATGATCACGCCACCAAACACAGATTAAAACTAAAGGAACCAGCCTGTTTGGAAAATGTAAGAAGTAGAAAGTTCAGGTATTTGTGTTCAAAATGTAAGAAGTAGAAAGTAAAAAGTCGTCAGAAAAATAAGTAGTGGAGTAAAGTACTGATACCAGAAAAATGTACTTAAGTACAGTAACGAAGTATTTGTACTCCACTACTTCCCACCTCTGGTCAGTACATTTAAAACAGATTTCGATTTTTAGATACTTTTTTCTGCCTCAGAATGTGTTTTTTGACTTTTTGTTTGCATACACGTAGTGTATTACAAATATCCGTACTAATATTATTGTGTACATTTTTTCGTTTTCCACTAGCGACTGCAGTCCACTCCAGCCAAGCTCCCCAGCCACAACGCTGTTCAGCAGACAAACGCTGAAAATCATTGCAAACAGAATGTGGGATTTTTAAAACTGCAAGAGACAAAGGTGAGAATTAAAGTAAATTATGTTTCGTCTGAATTTGCCGCCAGATTCAAAGTAGCCGTTTTCTTTGTGTGTGTTCTGTGTTACGGCACAATCACCTGTCGTTAATTAAAAGCAGAAAACAGAAACATAACCTTACCATAGTCCACCAATATCAATATATTTGAAAGGATGGTATTAATGAAAATGGACAGAGCAGTCTGTTAGAGCTTCATAAAGAGAGAAACATGAGGCCTGCTCCGCTGAGTCCGATGGATATTAACGATGATGCTGCTGGAGACGGTGACAGCAGTCTTAGATAAGAGTCTCTGACACTAGCCCGATGCTAATTATGAATGCTCGGCTAATTACTCTAACGACATCTTCCCATTACTGTGATGTATGTTGTGAACAGGAGGAACAAAAACTCCACTGCGTCGCGGCTAATTGAGATGTAGAGAATCTGCAGGTGTGCTGGAAAATGTGCAGATTTGGAGAATGCTGTCATCAGCAGTCTTTGCCGACTCCTCTTATCGCACTCTGAGGAGACAGAAATTATAAGTGATTTCAGATGTTACTAAAATAACTAGTTCTGCTGCCTTATTTCCTTATCGTTAACGGGAAAAATGTTTTTAACCCCTTTCCTTATATTGCACGGTTTTCTTACTCTCTTCTGTCTCCATTGCCCGTTCAGCAATCCTTATTGAATCCAAAGTTTCATGCACCTGCAATATTAAAAATGTAATATTAAAAAAGTATTCCACAGTGTTTTCTGAGTATTAGATGGAAAACTAGTACGTTTTTTTAGCAACAGCTGACGGTAAATTTAATAGACTTATTTCTGCGGTTTGATATGCCTGCACATCGTCCTATGTTCAGAGCGTGCTTAGCAACGGTCTGCTATAACAAACTGCTGAAATTCCAAATTGACCAATCAGAATGGATTATCCAACCAAACTGTTAAATAAGCCTGATTATTTTTTATCATATCTTATTTTTTTTACATTTTTATCTTATTATCCTTGTTGGAGCTGGTATTTGTGACTGTTATTATGCAATTCTTTTTTTTGTTGTGCTATTACTGCTCTGAACCTAAACTTCCCTACTGGGATTAATAAAGCTTGTTATGTTTTCTTATCGTATTTTATGTTATCTCATCTTCTCTTATTTTATCCTTAACTTTGTTCTGATTTGTATCCACAGAATGGGGGACCTCAGGAGTCTGTAGTCCATCAGCAGGACGTTTCTCAGTGTCTGTCTGCCCCCCCCAGCCTGCAGCCTTTCTTTAAGGACCAGGAGAGTTCTCCTTCAAGGAAATACTCACCTCCTTCTCAAACCGTAAGTAATCTGCAGATGACAAGGACAATCTATCAAGATGACTTACAAATGAATTTGTTAATACTTCAGATGCACAGGTAACTAATGTTTCCCTTTTCTCTCTCCCTCCTCCTCTCCTCCAGGAGTTGTGTCCCAGTCTGGATGTCTTGTTCAGTCCTCTGTCTCCAGCTTCAATTTGGACATCTGCCTCATCGCCTGATAACAAAGTATGACGCACCTCAGGCTTAAATCGTCTTAATCCACATTTAACTACAGTTTATAGAAAAGAGAGTTCAACCCGATGCTATTTCTGATCATGATGGTTTGGTGTGAGTTGCCTAGCTGTACATTTCTCGGCCTACATATAATAAAACCTGTTGGCACTCTGCAGCAATGTGTCTTTCAGGAAATCATGACCCAATTATTCAAGATATTCCACAGCGCTTGCAGTTTAATGTAGGAACTATTTGACCATCTACCGAACTACAACCACCATCGTATCCCTGCACAGAAAGAAACGTTTCCTACTCCTGGACCAAATTAGTGCGGGATGCGATATGTCTTTGCATCCTCCTCGCCTTAGCTGCAATGTTAGCTATTTAAGAGAGAAACATGTAGATTAAAAAACAGCACTACAGGAAGAGGACACACATGTTTTTTGACTGTGTTGTTTTTGACTGTATCTTTTCTCATTTAACAACAAGTGCTTGTGGCATCTTGTTATGAGCAATGTTACATTTAAACACAGTTGTAACGAGATGTTTCTTCTGTGTGTGTCCTCAGGATACAGAGCCTGAAGAGGATTTTATTGACATCATTTTGCAGACAGGAGGTAAGCTGCACAATATTGTTTGATTACTTTAAATGAGTGTTTTTAAATGCCATTTTATAATATGTTTCTTAATGTCTTTCATTTTTGTAAAGCACTTTGAATTGCCTTGTGTTGAAAGGTGCTATATAAATAAACTTGCCTTGCTGTATAATAAAACATGTTTATTTAATCAGCAGTTTAATGTGATTACATCGGGATTGACGCCCATATCTGTGTGTTTTCCCTTTAGAAATGTCGACCACCTTCAAACCAGCACCAGACTTTTCTCCCCACCATGTTCACCCACACTCCCCTCGGCCTCCCTCCCCTCTCCACCTGCTGCTGTCCCCCCCCGCCCCACCCAGCTGTGACACCTCGCAGTCTGAGCTCCAGGCCTTTGACGACACCACAGAAGAAAAACAACACCTCGGTAGCGCTGGACATGGCCGCCTGGAGGACTTCCTGGAAAGCACCACTGGGAAGCCTCTCCTGGGGGGGGAGCCTGGGGGTCTGCTGACTCTGATCGATGACCTCCACAGTCACATGCTGTGCACCCCCAGCATCTTGGACCGCCCCCTGTCGCCCCTGGATACCTTCGACATGGCAGCGGAGGGGGAGTCGGGGCTGGACTGCATGGATTGGTTGGACCTTACCATGGGAAGAGAGAGGGAGGAGGAGACCCCCACTCTGGCCCCTCTTGGCCCACAGACACCACCAAGTGTCTTTTGTGCCGACTTCCTAGACACCTATGACCTAATTTAGTCACTTGTTAGCAAACTGCTGTTTTAAAGGTCACCTATTATGCAAAATCCTCTTCTTCCTGTCTCCTCTACATCAACATGTGTCCCCTCTGTGGAAAGAGACTCTGAAAGTTTCAGGAACAAAGATTCTCTCACTTTTTGTCCTGATCCATTTATATAAAAACCTGTCTGAAAATGAGCTGATCAGATTTTGGCCACTTTATGATGTCATAACGATTTTTTGGCTTGAGTAACCATTAGCCAATTACCAACCAAGGTGACCCCCCCCCCCCCACCTTATCACCTGAATCTCCTCCTAGAGCACCGTGTTCTTTTAACCAAATATCTCTCAGAGGGGCGCGGGGAGTGGCTCCTTATTTTCATCTAAAGTAACAGACAGAGAATCAGCACTTTTGAAACAGGGCTGAAACAGAGGGGATTATGGGATGCTGCAATGATCTGTTTGGTGTTTGGAGCCAAACACTTCAGAGACATGTTCTGTATAACTGAGAGCTATAATATATGGATGAAAAACAGTATAATAGGGGACCTTTAATGTTACATCAGTGGGGTATTTACTGACCTATTTTAGGTCATAGAACAAACCGTGAAAATCTTGTGAGCTGAAACCTCTTTTCCGGCATCAACCAAACACATTTTCAAAAACCCATTGACTCTTAAGAATAGGGAACATGCTAACTCGTCTCCGGGTTTTAGGACTCATTCCTGCACCACTTTATGGCCTATAGCAAAACAATATGCACACTCACTTACCGTACAGTGCCACACATGCATACAAAAGTATGTCATTGATTGCTGAGGCTTCAGTATCTGATCACAGAGCTCTCACTCTATCCTCTCACGTACTGGTGTATTGAACTTTCAAGCGCTTTGACCCTTTATTTATTTTTATTTACACACGGATGTATTGACTTCATTAGGCAGGTCCTATATCTGTTCTTGCTGCTTTAGCAACAGTTTTATCAACACATTTCGGACCCGATAAATGATGAGAAAAATGTAACAGAGCCATGGATCTGTTGCTTGAACTTAAATTCATCTTTCCTCGGCACCAGTGAAGGAGTGTATCGGTTTATTGGACCTTTGTCTAATAAGGACTGCAAATCCGGAGTTGCCTGTAAAGATAATCAATGATTGACCACTACAGCGGATCTATACCCAAAGTTAAGTTGAAGGACACCTTTTCTTTTCAGCAACATAATAGTTTATGGGGATGGAGGAGAGATTTTTGCAGCCAAACGATATGACCATGACTTTGAAAAGACGTTGTGGTTTGATATACATTTTCAACGCTATTATAGATAATAATTTCTTCTGGGTGTACGCCTGTAGGTGATGTGTGTGTGTGAGTGTATGAAAGCACAGGTTTCTTTGGACACTTGCCTTAAAATCTGCCATTTTGTATTTTTACTCCCTTTCTGTTTGCACTTAAATTCACGAGTACACACATAATATAAAAAGAAAAGGTCAACTCCTGCACCTTTAGATTATGGAGTTTTGTTATAATTTAGATGTTGCTGTTAAAGAGGTCCTATTGTGTTTCCCTTTCCTGAAGTGAGTTATATAGGTTTTTATGTTAATGGTCTGCAAAGGCTAAAATCCCAAAGTTCCCTCCAGAGGGATATTCTGTCTCACACAAAAGAGGTGCTGCAGTATGAGAAAAATAAAGAGCTTTTTGAGCATTAAAGCATCGAGACATGTCACGGTAGAGACACAAAATACAAATAGGATCCTGAAAATGAGCATTATTGGGCCGCTTGAATGCTGATATTTGGCTATCCTGTACTGCATCAGTACTTTTGATAATGGGGATGTATTTATATCCTTTCAGTTGAGATGTTATAATGCTGTTATATACCAGTTTAAAAACGGACTGAATGTATTATAAGATGCATTTATTTGTATAGTGGCTGTTTTTTAGTTTGTGTCTGTGCAACACAAAAAGTGTTTTTCTGACAAAATGGCTGTTTGCCAAAACCTCTCTTGAGACTGCAAACACATTGTCACGTCTTAGGAATTTGTATATTTTAAAGTTTATGCATTTGTCACCAAAGACAAACTAAATCATACTTTCTGACTCTTGTTTTATAATCTAGCTGCTAATGATAGATTCACACATTTTGAATATTAAACAACATATGAACATTAACATTTTATTTCTGTTGAAATCATCCCCTCTGTTCATTCTGGCGATCAAGAGATCCCTAATGCCAGACATCGGCTAAATACTTCAAACTCATTTATTTTGTAATAGTTAAGTGGACGTTAAGTGCTCTATCAAAGTCAGTTTTGTGCTGTAATAAAGAGTTGAACCTCCACATGTCAATGATTGTGAAAGCATTGGGATAACGTTTTCTGTAGTTTTGTGCAAATGGCTTACGCTTCTGTGTAGGGAAATTGTGATTTTATTTTTTTTCTAAAATTGAAAGGAAATTGTTGCTAAGGGAAAAGATAATAAAGTCTGGTTTGGTGAATTCAGATTTTTTTTTTAATTAGATAAACATTTTTGGTTGTGGTAAACGTTCATACAACTAACCCGTTTCATTATGTTAAGGCTTAAAGCCACACATTATCAGAGGCATGGCTGCTTTGATTGACAGGTGGGAGCTGTAGCAGAGCCAAACAAATTGCAACCTTCTGCCCTGCTAGGTCCTGTTAATCCACTTCCTCTAACATGCATAGCCTGTCATGAGCCAGAAGTGTAAGATTAGGGTTACACAAAGGTCCACACACACAACATGTATTAACACACACAAACACACACATGCAACCCTAAATCCAACACTTTAATGTTGGACACAGCTTACAAGAAGTTTTGCCGCTGGGCATGTTAAAGTAATTCTGCAGATGCTTTGATACATCTCAGCACAGTATGCTGTGATGCGGTAGTTGCAAACACACACACACACACACACACACACACACACACAAATATGCACAAACACAAAAAAGTAAACAAGGATTAATACTTAAACACAGGAGTGCACAAATACATACATGTATAAACACACCTAGAGGGGAGAAGCGGTTACATGGTGAGGATGGGGCACAGGTTTAACAAATATTACTTAAAGGGGGCCTTTCATGCAAAATGCACTTTGTGATGTCTTTTATACATAAATGTGTCCCCGGTGTGTCGGGGAACTCACGCAGCGTCGGAAAATAAAACCCTTTCTCTTTTCCTCCGTACCCAAATCTTTTAAAAACGGGTGTACAACGAGCGGATACAGATTTGCTGCCGATATGACGTCAAATCGGCGGCGGACCCACAGAAAGTTGCTATCAGAAACAATGCCTGACGAGTTTTGGACGTAATCTCGTCTTTGTTTACATTAGCAAGCCTCGCTAACACTCAGAGCTAACCTGTACTGTAGAGCACATGTGTTTAAAAAGCAGGAAATGCAAAAGAGGGGTATGAGCAGTATGAGGCATGGCTACAATGGGGGATATGTTTGGTATTTTAGGCAAAACACTTCACAGACATGTTTTGTATAGGTATGGCCCTACAATATATTTTTCCAATATAGCATAATAGGTCCACTTTAAAAAAAAGAAAGAAGGAAAACCGTTGTTAATCGTAGTAATGTAGATTGTCTTTCATTTTCTGATGGTAATAACTTGTTCAGTAATCTGCCATGTTTATGTTTTGTTTATGATTATATTACATTGTTCAGGTGTTGAAAATTATACACTACCTGTTCATATTTCTATTTTCTCTGAACACTATAATCAATCAATGTCAGCAAACTCATACACATAAACATTTTCTGATCTGACGCCACTACCAACAGGACGACATTACGAAAGTTTCGGGTCAAAATATTTACCTGCTTAAAGTTAGCACACAGCCTCAAAAGACTTGTGTGCATTCATATTAGTGTCTCCTAATCCTTCACAGGGATCATAATTCCTACGGCCACTAGAGGGCTTTAACGTACCACATGTTGTTTTGGCTTTTTTTCTGAAAGGACTGATCATGGTTACGTTAAAGGTCACCTATTATGCAAAATCCACTTTTTCATGTCTTTTATAAATAAACATGTGTCCCCTCTGTGGAAAGAGATTCTGAAAGTTTCAGGAAAAAAGACTCGCTCTCTTATTGGATGCTGCAATGATCTGTTTGGTATTTGAAGCCAAACACTTCAGAGACATGTTTTGTATATATCTGAGACCTATAACATATTGATGAAAAATAGTATAATAGGGGACCTTTAATGTATTTTTTTCATTTGCCACTTTAACAATCGTTTAATTTATAAACGGTTATTTTCGCCCATCTCCATAAATGCCACCTGACTGTTCTTCTGTTTACAGGATAATTAAAATTATCACTCTTTATATCAGTATTTGTCTTTCAAAGCAATTTTTTTGCAATTGACCAATATTTGGTGTGCACATGCAACTCTAAAAGTAGAGAAAATACAGCAGAGGTCTCACTCCTTTTTTTACCCAATATTTGACTAGATTAACTACATTCTTCCTGCCTTGGCTAAACCAGCACACTTATTGAGCTGCGCTGATTTATTTCCAATTTCCTTGAGATTGTTTTCGAAATGGTGACCAAAACTTGCACCTTATACCTTAATGATCCGTCTTTGGTGATGACAAAGCTAACCAAATACCGATGTGAAAGCCCCAACAGTCAAAGCTACGAAACCTAGTGAGGAGCTGTTGTTGTTCCTGATGAGACGTGACAGTCCTTTTCCAAGCTTAGGTTATTTCAGACCAAACATCCTGACATCTCCTCGGTGGATGATGGAGTGAAACTAATTTGTGGTAAGCAAGTGAGTTGGAGAATATCAACCCACTGAAGCAGCTTTCTGTCATACTGTACAACATGTATTCTTAGTAAGATCTTCAAGGTCAACGCAGCTTCACTCCAGATGACAGGTAATCTGGGCCGCTCTAATGGAAACCTGCTGCGGTGACATGCTTCCTGCTCCAACTGCATGTACGCACAAAAGTGCTGACAGCGGCTGTCAGATACGCATGCAAATAAGTAGAAACACGGCTGCCTGCACATGCACACACACAGACAAATAAGAGTTGTGTGTATTCTAGACTGATAGTAAGACTCACAAAAGGATAATAGGGGTTTTGCAGCAACGTCTCGATTGAGCGCAGTGCCATATTAAAGAGAGCAATGCACTATGGTCATAAAGAGGATAGCTGATTCCTTTTATTTTAATGAATCAGTAATAAATGGGACTGCAAGAACAGGAATGTAATTACTACATAGAGGTCATAAAATAAAACTGCACTGTTAATGAAAAAGAAATGCTAATTAAATATAAGGTATGATCTGGAGAACTCCTCTACTACATATCAGTTTAAGTTCATGGGCATTACAATTAAGCCTATCCTAAATAGTTAATCAGTTAATAAATAGTATAAGGATCAGTGATGATATTGAAGATCTGATACAGAAAACCCCTTAGCCATTATTTTTTAGCTGAATTTCATTAGTAGCCATATTTTCATTACACTGCTATTTAATAAATTCTCTAATTGACGGTTTTATAGCGGCAACATGTGGGAAATATGAAGCCTTTAAATTGGATTCTCTCCAACATCCAGCAGGGGGCGCGTTTTCTGATTTAAAAAAGAAGTCTGAATGTATAGAAGACTATAAGAAAATGTCCCTACTTCTCGTTTGACGTTTAACTTTACTACACATACTCCTGAGAAGAGTATGGTCACTGCTGCCAGTTTCAAGTTTCAAGTAGTAAAGCATGATGTTTATTTCATAAGTTGTGGTCCCGTTTTGAGTCAAATTGAAATCGAAGCAGGTCCCTACCAAATGTTGTAGTTCTGTTTGGGTGTTGTCCTAGATTTATTGTGTATTTAACTCGAAATGGAACCATAGTTTACAAAATAAATATCATGCTGTATTAAAGAAGACTTGACATGTGTGATGTTAACTGAGGTAGTACATTAAATGAGAAGCTGGAACTTTTTCTCATAGACTTCTATGCAATGAGACTTCTTTTTACAACAGGTAGAGTTGCCACCTGCTGGCCATTTGAAATAATGTAGACGAGGCCCTTCAGCATTGGCTTTTCACTCAATCACTTTAAAGATGTTGCCCATTCAACAAAAACAATAAAACCTGTGGTATAACCTCTACCTTCCCCCCTCTACAGCACGGAGGAACCGACTGGAAATGATGACGGAAGGAAAACGCTGACACAATGTCAATTAAAAACACAAGGGGAACAAAGAAAATGGTGAGAGATAAAAAGGAAGGAAAATAAAATGAGGGATGAGAGGGGGGTTGTGTGTGATGTGCGTGTGTGTAGAAACATGTGACCTGGTAAAAAAAAAAGCATGAGCCGGAGAGACCAAGAGAGAAGACAGAGAGGTTATGAGCAAGAGAGTGGAGAACAGAAATAGCTGAGGCCCATTATCATCACCTCTACCTGTCCGGCTGTCGCACCTCTAATTATTGCTGCCACATCGCCACGAATAGCACACAATGAAGCGTGTGTGTGAGTGTGTGTGCGCTTGTGTAGATGTACTTGAATACGGATTATTTATTCATGTACAGGATATGTTTTTATTCCACATTTGTGCACCTTCACAAGTGATGTTCCGGGATGTTGAGTCTCTATGTCTCACTTCCTGTTATTCTTTTTGTGATCTTGACATCGTGTGTGTTTGTGTGTGTGTCTCTGTGTGTGTGTGTGGAGATTATACCTTTCCTGTTAACCACCTGGAGAGAGGCAGCCTGGTGAGAGAAGCTTAAGGAGAATTTAATCCTAGCCTTAATGTGACAGCAGCATTTTCTGCAAAACTACCATCATTACTAAACTGTTGAGCCTCAGTGTGTGTGTGTGTGTGTGTGTTTCAGCATCTCATGCAAACACACACACACACTTACACGCCTCCTTAAAAGCAGACATTTTGCAGGAGGATACAGTAAGTGTGACTGCATGTGTCGTCTTAAGCACACTGTGAGCAGCCGATGTAGGTCAGGCGTATTGCAAACGAAAAGTCCCTGACTGTTCTCTGACTTATGTTAGAAACTAAATGCTACCATGGGGATTATATGGAGACAGTGACAGGCCACCCACACACACACACACCACACACACACACACACACACACACACACACACACACACACACACACACACACACACACAAAACACACACCATCACACGGACACGTAAAGGGCCTTTTTGTATCTAGGTCAGTTAATTGCTAGAGACAGTACTGACCTTTACTGCACAAAAACTACAGGTATGAAGGAGAAACATGTGATGCTGAAAAACACACGAGTAACACATGTGTGTCTTTTATGTACCTTCAAACCTACATGTATGAGATTCACTGTCCTCTGGGATGTTTCCATGTCCTTGCCATCAATCTCCCGCTCTGTATCCATGTGTAAAATGCAGCGGCAGCATCATATGGCTCCTGACAGATTCCATACTTTCACCCTCTGCCCAACAAAAGCGCTGAACCTCTGCCAAAGAGAGACAGATAGACACACACACACACGCGCACACACACTGGGACAGAAACAGCATCCAGCTCCCATCTGTTTATGGTGATGCACTTTCTCTTGTCACGGTCTCTGTCAGGTTTGTATTATTTGATGTCATGAGTCGGTGTGTCCATCTGCCCATGTTTACCTCAATCTCTTCTTTGGTTGCTGAGAAGGTGGTTAGAGCCTCTCTCTGAATTTAAAATCATTGGTGTGTATGTAGTTATGATCTGGTGTGTATGTACTTAAAGGAAGGGTCCACTCATTAGATAATTAATAAAAACTTCAGTATTTAGTGAAACATTATGTTTAAACCATACCCTGAAGAAATCAGCGATATTCCCCGGTAAATAATGATTTTATAGCTCTTTTTTATCAAAACCTGTATATTCCGTCAGGCAGCTGCCATTTTGGCCATTTTCAGTAGTCACATGATCCAAAAAACTAGGTCGTGACGTCATCTATGCGTTCACTTTGTAAACACACGAACAGCTCGTTCGACGAAAACATGGCGGAGTATTTGAGTTCGGACTCGTCAGCCGAGGAAGAAGTTTTGAACAATGTGGAGAGATTGGATGGCGGAATTCAGCCATATAGGTTCGAGCCAAGTGGCCAGAACCGTCAGGAATCCAGTGACGATGAGGATGAACAGCGCGGTGATCTTGCTGGAGACGATCCCTTTACTCGTGCAATTGATTTCGGGGGGCGAGTAGGGAGACCTGTACATGAATGGTGTACTTGCAGTCGGTGTGTAGCCATGGACAATCCTCTGATGAACATATGTTGTCATGAGCTTGAAGAGCTTGAAAATAAACTGGTCACAGACGACTTGGATTGCATATGTTTACACAGGGAATTCGGCACTGTGGTGTTAGAAGAAGCTGTATTGAGAACAGCACTGGTTGCCATGAAGGATGTGAAACGCACCTCTTAGGTTGAACCAATAAATGAAAGGTGGGTAAATTTGACGGGTACAGCCCTTTCTTCTTAGCATTATATACTTTACAATTAAAATTAACATATGCACAATATTTTTAAATTGTAGTGCCGATTGTCAAGCATGTCAAAAATACAATGCCAAAAGAAAAGGCCTGATGATGATGATGATGATGATAAATCAATCGTGAATATTAAATAAGAAAAGCGTTCATTTCAGGCCAAACATCTTATTTGTTTAATTCATCATTAAAAAGTAATAATTTCATACATATTTCCTTAGATATACCGATATTTCACAGTGTAAATAATATACATATATTGCTACCACAGATTAATTATTATGGTGGCATGATGTTGACATTGACTATGAAATTAAATGTATTAACCAAAACACGAGGACGTGTATCAGGCAACATAAATCACTAAAGAGATATATACAGCCAAAAAAATCTGAATAAATATATACATGAAGTGGACATTTTTCTCAATGAACAGGTGAAAACAATCAAAATGCCCTAGAAGCACTCAGCTAGCCGTGAGTATTTTGACAGAACTGAGACTGGCTGTTAAAAAGTCAAAATGAAACTTAGCTTATCTTGAAATATAATTTGTGATAGGAACACCTGTTCATTACGATAAAAAATATATCCTATTTGCAACAAAATACAATGAGGCATATTTCAATGGAATTGTGAGAACAATGGAGAGTAACTAGAGTCATTTTGTCCAAACGCATAGTTCACGTCACGTCCAGTAAAATAAGTCATGTGACTCGTCAAAATGGCGCCGCCCACAGGGTTGATGTTATTTCGGTAATTAATCAGTTTAAAATCACTGATAACGTCATCAGATTAAAAAAAATAAATAAAGACTGGCAGAGACTGGTCTGTTTTATCGTATGATAATTATTTAAAAATGCGTGTCATGAGCATTGCCTCCCTTTAAATTCATTATATTTTTGACCTTCTTTTACAACTTATTTTCTTTTGTAGTTTATGTTTGCATATGTGTATGTGTAAACGTATATGGCAATAAACTCATATCTGATTCAGATGTTAAAACCATATCTCTTGTTTGTTTGTTTGTTTTGTGTGAAGACCCCTTCCGTTTTCTGTTCCCAGAAATATCGCCATCTGACATCTTCAAGTGACTATTATCCTATCCTTCTCCTGTAAAACTGTAAAAGGGACACTTTGGCAAAGAAGCCAAACCACAGCTGAACTTTTCCCAGTCTTCTCCAATCACATTTTCCTTTTTAACATTCTTGTTTCCTATCTGTTGTGATTCCTTAGTCAATAGCACTGCTGCTTGGCAAATGTGAGTTGGGCTTTCTCAGTTTACAGTAGGCCTACTGTTGATTCATACATTAAACTGCACATACTTCACTGTGGATGCTGAGGAACCTGTCTCATGCTGTCGACATTGTGGTTTCCGACCATGCAAAAGTGGAATAGGCAACAGTTTTAATCCAGTAGATTAATAATTAATAAATTAAGATTGTGATAGAATGGCCAGAAGGGCCAAAAAACTAATGGGCCTTAATGGGTCATCTTCATATTTCTTCATATATCTTCAAGTTTTCCCTGAAGTTAGCCCGCTAAGCGAAAATCCGGCTTCGTCGTACAGGCCTCTGGCTAATAGAAAACTAACTGTAGCACATATACAAAAGAGACAAAAAGTGAGAAAACCAAGGAGAGCTATTTGGTTTAAGGAGACAAAGAAATGTGGAAAAAATGTGTCAGAAAACTGGATATAAACATGGATGTATAATGGATATAAACAACAGAAGGCTTGAGAAAGTGGATAACCGGAGCCGAGGCAACTAATTCAAAACGGGAGCAACAGAGGCCTGTACTACGAAGCCGGATTTTGCTTAGCGAGCTAACTTCAGGAAAACTCTGGGTTTCCGGTCCTACGACGCTGGTTCTCTTCTTACCGGGCTAGATCTCCATGGTAACTTATGCTGAACGGCTAACCTGCTCCGGAGCAGGTTAGCCGTTCAGCATAAGAGATCAACTCAGTGAAAGCACCGCCTGCTGACCAATCAGAGCTCAGTGTGCGGAGTTTAAAGCGATCAAGTCATATTACAGAATAAAGGAAATACAGAAAAACTGCCGTTGCCGGCAAAAATCAACTGACTTTGTGAACGTGAAAATTAATAGAATATCACCTCCCATCTCCCTGCGATCATATAATTGATCATATATTTCCTTATCTGAGTCAGCTTCTTGAGCCGTATCTGGCCGTGCAACACTTACAGTGTCACATACTGTATGCAGAAGTATTATTTTAAGCAACACATTAAGTTGACGAAACACTCAGTCAAATGTCTTAGACGGGGCAGTGATATCATAAACCTGTTAATGTACGCATTCAAACACTTTTTCTTTTACCAGCTGTATTCACCTTGAAGTGCAACTATGTGGCTTTTATCCTGGATAAAGTGTTTAAGTCATGGATGTTTAAAGTTTAACTTCTTCATATTTGTCTAATATTATAGTTCACTTTTCATTCAGGAAGTATGACGCTGCGCTGTCAGTATGCTTGTCCATGTTTGTGATTGGTCAAATGTTGCTAACCCCGCCCCTTTCATGTGAACGCGCACTCAGCCGGACAGAGAAACCCTGGCTTGAGTTACCGAGTTGATAACCAGCGTCGTAGGACCGCTTAGCGAGAGCGTGGGTTAGGTAACCAGTTGACTCAAACATATCCAGGGTATGTTGAACTGGATTCGTAGTACAGGCCTCAGGTGTGTGGCTCCAGAATAATATGTAGCCTAAGTTAATTTTCAGTGTGGCTGTGGGGTGCTATATTAATATGCTAATGAAGCTACTGTAATATTTGCTGTACTTTTCTGATTTCATATTCTGATTAATTACTGTAGTATGTACTGTATCTCTGCCCAGTGCTGTTTTCATTACTTATTAAGCTACTTTATTATTCGCTGCACAGTGATGTTTTCATATTCTGATAAAGCTACAGTAATAGATATGAGTAATACCCACTGAAACTGTCCAATGCTGTTTTCATATAGGCTACTAATGGAGCTAAAGTAATTGGGGCTGTGCAGTGCTATTTTCACATTTGAAGCTACTGTAATGTGCACTGTAGCTGCGCAGTGCTGTTTTTTTATCTGCTTCATTAAGCCACAGTAATCTGCAATGTGGTGCTGCAATGCTTTTTTCATATGCCAATAGGCTATACTGTAATATTGTGGCTGTGCAGTTCTGTTTCAAATATGCTACTGAAGCTACTGTAATATGCAATGTGGTTGAGCACTGCTGTTTTCATGTATGAAGCTACCGTAATGTGCACTGTAGCTATGCAGTGCTGTTTTCATTATGATCAATTACTGTAATATGACATCATGGCTGTGCTAATTCTGATGAAGCTTTTGTAAGTCGTCCTTTCAGTTGTCATCGCTTATGGTTTGTGTTTTGTGTTGGGAATTCCTGCATTGTAATCTGTTTGGATTTATTTCACGCCTTTTATGTTAACATATAGGTAGGGCTCGTTTTGACCTTTTAAAATAGGGCCGGTCGGTTAAATGGAGAGAATTTCTTAATCAAATTAGCCAAACAGGCTGCACAGGTCTACAGCATAAATTACATTTAACAACCACAAACTACATTTCCTAACCTGGTTCCTTTCCCTTTTATGAGTCCAGAGAGTCCAATTTAATTTATGTAGATTTCCCTCTCCAGATGTCAGGAAAGGTACAATAATGTTCAGTATCCGACAATATTAGAGCTTGAAGCTATGGAACAATCTCCATGCTGTATAACTGACTTTCTTAAGTGCCCTTGCCTTTTCTCCAAATTATCATACTTGTTTCTTTTTTACCTCAATTTAGTTGAACTTTGGCCACAAAGCCTGGGGGAAAATCAGCGCTGTGCTTGACACTACTCGCTGACTCGCTGCCTGAGAGAGCACAGCTGTTTCTTTCAGTGTAAATTATGGCCTTGCTCCGAGCGGTGGTGAACCTGCACTTATGTTGTGCAAACTGAGATGGGGGGTCAGAAAATATGACCATAGTCATAAATTGAGTGAACCCGGTGGGACTTATGGGAACCGGAAGGTCGCCAGTTCAAGTCCCTGAACGAACCAAGAATCGAGATTGAACTGGTGTTTTGAAAGGTGTCAGTTCACCTTCTGGGCGATGCTGAGGTGCCCTTGAGCAATACTCTTGACCCCAACAATGCTCCCAGCGAGCTGCATACAATAGCTGCCGACTAAAATCAAAATGGGTTAAATGCAGAGCCTAAATATCCCTTTCATATCCACCCGTCCACTTTCCTCTCTCAAACAGCGAACATCTTCACTGTTTCCTCACACCACATCATGATAGAGTCTCTGTTTTACCCTCAGTCTGCCCACACTCTCCGAAAACCCTGCGGCATAATCAATGAGTCAGTTATTTCCCCCTGTATTTTCAGCCAAGCATATTAAGAGGTATTTGTGATATTCCCAAGGAGAGAAGATCAAGGCTGAGAGCTTATCCACCTCCTGTTCAGCAACCTCACATTTCCCATGACAGCCGGTAGAAGGTAGAGTTTAAATCGTATTATTCTCCCTCTGATCTCCTCTTTCTCCTGCAGGCCCAAGTTTTATGTCTTACCTAACGTAGTGCTAGTTGTGTAACTACTAAGGATATTGCCAGTAAAGCTGCCTCTGCTCCTGCGTCATGTTTTTATCCCCATGCAAACAGGCATGCATTAAAAACTGCTTGTGAAAAAGGAGATATATATAGTATGTGGGGCCAGTCTACTATTTTTTCTATCTCTTTGTGTGAGTGTAAGCTGATGCAAAACAGAGTTATGTAGTTATTATATACTTATAGTACACTATATGGGTAGTGAAGCAAGCAAAAATTAGATTTTACCTCTAAGCCTGTGGATTGAAAATATGTATGGTCATGTGTGTGTGTTTATCTGTATATTTGCAGCTTATCTCGCATACTACCCGACCTATCAGCATAAAACTATTTTTTTCTCATCTCAACGACTATATTCAAGTATCTCTCTTATAGTTGCAGGGAATCACAATTTTAAAGGGTCCCTATTATGCTAATTTCCAGGTTTCATATTCATATTTTGTGCCTCTACTGTGACATGTCTCCATGCTTTAATGTTCAAAAAGCTCTTTATTTTTCTCATACTGCCTGTGCTGCAGCACCTCTTTTCACCCTCTGTCTGAAACAAGAGCCCAGTCTGCTCTGATTGGTTAGCTAGCCGGCTCTGTTGTGATTGGTCAACAGCTTAGAGGTGTCCCGTCCCTTAGCCTATCACGTACAATGTGTTTGAGCACTAGCCAATAGGAGTGCGAGTGTTAAAAAGTGATGTCATGAATTGAGTTCAAAAATATATGTATTTAGTCACTAAATGTAGACACCATATCAGATAAAGAAATCCGTCTGCGGCCATTTTGACTTTGCTGGGAGGGAGTGTGTGTGTTTGTTGAATTATTCTAGGTCCATATCCTCTCAGGAGAATGGAGGGGAAAATGTTAAGTAGCAGGGGAACGAGGTGGTTCACTCACATACTCAAATGTGCACACACACTTTGATATTATTGTTTTGCGTGTCACAGAGAAACACTAAAAGCTTAATATTTTATTTTTGCTTCATAATTTCAAGATTTAGGGTCAAACCTACGCTTTGTATCCGTCTTCTGTTACATCCGTCTCTCTTCCTTGTTCTTTTCCGCTGTTCCCTTCTTTAGCCTTTCACATTTCAGACCTCCTCTCCGTTTCCCCTCATCCTCGCTCCACATTAAACCTCTTTCCACACATGAGCCAGCGAGGATTCTGTAACAGGAAGTGCTGCTCAAAGATTAAAGGCTGTGACAAAAACAATCAGAGCCTCACAATGAGCATCTCCCCACCGTGTGTTCTCAGATCTGAACCTTCATGCTAACTCTGCTCTCACTTCCCATCGCTCTCTCTGTCTGATGTCTCGCCTGGTAGATGTTGCAGAGCGTGAACATGGGTGTTTACCAAACTGTAGTGGTGCAGGGATTTAAAAAATGCAAAATATGCATCACTTCTTTGGCCAACACGTCTACTACTTTGCATATCTCCATTTAAACATGTTGAATTAAAATACAAATATTTAAGAAACACCACACAACACTCTGAAAAGTTAACTTTATTTGAACATTTTACAAGTGTTGATAGTTGAATTGATAGTTCACCTTTTTGGTATAACTTTGCAATTAAGCCCTTTGGCAACTGACTTGATCTGGATTTGCACATTGATTCTCTTTCGAATAGTCAATTAACCAGCTTTATTGAAATAACATCATCTCTGGTACATAAGATAGAAATTGGTGATTGGACTCCTTTCTTTAATAATGACAGAAAACTATATACATACATTTTTGATTTTCAATGTCCTCATCCATTTCCACCTATAATACATGTGTGTTTAAGAAGTTATTCATTAATTTATTTATTACGTTTTTTATGCAATGCCTTTCTGTGGACATCTTTCCAAATGTTGTGACATTCTGATCCTTATTTCCATCCATTTAAAAAAACATCATAAATCAAAGTAATACAAAGTTATGCTTTGTTCCACCTCGGTAAGGGGTAGTTCTTGTTTTTGGGGATATGTTCCTCTACAGCAGGGGTTTTCAAAGTGTGGGAAGGTGAGCCTCCCTTCAGAGAACATAAGAACAGCCGCGCCCCCCCTCCCAATTATTATTGCTATTATTATTATTATTATTGTTGTTGTTGCTATAATGCAGGGGTATTCAATTGCATTTTAAAGAGGTCCAGTAAGAGAATGTCAGTAAATGCTCTGTTTTCGCTGTCTACCTTCCGCCATTTGAAATGACTCCGACTGTTTCTCTCCTCTTGTCTCGTCTCTGTGTGTGTGTTTGAATCTATCGTGCTGACTCACTGACTGCACCGATTTGATTGGCTGAGTAGCGTCACCTCCTTAAAACATTAAACAATAACCTTTATATCTTTATGTTTTAAACATATTGTATAAAACTCCCCCACTACTTGGATTATTCCTTGCACCCCTCTAGAATAAGCCCGAATGGTCTCAACCATATTGCATCAGTAACGTGCACTTGTTATAACAAGATCGGAAGGACACTGGCAGCGATCGGACAATTGAGTGTTGTTCAGTTTGTGTGTTGTGGAACATGCGTGTGCGTGCATGAAAATATACCACACACCCAATTACAATTGCATGTTCAATTCACTACCATGGAAGTTAATAAAGTTGTTAAAGTTGGAACAGCCTGTGGACAGCCGTTCTTCCTTGCATGTCAGTCGCCGACACCTTCTTCGCCGACAGGCAAATCTAGCTGCAGCACGACCCGTATATTTTGCACGCCGTGTTCTCAACACATATTTTTTTAACATTTTCAACATCGTGGATACATCCTTATATGCTCCCGGCAACACACTGAACGTCAACTTTGCCTCCTTATTACACTCACCCCTACTTTAGTGGGAACAATGAGTCTGCGTCTTGCACAGGAATAAACGCAGATCATCCTCTGGCTGCAGCCTTGACCGGCACTTGCTTTTGATCAAAGTCAATGCGGAAAACCCGCACTCACACAGGTAGGTGGAGGTGAAGGGAGTGAGCACTTTTACAGCCTTTTTGGCGAGGTGGGGGAACTCGGTCTCCACAGACAGCCAAAAGTGTGCAAGTGTCACTTTATTCGTCTTTTTCTCATTATTTTGTTTCTCAAGCTGCGCCTCCCCTGAAGCTCTCTGGCGCCCCCCAGGGGAGGCGCGCCTCACACTTTGAAAACTGCTGCTCTACAGTATTCGTAATCGGCCAAACTGTGGTCCCTGTCTGCAACCTCGGGGCTTAACTGGTTAATGTGTACTCCTTGCCCCTGCGTTGCTATTCTCGATCTCTCTACCAGGTGCCCTCATCTTTCTCACCTGACTTCTCATTCACGGCTAAACCTTTTCCACTTTATCTCATCAGCCCTGCCAGGTTATAACGGGGCCATTTCCCCAATAAATGTCCCTTAATCCCACCTGCTTGCCTTCTGTGTAGGTCAGCGTTTAAGTCCTCCTTTGTTTTTCATGGAGTCCACCGAATGTGTCCATAACTGTCAAACAAAAAATATACAGTATACACCTCTCCAGAAGCTGCAGCCGCATTAATTGTATTTACATCACAGTCATTGTTCTTTCTTTACCTTTATTTTCTCTCATTCTCTCCCCTTCTTCCAGCTCACAGCCTCCACTGCCTCTTTCCCCTGCTTTCACACTCTCTGCACCCAGCATCTATTTCTATTTCTTCTTCTAAAAAAACATATTTTTCTAACAAGTTCACTGCTAACACCCACAGAGTGCAACAAATCCACAACAACACACTAAGAGGATTTAAAAACATAATATGGAAAATAGAGAAATGGGTGCTGTGATGACAGAGATGAAAAGTAGAAAGAAATGGGGAACAAATGACATAATTCTCCTTAAGGAAGCACATTTTTTAGAAAAATAAATGTTGAAGACAAATGAACACACACACACACCACACCCACACACACACACTGATCAAAGCTTCTCTGCACAAACCACAGGTGGTTTTGTTCGAGACGATGCTTAATATTTTGTTGACATATTTCCCTAGCACTTGTTCTCATTACTCTGAATCCGGATGACAGCTCGGATAGTTTTGCAAATCTTCTTTAATGTCTGCATCTGTTCTGAGACTGTCAGACTCCAAATGATTCCTTTCTTTTCCAATGCTTCTTGTTTCTTTTTTTAAAAGACGATCACATCTGATGTTAACAGATAGGGCGTCCTCAAAAGTGCCGTTTGAGTAGCATATTTAAATCCTTTTGTCGGAGATAAGACAGAATATTGTCTTTGCTGGGAATGAACAGTTGGTTTTAAGGGAGAGAGCGTTAGCAGGGTCAGTGTCGTGGCACTTTTTCATGTCGGAAGGAGCGCGGTGAAAACATCTTATCAGGAAATGAGGTTATTGCGGAGAAAATCCTCTAATTAGAGAGTGGGAAATGTGAGGTTATTCTGTGTGTACAAGGATATCTTGCACACACACTCACAGTATTTGTCCTTTTTGTGCTTTGGCAGCTTTTCTCTAACAAGATGCATGTTCGTGCTTAAGTCCTAATGATGAATAATCAGGCCAGTAAGTAATGCATGCATCAATGTCATGTGATTCTAGGACACAGAGAGTAAAACATACCGTAAAGATTAATCACCACAATGGATATCCTATACTTGTTGCATGACTTTTAGTTTATTGACATTTCTCCTAGATTCAGCAGCAGCTCATTTGCAACAGAAAATACTTTGAAGGAAACTTAAAGTGGACCTATCATGCTATATTTTAAACATATATTGTAGGGCCACACCTATACAAAACATGTCTGAAGTTTTTTTTTCAAAATACCAAACATCACCCATTGTAGCCATCCCTCATACTGCGCAAACCCCTCTTTTGAAGCCCTGTTAAGGCACGGACACACCATGCCGATTATCGGCGTCGGTGGGCGTCAGGCCGACGATGAGCGTCGAACGCCCTACTCAGATTGGTGTGTCCCGCACCGTTATGGAGCTATATCAGGGTCATAAGTTTTGATCATTCAAAAAAATACAATTTATTTGAAAGTTCAAGTTTTTATCCTGAACTTTGAAAAATACAATGATTTATTCAAACCAAAAATAAGTATTTGAAATCATTTTTCAGGTTGAATATTATTTTGATTCAGTTCAGCAATTTTTTTGAATAAAATATTTATTTTCATATTTCACTTTTATACATATTTTGATATTTGAATCCTTATTTTTTTCAGTTGCAGATTTTACGTTTTCAGATTCAAAACAATTATTTTTTCAGTTTCAAATCTTGTTTTTTCAGGTTTCACATTGCTTTTCACCTTCAGATCGTTTTTCACTTTCAGATCTTTTTTTTTCGCTTTCAAACTTTTGGCCCTGATGTTGCGTGTGGGCGGGGCTTACCATAGAGTAGTTTGGCATCCTGAGTGACAGGCCTCCCTCTGTCATGTTGCCTTCATGGATGTTAGGTAGCGCGAGAAATATAACTAAACACTTTCTATACAATACTCCCGTGATTGGTGGTAAACAAAACTGATACCAGCATCAAAGTTCCGTTAAGCGAGCTGTTGAGCATCGTAGTTGGCAACAATCAAGGTATAAGAGCAATAAACTGTGCTAGAATGTGAAATTACGTATCCGCAATCAAGCGTTGTCCTTGCCCACTTCCACGTAGCTCCATGAACGCAGCATAGCATTGGCTTGGTTTTTGCAATCAGAATCAGAATACCTTTATTAGTCCCACAGGTGATACATTTACATTGTTACAGCAGACAAGAGCCAAAGACAGCTTAATGTTACCTAAACAAAGCATGCTTACAAAAAGTATTAAAGATTAAAAAAAGAAATAATAATTTGTTTTAAAGTTACACATTTTACATAATACACAGTCACACCCTGTAACAGTTCTGCGGATTTAGCAGCCAGGTATATATTGCACAGTTTTTAACAGCATATATATATATATTGCACATATTGCAAAATTGCACATAGTTGGTATTTATCAACAAGAGGTGTTATAGTCTGTGTTGTTTTGTGCGGGGTCTACTAGGGGCTGTGCTGGTTGTATAGTCTGACCGCTGCAGGAAGGAAGGACCTGCGGTATCTCTCCGTGAGACAGCGGGGGATGTGCGTCAGGTCCACCAGAACAACCTGCTGGCTCGTTGCGGATACGTAATTTCACATTCTAGCAGTTTATTGCTCTTATACCGCGATCGTTGCCAACTACGATGCTCAACAGCTCGCTTAACGGAACTTTGATGCTGGTATCAGTTTTGTTTACCACCAATCACGGGTGTATTGTGTATAGAAAGTGTCGAGTTATATTTCTCGCGCTACCTAACATCCATGAAGGCAACATGACAGAGGGAGGCCTGTCACTCAGGATGCCAAACTACTCAATGGTAAGCCCCGCCCCCAAGCAACATCAGGGCCAAAAGTTGAAAGCGAAAAAAAAGATCTGAAAGCGAAAAAAAAAGATCTGAAAGTGAAAAACGATCTGAAGGTGAAAAGCAATGTGAAACCTGAAAAAACAAGATTTGAAACTGAAAAAATAATTGTTTTGAATCTGAAAACGTAAAATCTGCAATTGAAAAAAATAAGGATTCAAATATTAAAATATGTCTAAAAGTGAAATATGAAAATAAATATTTTATTCAAAAAAATTGCTGAACTGAATCAAAATAATATTCAACCTGAAAAATGATTTCAAATACTTATTTTTGGTTTGAATAAATCATTGTATTTTTCAAAGTTCATGATAAAAACTTGAACTTTCAAATAAATTGTATTTTTTTGAATGATCAAAACTTATGACCCTGAAATAGCTCCATACACCGTCGGGTCTTTTCAGCCGGGCCGACGACTTTTCGGCCGAAAACCCTGAATCGGCGGGCAGTCGGCAAAAGAAATCACTCTGATTGGCTGTTCAGCTAGCGAATCAGTGCATGAGAAGTGAAACGGAATTGAGGGGCCCAAACAAACTATTAAGAAGGCAAATCTGAGATTTTATGTAACTCCAGCTCTCGACACAGGTTCGGGAAAGCCCCATGAGCTTCTCGCTGTAGAGCAGGGGTGCCCACACTTTTTCAGCTTGGGAGCTACTTTTAAAATGACCAAGCCCAAAAGATCTACCTACAGGGCCGCCCCTGCCCAATCTGTGTCGCGAGCGCAGGAGGGGGGGGGGGGGGGGGGGGGGGGGGGGGGGGGGGGGGGGGGGGGGGGGGGGGGGGGGGGGGGGGGGGGGGGGGGGGGGGGGGGGGGGGGGGGGGGGGATGCTAGTGGAGTAAACGGCGGATAACTGTGGCGCGCTTACACTAATTGCGCCGCATTTGCACTTCAGATGAAGAGGTGAGGCCCCCTCATAACTGCATGAACCCGTATGGCACAATACAACTCAGACTGGCTTACCTGTACGTCAATCAAGTGGCAAATGCCATAGTAAGGATGGATGATAGGCTAACTTTAAAAAAAAAAAATTAAAAAAAAAAAAAATTAAATTTTTTTTTTTCTTTCCTTTTTTTTTTTTCAATGCCATGCGATCTACCCACACTACCTTCGCGATCGACCGGTCGATCGCGATCGACGTAATGGGCACCCCTGCTGTAGAGTGAAAATGGAACGCACACGCTATTTGTTGTTTGTTTATATCACGCAGTCTGTTCTTCTTCTCTCGGTTATCACGCAGTCTGTCTTCCGGTTGTTGCCTCTTTTGAATGACGAATACACACTACCGCCGCCTGCTGGTAAGGAAAGTTATTGCCACTCACGCATGCGCAGTTCGTACGTGCTTCTTGGCCGTCGGCTGAAGTCTTTGCGGTGTGTTCCAGTGCGACACATGGCCAAGACGCAGGAGACGTGAGGAGACACAACAGTCGGGGTCCGTCTGTGTCAGTTCTTTGGTGTCAGCTTGGTGTGTCCGGGCCTTTAGAGAAACGCGGATCTTGGGTCCTTAGCTTGAAAAAAGAAAAAAGAAGAGGAGGCGGAGCTAATGCCTGATCTGAATTCTACCGGAGATAAAGTTAAATTCTGCTGTGATAAAACGCCATCCTGTTTAAACCACGTCAAGGATTATTTCTGAAATAGTATGGAGCTCAAATGCTTTTTCTCTTGCAGGTTTATCACAAGGTGAGTTCTTTTTTTATTTCCTGCTTTTTAAACACATGTGCTCTCCAGTACAGGTTAGCTCTGAGTTAGCGAGGCTTGCTAATGTAAACAAAGACGAGATTACGTCCAAAACACGTCAGGCATTGTTTCTGATAGCAACTTTCTGTGGGTCCGCTGCCGATTTGACTTCAGTTCGGATGGAATCTGTATCCACTCGTGGTACACCCGTTTTTAAAAGATTTGGGTACGGAGGAAAAGAGAGAGGGTTTTATTTTCTGACGCTGCGTGAGTTCCCCGACGCACCGGGGACACATATGTATGTATAAAAGACATCACAAAGTGCATTTTGCATGATAGGTCCCCTTTAATGGAGAGTGTTTTATGTTTCATATTAAGATAATCAGGACATGTTGACACATTACATTATATTATATTTTTTATTTTCTTTAATTATGTTTGTAACATTTAAAATATGTTGATACTGAACATAACAAGTAAAAGGTTCACTGTCAGCCTTTTGTGTGTATATGGCAGTTTTTATCCCCAAACTATTACGGAAAGTATCCCAAAACTAGAAATTGACCAGTACATGTTTTTGTCTGTAGTGTCTCAAAACAACTTAGCATAAATTAAAAAAAGATGCAATTTAGAATAATGCCATCAATAAAAGGGCCACAGACGGACTGGGGAATTCAGAAAATATTTAGCGTCGGACTAACGCACTGTTGATTTTATATTTTTTCATGGCATTTGCTGGTAATAACAAAACCTTAGAATGTCCGCTGGCTTATTTTCGTGCAATGTCAATATGATGAAGCCCCAATTTGGCAAAAGCAAAGAAATAACCGTTTTCTTTTAGCTAAATCCAGGGCCACTGTAAGGCACAGACGTTTCGTATCGTGTCTGCTTTGTTCTGTTGACCCTTAACACATGCTAATGGCAGTAATGATCCCGGCCTCTCTGCTATAGGTTCAGTGTTTACCTCTTTAGCACATAAGGTACAATAGGGACACCGGAAAGCCCCAGTGCAGGGCTCTCTGTGTGGATTGCCTGCACAGAATTGATTTCCAATACATGCGTCAGCAGAGAGGGGGATGTGTGGCTGGGCAGCATGATGTTTAACCAGCAGAACAGTGTCAGGCCCACCTCAGATACATACAGTGGAGCGTGTAAATACAGAGCATTAGCACGCAACACTGTTTTGGTTTCTAAAGGTCTCAGGGGTGCAGTGATAATGTAGGCCCAACTGGAAGTTAACCTCACAAGGGCTACCTCTGGAAAAAGAAACTGGATGTTTCAATTGGATTTGTGGATGTAGCACACAATCAGATCCGTGGCAAACAATCGTTTATCATACTTTTATTCAGCAGGATTATCTCCAAATATTAACGCCCCTTTTATAATAGTTGAAGCAAAAGCAATTGCTCGAAGTAAAAAGCTAACAGCTTTAAACAAACTACATCACGGTCACATGACTCCACGTAACCACCTCTAGTGGCTTATGTTCCATGCAATAATGACGCTTAGTAGTTTCTCTAGCTACTTGTCAGCAACCGCCGCGTTACGATACGTAGAAGCTTCCACACAAATGGTGTATTTACTGATGTCATCATTTACTAAAAATCAGGTTTTGTTGTTGTCGAACAAAACCTGATTTTATCGTCAAATTGTATTAACCACATACCTTATTTCAGGGATCTAACAAAAAAACTAATTCAAAAAAGCCTTGAATTTGAGACAAGCTAACCAGAATTGCTAAAATGCTAACTCATTTCCAGATGTTGGACCAGGGCCGTCCCTCCCTACAGGCCGATCATGCAGACTGCGTGGGGCCTCACCTTGCGGAGGGTGCCTCAACTGAGCCGAAAATGCGGCGCACCTATGCGCTTATGCGGCGCAATTAGTGTGGCGCGGCACGGTTTCGCTGCTGCGAGGCTCCACCAGCACCCCCGTCCCGTCCCCCCGTCGATACTCGCGAAACAGAGGGCCTCATCATATAACTTTGCGTGGGGCCTCATGTTGGCCAGGGACGGCCCTGTGTAGGACTCATTCCTGCACCACTCTATCTGCAGTTTATTCTTCAATCACCATTGGGATTTCGGTGCTCGTCGTTTGTGGTGAAATGAATATTTTCCAAGCGGCTATCTCCTGCTTCTATAGTGCCTCTCAGTTTGATGTAACTCCAACACTTCTGCCTTCAAAATGCCTGTTGTTTTCTCTCGTTCTCACTCTATTTCCCCTGCTCTATCTTCCTGCTTGTTATCCTGATTACCGCCACAGCATAAAAAAATTGCAAATAGTGGCCCGGAAACTGCTGCCGTCATGCTATAAATTAGGGAGATGTGTGCCTACGAGAAGGAGATGAAGAGGATGGATAAACCGGATCTGTCAGCAAAAGTATTCCACACATTTTACCTGATTAATATGAAAATACATGAGACACACCGCCATGAACGCATGACAAAATATGTCTCAGTTTTCTACCGCTTGTTGAAAGTGGAGATAGGCCCTGTTTATGGAGGCAGTTGTAGACGGATGGCTGAATGTTCTCAGGATATCCTCACGTATGTTATGCTCTGTCGACGGCTTGATTCGTATTTAAAATCCTCTCCTACCCTTGGACATATTCCTAACAAAATAGCACATTTCTGCTCGTTTCACAGCACACGCTCCTCTGCCATGTTTGTTTGTCGGTGTTATTTAGACACTATGTTGTTAAGGCAGTTTGCTGACATGTGGTTATTGGCTTGTAGAATGGGATGCTGGTTTTCTGAGCGGGTAAATCAGTGATGGGATGATGAAGTTGAAAAATGTTAACACTGTCTTAGCAGAGTGTGGCGGGTGCTGCTTTCCTCATTTCGATCATCTTTCCGAAGCCTCTCACATAATCTTTTCCACACAACAGTTTGTTGCTGCGCTCACTGACTTTTAAATCAGACATATCATTCGGGGTTTAACTTTAAAAAGGCTCAAGATGGTCAGAAGTGCAGTCATTTCTTTTTTAAAGGGGCCCATTTTCAGGTTCAGATTTGTCTCATACTGTGCTGCAGCACCTCTTTTCACCCTCTGTCTGAAACCAGAGCCCAGTCTGCTCTGATTGGTTAGCTGGCCGGCTCTGTTGTGATTGATCAACTGCTTAGAGATATCCCGCCCCTTAGCCTATCACGTACAATGTGTTGGAGCACTAGCCAATTGAAGCCGAGTGTTACATAGTGATTTTAGTATGTCACGGAAGTAAACAAAGGAGTCCAATTTGAGTCAGAGAGAGAGAGAGAGAGAGAGAGAACAGTAAATTGGGCACTTGTTGCAGTTAACCTGCTCTTATTTTCTGACCTTTAAACAGGATACAAGACAAAATCGTAATAGCAAGCATTAAAAAAAAGAAGTAACTGCAACCGATCAGCATATTCTTTTGATGAGAGAGACTGTCCTACTTACAACTACTTTTAATTAGCCGGCTCTCATTTCTGCATGTGTCTCAGAAATGGGCACTGAGACGAAACGTTTTCACACAACACACACACACACACAAAGAAAAATGCAAATGGCATGCGGCAGAATCAATGCGCATCAACAGACAGCCAGGCGGAAAAACTGAACACACATGGTAACTGACACGCACACATGCACGCACATATGCACGCACGCACACACACACACGCACGCACGCACACACACATTTCCAGCATATGCCAATGCGGCATACATGGTGATAAAATGCTGACACAGCATGTGGGGGCATTGGGTCTGAGTGTAGACGACGAGAAAACACTCATCAGAGCTATTAGCATCGGCCTGACCTCATTGGCTGCTATGACGGCGAGCTGATCTATCACTGATCACTGCACCGGGAAAGAAAGGACGAACATTATCCACACATTAACAGTGCAATATTCAAATCACAGGAAGCACATTTTTTTCAAAGGTTATGTGTTAAGATACCATTCAAATTGTGGCACTGCAGATTTATCACCGCCTATAAATCGTATTGTAAAGACGTATTCTTTACACGAGTCAAAATAATTGCAATTAGTTATTTTCCCCAAATGGTGCAGCCCTAATGTCTCTAGTGTGCTTCTAAAGGTCCAGACATTAAGGCCAGGAAGCTTTTGCTAATAGGTTATATGAAGCAAGTTAAATTGTATACTTTTTAAGTGGAACAATCCATTTTTAAATGCAATAAATGGCATTTTAAAAACACCTTTTTGATTTCATGCTCAAGTCCTATTTTGGACCAATTATGTTTTTATAAATGTACATATTAGAAAAAGAATCCTAGCTAAATTAAATTGCCATGCATCTAAACTGCATTTCCATAATAGTGAAACTTATTTTGTCCCGGTTTGCGCTCAACGTATAAAAATGTGGTCAACATTGTAAACTAAAAAATTAAAATGAAACAAAACCGCAACAAAACCATTTTAGGATTATTATTGATTAACATTTGCCTTTAAAATGAATTCAGTTTAAGCCAAATACAGGACATCCACCATGATCATCATGACCCAGACTTTATTTACAAACGTATTTGTGATACGTGAAAAAACGCAAAAAAGGACAAAATACATTTACCTTTTGAAAAAAATGTGACAATGCATTTTCTTTGTTTGTGAACCTACTCTTTTGGAGATCAAACAAAATATTATGCACTTCTAAGTAGTAGCTTCTGAGGTATCTTGTCATGACCTAAATAACTATGGATAAGTGAGACGATAGGTCAGTCATGTGGATTCATCCTGTGGTGAGACTAAAGTTCTAAGTGATTCACACCCTAACAGACATCAGCATCCCATGAGCCACTGCCTCCAGCGTGGCTAAAAAGAAATTGCACCACAAAAAATGGGGAGAATTACGTAACATGTAAGAGAGATAAGAGAGTGTGTTTGGTGTGTTAGAGAGAGAGAAGTGGGATCGAGTGAGAAGGAAGAGCGCGGTGAAATGCAGACGTTCTATATTTAGCCGAGGAGCTATTGTTTACTGGCTGGGGGGAAATGGGGAAGGCCGGATGCTTTGCCAAACGGAGCTTTCTCACTAAACCTTACCACTGATGCTCAGCCATGCACATGCAAATCCACAGACCACCACACAGATGCACCAGACCAGCCCATACACAAACATGTACAGTACATATATCACAATACACTGTGTGTGTGTGTGTGTGTGTGTGTGTGTGTGTGTGTGTGTTGTGTGTGTGTGTGTGTGTGAGCTCATGGCTGGGCCTTGTCACATTAGGATCATTATTCAGGAGATGACCTTATCAGTGTGGGATTTATTGCTGACTCCAGTACAGTTTTATTATCATCCCCTGCAATCTCGCAGATTTGGTGGCCGGGCACCTCTGCATCTCTCCAGCCTGATTTAATGAGAATTCTCAGACTGCATATAAACAGCATTATACAAGGAATTGCAGAAGGTGTGTGTGTGTGTGTGTGTGTGTGTGTGTGTGTGTGTGTGTGTGTGTGTGTGTGTGTTGTGTGTGTGTGTGTGTTTGTGTGTGTGTGTGTGTGTCATATATACATATATTCACACAGAAATGTACACACAGTGAGAGAAGCATGTTTGCATGTCTGTCGCAGGTGCATTTTACGCATTATTTTTTACGAGTAAAGGGCCAAGTAGAGTTTTTCATAGTAAACAGTCTCTTAATAGGCTAAAAATCCTTAGCAATGTTTTTTTGTCTGTCTTGTAACCCACAGAAGTCATGCAAGTCAACAAGTCTTTCCAACTAATATGGCAATCTATGTCAAATAATGTTTTGGCCTTAAGATAAGGGTTTTCTGACGTCATTTTTTTCAATATTAAAAGAAGACGATCCTTTTCCCCTAACCTTGTTCAAGTTTCTTGAGTTGTATATGCATCTAAAGAAATATGAATCATGGTTTAGTGCTAAAGCGGATTAGGAAAAACGGTTCAATTGCATTGCAAATGAACGTGTTGCACCTACATTCATCCATGATTAAAAATGACTACATGCCTCGATTATGTAATTCTTTATATAGCCTTTCTATCGAGCTCAATACCTAACACAGATCATATTTGACCTGAATTTCTTCCATTAGTCCGGGACAAATCTTATCGTACATGTTGATTGGCTCCAACTTTTTATAGAAAAGGTAACGCTGTGTTTGTGTAGATGCTTATCGAGCAAAGAGTCCGAATTGGGGTAAAAGTTGCAGCGATGTTGCAGATGCGTTTTCATTTTTTAGCATTGATTGTTTAAACCCCCCATGACTCCACACAGCCGTGGGAATCAATGGTTAATGTTACATAACACTGGAGAGAGAGATGACCTGGAGGAAGCCCTCGGTGTTCCTACTGTATCAGTGGCTTACACTCCTGAGTTGGCTGATGAGGCAGTGAGTGACAACCGATCCTCATTATCTCGGCTATATTTGTACATCTTCACCACCCAAGGGGGAGAAAGAGCACTGTAACCCATTATACTGCGTTGCTTACAAGAGTGTATGGCAGGATGGCTGTTCAGTTTTTTACAAATTGACTTTGATCCAGAAATATAAACAAACTGCCTGCTTTTCACTTTCTCCAAAAGTCAGTAGAGACTTGCTGCAAATTAAAAGCTCCAATCCTGCAACTTTATGCCCCCAGGCAGCGAATGTATTGTTAGTCTTGGCGCTCGGTTCAGTTAGTTTAAAACACTCGTCTCTCATCGTGATGGGCTGTCTACCTTTGGAGAAACATGTAGCCTCAGGTAATCTAGGGAAGCTGGGTGAATTTAAAATAAATAACAATTACAATGTAAGCAGATGGCTGGTGTGCTACAATTCAACTCCAAGGTGGTTTACTTCTATCTTTTTCATTAAATGTAAATAACAAAATTAACAGGCAAAAATCTTAATATATAAAACGAATGGGCCGCCCCTATTGACAGACGCCATATGGTATGAATTATTTAATATTGTATCTTTTTCATTTAGATTACATAATTAATACAAATAAAAGTGGGCTCCATGGTCTGTCTCCCCATGGTGTTATTGAAATAATATAATATAATATATCTTTTCATTAAATGTACATAATTAACAAAAATAAAAGACAAGAAAGAAATCAATAATATAAAATGAATGTGCCGCCCATTGTATAACATATGGTCAAAATGGTCAAACTCGCATGGCATGATATCAATTATATGACATTGTTTTTTATATAATTTAAAGACGTATGACAATATGGTCCTAATTGTTTTATCTCAGAGATCCTCATCCTCTTGCCTTCACATATTCCAATGGTTTCCATGGTGATGACTGTACCGTTACTTGAGGGCCACCAATCACGAGTCGGCACGAAGGGCAGAGGGTTCAGGGCGTCTTCAGGTTGAGTCAGGGAGAGCAGAAGCAAACAGAACATGACGACACACTCAACTCCCTGAACCCAACGTGGACGAAGCTCCAGCCATGTGGGGCCAAAGAAAATATTCATCAAGAAAAAATACAAAAAAATAAAATCCTAGCATGGCTGCAAATAAAGCTATCGGCAAAATGAGAAAGGGTAATGGACTGTACATTAAGTGGACCTTGAAATGACCTTCAGTTGCTGGAATGTAAACACTGCTACATATGTCCCTACACTGCTGCTATAAACAAACGTTGGAGGCGGATTTATGTCCTGTGAGTGTTGTGACAAACAGAGTCATCATACTACTATAATAATTGCCTTGGAGAGCAAATCAATAGTGCACGGAGCATTGTGTCGGCATGAGGAGAACCTGCAATTTTCTATATGTTTCTGAGCATCTTGCATCCACTTTTTTTCCAGGAGTACTTTCTGACTGCTGGCAGAAAATCGATATCCGTAGAGAATGAAAAAGGGTATTTCTGCTCTGTAAACACACACATCAATATATCAGAGTTCCATCTTCAGCAGATAGATGCTTAAATCAGCTAAATTTGACCTTTTTCGAGATAAGAATGTCTTGTTTATTCAAGGACCAAACATGAATTTGCTCTTAAAACAATTTCAGCTCAAAGACAATTAGCTGTGATCTCACAATATCCAAAACATATCTGGCTAAAGTCACAATGAAGATCTTTTCACTTCATTGTGACTTTAGCCAGATATGTTTTGGATATTGTGAGATCACAGAATTCATTCAGAATTCAGATATCATGGATACAAGCCATTGGTTAGGTAATTGGGATAATTAAGCAATGTAAATGTATTTTGTATCACCTGTTAATGCTAATTAGCTATAGCTAACAGTCGCAAACGTAAGTTCCCGTAATTGCACTACAGCTATGTTTCTTTTCAAAACAACACTATCCTGAAAAAATGTACGCACTATGCAAGAACAAAGTGTACACAAGTACTAACAGAAGTGTCCAAAATGAGTCATAGGTTGCAGTCGAATAATCTTTTTGGCTTAGAAAGAATACCATCGAAGTTAAAGGCCAAGGAACAACCTAATTCATAATAAGAGATTCTCTTAGGGCAGTCAATTTCCTTCAGCAAATGACGTTGGTTAGGAACAGTGGTTAGGAGAAGACGTAGGATCAGATTTATTTTTAGTTTTCGACCGCAGCCATATATTTAGTTCTTGATTTGGTATCCTTGAAATTCTCAGACCTGTTATTCCACCATCTCCGATACAAGTCCAACCATTCCCTTTCGGTTCTTTGTGTAGATTCCACTGAGCATTTCTATCAGCTTTACTCAATAACCACCACCCCCCCCCCCCAGTCTCTGGATGATCCTTTACTGTATGTTGATGAAGATCCTTTACATTAATTGTATCCAATCACTTGCTCTGTTTCCAATCTAAAGGCTTGTTGTTATACACCTCCATTTGATATCATCTTCTTAATTAACTGTTCAGAGTGTCCAATCAATTCCACATTGTCGTATTTTATAAGAAGTATAAAATGAGGAAGATATGTGATACAAAAGCCCCTACGATGCTGCTTCAGAGAACAGTTTTGCATCACATAGATTGAGGCGATTGAATCGAGTCCTTTGCATAAACACCTTCAACAGTGCAGTCCTCAACCCCCCTTCTGTTTTTGCCAAAACCCAAAGCAGGGAGCACTCTTTAAAGCAGCCAATCTCCTGTTCACTGACCCGTTCACACACACCAACCAGGTTCTGTTGGCTGTAAAGCAGCCAGCAGAAAGTGCTAGAGTGAGAGCATGGGAAATGAGATGGCTTTTAAAAATCAATGATAATATCACATAGTGCTCCCCATCCCGCTCATTTGCAAATCTGTAGAAATAATATTATTAACCCTTCATTCATTGGAAAACAGACCTGTTATAGCAGAATGTTACGGAGTTGGGTCAAACAGAGTTAGAGACAATGGTCCTTCTGAATTATCAATAGATGTATTCATTTTAAGTGAGCTGACATCGAGGTTAGAAGAAGTTCAGAGAAGGCCTTAGGCTATAAAAACAGTTAACCTTTGTTAGTTGAAAACTCCTAAAGGACGTCATGAGATAAGTAAACTTTCGACATCTGGAACATACAAGTATAGCATTCAGAGGCAGAACATGTAAGGAAATGTGTGTGCGTCATGTCAAGAGTCCTATATATGTTTCTGTAAAGTTCTACTGGGTGGGAGCATTGCTGTAGGACTGCTTGAGAGCAGAGGTAATGTTTTCCTCGTTATTATTGATTGTTGTACAACGAAATAATAATTGATCAACTATACCTGTGTTTGTGTTTTATTGATTCCTCTGTTTCATTCTTTCCTGTTGTGAGTGCTAAATCGCCACAACAGACCCCTTAGGGCAGGGGTGTCAAACTCAAATACACAGTCGGCCAAAATAAAAAAATGGGTCCCTAGTCGAGGGCCGGACTGGTTCAATGTTTATTGCAAAACTTATTGAAATGAACTTATTGCACATATTAAACCTGGAACTAACAAAGCTTAAATTATTGCCTATAAAAACAACATTAAACATTAAATAATCAGTTGCATTCATTTCTTATGGCTCTATCTGTAGAGTCATTTCTTATGGCTCTATCTGCAGCTTTTCCGGAGTCATTTCTTATGAGTACATTTTTCCACAGGCCAACAACAGCTTCAACAAAACAATTTCCCTCAAAGAAAAAAACAAACATGCCCTGTTGTCTCAAGAAAAAAAGTGCAGAAGGAAACATCCATTAAACTCATTGTGCTGCTCTGTGATGCTAGTTCAAGCCAGATACTTGGCATCTCATCTTGGGTGCAAGTTCATCAATGTTTGGGCTCAGGCTCTGAGCTGAGGAAACCCTCAGGATTGAGTGAAGGTGCAATATACCGGCGGGCCAGATCTAATAGTAATTAAACATTATCCTGCGGGCCGAAATTAAATCCACCAAGGGCCTGATTTGGCCCCCGGGCCTTGAGTTTGACACATGTGCCTTAGGGAAAAAAAATTAATAGGTCACATACATGTTGTGAGTCACAAAGGGGACTTTCGAATATCAGTGATTTCAGAGATAATAGAGACAAAAGGAGAGACGTTGAGGAAGAAAAACACAGAGAGATTGATAGAAAGTTGGATTCGAGAAGCTTTTAATTGCTAATTAATGGGATAATGTTTGGGCTGCAACAAACTGTAAAGCCTTGTGGGACCTCTTCAGTGGCTCCTTATGGCGCTGCCTTCAAACTGCCTTTGGAACACTAATTAATTCGCATCCTGCTGCTAATTAATTTGCCACCGCTAATTAAACTGAAAGGCACCTTCTTTTCACCCAGTCCTCTGCGTCCCACAGCTCCTCTCGCTGTTTCTCCATCTCTGTGTTTCTTTTTTTTAAATGTCGCTCTCCCCGCAGTGTCTTCACGGCTGACAGCTGATGCTATTATTGTGTTGTATGCCCCCAGCTAAAAAGCGAAACATCTTGCTTTTTTGTACCTTTTTAAATGGTTCCACCAACAGGGGCATTGTTAGCGGGATGTCAAGTATAATCACTCTCCGAATCCCAATACCGCACTCAGCTGATTCAAAGCTCCCGTTTCCCACTCAGACAATCACAACGACATAAACGTGGCAAATGGCTCTTCAAATTACGCAATCCTTGTTTACCTAATGATGTAAAACTAATCTGCATACTTAAAATATAAACACAGCTGTTTTTAAGCAATTGTCTTTTTCCGATGACTCACGAATTTTGTCAAACCATAATGGGCTTTACTTCCATGCTGTAATCATTTTATTATCTTTCTGGAAAATGCGTCAATAGCAAATCACTGTGGTTGAACCGTAGGAAGGAGGCTGTCCGCTGAGAACTCCTCGTGAACCTCGATGCTGATTTGTTCTCGTGTCGTATGTTGAAAGTCGTATGGGGATGCGTTGTGATTCTAGCCTCGCTTGGACGGTCCCAGTGTAAGTGTCGTTCCCATGTGCGTGTCCTGGCCTCTTGACCCCCTCCTCAATAATTCTGTCACGGTTGTATTGCATGTCAATTTGACCAAAGCTCTATATCCACTCCCATCCACACGGGAGCTAATGTGCATGACAGGTCAATCTCATACGAGCCCATTGAACCTCACTCCAGCTGAATGGACATCTTTTCAAATAATTTATTGTAAGTCATGCCGTATAACGTGGAATTGTAATAACCAATTACATTCGTAATAATTGGAAACAACCTCATTATATCTGCGATTTAGTCTACTTATTGACGCATAATGAGCAGCGATAAAGCTCCTCACGAAGCAGACACACACACACACACACACACTTAGCATGGGGTTATCTTTACCTGGCTTAACGGCTGACTGAGGAGTTTTTGACACACAGAATAGTTTGGATTTTTTAAGTGGGGTTGTAGGACTCACTTATCCATAGTCAGTGTAAAACCTGCAGTAGATAGCTGTCGGCAAGTCCTACAGTTTGGAGAAACAGACAGAAGTTACGGCACAGAAGCAAAGTAATGTTCCTGCTGTTGACGAGGACTGTGGCAAAATACAGTATATTTAAACCACCTAAAAAACCCATATTAGTTGAAGTGTGTGCTATATTTAAAGTTCTTTTTTTGCTTTACCTTGCCATCAGCAGACACGGGAACTGAATCCATAATCTATGCTCTCTTCAAAGCAACTACCATCCTTTGACAAAAGAAAGTAATCTAAAATCTAAATCCTACACACTTCTTCTTTAAGAGCACATGAATACCTATTTAATCACTGGCTTTATAATGAAACTCCATAAGGTAGTACAACATCTTCAATTTTCACTTAACTCCATATAACATATATTCACCTAATTTAAATGAAATCTACTGAGAAAAAATACCAATGGTCTATTATTAAAGCAGAGGAAAACAAAGACACATGAGGTAGCTCATTTAATAACTGCCTTAATGACTGGCTTTAATACAAATAGGTCCAAAATGTGTTCAAAAAATACTTGTTTAAAGTAACAAACCTTAAGATTTTCCTTTTAATAAGTAACTGTTGAGTTTCTGTTTGTTGCCAAAGGATGTAACACAATGGTGATTGAACACATGACCCACTGATGAATGTATTCCAATATCTATTTATTTGCCGTATTACAAACCAAGTGTCTGTGGTGACATTAATACAAAAAGAACTATACTAATACCGTTTTTCTCCATTCTCTCCCCTCATGTTGCTCTGACACGTTTAACCTCTTGACACAAGGATAAAAGCCCACATCTCTATAGTTTGTTCCCCCATGTTATTACAAAGCTCTTGCAACAGATCCTCAACTAAACGATCTTCCTGAGGATCAGTGCTGTGCGTCCCTGTGCTTTAAATATCCATCCACTTACATCAATAACAATTACGACTATGATTATGATGATAAAGGATTGTGCTGCAGTTCTCTCGGGCTATGATGTGATTATATTACCAGCGACAAAGATAATGAAAGTCATACACTATTGATTACGGCTGTGATAAACCTTTACAGTGGTGGAGTACTCATTAACCCAACTCCTCATGAGAGTGTGTGTGTTCCTGTGTGCGTGTCAGGTATCATTATGGTACAATGACCTTGTGAGGGTCATTAATGACGGTATGTCTCGAGGGGTTAACTTGATGCATAGAGAGTGTATTTGTGTATAAGCAGAGATATACCATGTTTTAACATTCACAGCATCAAATCACCTTCATATGCTCCAAATAGATATGTCCTACGGTGTGAGCGTGTGTGTCTTAGCGTGAAAACTGACAGTACGTGTGATCACATAATGAGATTCTGGTATTTAAAGACGCGTCGAGTACATATTTTTCTAACTCGCGTGCAATCTTATATGATGTTTTTCATTGTTTTGTTTGCTTTTTTTAATGTATTGCCGAGTGTTATCTCCAGATCTGCCCCTTCTGTCAGATTCCCAGTCTGCTCAAACACCCCTGTCTTTCACGCTATCTCGAATGCAATGAATTTCTAATGACTGGTCTGATGGAAATTACATTTCAGTGTTTGTTCTCTCGTTGAGATGTGTGCTCGATGTAATCCACCGGGAGATGTCGGGAAAGAGAGTCTGCCTGTGAAACATCTGCTTTGGGACCCCTGTGAGTGACAGATGTGGCCCATTGTTTTTGTTTCCAAGAGAAGTAGGACATAAGTCTAAAAGGATGACCTCAATACTAATCACAAAAATAAGTTAACCCTTTAGAGATGTTCTGTGACGATTCCACTCCAAAAGAAAACTTGGAGGACCAGAAATAGCCTGGCGGAGAAGTGTGACGGACGAGCTAGCCAAGATCAACTCAACTTTGGGGAGAGGCTCGGCGTGTTGCCAAGGAGAGGAACGACGGAGGGAGCTCGGCGTGGCCTTATGTTCCACAAGGGATGGAAAGGGATTAAGTAAATTAGGAATTTTAAGCTTCATTTATACTCCAGCATTAAAGGGTTACACCATCCCTACGGCGGCTGCGAGTATTAGCTCAGAAGCTACAGCCGACGTCTGCATTACACAGAAATGCGTCTCTGGTCATTAGCATACCCTCATTGATAAATGGGGTGGGCTATATAATAAGAAAAAAAACAGTAACTCAATGCAAATAACCAAACCAAAATGACCTCACAGTTGAATCAACACCAAACTGTTCCGAACAGAAATATACATGTAATGTTCATTAAGGTAGAATTATACAAGACTATTGGACAGCGTTTCTGCCAGGGGGGCGTCTTGCCGTCATTTGACGCCATTATTCAGCTCGGAACGCCCTGAACTCGAGCCGAGGGAGAGAGCCGAGCCAAATGATCTGGCTCACTAAAAAGAGCCGGAATTCCCATCACTAACTTAAGAGATAGTATCTATAAGGGACGGCTCAATTCAAAATTCAAGTCACGTGACACGACGTGACGACACAACCCCCCCCCTGCTCTCGGGGTGGATGCCCTCTCAGCCCTGGTCTGGCGGAAACACTGCTATTGGATTAGTTTAGCTATGTGTTTCTGATGAGTACCTGAGTGGAGGTAAAACATGATATGGAGGATCATTTATGATATACATCGGTCTACTGATGTTTTGGTAATATCAGATACTGACTGACCTACCAATCAAAACGTACGTTGTAAACCCTTTCTTCCATAAAAATGGTTTAAGTTCCTACTAATACTACCGAAAACTATTGGTAGGCCACCGACCTTCTTTTCCATGTCTGAGAATACATAATGACAACACCAATGTCATTAAACACCAACTGTGTCTTTACTAACGCGCGATATTGTTGTAGACAGAAGACAAGACCACCAACAAAATATTTGCATCGACTAAACTGAAAAAGTTAGCCCACAGTTTTTTCTGAGACTAAGCTAAAACTAAAATGCAACTAAAGTTTAGACAAAAAAAAGTTTGACATAATATGATACAAAATCTACAATACAAACACATTTGACACCGTAATATAAAAAGGCTAAACAAAATGTAACTAAAACCTTCTAATGTGTCAATAAGTTGTGTTTAATGCTAATTTACAAAGTTTTCCCCCTGCTTATCATATACTCCCGATAGAAGCTTAGATGCCTCCACAATTACTGCTAGTATAATGGAACCTGATAAGTTTGAGTCCCAGTGCCGTGTAAATGGAGTCGTGCATGTAACCTTGCACAACCCCAGGTGTAAGGTTAGCAGGCAGCGGGGTCAGACTTAAATGTCTCGGAGCAGGTGTATCTCAGAGGAGGTCACATGTAGACGGTTAAGGTTCAGTAATGCACTGAGCAATGCATCGGCCTTAAATGTCTCAAAGGAATTGTAAATTAATCTTAGTAAAAAAGCTCCTGAGATTCAATAAGATCAGTTTGATTGGTTTGCAATTGTGTAGTTTGGAGAAGTAACAAACTTGGCTTTCCGTAAGAATTATTCAGATATATTATTCGGATATCATTGTCTGTAAATCAAATCTAATAGCTTTTAACATGTATTTCCCTCTTTTGGGAACAAGGATATTCTCTAACTGCACAGGAGAGAGCCTCGTCTTGATTTAGATCATTCGTGATCGGTGGAGACAGATTTTGTGATGAGCCCATTTCAGAAGAGCTTTGAAATTTGAAAGGGATAATGAGGTCACTGCAGAGGGCTTTGATGAAGGCGAAGAAAACATCTCTGTCGTTGTTCCTATAGCTTCAGTGCAAAGTGAGCTCTGGAATATGAAAGAGTAAAGGAGACACTTTGCACTGTACCAATCTAATTCAGTAAGGTGGTTTGACTGTAACAAGTCCTGCCAAACCGTACTTATCCGTGGGGAAAAAAAAGGGGGAATTTTGTTGTCAACATCAGAAATTTACCGGGACCACAAAATCACTTCTAGTGGTTCTAGTACATCTCTGATGCCCGCATTGTTCGGGGTGAGTGCTTCATTTTAAGCCAATACAAATTGAAATCTCTTGGTAGCTGTATTTGTAAGACTGGAGGAGTTATAGTTGTACTCTCAAAGCACGTTGTTGGAGACTACAGAAGGTCTTTATTATTTCTAAACATTAAAAAACAGAACTGATTTAGATCCCTCTGCCCAAGGACAAAGTTGCGTGCAAAGTTTGCAGTCCAAATAGCTAATTACACACACACAGTGACTAAATGAGGACGCTCCAGCTAAATTATGAATGTCGGACCTCTCTGAATAAATATTTGAATGGCTAAAATGAATAATTTTGGCTATTTTTTTTAATATTTCAGCGTTCGTATTACAAAATCAAGCATTAGACATTCTCAGTTTCACTCCTCTTAAGACTCGGGTGTTGCCATAAGCCTCCTCTACTCGACTTTCCCTTTGAAGAACTTTAAAGAAATTAAAGAGGAAGCCCTGACTTTGATACTGCCTTCTCAGCATGAAACATTTTTAGATTAGATCAGGAAAAAAATATCCTCCCCTAGGCAATTTGCCATGCAATATATGTCACGTATTTACACGCTGTAAAATGCTAGTTTACACCCCTTCACGTTAGCTTCACGTTAGCTTCTGGGCTCTTCATGGCATGGAGGTAATCGACTGCACAGGTTTGAGCGAGTTTCTTTAAATGTGATGAGATGATAAATATAGAGTTGGATAAACAGCCACAGGCAGAAGAAGATGTATGGTGGTGTGATCAGGCGTACTGAACCAAATATGAGTCATCTACAAGTTTAGGAGCCTCGGTGATGAAAACATCAGCCCTTAACCAGGCTAATCCACTGAAATCCACATATTCAAACTGCACGGACACACACAAGGAGACACACACACACACACACACACACACACACACACACACACACACACACAGTCACATACTTAAACCAAAGCAGTGCCTCATTTAAAATGAAAGAGATTAATTATGGAACACTCCAAGTGCTTATACATGTGTGAATTATAGACCTTACATTGTATAGCTATCAAACATGTTTATTTAAAGGCTTTACATTTCCATATGTGCATGCACTGATCTCTGCTCTGTAATCAAAGTCAACTGGATTTTACAAATCCTTCGCTTTGTGTCACAAAAGTTTAGCAGGAGGAGAGAGAGAAAGCGAGGGCACGTTAGTCTCTGCATCAACAAGGTCTTCTTATTCCAACTCTTATAATCTGCTTGGGTTTTTCTCGTTTCCTCTTTTCATTTCACACTAAAATGTCCTGAGGTCATTGATGGATTATTAAGGGTTCAGGGGTAGGGAACCAGGAAATAACTTTAACAACCACTCGTCTTGAGGTCAACGGTTGTTTGAACGTGGTTGGAAGCCTGAAATGAGGTCTGTGGTTAAAACAAGCCTGATTTATTTTTGGAAAGTCAATCAAACCAGTACAAAGAGATGCAAAATAACAAAGAGACTGCAATGAAAACGACCCCAAGAAAGACCCAAATGAAGAATACGAAACCAGACCTCAAAATGACTACAAAGAGATACGAAATGACTAAAAAGACAAGCAAAACTAGGCTCAAAAAGAACTACAAAACATGTGAAAGGTCCCAAAATAAAGACAAACTTGACACAAAATGACTACAAGATCCAAATGGACTACAGAGATATGGAAGATAAATAACTTGGGCATTATGCTGAAGTTTCCCAACTGGCCACCATCGCTCCAACATTTGGTAATTTCCGACTCAGTTGCGCAGGTGAATGTGTGTGTGTGTGTGTGTGTGTGTGTGTGTGTGTGTGTGTGTGTGTGTGTGTGTGTGTGTGTGTGTGTGTGCATTTGCGTCACTTAAGAGCAGCTGCCACTCGCTCCCTTGGTGCAGACCATTTAATTAGCAAGAAATTACAAAAAAACACCCAGATAAAAACATCCGGCGATGAACTAAGCCAATCACAATCATGGCAGATTGTTTCTCTAATCCCCAAATCGGAATTACAAACCATTTTTTTTCAATGTTTGGATCTTGCTCTTATTCAGGTGAGGTTTTGGACCTTTTAAATGTCTGTGCCCCGGGGTCCTGCGTCTAGTAATCCGTCCATTCCTCACATTTGTGCACAGGGCTCTTATTTGAGTTCCTTCGTTCAGCTGCTTTCCCCCCTCATAGTGGGAGCCACTCTCCCTCAGATTATCTTTGTTCACCTTTGGGTGACCTTTCTCTTTCTGTCTCAGCCTCTCTCTTTCTACATCTCTGGTCACTCTATCCATCCTCCTGAGGACAGATCTGCTCTCTTGCCGGCTGATTGGGTTACTGTGGCTGTCCCTGTTGACACACACACTAACACACAGATGCAAGCAGTGGATGGCTTTGCAGGGGACAGGCTGCATTAGGATGACACGGAGACAGACAGCTAATAAAGACATGGACCTCCCACTGAGAACAGTCAGATAATCCTCTATCGACGACTGCTGGCTGAATGCTTGACAAGTCATCTAGCTCGGTGTCTCCTCGGTGCTCTGGTTATCTGATTGAAAGCTCTCTGCTGACTCTGTCAATGATTTCTCAAAAATACTACAGCTAACAGTCCGGTAAAGTCGGTAAATGAAATCGGTTTTGTGCCAAAATGAAAGAAAAATGTAGGAGATCTTGTCTAGTGTTTCCTTTAGCCCGTACTTAACAGACTTTGAAATTGATGGGACAATCTGTCGAAGTCCGACAATTTTAAATCTCTCATCATAATTTGCGGAAAAAAATGATTCAACCATCAACACTATCAAGATACAAAGAAATAGGTTAAATAGACAGTCAGCATCCCTTTCTGCGGTTGTGGAGGCTTGATATTTTATATATATATATATATCTCAGAACATGACTTTAAGCTGAGGAAATGTTTTGTGTTGATAGCTACATGATAGTATTGTGAATAATTATTTACATGTTTTTATTTTCAAATGTTCAATTTCTGGAAATCTTCCCTGACACAATGACAGATACTAACTTTTATTTTTACGGAAATTCACATCTAGTTTCAATCATTCTATTGATACAATATCAATATATTACTCAGCCATATTGCAGGGTTGCACAGGATGAAGCTTTTCCCAGCACACTTTGAGAAGGACACCATGAACAGTTTGCTAATCGTCTACAGTGGATGCTCCTCAGAATCAGAAATCCTTATTTTGTCACACAGTGAGAATTTCACCGCATTACGGCAACAAAGATACAGTGCAGATAAAAGGCAAACGGAACGAAAAAAGGCAAAAGATAAAGAAAGATATCCAAAAAAACGTAATCAAAGTTAAGTTCAATGATACAATGTCCAACAGTACAATTACAAAGTTTTTTTCCTATCGTGCCCTTTTTGCCTTTCCTGTGGCCTCCTTGTGTCGTTCCACTTATACATAGACTACCATTCACGTTTTTTAATGGTGCGCATCAGAAAAGCAGTAGAGCAAGAAGAGCGTAGTGTTTGCGTGCATTGATGCCGTGCGCAGACTATTCCAGCCTCCTGCCGGACAGTGATGGATAATGAACGATAACCCCTCATTATGCGCCTTCAGGTTTGTTGACAGTTTGGCTCAATACCTGATGAGTTAAAATAGAATTTTTGCTGATAGATCGAGGTGTTGTTGGCCATCATCAAACTAAATGCCTGTTTGGATAGCTGACTGACAAGACTGGATAGCCTAGTTAACAAAAGGCTCAAAAGGATCATCAATACTTAAATACATTAGCAGCGGGAATTGATCAGCATATAGAAGGGCATTTGGGGTGGTCTTACAAAGGAAAATAGAGTCATCATATTGGAATATAGGATGGTGTAGATTCACAAACACAGTATAACACCAATCCAAAGTTAAGTTTTCCAAGAAATAAACTAAAACCAGATATCCAGGAACCATTAGATGTATCTTTTATATCCGAGTGACCCACAGAGAGGTTAGAGCAGGGCAGTTCTTTCACAACAGGACATGTTTTCTGTCACAGGGAACAGACAGGGTGAGCTCTTTGTGCTTTTTCTTTTGATTGTCTGTAACCCTCTCAGCTTTCCCTCTTCTTCAGAGAGGGATCACAGTACAAAAAGTGCCACAGCGGGGAATAAGACCCAGCTGGCTCGCATGGGGGGGGGGGGGGGTTGGGGCACGGAGAATCATCCACAAATGAACCTTTTATTTTAAGAGAACAGCTCGAGGCAGGGAACAGATATAAACCCCCAGTGAGACACACTTTAGAAAACTTTTATTTTTTTTATGTTTTACCTTTCAAAATCAGTCATCTCTGCTGTAAAGATTCTGCTCCCATACAATACAAGTGCACTTTCAATGAATGATTTAAGGGAAAACCAAGTTCTTCTGAATGCATGTGGTTAATGTTGTGAATTGAAATGAAAACAAAACAAAACTCAGCAACAAAAGTTATTATCGTTAGTTAAATATCAGGGGTTTGCCTAAAACAAATATGTGTTTTACGTCATCTAAGGTAAATCTAAATTAGGCAAAGTTAACTTAAGTATTCCTGAAATAATTTCAATTTTCAGTGGAATTGATTTAGGACACTGTCTGTAAGTTAAATAAGAAGATTAATACAATTATGGCCAGCAGCATGTTAGCTTAGCTTAGCATATCAAAAAGACTGGAAACGGCGTGGAAACAGTGGCATCAACTATAGTCAATCACAAGGTAGCCACGTCCGTAAGCGGTTATGACCATAAACTCCTTAGTAAAAAGGTTTAATCAGGTGTCAATTAAGTAAGTTTCTCATAGACTTCTATACAATCTGACTTTGTAGGCCATTAGAAAGAATGCAGGTGTAAAACTATTGTATATTGGCTTATGAAACCTGTCTGGCCAGCTGACATTCAATACAGTGATTTTGATTTACAGTTAAAAACACCAGTGTCATAGTCAAATAGAGTAGAAAGAATACAAAACAGCAGACACACACACAGGGCACACACACTCCTAATTACAGCCTAGGTTAGGGTATACACTATATATTCCATGCTGTTAAACTCTGCTGTCTGAATCCTCTCTTCTTGGATCATGATGTTTTTGTGAGCGAGTGCATGTGAAAGTATTTATTTATGTGTGTGTGCGCGATAGCTCAGAATCAATGGCAGGTATACGATGTCTGGTCCCTGTAGTCAAGGTTGAGGTTATTGGAGGGCACCGTCTTGGGACAATGCTGAACACGGCAGTCAAAAAAAAACAACTCTCCTACAACCGCAGTCATCCATCAACCGGGTGAAGTTATCAAACTATAACTTAATCCATCGATCTTTGTCTTGCTTTTGTCTTTGTTGGGTTTTTCTTCTCTCTTTCTTGGTTCTTTTTGTCTGCCATTATTCATTTTCTTCTAAATAACTAATCCTGTTGTTCAAGGCCTTTCTCTTGATTCCTTCATTTTACCTTCATTCTGTCATGGCCTTGTCGGAGTTACCCTCCCATTACTCGATCTGTTTTCTCCGTGTTCATCTCCACCCTGAGCTAATCCATACCGAGCTAATCTGTATAGCTCAGGACAGTTAAAATCAAAGCTCAAAACACTCCAACAACCACAGACATCCATCGACCCATCAAGTTATCAAACTATAACTTAATCCATCGATCTTTGTCTTTTTTTTGTCTTTGTTTGCTATTTTCTTCTCACTTTCTGGGTTATTTAGAACTACCATGATTACATTTTTCTCTATAACTAATCCTGTCTTCAGGGCCTTTCTCTAGATCCATCATCCCTACCATTCTGTCGTGGCCTTGTCGGAGTTACCCTCCCATTACTCTGTCTGTTTTCTCCGTGTTCATCTCCACCCTGAGTTAATCTATACTGAGTGACGGTCAGAGAGTACTCGAGTGATGAGCCGAGCAGCCATGCCGTGCGGAAGTAAGTGACAACGATTGAGTAAAAAAAGAGCGGGAGTGACAGGCGTGGCGTACCGTGGCACATACACCAATATTTGAGAGACAATGGGAGACAGTTTGATGAGAGGATGTGAAGATGAGGAGGGAGACGGTGACACAGTGAGCGAAGGACGAAGTGAAAGTAAAGAGATGTTTGAAGTGGCAGCAGGTGATGGAGGTGAAGAGGGAGGGGGAGGATGGTGATGAAGGAGAGGAAGTCATGTGAAGAGCTGGAAGATGAAAAAGAAAATAGAGGAGAAGAAACAAGAGAAAATAGCAAAGTACCTGAGAAAGATGAGAGGAAGAGGAGGAATAAAGAACAGATTAACAGAGGAGAGAATATCCTTTTGCTGGATTTGTCAGCATGTGACAGAAAGATAGAGAATCCACCAAATGCTCTCCTGCTGCTACCTGGAATACAGTGCAAGGTGTCAAAACAAAAATACTTTAAGGGATGGAAACAAATAGGCTGGCTGCACAGTTATCATTCTAGTAAACATGCCCTGGCTTGTTTGTATTGCTTTATATCCATCAAATGTCCTTCTTTGTACATATTGTGGTGGTCCATTTTAAATCCATACAGCATTTTTAGTTGCTGCACTTGTGTCGTCGAATCGGTGAACGTTTCTAAATGCTGGCTTGAGGACACATGTTGGTGAAGATGCTTCTTTATTTCCACGTGTTTTGGCACATTTGTGTTTTTTTATATTTGCATCGTTTCTGAAGCTGCAGCGTGTTTCTCCTAATGGAAATGGTTTTAGCCATTTTACTGCATTTGCACCTGTTGGCCCCCCTATATTTGACTTAGGGGCAACATTTTGAGAACAAATCAAAATACTAGCCTAGCGCATATACAGAAAGTGCGACTTTATTTGCAAAATGTCCACTTTATTATCAACATTTCGACTTTATGCTCGACATTATACTCAAAATGTCAAATTTACTTGTTACATTTTATCTTTATCCTCCAAATTTAGATTTTATGCTTGAATCGCAAACATTTTATTTTTATTTTTTAAAACCTCCCAATCATCCCCCCTTATTCCTGGCCCTACAATTATTTAGTGAGGAGATACCACCCCGAAAGTGTTTTACCTAATGGAAATCTTCTGGACCGTTTGCACCTGTAAATCGGACTTTGGGCTTGAATTTAAAATTACAATTGTACAATTCAATTAATTTGAATTTTTCAACTTTATTCTCAACATTATACTCAAAATGTCAAATTGACTTGTGACATTTTGTTTTAATCCTCAGAATGTTGATTTTATACTTAAATCCTCCTTATGTTTGCCCTCTTATGCCTGACCTTAAAACTCTTTAGGAAGAATGATAGGAAAATACAACACCATGGCATCAAGAGTGGAAAATACTATGAAACCACAGCCAAGCAGAGAGAGAGAGAGAGAGAGTGTGAAATGATTTAAGACTGATCTCCTATTCAATCTGTCCTCTGCCCTCCGGCTCTCCCCCAGGACTTCACCTCTACATCCATCTCATCCCTCTTTACTTCCCGTCTAGATTTTCCACAAACACCCTTCGCTCACACCTCTCACTGCCTCTCTGCATCCTGCATTTTTTTGATGGTGGTAAACCAATCTTTAGTCACCACCACTTTGTTTCCCATCTCTTAATTAATGACCTGCTTTCCATTAGAGGAAATGTGCTGAGGACACTTTAATGTCAGACTGCAGGAAGGAGGAGGATTAGCTGATTTGTGGCACATCGCAGAGCTGTAGTGTAAAGTCATGGGAGTGTGTCAGCGCGCAGTGTTTGTGTGCATTTTGTTAGTGTGTGTATTCTTAACACAACTCCTGATGCACCCTGCCAAAGATTTTAAGCGAATTTAGGCCGAGAGGGTTGGATAGAATTCAAACAGCAAGCGAAGAGGAGCAGTGAAAAAAAGTAAGACATGCGGCTTATAATCAGTGGGGAGTTCGTGAAAGATAAAAAGTAAATGGTGACAGGGAAATTAAAGAAAAGCCCTTAAACTTTTATGTAATAAAAGTTTGAAAAATGAATATTCAAGATAACTTTCAAAAAACTGAATAAAATATTAGGTAGCGTCTCCTTCTTTTCTCCGTGTTTTCTGATGAGGTTTCCCGGTTCATGGTCGGACTCAAAGGCGCTATTTAATTTCCGTGTTGAAAATCTAGTTCACCGTCAACAGTATGTCTGGGATTATTCAAAATTCATAGCGTCTCTTCACTGGATTTCCAGGGAATTTTTCTTTTTCTGAATTCTCTCTGAACACTATTCCCTCTCCCGGTCTAATATGTCACTTCCTTTTTGAGATTGCTGTCCTTTTCCCCCTCCTCCTACCTGTCTGCACTCCCTTCCTATCTATATCTCTCCCCCAATCCCTCCCCCTTTCCCTCTGTCAGTTCCTATTCCAGTTTCTTTCCCCATGTTTCTTAATCCCCCCTCCCGCGATAATTCCTCTCCTCTTTTCGCTCCCCGGCTCCTCTCTTTGGCAGCCGCTGTCCTCTTTTCTCCTCCCCTCCCTTCTCTTCCTGCTTCCCTCTTCCTCTCTGTTTATCTCACTCTCGCTTCCTCCTCTGCTTCTATCCATCCATCCCTAAATCAGCCCCTATGGACTGCAGCAGCTTCACATGTTGCAAGCGTGCTCCCGCAAAAAAACGGGGATGTGCAGAGGTGTTAGCGCGGCAATTACGCACATACTGAAAAGGTTACACAGATAAAAGGTAAACAGAGATGAATGGATACCACAAAAAAGAGGGAAGAAGGGGAAAAGGGAAAGGATGGAGTTTTACAGAAAGAAGAGGGACAAAACTGCGAGAAGAGAGTTTCAGTGACACATAATGAGGGAGTGAAAGGGAGAGTCAGCCGCGCTCATTTACGCACAAAAGCCATAAGTGTGTGTGTGTGTGTGTGTGTGACAGAGAGAGAGAGAGAGCAAAAGGGAGGGGAGGAGTGAGCGAGAGAGGGAGGAGTGAGTTGCGGAGGGAGGAGTGAGAGAGAGAATGTGTGTGTGCGAGACATTGTCATCCAGTCCTGACAGAGAACAGCAGCAGCAGCGAGAGCATCACCGGCCGGAGGGATCCAGACGCACTGAGCCCACTGAGCGAGGAATACGGAAATACACACTGATGAAGAAGCAGCAACAAAGGGAGAGGATGGAATAAAAAAAGAAAAGAAAGAGAAAAAGCATTTTATTGCTTCTCTTCCTACTTCTGTTTGGAGCATCCCACAAGCAGAGCACCAGTGAAAACACATACATATGATATATATATAAAATTCCTATACATATATATCAAATTATGCCTGTTTTCAAAGAAGCTGCAGCCGGACAAGGACTGAATTGACAGAACAAATCCATTGCATGACAAATTGGAGATAATATGCAGCATTTGACTTAAAACTGTTGCATATTAGATTTCTTTTTTGTACATCATTTTCGCTCAAAGGGGGGAAAAAGACAAACAAATACATTGATGCAAATGGAACATTTGGAAAAACTGAGTTGTTGAACAACAAAGATCTTCTGCTGCAGGCAGTCCTATATTTCCAAGTGGGCTTCTTTTGAAAACAGGATATTTTTTTCTGCCCTCATTGCCACACGGCCGTTTGGCTGTCGCATCTCCACTTGTCTCTCGTGCGTATGGGCTGGGGGAGCTTTATTCCGGCGAGGCTTGCACAAGTGCGACACTGAAAGTGCAGAGGGCAGTCCACGGGCTCTCTGACCCCACGCTGATATTTCCTCAGCGACGACAAAAGCCCACACAGCTCGGGTTGAGAGAAAAAGGGTGAGGTAAGTTGCGGGGGGGGGAAAGAAAGAAGCAGAAAATATCAAAAAGAGAGCATTTAGGGAGATCAAAATGTAAACACAGAGAAACTGAGCCTAAAGAAGAACAAGGAAAAACACTAACTAAGATCCGTTATGTGCGACACGCCACTCATTCCCACATATTTTACAGCTTCTTTAGGGACATGGATGCAGCAACGCTAAGACATTAAGATCAGAGATTCAGCGTCCCAACATCAGCCCCCTTCCCCTCCCACCTCTCTCTTTTTCCTCCTCTCCCCTTAGTCTTAGCACTTGTAGGGCAGGCTGGTGTCCTGGGTCTGTCAGAGATCCACAGAGAGGAGGGGTTCCTCTGGAGCAGCAACAGGAGGCGAGGACAAGAAGCCATTGGACTCCTTGTGTGTCGCTTAAACAGCACTGTCACCAGGGGGGTTTGAGCTGCTGTGAATGTGTGTGTGAGAGAGTGTGTGTTTGTGTGCGTGAGAGACAACACGCCTCAGGTGCGAGAGCTTTTGGACCCTAAGGATTTCAGCTTGACGAGACCCCGGAGTAATGTTTTAAAGAATATTGCAGAGCTGTTGTTACCTGTTGGCTGGAAATAGGAAGGACATATACCCTACGTGATCTTTCCAAAACAAAAGATCAACTTTCAATCTCACTCCAAAAGACTGGATCTACACATCTCACGGAGGGGGTTCACCAAAGTGGAGCAAGGCGGCAGTGGAAGAAGATGCCCACCACCAAAATAAAAAAGCTTCTTTTGAACAGAGACGTTGAGAGTAGGAGGAAGACAGATGAGAGATAAGCTCTGAGAGGGAAAATTGGAGGAGACACACAACAACACTCCACTCCTGGTCTGAGTTTTTCCAGGACATCTGAACTGATTTGACTTCAGCTTTGAGATTTGTTATCCACTCAGGAATAGGATTTGTCTCCGGAGTGCAAATCCTTTCATGTGGGAGCCTGTGACTATCTCTGAGTTTGAGAGGAATCTTCCTTCTTTTTCTGCGAGTGCTAACAGTTTTCCACTTTTCACGGATTATTCATCCACTCAGCTGGGGGGCTTATTGCAGGATGTGCCAGAGGCAAGTTCATTCGTAGGTAACACGCCCTCTTAAACTAGATTCCCTCCAAGCCAAACCGGATTAGGATTTGTCTACAACCGCCTCTGCTGTCTGCTGACAACATATGGCTTTGTGAAAGGTGACAGTTCCTGAATTTTTGAATATGTATGTGCTTCGATAAACACACACCTACAGACGTAAAGTAAGCTGCCAGGGACTGTGGTGATGAGTCTGTGCATTTGAGTGTCTGCTCACAAGGGACACACTCACTCCTGTTGAGATGGGAGATTGATTTCTTGCACTCACTTGTTCCTCTGCCCCTCGACGACAATTTCCCCTTCTGTAACTGTTTGCAGTAATAACTCCCACAACGCTAAATGAATGCTCTTTCTTTTTCTTCCAGGCATGCATATATAGGTTAACCCCAATGTATTCATTAGACCTGTTATCTCAGAGATTCATTGACTAAAGGATATCTAACTTTCTATTTCTTTGTTGTTTTTTTAAACCTAGGAGCATTACTATCATTACAAATTACACATCAGACCTACCAGAAGACACTGGCGTAGATCCAAGATGGCGCCCTCCGTGCATCCGCTCTTGATAAGCCTTTCCCTGGCCCTTATCCTGGGACTGACCTCTTTCGGGGGACTGAACTCTTGGCCCTCAGGTCAAGTTTTGGCGCAGGTTCCTACGAACAACCAGACGACAGAGCCCTCTATGATACCTGAGGCCGCGCTGGCAACGCCGACACCGGAAGCGGAGGACAAAACGGCTCTGTCGAACGGTGGCCGTTGCTGGGGTTACTACGACGTCATGGGCCAGTGGGACCCACCCTTCAACTGTAACGTTGGTGTCTACCTGTCCTGTTGCGGCTCCTGCTTCTACCGCTTCTGCTGCCAGTTCAAAATCCACAGTTTGGACCAGACTGCCTGTTCCAACTATGACACGCCGGTCTGGGCGAACACCGGGAAGCCGTCAGAACCCGTCACCGAGGTCCGAGAGGAGCCGGACAGAGATCAGACCCACATGATCGTTTATATTATTTGTGGAGTGGTGGCCATCATGGTGTTGGTCGGGATTTTCACCAAACTCGGGCTGGAGAAGAGTCAAGGAGGACAGACCGACATGACCAACTCCAGGTATGAAGTGAGAACGGCGGATTGATGGTTGGGTGGATGATGTTGGCCAATGATGATAATGGTTTCGCTAACCACATCATCCGTCTGATGTTGATATATTTAATTACATAGGATTATCTTGACTGGGAGAAATAGTCCCTGTTGCCTAGGAGTCATTCAATTGAGGAACATACTGTATGTGTACTGTAAGAAGCTTTCTGTAGTTTGTACATTTATTCTTTACGATACATTTTTTCGTACTTTTTCTAGATTTGTTTGCAACAATTGATGTAACAAAGACAGAAACAGTGTTCTCAAATAAAAAGGCCACCTCCCAAGCTTTTTCCAGCAATAACTATCTAATGAAGCTTAGCCAAACTTGGGAGGCTAGCAACCTGCAGACAAATTTCGTGTCAACTTTCGTGTAGGGCACATTTGTAATCTGTTATTACAGGCTAATTTACATAGACCCTCCATTAAAGTACGACAACAAATAAGTGGGAGCCCCACATTTTCAAAGTGTTCCTGGGATTTGTTACCATTATGTACTTGGTAAATTAAAATTGCATTCCTTTGTACTGCTCATTACTGGAAACAGTAATTGCACTAATGATATTCTTACTGAATAATGCATTACTGCCCAACCAATACAGAAAAACAAAACAAATCTGCTCTGCTTCTCCGCTGCAGCACACAGTGTTTATGCCTGCACACATGTACCTGTGTGAATGTGCCTGTGGTGTCGGCCTGCGTGTTTCTGCTGATGTGTGAGAAGGTCACCGGCTGGGTTGTGAGTCAAGCGCCTGAATCACAGTGAGGCGATAATTTGTGAGACTTTTGTATGCAACCACGAGGGAGCAATGGACATAGTGATGGAGGAGAGGGAGGGAACCTGATGGAGGTCAGGCGGTGGGACGGAGATCCCGAAGGACAGATGTCGGGTGATAGTAATGGAGGAGTTTGGGGGGGATTACAGTGCGGTTGTGTTGTCTCCCGCATTGATAGGTGATTGATTGCTGTGACACAACTATGACTGTGGCCTCCAGTGAACAACGAGAAGAGAGGCGTTTTTTTTTGGGAGGGTGGAATATTGAGCTGATCCGACTGGAATGCAGCCAACGGCTAATTCTAGTACCCAGAATAGGGGTGTGTATTTTTGTTTGTGTGAGGGAGGGGGGGAAAGGGAGAGGAAGATGAGGGGGATGGTGTGTGTGTATGTTTGTGTGTCAGGCCACGGGGGTTACTTTAAAATCCTGTCATTACCTGATCTCCTCCACCTCCCAGGGGGGTATGAGAGGTGGAGGATGATGGCGGTGGACATCAGGACTTGTTAGTGTTACACTGCAATGAGCCAACCATAACACAATGAAAGCTGGCACCTCTTCGCACATGTTCTCCCCTGAATCAAACAATTATGCATGAGGCTTTATACTTGAATCAAGGACTTGTTTTGGAGATATTTTCTGAAATGTGGTTGTCTGTCTGTCCTCACCACCTCCAGGTCAGTGTCAAAAGATATTCTGCATATGTCTTGAAGTTTCTCCGAAGTGACATCTGTTTCCTCCGATCAGCAGGACAGATGTTGGCAGGCTGAAGTGTCCCGGAGCGAGACACTGAAACTCTGCTGTCTTGACCGTTCACTTTGACCTTCCTGGTAGAATGTAGTTACTTCTTTCCCCCAATGGAAGTAAATAAGATCCTTTTAAATCAAGTAAATGAGCAAGTGTATGCCAAACTAGAAGGGCACTCGGGCTCCACCAAGGTCGTTTCCATAATATAAAACAATGCCTGTACTGTATGTGCTTTGTAGTTTGGATCCGATCCAGAATTTGAATGAGTTTTTCCTCGCCCCATGCTCAAGTACATCCTTCCATCAAGTTCCTGGAAAATTGGTCTACTAGTCTTTTTTTCGTAAAGCTTTTAAAAACAGGCCGACAAACAAAACTGAAAACACGACCTTGGTAATGAATGAATGCAAATAAATTGTAGAGAGTTATTTGAGCAATCATGTAGAGGACAATTTAAAGTCCTTATTTTTATTTCTGTTTGTAAATGAGAAAAGACCTGCCCCAGTGCTTTGATTGAATTCACTGGAAAAAATGCTGCTCCAAAAACAAGTTAAAGAATAATGAAAACAAGTTGTTTTCACTTGAAATAAATACAAACATCTGCCAATAGAACAAGTGAAAATTAGCTTGGTAAGATTTCTTGAAATAAGAAGGGATATTTAGATAAATCAGATCTTGTAATTAGCTAGGAGAATCAGGAAATGCTGTGTTACAATATAAGCCGCAAATGCTGAAGTGTTCTGTTTTCTGATGTTAGTTAGTGATTTTCCAATAAATATGTAAAAAAACAAAAATGTAATCTGAGATACAACTCAAAATAGGATTATTTGATTTAACAAGATGATGCATTGTCTAAAAACAAGAGCCTATATCTCACTGCATTGTTACTTCTGAAGTTAATATGTCTTAAAGCAATTGTAAAGACATATTCTGACTAGATATTAGACAATATACTGGGCAAGATTTCAAATTATTGTCGTGTTTTTTGATAGAATTGTGACAGTAAAGAGGTCACAACTCTTCTCGAAAAACAACTTCTTTGTCAGAGGGTTGTCAAAAAGGAATTGGTATTGTCTTTCACGGCCAATCATATTCCCAATCTGGCTGAAGGGCAGGGGGGAGCCCAGTAATGGACAATGGTAACACCAACATTGCCCTATAAACTAATGAATTGCATCTACTTAAAGCAATGCCAACATCTTAACAGGTTTTGTATTAGTACACAATTTACACATTTCCCCCATCCAAGCCATTAGACAATGGTAATGAAAATAACATCCATTGAATCGGCTGATAGCAATCGGAACGTTCTCTGTGCGTTTTTCTTAATATGTTTATTATAAGCAGCATATAGTTTGAGTTTGGCGTCTAGGCTCGGGCCTCATCACTCCAGAGATTTACAAAGAACATTGAGTGATGATTAGATAACTATCCCCCGAGCCTACAGGTGGAAGCTGGGTGGAAGCTGGGGTGGTGGTGGGGCAGGCGAGCAGCAGCAACATGAAACACAGCAGCAGGAACATGAACACAGAAATAGCAAGTGAACACAGCAGTGGCAGCAGCAGCATAGCGAGGCAGAGGCAGGAAGACCTGGCAGCTTAAATAGAGCGGCATGTTTAGGAGAATGTGTTTGGTTGGTTGTAAGAGGGACGAGGTGCGTCACATTACATTAATGTATGATTGGTGCTCAAGTTGACTGCCTGAACTAGCTCGCAGGCTTCGCCCCATTTATCGGATCAAGTGAACTTAAGTGAGAAAGGTTTTTTTTAGTGGCTGATAAATGGATGGAAACTTACTTAAGAGAGGGAAAAAATGGTCCTTTATTTCTATGCTCCTCAGGTCATATTTCTGTCATTTATTCCTATCATTACATTACATGTCACTTGTTAGACGCTTTTATCCAAAGCGACTTACATACTCAATACTGTGGACAATCCCCACAGGAGCAATTTGGGGTGAAGTGTCTTGCCCAGGGACACAACGACATGCTGACTGCAGTGGGGTTTGAACCTGTGAAATCTAAATTGTCTTCCGGTGTTTGGGGCTAAACACACATCTTGGAGGCAGCACCACACTCTGTGATAGGCACACAAAGAAGCAGTTGAAAATGTGCCATATTAAAAAACCAAACAATGTACCCTTATCTCAAGCTTCAAACAGAAAAGGAGAAAGCAAAAAAAGATTAGAAATTCGGTGAGGTCTTTATGTTTTCCAGAGTAATATAACCTCCAAATTGCTAAAAGAATTGCTAAACTATAAATGACCAAGTAACTGAATTGAGTTTGAGACCACAATCATAAACATATCTTGGATATAGCCTGATTTTGAGAGAGACAAAAACACAGCCAGTTTCTCCGTAGCCTGGAGGAGCCCTGGTGAAATTGTTTATCGTATTCTAAAATTCATTCTCAACCTGCATACATTTGACTGCACTTTCACTGTGTGCGGGAAAGTGCAATGGGTGCGTGTGTGTGTCCACATGTGTGTGTGGGTGTGTCAGTGTTTCCACATGTGTGTGTGGGTGTGTCTGTGTGTGCACTGAAGGAATAAATCCAGCCACAAAACTGTTAAGGTGGCAATGCGCTGAAACCCCGGGTCAGGCAATCACAACAGCCAGCAGTGCAATGATGTATAGCACAGAACACACACACACACACACACACACACACACACACACACACACACACACACACACACACACACACACACACACACACACCTCATGACTACGCTGCCCCCCCCATTGTGTCCCATCAGTAGCCCTGCTTCTCACCTCCCAAGTGACTGTTTTTGTTTTGCTCTCAAGTCTGTCGGCTGCTGCGTCTGTTGTGGGGAAACTGCTGCAAAGCAAAATAAAAAATGATTCATATCCTTTGATTCTGCTCCAGGATTTAATATGCCATATTCATTTTTTTTTTTTTTAAAGTAACGACAGCTCAGCTCATCACATTTTAGCGTTAGTAGGGATGCAGAGGGAGGAAAATGGTAGTTGACAAACACCATGGCCTTTCAATGACTCGTAAACATGTTAATATAGAGTCGTCCATGAATGACTCCTAAACCTGGATATGAGTCAGCTTTTTCCCTTGTGGTTAAAACAAGCTGAAGAGATTCTTATATGTTGTTCTGCGACAATATACGTCAGTAAATGGCGAATCCATCACACAGCTTTCATGTCAACAAGTGGCAAAAAGCTCTGACCAGCGGACCATGAACACTGTTTAAATGGCCGCTGTAACACTTTGGTGTTGGCCAACACATATTGGCACACTTCTATCATCTAACAATTGTATAGTGTTACTCAAATATACCAGTGTTAACAGGTTAAACATCGAACAAGCACATGAAACAGATAATGGGTAACATTTAAAATCCCCAGATTTACAGATACATGTTTCTTACTAGACTTGAAGGGTATGAATCATTTGGAAAGTTATTCTGAAAGATATCTGACAATTTGTTGTGGGATAAAAGGTACGAAATGTATTGGAAATAATCTAATACCAAAACATTTGTTGGCCTACTCTTCATTCTCAGTGCCAGTAAAAACATATGGTTCAACAACATGTATTTATTAAGATTTGAACCATTACATTACCAATTGATTGCAATGGTGTAGAATCACGTTTTGGGATGAATAGCTCTTAATTGTGTAATACTGTGATATAATACCAAACTGCAAAAACAAGAAATCAGTGATATTAATTTAACTTCATATGTCCCCCTATTTAAGTACCCTAAATGTGTACTTAAGTACAGTACTATGGTAAATATACTTCCACTACTGTTTATATGGCATACTGTCATCATGGCTGTCTCTCATTAATGCAAACTTAATAAATGAATCCAACACAAAGATACATGTTGAGGATTTTAGGGAAGCTCTCATCACTAATCCAGTATAGTATGTAACACTGCCTTTATGTTGTGTAATGACAAATGCTGAATAAGTAGAATGACTAATAACAAGTACTGTGTTTGTAACCTTTATCAAAGACCTTATTAACACCACCATCATAATATCGCAGTGAGAACGGCGAGGTATTACTCAGCTCAAGTGTGTTTTGTTTGGTGGAACAAGTGACCATTTCATACGCAAGTTGTAGACAGACACACACACACACACACACACACACTCAGTTTAATAATACTGTGCCACTTAGCCTAAGTTATTCCACTGAGGAGCCATGTGTTCAAGGGCGCAGGCGATTGAATGACCCACTGGGGACCAAAACAAGCGTTTCCATCGGCCATTCCCCTGTATTGTGTTTCACCTGCAGCGCTTTCTATTTCCTTCACTGTGCAGCCGCAGTGTTGCTCTCCATCGTCGCCTCTGACAGGTGTTTAGAGCCCAGAGATAAACCTCGTGCACACGGCTTCGCTTTCCTCAACACTAGCGGACAAATAAATCTAAACATTTTGTGGTGAGGCGTGTGCAACCCAAATTACGATTTTGTGTCGTGGCATTTGAGGTGCAACAAACCGAGTTTCTCTTTCATTTAGATCAAAGGATTCATGAGCAAAAAATAAATTAAAACATCAAATAGGAAATGACTGATTAAACAATTATTCAGAAAGAAAGTCGTCGTCGATGTTAAAAACAGGTCTGCAGGCTTCGATGCTGATGCCACCTCTCTTGTTGGAGCGTTTCATATTCTCACCTTGCATTAAAAGGAGCTTGTGTTTTTTTTCGGAAAGCAGTGAGGCTTGTTAAGCTCATGTCTTCCTCCTCCATGCTTAATCACGACCCAGAATAAACTGCTGCAGCACACTTTATATGGAAAGCACGCCTACAAATATTATAACATTTCAACAGCTTGTATAGTTCAGTCTCAACAATGCAACTGCTTTGCTTTCTCTTTAGAAGTCTAACACAATATCTCTAGTTCAGGGGTCTGCAACCTTTTTGACCAAAAGAGCCATTTTGCCCCCTTTTCCACCAATTATTTTTGTCTGGAGCCGCAAAACATATTTGATAGCTTGATAGCTTATACAGTTGTATATATTCTTATATCATAGACAAAAACTACAGGTTTTTTTGCATTTATTATTTAGTACATTATAGAAAACTGTTTACCTCTAATAATAAACAAAGAACTCTTATAAGGAGAATTAAAAAAAATACACAGGCCTACTTTAAAATGAATTAAACAGCACTTGGGGAGTCCTCTGCACATTTGATAAAATTAAAATGGGCCCACTTTGAAATAAATAAAACATATAGCTGCACCCTGAAAGAGTTAACTGATTGAATTATGACTGAAGATCGTCAGCTGTCTTCCTCTTCCGTGTTTTTCCTCCAATACGTAAAGGCTGCAGCACCTTTGAGAACTCCTCTCCACATATCAAACATACCGGTGAGCCAGCATCGTTTGCTGTGAAAGCAGATAACTCTAACCACGCAGAATTAAACCCTCTGTGTTCCTCCGATACTTGTATTTTCTTTGATTTATCCATAGTTCGCTCATAGAGCCGGGGTCAGGTTATTCGCCTGCAAGAAAAGGCGCTGGCGCGGGACCGTAGCATGATGTGACACATATTTTAGTTGACCTAATTAAAACCGTTTTTTATTTATGTGTCACAGTATCACCTCAAAAAACAAGATACCAAACATTTTCAACCGTGCAACAAAATTAAATAGTCCTACAAATATTTTTATTTTATTTCCTTCTTATTTTTGTCTAAGCTCAAGGGAGCCAGAGCAGAGGGCTTAAAGAGCCGCGTGCGGCTCGAGAGCCGCGGGTTGCAGACCCCTGCTCTAGGGTAAAGGTGACAATTCATGACCATACCAACACATGCTCACAATATTTTAGAATGGGCTGAATACGTAATTCAAGTATATACATGAATATTAGCAGTTTCAATATAAAATGTAGAAAGAGTTGTCTTTTACAAAAGGTTTTGAGCAATACTCATAAAATCTTAGTTGCCAGAACAGATATTGAAAAAAATAACAACCCCTTAGCAGTAAATATTTAAGAGAAATATTTAATATTGTATATTATGATGACATATACATATTTTGTAACCCTCCAGAAATGTCAAATTTCCTGTAGGAAGTGTCGGAATATAACAAAATACATTTACTCAACTACTAAGTAAGTAGCAAGTTAAATTAGGAGGTACTTTCCATTAAATGTCACTTTATATGAATACCCTCTATATATGTATATTTATGCACCATTTATCTGCTAGCTACTTTGCAGATAAAGATTTTGCATACAAAACGCATGATTATCTTACGATATGATGAATATTTATATATTAAATTACCCAACAGTGTGTAAGATAGTTAATTATTTGTTATAGAAATTAAAATGCCTGACGTGATGCTAAGTTTTACCTTCGTCTCCTTATGAATGCAAGACTGTTGCTACTTTTTTACAACTTGGTGTTTTTACATTGAAGTATACTTGAACTTATTTAAAAATCTTAATACTTGTTCCAATGCTGGATGTGCTGGATTGTTTTAGACAATCCCAGCACATCCAGTGTCCCATAGGAGGTGTAGCAATTTGATTGTAACTCCGCACCATGCCTCAGTGCAGCAGCTCAGAGACGGATTGCTGCAGAGCTGAAGTTCCTCCAACTGTTGCTGCAGTGGCTTCAACTCTTTCTGCCTCCACCTCACACTAAACCCTGGGCAAATGTTCCATTCCTCCCTCTTTCTCTCCTTCCTCCAGTCTCCCCATTTGAAAAAGTGTATCCAATTATCTCTCCTCCTTCTTCTTCTACTCCCTCCTTTTTTCCTTTCTCCTATGATCTTCTGAGAAAAACATGTTGCAGACATCAGACCGATGGCAGATGGTCAGATTTAAACTGAAAATTACACAAGGTTTTGCATATTCTGTTTGCACATTATGGATCATTTTAAAGCAAAGACAAAGAAATGAAAGCAAAGCAAAGTACTTTAAAATGAGTGAATGCAAGGCAAGTGTGTTTAGATGACAACATTTGACAGCAAGGCAATTTGAGGTGCTTTAATTAAGACACAAAGGCCTTGAGAAAAGACATCAAAAAACATAATCAAAATATAGAATTTATGCAATTTATCTTAAGTGTTGTACGGCTCTCATTGGGCGCATTGCATTTCAAAAACTGGATAATAAAACAATTAAAGATATTGACGGTGAAAGTGAAAGTAAGTCTTACCCCATACTATGCAAAATTATAAGAGTCTTAGGCTGGCCATTAAGTTTTTTCAATGCTAAAATGCTATTGAATTGAGAAATGTGCAGGTTTTATTGATTTATTTATACATTTTTGTTAAAAAGTCATAATAACACAGGTTTGAATTCAAAGGGAAAATCCTGCAAAGAGGAACTTCTGCCATAGTGAAACATGTCATTTCTCAGCACAGAATAAAGTATTTCAGTATTTTTTATACCCACCAAAACAGGGGTTCCCACACATACTTTACTTGGGCGGGCCGCCCAGGGTTATTAACGTCCGCCAAAGTATATAGCGCGACCCATTTAGGTTTAATCTTTTTTTATCCGTCCGCGAGCACGATGCCATCTGCGATCGATTAACTACCCCTCCTGTACCTGTTCGCTCTGCTATCGCGTGAAGGGTCTGCTTTATGCGCTCCGCAGTAACTCCGCAGCGAGGCGAACAGTTCATGAGTGTGCTCCACTAGCACCCCCCCGTTCTCGGCTAACACCACAAGTATATTTCAGATCTGTGGGAAACACTGCAAAAGCAAAACAGAGTCTTTAACCCTCCCAACATTTACTTGTCGTAGCATCCTATTCGTCATCCTACGTCTTCTGTATGAGATATTTATAACACATCACAGCCCACACACCCAAATGACCAGATATTTTCCATATGACGCGCAACTAAAACACCATATGTCTCTTTCTGTTTGAAAAGAAGACCAAATATAAGCTAATAAGTGTGATTACTCCATAATGAGAGGTTTATTTCTCTCTGTGGGCCGCTAACAAGGATCCCTGTCACTTTTGACTTTGTAATTTGAAGACACTGTAGGAGTGGGAGGCTCCATTGTTAGTGTGTGGATATTGTAAGATTCTGCCCTGAGATAGGATTAGCTGAAAATAGTTCAGGAAGCTTATTTACAAGGTAACAGCGTTTAATAAAACAATGGTACAATGATACAACACATTTGCAAAAGGTTAGCCCGGCCGAGCTTGCTCCATCCAGTCGCAGGGGATGAGAAAGAGACCGACTTCCTGTTTGTGTCACATATTTATAATCTGTAGTCTTCTCCCATTGGCTTAGAGTCGACGGGGGCGGGTCCAAGGCACGTCCTGTCGTTTTCTGATGTTGGTTTTACAATCTTCTAATATCTGTTGGTCATTTAAACATTCCCTAATAATAGTAATACAGCGTCAATAAGTGAGAGTTGAAGACAGTGTGTTTAGTATGCAACACAACGTATCATTCCCCCTATATTCATGTTCACAATATACCATTAGCTACATGCTAATGGCTAAAAACAATGATTAACGTGAAACCGGAAGTCGACATGCGGTTTCAGAATAAAACTGTGTATTCATTTAAAGTTCCGGCACTTAAATATTGATTTTATTTCTTACAATATATTCCCATCTAACAGTGTTTTGCTAACTCCTCAGAACTGGAGGCTATGTGTGTGTGTGTGTGTGTGTGTGTGTGTGTGTGTGTGTGTGTGTGTGTGTGTGTGTGTGTGTGTGTGTGTGTGTGTGTGTGTGTGTGTGTGTGTGTGTGTGTTACATTATGAGCCTCCCCTGTGTAACTTTGTGTGTTTAGTCGCCATGGAGTTTGGGAACAGGCCGTCCAACATGGGCTGTGTGTTCACTCCAATGGTCCTGGTAATGGTCTCGTCCGTGTGGATTGACGCTGGCTCCAAGTCGCCCTGACAGAAAATCAACTGCTTACATGTCGCTGTTTGCTGAAGCGCACGTAGTAGCAAGCATTATCACTCGCTGTGTGCTGGAGCTGGTCGTCTCTCTTTCTCCTCCATCTCCACACTGACACGTCCATCTATCCGTCTATATCTATTTGTCTGTTTATCTCATTTCTATTCATTGCCATCCCAGCGTTCTTAGATATCGTGCATTTCTTCATTTCTTTGCAATTTGCCCTCCAACCCTCCTGCTTCCTTCTCATCTTTTAATATCTTTCTTTCAAAGGACGGAGGAATAATGAAACATTTGAACTCAGGTGGGATTGCTGTTACCCCAAGCAAGTGAGGTATAACATAGCCTACTGTTCAAACAATGCATTTTGAAGAAGATCTCATAACTTTTCGTTTTTTATTGTTTGCTAATTATGACTGTATTTCTAATAAATGGGTAATTATTTACCAAGTTAATCACGTAGACCCTTATAAGGAAATACAAGTCTAAAAAAAGGTTAATTACTATCTCATTATCTAATATCTTAAGAGGGTATAATGCCATTGGTCCCAAGAAGACCATCATGCATAATAAAGTTGTCCATTGTACGCAGAACCAGAAATTAGGATGGAAATGGCTCCCTTGACAAAAATTGGATTTTTGAATAATTCAGCATGTAAGATCTTTGGCAAACACACCGTTATGATACTAACACGTGTTGTGCAGCAGGATAATCTCACATAAGAGTGCTTTCATGATGGATGTAGTGTAAATGCCAGAAGTAAATAGCTAGTGTTAGGCTATAAACAAACTACATCACGGTCACATGACTTACATCAGCGCCGCTAAGCTAAGACTTCTAGTGATCTCATTAAGACACTTGGTAGCAACCGCAGATATTAAGACACGTAAATGCTTCAGACATTCACGATTGCTGTATTTACTGACGTGTTTTATGTCTGAGACAAAACATTCAAATCTCGTAGTTTTGCATCAAACTGCACTTACTGCTTTTGAAGCAAAATTCCACAATTTATCATTTATGTGAGAAAGCCTATATATCTGATCTTAACGATAACACCTGTATTTTATCATCCTACGCCAACTCCTTCCCTTGGTAATCACCTAACACTTTTTTGTATCACTCTTCTTATCTTCATATCAGCAGATCAAGATGTGCTAATAAGGGAAATGCAGCTATTTGTACAGTAGTGTACACACTCATCTCTAACAGGTTGTTATTAGTAACAGACCTCAATCTGTTTTGTTGCATGTGGGTGTGAGTATAGGTTTTTTTATTCCCTCTCATCTTCTGCCCATTGTGGCTCTCAGTAATCACCTCTTATCTCCAAACACAGTCGCACCAACAGCAACGCTTTACCATAGAAACAGAACCTTCCTCTTTGACATTCATCTTCCTTATCCTTCCATCTCTTCCTTTTCTTCATAGTCTCCCCAAAAAATAATTACCTGCTAGCTGGTATCGCCCAAACCCTCGTACATCTTAAGCGTTGTGCAGGGACGGAGATGAAACAATAACGCTGATGAGCGGAAACTCCGAGGGGGAACAGGATGACACAGCGATGAGGAACTCACTTCTTTACTTTGCTCTCTACTTTCATCCCTTGCCATCCTCTCCGTTCATGATCTGTTTGCTTTTCATATTCGTATGCTTGTGCTTGTTCCATTCCCTGTCGGTCTCTCGTTGTCTTGATCCTTTCTTCTGTCTCGCTGCTCTTTTTCTAAGCCCTTTTTCTTTCTTCAAAACTTTTTTTTGGCACGTAAGATGAACATACACTGTGGAGTTATCAGTACCAGAGTTGGAACAAGTACTAAAATCTTAACATGAGAAAAAGTAGCAATACTTTAACGAAAACTTTATCTATTCGTTGGTTTAATTTTTTTATTAGTTTATAATCTGATTCTGTAAAGTAACTCAAGATGTCAAATGAATGTAGTGGAGTAAAAACTACAATACTGGCTTTCCAAAAAGAACACAAAATTGCATTTAAGTTAGGGCTGTGCAATTAATCGTATTTTAATCTCGATTACGATTTTGGCTTGAGACGATTACGAAAACAACGTAATCAAAATAAAACGATTTTTTATTTTTTTAAATAATTTTTTTATTAGTTTTTCAGTTGAATTATACTTAAAGTTCAGGGTCATCAACTGTTAAAAACATATTGTTCGACATTTTTTTTTCAATAAATGGATGTTTAAAAGTAAATGGATAATCGTTTTTAATAATCCTGATATCAATTATTGACCAAAATAATGATTATGATTTTTGCCATACCTCAACCCTAATCTAAGTTCTAATTTTCAAATAATTAAATAAATAAACATGTATTCTCATCAATTATCATTCATCACGGTCCCATTTCTTTAAGGTAGGCCTTTAAAAATGCATTGACTGACCTTAAAAAACACTTAAACACACAGATATTTACCTACACACACATATATCCACCTACACACACATATATCCACCTACACACACACATATATTCACCTACACGCACAATAGCACACACAAACTTGTTGTTGCCGAGTACAATGCCTATATTTGTTGAGAGCGATCGCAGCAGGTGTTTCTCACCTTTCCGGTCGAAAATCTGGGTTATTCATCTTCCTTTCATACCATCTGCAGGAAACAGAGAGGAGACACAGAGACAAAGAGTTCTAGAAACCATTGAACTCGAACGTTTCCATGATTTCCCAGCTGTTTTTATCTTCTCAATTACCCAGGTTGTGCACGTCACTTTATATTAACTTCAGCAAAACGGCTTGGTTAAGACCTTAGTGTACAGTAACTCAAATAGAAACAGTCAGTGATTTGTTTTCAGAGCTGGAAAGTAACTACACTTATCTTAAGGTTATTTACTTCAGTATTTCAATTTTTGCCATTTCCCCACAAAAATTCAGAGACGGACATTGAATTCTTATCCCACCATAAAGTCTTTCTGGCAACTTGAGTTAGTTTCAGATGCAGATTAACGTTGCGAAATATCTCATCTCAACAAATTATGATATTATTTTATAAGCAAGAAAATCAAACCAAGGCGGAAATTCACAAGCTACCCAGCTACGGGTATATATGCAAATAGTGTTACATAGGCCAATATCATTTTGATATGGCCCCTTTTGATGACTTTTGGTGCTTTTAAGGGCGCTCTCACAAGCCATCTAATTAAACTCTGGTGCAGCCCATTTGGTAGCAGTAAACGCAATAACGGTAATATGGTACGGTCCGAAACAACCAATCCAAGACCGCTTGAGAGCCGTGGTCTTCGAAGTTCTTCAAAGTGAACCCTAGTTCAATGAAATTTCAGGAAGGGAACCAAAACACTGATGTCTGCAAGTCTTCTACTGAAACAATTAAGCAACATGTTTTTGACAATCCTGAGCCTTTTAATGAAGCATTCGTTCTGAACACTGTCCAGATGTGTTTGGTAGAAACTGCCAGTGTCACCATTGTATATGCGATGTGTTTTGCACCTAGTTGCTCAGTTTGGGTTTTCTCCGCATTAGTTTATTTCCGTATTGACACCACCAGCTTCTATGACGAAGACCAACGCAAATACATTTCTGACCTTGCTCTTCTCAATGCCCCAATTTTGTTTTAATTTCTCTGCTTTAATTTGAGCACTGTGAAACGAAACCAGTCCTAATAGAACTTCAACCAAATGTAATAATTTCACTGTAATGCGTCCAAGATAACCGACTAGTGCTAATGAAAACACACCAAGTATGATTTGATGCTATTACTTTGGTAAATGTTTCAATATAACACTTTTACTTGTAATATACCATTTCTATTCTGTGGTATTGCTTCTTTACCTTAAGTTAAGAGTACTTATCTCACTGCTATTGAACCTATTTTAACATGGTTTCAGAGAAACACTTGTTTCCATCATCTCAGTTTCTTGTTGCAAATGGACCGAAATCAGTATCCATTATCCTCAGCGGCTAAAAAAAGCCATGCAGCCAGAAGAATAAATCAGTGTCTCCCCAAAATTCAGATAACTTTGTTGTTGCAGTCTGAAACAAAACCAGCACACTATTATTGCTGAGCTCAGTGGCATTGACCCAGAATGCAGAACTGCTGAATGATAACAGTATGAGTATTCAGAATGGTATAATGGCCATTTACAGACTGCAATTAATTATGGTTTTCCTCTTTCAGTGATTGTGATTAAAATAAGTGCCTATTGTATAAAATGTGGACTATTGTACCGCGTTCATTTCCTCCATGCATCACAGTATTTTACTGCTATTCTACTAGGAGCTAATTGAGGGTTGACTCTGTATCTCGGTGTGTGTCATGATTGATGAGCCTGCGAGGCGTTCAAGGTCTATAGCCGCTACCACCACTACATCATTTGGTCTGCCTTTCCACTGCCGTTAAACCTTAACTCCTTCCACTAACGCTTTTACATAATCATACAAATAAACATGAAGTTACATCCACAGCAGCAACACAAACTTTGCTTGACATTTGCACATTTAATATTAATAAATAGAAGTTTTCTGTTGTACAAAAGGCGGCGGTTAGTTCAAATCAGACTGGAAGTGTAGAAGACGTTTCAAGGGAATAATTGCTTTTGCAAAATAACAAACATGTATATGATTAACACTCACTTGCCCTCTTCTTTTTTTTCTTCATGCTTTAGCAAACAGAAATTGCTTTAACAGGGTTTGGCTTGTCCAGATAATAAGAAAAACAGCTCTGCTGGTCCGTCTATTTCTCTACTGAAATTCTCTACTTCTCTATTTTGCATCATAAATAGGACAGGAGTTATCTTGTCTTCAACCACAACTAGATGTGTCATTCTAAGTATTTTATGGTATTAAATCCCACCACTGTCTGCTCTACAGAAGCAGCCACAGAGTGTACGTCTACTATCCTTGTGCTGAGCAGATTGTATTTGTTCTTTGCACTCGGGATTAATAACACAGTGCCTGAGCTATAATGAAAATCAATCTGGATTCAGGCCTGCAGTTACAACGCATGATGACACAGTCATAGTACACTAGAGCCATTGGGCTGTCTATGGAGCCAACAGCAAATATTACATTCAATATTTCACCTGCATCTTTTAAGTACTTTGGAAGCCTCCTATTATAACTGGAGATATGCCCGGTCTGCTAATACTCCCACTGTCAACTCTTTCCAAGTTTTGTCTTTGCTTCAGCTGGTCACAATGATGCCAATGCTGCTTCACTTGTGTCCTTTTTTGGGACACAAGTGAATCATCGCAGCAAATATAAGTATGACAAATATTGGCAAGATAGCCAGGAGTTTTTTTTAAAACAATGGGCTTTTGGAATACAAATATTGCAATATATTAAGGTTAATACATTGAGGTTAAGGGTTCTTTTTATTTATAGTAATTGTACAACACAAGGCTGTGCGACCAAATTAAGTTGTTGTCCCTTTTTGCTTCAGTAGAAAAACTAAAAAAGTTACTAAGTGAATACAAGTTGAATATTCAATTGACCAAAATGCAGTTTTTAAAGAGGCCCTATTATGCATTTTGGGGTTTTCCCTTTCCTGTAGTGTGTTATATAGGTTTTTGTGCATGTAAATGGTCTGCAAAGGCCAAAATCCCAAACTTCCCCCCCCCCCGCCTGAAACGCCTCCATTGGACTCCTTTGTTTACTTCTGTAACATAGTGACATCACTGTGTAACACTCGCGTTTCTGTTGGCTATCCCTCCAACACATTGTACGTGATAGGCTAAGTGGCGTTGTGGGGGAAACTTCTGTGTAGCAATGCAGGAGGAGTCACTGACTCATGAAGGAGACACGGGGAGAGCTGGAGCTTTGATGTCAAACACTGATGGTTTATTTGAAGCTTCGGCCGGAGAATTCACAAGACAAGTCCAAGAGTCAGAGGTTCTGACTTCACGGTAGAGTTGCCACGTCAATTCTGAAGAACTCTACCCCAGACCCATGTATTTAGCTAGTTCAGAGAGAATGATCAACATTGTGCATAACAAGATAGAATCATAACACCTCAATCAGCTGACGCCAACAGGCAGGAACAGGGAGACAAAGCACTGAGAGCACAGCAGCCAAGGTTACAGGTGCGTGTGCTCAGTCAGGACAGTATGGACTGATAAACTGGGTCAAAGCTATGGGCCTTGGAAAATATTTCCCCAACAGGCGGGACATATCTCAGCAGGTGAACAATCCCAACAGAGCAGGCTAGCTGACCAGTCAGCAGACTGGGCTCTGGTTTCAGACAGAGGGTGAAAAGAGGTGCTGCAGCACAGGCAGTATGAGACAAATAAAGAGCTTTTTGAACATTAAAGCATGGAGACATGTCACAGTAGAGACACTAAATACACATGTGAAGCTGAAAATGAGCATTATGGAGCCCCTTTAAAGTCAAAGACCCCAAAAACGTTTGCATCAAGATTGCTCTCAGGGTCATTAGTCTGAATATGAACCGTCCTGCACACATACGCACACTCACATTTGGCTGCAGCGCATCAGTCGATATGTGTTACCTAATTATACCCATGCTGTATCAACGTTTTAAATGTCTGCGTGATGCACACTGACGCTGGATGATAGAGAGAGAGAAAGACATGTTGACGTCTTGTCCTTGAGCTGCAGTGAACACAATATAATGCTGTGAAATTACTGAGACCATGACAGAAAATGACAGGAGGACTGATATTTCTCATTGATACATGACAGCCTTAATGGTCAAAACTCATCTTATCTGTCTACGCCTCTGTCTCATATATCTTTAAATCCATCACCACTTCTTCTTCCCTTTCCCTCTTGTTGCTCCTCTGATATCTTCCTCATAAACCCCTCTGGTTTCTAACCCCACATTACTTGTAAATATGTCACAGTGAAGAGTCGTTCAGTGATATTAATAACCAGCTTTAACTGTGGAAAGACCCAGTTCCTTGAAGTCAATGACCCTATTGTGTCCTTATGGTTTAAAAATATGCAGCGAGTGCTTCTACGCATGTCTGAATGGTGGAATGAAAGACTTTAATCCGCTGTATATGGCTAATTTAACTCATGACCCTTGTGATTAGGGATCATCGTCAGACTTGGTGGCCCTCAGGCTCGGTGGCAGGTTGCTCCGAGGTTTGACAGAGATATTAAAGGCCCTGCGCTGCCTCGGACAAAAGGCTTTTAATAGGAAGATGATGTTAAAACAGCTTGTCTGGCATACACTAATATACTAATATTGAAATAAGAAAGAGAAGGGTATTTCAGATTGGGGGTTGCAATGCTTTCAATACATTTGGGAGCCAGCCAATCTTATTTTGAGGCCAAATTAAACCGTTCTTATGTTTTTATTGATATTTCAATAGTTCTATGTATATGGACAATCAGAAAAGTACTAAAACTGGATAATAACTCTACAGACTCCTGTAGAGAAATGTTTGTATGGTTAACATCTTATACCACATTTTAAAGTGCCGTATTCATGTTGTTGTTTTTTTAACATTGATGGCGCAAAACAAAAAAACATTTTCTCTTGTCTTATTTCTATTTTGGAGATAAATATGCTTAAAGGTGGGGTAGAATATAACAAAAAGTGTATCTCGAGCCGGTTTCTCAAACTTACCTACCCCACCTTTAATCGAAGCGTCAACAGGAAGCGTGTTGCCATTCATCCCATTGCTTCTCACCACCTTTATTTCTAAACTATATTTGTTTGATGTTACATTTTTGGGCCAATTTAAATTTGGTCGAATAAGCTAGTAGCATGTCCTGTTTCAGTGTTTTTATGAATGAACAGACAACTCTCACTGGATTACTTTGATACTAAATACAACATAAAAAAGAGATGATTCTCGTGCACTTGTTTTTTAATTATAAGCAGCGTTTTCCCCCCATGAGTTCTAATCACAACTGTGTTTACAGTGAACATCTCTGAAACATCCATTAACCCAGCCCGACATGGTAAACAAAATGTCCACCATTTCAACTTCAGGAGGTGATCATTTGTCAATGTTGTGTTTACGGGCTTTGTGCTGCCCCTAAGTGGCCAAAATTCAATTAATGAGGTTTAATGTATTACAACTGGTATTTCCCATGATGCCTATAGTTGTTGATAACTAAGGAATCACCGGCAATAATTGCTTCCCTCTTTTCATTTCATTCACTGCAAGTAAAACACAAAGCACAAATGCATTAGTAGTGATTTAACCATTACACCCCTGAGGAGACTCTCTACTGTGATTGTGGGAATAATGTTGGCAGTGGTAGCTTCACTAAAGAATATCTACTCAATAGTCACAACAGAGCCTTCATTTCCAAACTGTTCAGTGGAGTTTACAGTGACAACAAGCTCTCTATATAGTTCAGCCACTGCTCGGGGAAACAAAGTCACTCTTTGTGCCTCGTCCTCGGTGAAGTAATAAAAACAATGCTTACTGCTGGTCCCCACAACCAATAAACCCAGCGCAGTTTAACCATGGTCTGTGAGAAAGTGGAGCACGGAGGCACAGTAACACAGTTACATAACACAAGACAAGGGAAGAGTGGGGGGAAAACAAAAAGCTTCAGAGGGAAATACAGAGCGCAAAGATAAAATACAGAAGTAGATGTGAACAGAGAGAGAGTTGGTTTGTAAAAGTGATGGATATGCAACAAGACGTAAAGAGAAAACAATCGCAGGCAAACATTGATGCTGGAAAATATTTGTTAGTTTGTTGTTTTTTTAATATGAATACATTTTAATGTTTGTTAAATTGTTTTGCAGCCTCTGGTTGTGTAGATTTTAGACAGAAAGTGACAACGCTTTATCACTACGATCTCTAAACTGGAAATAATTCAGACTAACGTTTATTTTTGTTAGGTTAATAAGCATTTAAACAAGTTGTGACAGCTGGATTCACGCGATTGACATATGAAGATGTATATCCATAAAGGAATGCACATTGGATGACATCTGATAATAAATCTACCCTGGTCAAAATGTGTCATCTGAAGCAGCAACCTAATCCATTTGAATTCCAAGTTGTTGTTTTCCTTATTTTTACAAGTAGCAACACCCATTTCTTCAGGTATTCATACGAAAAAGACACTTTATTATACATCTACTTGAGTATACACCCATTAGCGTGTATTTGAGCAATTCACTAAAAGTGCTTCAGTCCCACCTATGGATAATGAGTTTTCCTTCATTTGTAGGCCACTTGGGTCTCTTTTAAAGTAAGAACCTAATTTAAAGTCTCACATAAATGATCAAATAACAAGGTTAAGATTGAGATTACTTTAGCTGAAGTGGCACAATTTTATGACCCATGTTTTCTTTGGAGAATTTATCTCCGGTCATTTGGAACCCTAAGGAAAACTGACGGCGGAAATACGCAAATTACCTCTTTATGACACCATTTTGTATAGACATGCGCATCTGTCTCTACATACAGTACACGACAAGTAGAATAAGGGACTCATGCTTTCTGTTGAGCCCTCGTGTGTCCTTTGCTTCTGGCTTTCAGTATGACTCGCTTTGAGCCACATCATCTCTATGACTCTTTCTACTTTCATTTCCTCTTTAATAACATTCTTCTGTCACTTCTCCATCCATTCCCTCGTCCACTCCTCCGTCAATCCATCCGTCTCTACTCCATTTGGTGTTTTTATCCGTACGAACCACTGCGAAATTTAAAGGGACATTTATATTCCAGCCATGCTTCCTCTCCTCCATACTTTACGAGCAGGGTTGCTGTATATGCTGCATACATATTGTGGCAGACGGCAGCACTCCAGCTTTCAATTAGAAAACGATGGCAGCAAATGTATGCTTAGACACTGTGAGCAACGGCAACTTGTGATGGCAAGAGTTTAAGAGGCTCTGTTTTTAGGGTTTTCTTTTTCCTGTAGTGTGTTATCGGTTATGGTGCATGTAAATGGTCTGCAAAGGTTAAAATCCCAAAGTTCACGCCAGAGGCAGTTTCTCTCCTACACACTGCCTGAAACTCCTTTGTTTACTTCTATTAGCTAGCGCTCCAACACATTGTACGTGATAGGTTAAGGGGCGGGACATCTCTAAGCAGTTGACCAATCACAACGTTGCTGGCCAGCTAAGCAATCAGAGCAGACTGGGCTCTGGTTTCAGACAGAGGGTGAAAAGAGATGATAACCAACAATCTTCATTGAAACCCGAGAGAAAACGAAATAAAACAAATCAGAAGCATCTTTGTTAAACCTTCCACTGTTTCAACAATCACTAACTTTAGTTTGGTCGAATTGATCCCATAATTCACTTTCTAATGCTCTCCTCGAAGCAACCGGACTCCATTGACAAAACGTTTATTTTTTCCTCACTGATTGTTGCAAAAACACTTGATTTAAACTGATGGACACAAAGCATGTATGCTGTAGCACCAAGCTACTTTGTTACTGCACAATGCAACATAACAAGTATATCCGACCTGTAAGTGTACACAAACACACTCACACACACTTACACACAAACAGCCTATTCCCCTGATTAAAAGTTGCTCGTGGTAATGTGCCAAGAAATGTTGCAATGCGCCAAAAAAAGAGGCAGAAAAGAAGACTGCCAGCATGGCAACACGGATGTGAACAACATTGTTTTTAAATCCTTCCAAAAATCCACTCTGAAATTTATATTTTATGAGGAAGGATTTTTTTATTTCGGGCCTCAAGGACACACACAAATTGTGTTTGATGTAAACATTTGTTTGTTTACAGAAAACTCCACAGGGTGCATTTTAATTTGGTGAGCATGCATGTTTTCATATGAATGCATTTTTCTTAATTATAGACCAATCAAGTATTTTTTTGTTACCATATAAATATAGGTATGGCCACAAAAATACATGAATATAATCAAAGATTTACTCTTGTAGATAAAAACTGATTGTATATTTTTCTCAATGTATTAATTACGCTTTTTTAACCTTTTTTCCGGCTTTTCTTTAAAACAGCACCTGTACCACCTCAAAAACGTATAGTACATTTATTTAAAAATATATGTATAGTCCCTTGGAACGTATTCGGTCCAATCTCTGCTTATATTTATGCGTAGACCACCTCCTGTGGTTGTGTGTATGTGTGTGTACCTTTATCATTATGTGTACAGGCATTTTCTCACACATGCACATACATCAACATATAATAAACCATTTCCCGCTGTTCACATCCCCTTTTGGTCTGTCTGTATGACGGCCTCCATCCATCTCCAACCTTCCTCTTTCCTCCTAAGTGATGACCATCCCGCCAGCTTAGCTCATGCTAATATCTCCAGCCATTAGGTGGATTTATGGCCCTGCCTTTCTGCGGGAGGAATCTTTCTAAGACACCAATCAATGCTCCTTCTCCCCACATATATGTCTGCTCGACCCTTTTCCATGTGGGAGGGGTTTGTGTATGCCAGCAAATCATCATACATGTGTAGTCTAGGTGCCTTAAAGGTGGGGTATGTAATTTTGGAGAAACCAGCTCGAGTGCGCTAGAATTTGAAAGTACACAACCGGAAAAAATCTGCCTCTTCCTTCAGACTTCCTTACAGAGCCCCTCCTCCAACACACACGAACGCGCACATGACCAATGAGGGCACGAGATAAGTTTGTGCACAAATGGAAGGCTGACAGGCAGGTAGGCCATCCAGTTATTTTAGCCGGGTCGGCTAAAATGATTGGTCGTGCTTTTTACAGCGCTACGGCTTCCACAGATGAATTTTTTTTATGTATTTATTGTCAAAGCATTTAATGTATTCATTGCTATCGGGATGTTAAGAGCATTCCATGGAATATAACAAAAAGTGTTTCTGAAATAAATTACCCACCTTTAAGTAATAGGTTGTTAAAAGCCATCTGTGTGATGGTGCTAGACTGTAAAAGCAACACATTAGGCCAAAGTCTATTCTACATTTGGGACATTTTAAACGTTTTCAGTGGTTGAATACAATGAAAAGCATCTTTCATACATTTGTAGATGTAAAGAATGTGTGGTGTGTTTGTAGTTCATTCAGATACCATTATTCCAAACTGCTGCCTACATTTTTGCGTACCTTTACTCACTATTTAATGTAAGCTTCACAGATCAGCCCTTAGCAGAGAATGACCTCTGAGCCTCTGAAGCCTTAGGACACGTTGCATGTTATTTACTGAAAAACACGCATTAGCATTTCTACAAATAACTCTAACCATTGCATGTTGGTTTTCAAAAACTCAGTGTAAACGTGGTTTAGTTTTGTGACAATTTCTCATGTGCCAAAATAGTAATTCAGTCAGACAACTCACGTGTTTCTTTAACATGTTTATTAGAAGCAGCATAGTTGAGTTTGGCATCTAGGCTCGGGCCTCATCACTCCACAGATATACATAGCACGATGAGTGATGATTAAATAACTAACCCCCCGAGCCTACAGGTGGAAGCTGGGGTGGTGGTGGGGCAGGCAAGCAGCAGCAACGTGGAAGTAGCTGCAGCAATAGCAGCAGCAAGCAATGCATAGAGAGAGATCTGGCAGGTTAAACAGAGCGGCATATTAAGGAGACTCTGTTTGGTTGGTTGTAGAGTGGCAAGGGGCGTTATGTATGAATGCAGCATAAGTGCTCGAGTTGACTGCCTGAACTAGCTCGCAGGCTTCGCCCCATTTCATTTAATTAAAAAGTGGTAGATTAAGTATTGCACTGACATTAGGTTGCAGTTATTTGCAAGACATCCAAGTATGTGTCAACCTCCAAATAAGTACTGGATACTACATTTCCCATAATGCATGTATAGTAGCTCTCAGATCCTCTCTGCCTTCCCATCCTTTCAGACTTCATATTACCAACGCTTTTAAAGTCTCTAACTCGAAATGAACAATGTGACATCATATGTTTTTAGAGGCTGAGTAGTCACCCTCATGACCTTGCTAATTTATTTGTGTAAAAATATAAACTTCCATTCCTATATTTAGTCCGTTATTCTAGTTACAAGTAGTTTCGCGAGCCCTATCACAATAACATGCCAAGTCAGCATAATACCATCAGAGCACAACATCCTCCCCCATCAAAAAGCATCCTTATAAGATGTCAGTGCAAACAGCTTATGAGGAGACATATCTACATGTATTAATACTTAACAACCTCCAATTACTATAGTTATTATAACAGAAGGAATGAGTCAGTATAAAGAGCGACAAGGCCTGCATAGGTTGGAGGTCAAGGTTGATGGATGGGTCGAACAAACAAAGGATAGATTTTTGTGTCCGATGGGAAACTAACGTTGACTTATTTTAACGTATGATGGTTAATACCTACCTAACAAACTGTATTAACATCATACTTAATATGCTAAACTAAGATTAGCAACTGCAGCTATAACAAATATACCTGTTGAACGCAAACTATAATCTCTCCAAATCCACGTGTTTAACAACCTAACTGTTTCACATTGTGCGCCTGTCATTTTTACATGACATTAACTCTAATAATTATTCTGTCATTGTCGTTGGTATGGGACATGTTTCATTAGAGGAAACACTGTTAAAGTATTCATCATTGAGGCTGTTTCTAGTGACTAACTGTCACCAGCATAAAGTCCCAGGAACACATTTTGGTGTCTACTTTCACATCTCATTGTTGATAACTTGACCAATGACCAATTTAACAAAGGAAACACCACAGCTTAATCCCTTCGAATGTGTGTAGAAACACAGGTCTGTGTGTAACTGCAAGCCGAAGCTGTGCCTGTGCATCAACTCGAAGCAATAAGCCAGTGAAACACACAGAGATGGAGAAAAGGTGGGGGGCGGCGGGGGGGGCTTCTGAGAAGAGCTACAAGTGTGTGCGCTCACATGTGTGTGTGTGTGTCTGTGTGTGTGTGTAAGTGAATCAGAGGGCAGTTTGTCATGTTGCTGCTCCACAGCCCTGATCGAGCTGACAGGTGAAGCTAAGCGCGGCTAAACAGCACACGTAACGGAGAGAGGGAGAGAGGGAGGCAGCGGAGATAACGAGAGGCAAAAAAAATAGAGGATGGGAGACGAGGAAGGAGGAAAAGACATAAAATAAGTGCAGAGGGAAGGGGAGATAGTCGACAGAGTTAGAGAGCCATTAAAAAGAGAAACAGGCAGACTACAGAGGAAAACAAGCAGCGGCACAAAGAGGGAGATAGAGAGGATTCGAGCTAAATAAAAAGCTTAGGAATGGAAGACATTGAGATTAACTGGTGAAAGAGATTGGTTAATTGGCATTTTATCAAAAACACTGGACCGAGCAAGTTAATTTTTTCACACCATCACTCCATTAATCTCTCCCGCCCTCCCCTCCTCCCTCCTTTCTCCCCCCCCCCCCTGTAATGGCTGAACGTGCCGTTGTGGACACGGGAATTGATGGAATGTTTTATCAGCAATTTTTTTAACGAGAAAGATATAATTTAAGAACATTAAAGTCAAAGTGAATCATTGTTATTGTCAGCTGAAGGCACATGTGTAGCCGTCGGGGGGGGGGGGAAATAAAATAATCAAAAGAAGAAAACCATCTAAATGTTCAGAGCGCATTCTTTCAAAATGGATTTTTGTCTTTTTAATCCCCTTTTTTGAAACTAAAACCAGGGGGATCAATGCAGACTCAGCTTCCAATAGTTCATTCAAATATTGCATCACATATGTCAAAGCAAACGTGGTTACTCATCAGGTGAACAACGCCACAATACCATAAACAGAACATCTAATATTAGTATAAAAGATTTTGTAAACATTGTTGGCTTTGTTTTTTTTCGGGCTGTTAACATTTTAACCCTTGCTTTTAATCTGGAAACCTTAAATGGCTCCCCCCCCCCCTGTCTGAAAAGCCTCCATTGGACTCCTTTGTTTACTTCAGTAACATAGTGACATCACAATGTAACGCTCGTGATCTATCAACTGGCGCTCCAACCCAGGGGCGGGACATCTCTAAGTGGTTGACCAATCACAACAGAGCTGGTCAACTAACCAATCAGAGCAGACTGGGCTCTGGTTTCAGACAGAGGGTGAAAAGAGGTGCTGCAGCACAGGCAGCATGAGAGAAATAAAGAGCTTTTTGAACATTAAAGCATGGAGACATGTCCCAGTAGAGGCACACAATACAAAATTGGAGCTAAAAAATAAGCATAATAAGCTGCTTAATGTTGAGGATTCACAAATAAAAAAATAAAAATGAATCTAGAACTTTGAAATCCCTTTTCTACCTAAAGAAGATAATATTTACTCTGTTCTAAAACCACATTTTGTTGCGTTTATGAACGTTTTCCATCTTATATTCTCCTTTCTGCCTACAGTACCTGCGTGATTAGATGTAATAATGGAGTAATATTCCAGCACTTAGGGTACAAAACAGGGAAGAAGAATCCTGAAGATGGAAAGATAATTAAAAAAGGGAGAGGAAATAACAGAAGGAAGGGTGTGAGAGGTTTGAAAGCAGGAGAAAATAGGTCGGACATATGGAGTAAAGACTGTGTGTGTGTGTGTGTGTGTGTGTGTGTGTGTGTGTGTGTGTGTGTGTGTGTGTGTGTGTGTGTGTGTGTGTGTGTGTGTGTGTGTGTGTCCCAGTAGAGACACTAAATACTGATATGAACCTGAGCATGATAGGGCCCCTTTAAACTTCATTCAAATCCACTTGTTTCTGGTCTTTTTTGTAAGTCTTGTAGTCTTTTTTCAAGTCTTTTTTCAAGCTTCAGGGGACATTACAGAGGTTGGAGCAACCTGCTTAGTAGCCTATAATGAGAGAAAGAATAGCTTGAAGGAGGTCAAAAGTGAAATGGACCACTTCAACGTTTCTGGGGAAAATGATGGAGGTAGATCAAATGCTGCAGAAGAGGTTGAGAGAAGGAACAGATAGGAGAGGACGGAGAGGAAGAGGAATAAAAAGAGAGGGAGAGAGAGGTGTGTGGATGGAATTAGAAGTAGTCAAATCGGACAGCTTGATAGATTGGAGTCATTGATGTGACCCAGCCCGTAGGTACGCAGTCACTCATGTGAAGGGAAAAGACCTGATCAGACCTATTGTACACGTTTGCGAGTGTGTGTGTGTGTGTGCGTGTTTGATTTCATGACAAATGAGGACCAAGAATTGGCTCTGAGACTTACTTATCCATTAGTTTATTATACCGCATTGTCAGAGTGTCCTTGCACACTCTGTACTGTAGGTGTGTGTGTGTGTGTGTGTGTGTGTGTGTGTGTGTGTGTGTGACAAACTACATATGGTGTAAATCTTTGATGACTGTGTACGAGGCTGAACTTTGAGCTGAATGCAGTGTGAAGGGAATATCTGTGCCTGAGTGAAAGTGTGTGATGAGCTAAACACAGGTTGACTCCTGGCTCACACTTGTGTTGCGCTGCATTGCGAAGCTTTTTTTGGTGTTGCTTCCTGTTGCATTTCACTGCGTTGCATCAAATGTATTGTAGTGCAGTGTGTAGTTTTCTTTTAACTACAATTCAGCTACAGTTTAGACCAGGTTGAATTAGTCGTTGTAGATTAAGGGCGGCAAGAGAGAGAAGATAATATGTAAGTGATATTTCTATAGGTCTGCTTAAAACCTTGGTATCATTTGTAACATTTACACATTAAAATATCCCAAAAATGACTAGACCTATGTAATATATTATAATTAAAGGTTTATGAATGATGAATATAGGAATTCCAACCATAAAATATTGAAGACAACAACTCCCATGATCCCCTACTTCTTCACAACATCACTACAACTCGGCTATTGTTTCTATTCGCAGTCCCCTTAAAAACGATCAGCTATTTCCTGCCAACAAAATATAGAGATTGCTAAAAAATGCAAGTTTCTCTAACTTTAAATATATCGCATTTGGAAATACACTCTCTTGCCAAGAGTTGGATGAGAAGATCGATACCTCTCTAATTATTTTCTTGTAAATGTGAAGTTACAGCCAGCTGTAGGTTAGTTTCACTTGGTATAAAGGCAGAAAAAGTTTGCCTGTATCCGTCCGAAGGCAACAAACTGTACCTAGCAACTCTTAAGTTTCTCTTAACATATTGTACGCTTTCTTGACAAAGACATTAGTGTATTATAAGATCTGGATGCCTGACCCAAAGATGGCTTCTATTTAGGCCAATAAGAAATGCTTAAAGGCACTTACTGTAAGCCATAACCTTTTTTACTTTGGTGAGTTTGCATCGTACTAAATATGCTGTGTAGTCCATTTGCCAAAAAAGGAAAGTCATAATTGATATTGTTTGCAATGGAGATCAATAGGAAACATTTCTTTAAAGCCACAGGTGGATTTCGCTTGCAGAAATTGTAAGCAAAACTAAGTGGAAACTTCCTGCAGCTCACTCTTCATGTTAGTCTTCATGCTAAACTAAGATGCTCTAGTTTGATATGTAGCACACAGTGCCGTGAGAGTGGTATTGATAGATTATGTTTTACAGTGTTAATGTTCATATATCGATTTGGCGCAATGTGGTTTGTTCAGAAACAAAAACATTAATGGTTATTGAATCATATATTTGACATGATGCAACACTAACATGAACCCCAAAGGAGGGTCTGTTCATGTGTCCTCGTCTATCAAGCCCTCCTGGGTCTTTATTCAAACTCTTAGCATATCCCACATGTACTGGCTGACCAGCTGCTTCCCCTTAGCCACAAATAGCATCTGGAAGACGCAGAGCTGCCAGATCCAGATGCAAATGAAGGCTGCATCCAGTTAAGATTTCCCATTCATGAATCCATCCTGTTTTCTGAATGGTGCGAGTCTGCGTGTCTCAACTTTCTAGACCGAGGAAACACATCTCAAAAGGAATGGAAGCTGAGCAATTTGGTTCCACTAAATGTTTTTAAAGCACGGATAGATGCTATCCAATCGGAAACTGTTAGAACCTGTAAATGTCACTATGTAAACTGTAGTCGCTGTAAATATGCTGTATGATGTCCTTTTTGTTTTTCTGTTGTTTTATGTTATATGTCTTCATGTGGAACCTACTTGCAGCAGGTCACCCTTGAAAAAGAGATCAATGATCTCAATGGGATTCACCTGCATAAATAAAGGTTTGAAATGAAATGAAATCTCCCAGGGCGACTGACCATCATATTGGTCACGGCAGCGCCATGTGTCCGTGCCTGAGGTCGTAATCCAAGGTCACTTAACTCTGCCGTTCACACACCGCTAACAGCATTTACTAGAGCCTGTCGCTGCGCTCTGATGATGGAGTGCTGTGGCATTGCTAATTCATCAATGCTGCCCGGACCATGACATATTTACAGTAAATGGCATGTAAAGGTTGTGTGTTGGGCCCCGTGAGTGCTTCCATAAGAGACATAAAAGGACGCATTGATCCCATTGTGCATGTCAGAGGGATGGATGGTCAGGACGTTGACCCCTCTGTCTGAATGAAAGGACGAATAAGGGCTGGGCCATAAAACCATCACGAACGTTTTCAGGATAAATGTCTTTCAAGACAACAACGATAAATATATGAGATTTATTTGCAATAAAGTCATTTTTTAACATCTACAAAATAGCAAACATGCTGGATAAATACTTTTGAGCGTCACATTACCCAAGGAAATGACTTGTTTTTGACTAGAATGACTAGAATTTTGATAAATTTGGTACAAAAATATTTGGAAATTCTACAAAAGCCGCTTAACTTTTGAAGTTAATCCCCATACAAGTTAGCAAACTATCAAACCAAACCAAGTATGCCAACTTTTAAGAAATCTGTGAAACGCAAAAACAATGATTAAAAAATGATTATAAACCTAATTTAACTTTCGGTTTTCTTTAGGGTTCTGTCTAAAGGAAAAATACTTGTATAACTCTAAATGATAAGAGAATTGAGATGATTCATGATAACTTTAACCTTTATACCTTATTATACCTTTATTCATGACAAGAGAATGATAAAAAACATCGTTTTTAGCATAAAGTCCAATCCTGGAATGAATGTTATTTCCTATATTCTACAATCAAGTTACTTAAAGTGGACCTATCATGCTATATTGGAAAAATATATTGTAGGGCCATACAAAACATGTCTGTGAAGTTTTTTGCTTAAAATACCAAACAGATCCCCCGTTGTAGCCATGCCTCATACTGCTCAAACCCTCTTTTGCAGCCCTGTTAGAGAAACGCGGGTTTTGGGTCCTTAGCTTTAAAAAAAAAAAAAAAAGAGGAGGCGGAGCTAATGCCTGATCAGAATTCTACCGGAGATAAAGTTAAATTCTGCTGTGATAAAACGCCATCCTGTTCTAAACCACATCAAGGATTATTTCTGAAACAGTATGGAGCTCAAATGCTTTTTCTCTTGCAGGTTTATCACAAGGTGAGTTCCTTTTTCTATTTCCTGCTTTTTAAACACATGTGCTCTACGGTACAGGTTAGCTCTGAGTATTAGCGAGGCTTGCTAATGTAAAAAAAAACGAGATTACGTCCAAAACACGTCAGGCATTGTTTCTGATAGCAACTTTCTGTGGGTCCGCCGCCGATTTGACGTCAGATCGGCAGCAAATCTGTATCCGCTCGTTGTACCCCCGTTTTTTAAAGATTTGGCTACAGAGGAAAAGAGAAAGGGTTTTATTTTCTGACGCTGCGTGAGTTCCCCGACACACCGGGGACACATTTATGTATAAAAGACATCAAAAAGTGCATTTTGCATGATAGGTCCCCTTTAATACAGTCAACTACAATGAATTATTGAAAACTCTTTAAAACAAACAAATAGAGGAAGCTTAAGCACGTGTATGCATGTCTAAATATTAATTATGAAGGAGACATAAATAGTAAAAGTGAAAACATCCACCTGCTAGTAAGTATCTGAAACATCCTCTGTATTATTGTTGATGGACACCTATAGTGAGTTTTCCTAATGAGTGGTTTAACATGTTATAGATATCTGATAAAAACAGATCAATATTGTCCTGTCTATATCAGTGTAATGATGGATTAGGGTGAGATCACAGCATACTGAGTACCTGTAAATCATCAATAATGTCAGAGGCTTTACAGGATGATAGATATTCCGCTGACAAACGTGTGTCTCGGTGTGGGAGTATTCATGCGTGGGCTATGTGTGCGTCACGCTGCTGAATGTTTGAGAACAAATCCCTTGAGGAGAGTGAAATCTTTGTATTTGTGTGCGTGTGTGTTGTTTCTAAAATAACGACGGCCCTAAAATAATGAGTGCAGGCAGTGACTCAGAAGTTGACATATGGTATTTTCTGTGACATCATCTTTAGCAACGCAACAGCCTGAGCGCTGAGATCCTGCCAGATACTGTTCATGCGGCTTCCAGCATGCTGGCTTTGTGTTTGCTCATTTTATTATTATTTTACTGCCGAATCTAGGGCACGCTGGTGTATGAATGAATCTTGTGAATCAAACTCACCCAGAACCATTGCTTTAACACTTTAAGAGATATTGAAACAGAGATTAGAAGAGCATCAATGAATGACATCTATAATGATTGAGAGGGGGTAGGACCAGAATCGTTTTCTTAAGCTTCTTCTTGCCCCTGTTGAACATGACAGAGACTATTTGAGAATTTATTTTTATTTTTTTGTATCATGAACGTTTTTGTTGTTGTTTTGTTTTGCATCTCTTTCTTATAATTATTATTATTATAAAAAAATAAAATTTCTGACATGTTCAATGAATTGACTAATAATGTTCATTTAGGCCATTCTTTATTGGGGTTTTCTTATAGAGTTTCAAATCATGGAGGACATCATTTTGATTGATTTAGATTAGTAATTGAATTTATTTTGTGATTTAAGTCAACAAAAAGTAAAACAAATTAGTCCTGTTGCATTTTTTGTCATACGTTACTTTTCTTGTAATGTTTTCTAATCATTCAGAGGCTACATCTGTCACCATCTTGGGTTTGTCAGGCTCAGGAGGGAGAGCGAATCGTCCTTTTTATCACAAAATTGATGGTGAATGTCTGCCTCTTCCTGTCCGTGAGTAAGAGTATCCCTGAGCAGCAAACTGAAGCTAAATTGTCTTTAAAGGCAGCTCTACTGTGATTTGTTTGCAAGGACTTGTTAAAAGAAACAACTGGCCCTCTTAGAGCAAACCGAAAAGTAGTCCAACTGATAAGACACTCCCTTATTTGCATTTAGATTGTCAATGCGTTAATGCGTCTTTTTGGTCCATAAATAAAAACATCCAATCCTTGAATTAATGTTATTTCCTGTATTCTACAATCATGTAACTTAAATGTACAGTCAATTACCATGAATTATATAGTATTTGTTTTTTTTTACTTTCAGCCTTTTCTGTTTTGGCTCACCTAGCTCTAGCTTAGCACATAGCAGCGGTGATGCTAGGTTAGCATTGAATTAAAACTCTTAATCTTTCAAAGGCTGGATGTTCACTACCTTAAATACTGTATACTCTCTGTGTCTAGGCTGAGAGCTAAAACGTTGGATAGTGTTTGATATAGTTTCAATCTCATTTTTGTTGTTGAAGGCAACAACAACATATTGTATCATGGTTTTCATTGACTGGTCCACTTGGACAGTAGGCTGTCCCATTGTGCCATGCTAATCTGTTAAAATATGTTTCTTTCTCTGAGCTGGAAATGAAATGAACACTTTGCATCTGCTAAAACAGACAATTGAATGATGACACACATAATTAACAATGACAGCGAGTGAGTCAAACCATGTATTGATCCTAAATGCTCTCTATGACCACAACACATATTTAAGTTTGCATATTTCTTTGTGAATACTAGGCCATCATTTCTTTCCAAAAGGGATATGATATGTTTTTGGAATAAAACTCTAACTATGTGAGGGTTGTACACACACAGGGAAACACACACTCATGTAAGTGGATGAGAGAATATGCATGAACACAAACCGGCCTTGGCATGGCAGGCGCTCAGCCATACCAAGGGACATTATTTGGCAGCTGTCAGCTCTAATAGGAGTATAGCAGGGTGGGAGACAGATCCAGGCTCTGTACCAAGCCTACAAGGGTGCACTATCTGGCAGCTACAGCAGATCTGCGTATCTCGCATCCGTGTGCACGTGAGGATGCGAATGTTTGTGTGTCAGAGGGACTGGTGTATCAGACCCCCTTTGAGATAACGCTTGCTACCACTTGGGCCTCTACAGTGTCCATTTAGCCTACTATCTGTGTGTGGGAATCTGGCCTTGTGTGTGTGTGTGTGTTTGTGTGTGTGTGTGTGTGTGTGTGTGTGTGTGTGTGTGTGTGTGTGTGTGTGTGTGTGTGTGTGTGTGTGTGTGTGTGTGTGTGTGTGTGTGTGTGTGTGTGTGTGTGTGTGTGTGTGTGTGTGTTGCATCCCTCTGACAGCAGTTGGGATCGAGTGCGGGGAAATACTGATGAAGAGAGACTTCAAGTGTTGGCTCAGTCACTTCATAACACTATAAGACAGAGAAGGAGGGAGAGATGAAAGGATGGAAACACTACACACACACACACACACACACACACACACACACACACACACACACACTCACACACTCTGCTACATGTGAATATCACTCAGTGCTTTCTCCTTTTACTTTCAAAGGCTTCATTTGACATTCAAGCTCAAACCGCCCATTCAGAGGAAACAAAAACTGTGAACTTCAACTTGATTTACATATCAGTCAAACTTTCTAAAAAGCTGCAGAACTGCAACCAACACAAAGAAGAAGGAAAATATACACAAAAGGACTATTCTTACCCTGTATTATGGAGAAAAATCAGATAACACTATATTTTTGTCCTAAAAACACATTATCAATATTGCTAAAATATTGAAGGGGTTGACAATTGGTGCTTTTATTATATTGATATAATAAAATATCCATATCATAATGAATATAAACAGGGTGAACACCAATAACTAAAATATTCCCTTTCCTGTAGTGTGTTATACGTTTCTGTGTTTGTAAATGGTCTGCAAAGGCCAAAATCCCAGAGTATTCTCTCCCACATTTTTCAATTGATATTCAAGGTAACACAGGATGAGTAGCTGATGTACTGTACAAATGGTCATTTTGTGGGGGATTTAATTGGATCATTGGGGAAGCAAATAAACAAAACACTCAAGCAGGGATGTAATATTACAACAAGTAGGTGTAAAATCGAATTATTTGGTGTGTGTGTGTTTTGGATGTCACTTTTCTAATTAATAGTGACATATAAGGCACAGGACAGAGAGGAAACAGACCCCACATGCTCATAAACAGACATACATCCTCCTAGCTTGCTCATAATAAATTCCCTTTTTCCTGCCCCTGAGGATTTCTTGTGAAATGATTGGTAACCACCACATAGACACAGAAACATGAACATGCTTTTTTCCTCCCACTGATGTAAAAATGCTTCTCCCTCCCACTGTAACCCCTCTAAATTACCATCCATGAGAATTACAGGGTGAGTCACACCAGTGTGGCATCTACTAACTCCCTCTAGGAACAACCGTAGGTAGGACACTGACATCTCTGTGTGTGTGTGTGTGTGTGTGTGTGTGTGTGTGTGTGTGTGTGTGTGTGTGTGTCTAAAGCTGCATTCACATGATAAGACATTCGCTTAGTCGAGATATGGAGCAGAGCCTAGTTATTCGTCATCTAAAAGTGGCCATGTCACATACAGCTGTTATGTTTCATTGGTTATTTGAAATGTCAATGGCAACCAAGGTCAAAGTTAAAATAATTTGAATTTGGTGGCAATTTATAGCGTTGCCTTGTTGGGCGTCAGTGCTCTCTCTATGGAAAAACAATGCACTTCAGAAACATGGTGGACTATCACCTTGTGTAGCTTAAGGCCCAAGGAAGTGAGGCAGACAGTGCAGCAAATGTCCGCAGTGGCCAAACGCTGGTACTACACCTTTGTGTCAATATGTGGGGCTCATTTGGTCCCAAAATGACTTTTTCCCAGTGACTTACATTGGGATAGAGATCTAAATCAGCAGCTATCTCATTTTCAGCTAAATTATCTACACTGAACACTTGAATAGCACTTTTTGGAATCTTTAGGTCCTAAAAGTTGTTAAAAGGCGCTGAGAGCTGAATCCAGGGTTATTTTTCTTCCTCCATTCATTTGACTGACTGAGCCAAGGCTGTGACGGAAGGAAGAAGATCCCTGTTGGATCTGGGTATTTTTGGTCTCAAGAGTCAGGCCATTTTGGCTTCAAGCACCACTGAGCAACTTCCTTTGGAATTAGCAGGGCTCTTCTCCAACGGGTGTCTTCATACATCCATGATGTTGAATTGTTGATATAAAGGGTTTAATCCAGGGTAACAAAAACACAATGTATCTTAGTTTCAGGGGATTTAACGCTAATCATATTCCATTTCTGTTCCCCTAAACCCTACACACTGGCCCTTTAATCTTCTCAGTGGTGGGATACTGTGAGCTGATCTGTGTGTAGGTCGGTCGGGTGGGACGACTGTAGGTGGCGAGGAGCATCACAAACAATTATACAGCGTTCCTGTTTGTAAACAGCAGGGTTGTATCTTAATGCTCAGTCCCATGCTAGCTTACAGAGCCCTAGAATCATCTGTGGGGGGGCTTGCAATATAAACTAACCTGCTGTGACAGTGAAGAGTGATTCAGCCACAAATGCTGTGTTAAAGACCCAGGGGAGAAAATGTGTTTGTGCGCAGAACAATACTGAACATCTTATTACATGACCATGGGGTGTTTTTCTCACTTTATTTTTAGCAACAAACACACTTTGACAATTGAAAGCATTAGTGCACATGTAGTTATGCAACTAAGACCGCTGCAAGGTTATGATACACCAACAGACAAACTGTATGCTGATAAAGTAATTGGTTTTCACACTGTTTCACCGCATTGATTTGCAATTTGACCGTGAAATAAATAGTTGCTCCCTCCTCTTTGCGGGAAGTTGCGCGGCATAGCAAAATTGGTTTCTTTAAATGCTTGCAAATTAAATTCTATCACAATCTATTTGCATGTAGATTTGCATGAGTGACTTAATCATGCTCGGCTCTTAATCAGCCTTTTGAGTTTTTCTGTCAACAAAACAATAAACGCTTACATAAGCTCATGAAGTTAGCTTTTACCCGAGCTGCTCTCCTGGGGTACTTACTGTGTTCAAGGGCTCATTTACAGCAACAGCAGAGGGAATGGATAACTTTTTTAATTAAATATAAATGTGTCAGATCATTTATTCTTTAGATTATTGTTTCTAATGAAGCAGTTTAACACACATTTCACACATTGTACCGACTCAATTATCATTTCATTAATACTGTAATGTGACTACATTAGTTTTAGTGAAGCTTACGCTAAGTAATGAACTGAGTGTAAATGATATGTAGGTTACATCATAAAGACTGCTGCTCTAATTATGATGTGATATTTAGCCATGTTAGCTGATCGGCTCTGGGGATGGCGGTGTGGGACAATAGGTCCGCCACTTTGTTTCAGACTGGAATATCTCAACTGCTATTAAATGAATAACCCTTAAATGATGTAGAGACATTTATGGTTCCCAGAGGATGATTCCCACTTACATTAAAGTTCCCACATCACTACAGAGCCATCGTCATAGGACTTATTCTCATGCAATTTGGTGCAGACATTCATGTTAATCTAAGCCTGACTTTTGTAAAACGTTTGGCACATTAGCAAATGTTTCATTTGGTCAAAACTTCTCCTTATGACACATTTCCACTACAACTAATGACGTTCCCATCAGCCTGGACTGTACTTTGTGTTTAAGAGGATATGTTCTGCTAATTTGCAGTTTCATATTTGTATTTTGTGAGACATGTCTCCATGCTTAAATGTTCAAAAGCTCTTTACTTTTCTCATACTGCCTGTGCTGCAGCACCTCTTTTCACCCTCTGTCTGAAACCAGAATCCAGTCTGCTCTGATTGGTTAGCAGGCCGGCTCTGTTGCGATTGGTCAACCGTGTAGAGATTTTATTTTATTTTTATTTAACCTTTATTTAACCAGATGAAAACATTGAGACAAAATCTCATTTACAATGCTGACCTGGCCAAGAAGGCAGCAACGTTACACATGTTTACACAACACAGACATGTAAAATACAGAGAACACAACTAAGTAAACAAAAAGACGAAAAGCAGTCACTACATTGTGCACATTTGGACAGTAAGAAAGGTACACTACTTATTACTGCAAGAGCAGCTGGTGGTAAGGACCTCAGACAACTTCAATTTAAAACAGGCTATAGGGTCAAGTGCCATCAGTTTGAGGCTTGATTGAAGGTCATTCCAAGACCAAGGACCATAATAGAAAAGACTCCTTTTTCCAGCCTCAGTCCGCACGGCAGGTACCTGGACCCGTATCCAGGCACTGGATCTGAGGTTCTAAGAGTCACAAACTGGAGCAAATCTGGCACATATGTACAGTGGAAGCTTACCTAAAATGCCTTTATACAATAATAAAAACCAATGCTGCATCCTACGCATACTAAGTGAGGACCATCCAGTTAGGCTATACAGTTTGCAATGATGAGTCCTATAGGGTGCAAGTTTGGCCAAAACAGATGTCCCGCCCTTTAGCCTATCACATACAATGTGTTGGAGCGCTAGCCAATAGAAACACAAGTATTACATAGTGATGTCACTATATTACTTCGGTAAACAAAGGAGTCCATTGGAGGCGTTTGAGGCATGGGGGGAGTGTGGGGATTTGAGCCTTTGAAGACCATTTACATGCACAAAAACCTACTGTATATAACACACGACAGGAAAGGGAAAACCCCAAAAAGCATTGAAGGGCATCTTTCGGTGATAAGTAGCTAATAATAGGATGCTAACGTGCTATATGTGAACATGTTTTAAAATAAGACCTGTGTTACATCAATATTGTCCATTTCGATGTTAGAATTGCCACATGAGCCTGCTAGCGTTCTAACGTCTAACGTAAAGTCCTTTCGAAGCAAAATTCTCATTAATTCCTTTACAATAAATCTTCACATTCAACTAATCAACTGTCATCTTCATCATACATGGCTTTCATACATAAAAGATGTTCTATTCTTGTTGCTTCTGGAAAACCATTAATCTTCTTGTGAAATAATCACATTCATCCATTCAACAGACATGATTAATCACTACTGCCTGATATCCCAGATACTTTTGAAACCCTACAAAAAATGTATCTTTGCTTTAATCTTTCCATATAATTCCTCTTTTTTCAAGTCTAATGTACTTTAAGAAATATACATCAGAGGGCAGATTTAACAGATTGATCTTTCTCATACTGTAGCTTTAGTTGTGATAAAGTTAAGGAGGGAATTCAAGAAGACAGCATTAAATGGTCATGCTCTTATCAAGTGCCACATGTTTTACCCATGAGAAGCTTCATGCTGCTTGGAAATTAGAACAGTTTCAGAAGCTGATTGTTTTCCCTATGAACGTCTGATGATCGCTAACTGCGCCTGACTGAAAAAGATAGCACGATGGTAGACGGCTGACTCAGTTTGAAGTAATTACCAGACATTAAACTGCTTCACTGGAAACATCCTCACTCTGTCGGCTCACACAGACTTTAAATGTGTCACTGTTTAAACATCTTCCTAGTTGCTTTGTTTGTGAAGTTTTTATCAAATCAACCATTCCTCTGTAAGATTTAGCAAGTCTCAATCGATAGAGAGCTGAGTATGTAGTTTTAAAACTCTTTCAGATTGCCAGGAGAGGTTTTCTAGGAGTTTCTTAAACCAAATGGGATTAAAACCCTCTGTAGTGGACATGTACAGCCTTCTGCTGAATCATTTGAACAATACAGTCTGTGTACAACAGCTTTTATTCATTTTTCAATTCATATCCTGTCTTGCATTACAAGAAAAATCAATTTTGTGGTAATTTAAAAGGATATTAGGCTCATTGGCCCTTGTGTGAACGCAAACATCATGAAATTGATTAACGATATTATATCTAGAAAACAACACGCCATAAAATGTAACTATGGAGGGTTTTCCATATGAAGAAAGTTGACACAACATTAACAAAGTCGTTTTTCTACATTATATAAATGTTTTGTAGTAAATGAAGTGAGGAGTGTATTGAGATAAGAACAGAATGCTGTACGGACAGACACAAAGAGCAGTGGACAGAGAAAATGACATTAAATGGGACTAACAAAGATCACATCATACAAAGATCACAGTGCTGCAGATTGACAGTGTGAAACTACATGGAGGGGCTTTCCCAGCATGCATTGGGTGAGTGGCGGGCTACATCCTGGACTGGTGCTGCTCAGAAGCTAGATGTTCTTTTACTTAACCTTTCCTAGCGTCTTTCACCTCCATGTCCCCAGTTTGTGGCTCATGTTTTCTGTTATAAATGTTTTGTTTCCGAGCCTAAACCTGGAAATGAACCCTGAAAATACTATAGCATCATCAGGGTCATTCATACAAGCTTTTCCAAAGTTACAGAGGGGACTATTCCAATATTTTTTCCAAAGGCTGAGCGATGGTCCTTATTAAAGGTCCCATGTCATGGCCATTTCTACTGATCATCATCACTTCAAATACAGTGTCTTTTTATAACACGCTCAACTTTAAGAAAACTAAAACAGCATTTGAGTTTTAGTTCCTCCTGATTTAAGAAGCTGTGCCGTTCATTTGCCTGCATTGTCCTGTCTTTTTCTTTATCTCTATGCTAGACCTAAGTGTTGTTTGAAGTGCTGCATGTTAACCCTTAAAGCTCCCACCCTTATCATGAAAGAGTGCAGATATCCCTCAGTATTTGGACCGGGTGCATGCTGTCCTGATCTGGGGTTTAAAAAGTATTTGACTTAAGCGGTGCAGCTTTGCCATTTGTCAGAACGATATGGTGAAAAGCTGCTAGAGGTGAAAGCTGATGGTGAATGCATGCCTTTACTTTATTATTTCCAGGGTCATAAATGAATTGTGTGTTGGTTTTTGGCGCTGACACGGAGCTTTAATGTCCTCATATCATTCTGTTTCATTCCAAGAGTGCTAAAACAACAAGTTAGAATAGTTTATGTGGCAGTCTCCTCAGGGAGTTGGTGAGAGACGACGAAGGTAAGGGCAATAATACTTAAGGGGCTGAAAGAAAGAAAGAAAGAAGAAGAGGGAGAAAAAAAAATCAGGCCAAAGGGTGAGACGTACCAGACACAACGATGTGAAAGAGCAAGAGCGGCAGAATAAAGAGGACTGAGGGGGAAATAAAGAGAGACGCAGGCCAGGGTCGAGGAAGTGATACAGGAAGAGATAAAAGGCTTGTAGCGACGGAAAAGATGAAGAAAGGGGGGGAGTGATAAGAGGAGGGGAATGGAGTCAGACGCAGAGAGTTGAGAAGATAAGAACGACAGGATTAGACGAGGAGAGAAATAAAGAGGAGAGCTTAGAGAGATAGAGGGTCTAGAGAACAACAAGTACGCAACGAAAGTGCTCTCAAGCATTCTGGAGGGGAGGAAAACAGAGCAGGGAGACGAGAGAGTGACGGACATTCAGCCTCACCTCGCTTTATTGCCAAGAGAACGAGACGAGGGGGGGAGTGGAAGACAAATGAAGTAATGAAATGGAAGTGGACGGATATTAATGAGATGAGAGGGAACAAATGGATTGGCTAGCAGCAGAAAATGCAAAAGGCAATCTAGGTGCATGTGCGGGTACTATATATCTGTTTCTGAGGCACATAGTGCTAATATAATACAGTAGGAGGACACATGTTAAGGGTATTTATCATCCTTTTATCAGAATCAGAAATCCGGCAGCAGGGAAATTGAAGGCATTACGGGAAAGTGACAAAGCAGACGAAAGGCAAACAATAATAAAGAGTATGCTAACATAAATATAGAGAAAAGCACACATTACTAATACAATAAAAACAAGACAAATAAGTACACATCCATGGCTAAAAATAAGTCGCAGCATTTTAAAAGTAAACGTGTTAAGGTGTTAAGATATTATAAAAAGGCAAAAGAGATGTATGTGCAGGTACTTAATATGTGTTACTGTGGCAAATACTGCCAATATAATACATTATATTATAATAATGTATTATATTGGCAGTAGGACAAATTTTTAGGGGTATTTACCATCATTTTATCAGAATCAGAATCATAAATCCTTTATAAGTCCCGCAGCGGAGGAATTTACAGCGTCACAGCAAAAGTGAAAAAGCAGATGAAAGGCAAACAATAATAAAGAGAAAGCTCACATATAAAGTATAGCGAAGAGCACACACTACTAATATAATAAAAACAACACAAATAAATACATATCCATGGCTAAAAATACATTGCAGCATTTTAAAAGTAAACATATTAAGGTGTTAAGATATTATAAAAAAGCAAAAGGCAATCAAGTATGTGTGTACTTTATATGTGTTCCTGTGGCAAATACTGCCAATATAATACAGTAGGAGGACACATTTTTAGGGGTATTTACCATCATTTATCAGAATCAGAAATCCTTTATAAGTCCCGCAGCGGATAATTTACAGCGTTACAGCAAAAGTGACAAAGCAGATGAAAGGCAAACAATAATAATTGTAATGAAAAAAAGAAATATAAGTTCACATCCATATCTAACAATGCTATTTACACCCGGGTGTCCGTAGCTAACAATGCTATTTACACCCGGGTGTCCGTAGCTAACAATGCTATTTACACCCGGGTGTCCGTAGCTAACAATGCTATTTACACCCGGGTGTCTGTAGCTAACAATGCTATTTACACCCGGGTTTCCGTAGATAACAATGCTATTTACACCCGGGTGTCCGTAGCTAACAATGCTATTTACACCCGGGTGTCCGTAGCTAACAATGCTATTTACACCCGGGTGTCCGTAACAATGCTATTTACACCCGGGCTACACATTCAACACAGTCTCACGGCATTTTGTGTTATAGTCACAAAATGAATCTATTGATTCGTGTCCACCAACACGATTTTCGCATTTTTTTCGTGTCACACAACGATTTTAAAAGCAATAGGCGCTTTCACACCAAGTACTTTGCCGTACTTAGTTCATGAGAACTTAGTTCTGATGAACTTAGTTCTGATGAACTCTTTAGTTCTGATGAACTAAAGAGCAGATCGCATTCACACCGGAATAAGTCCCTGATGGAGGATTAGGCAAATGAAGCCGCTGACGTCACTTCTTCTTCTTCTGCTTTGGGTTTACTGGCAGGCCGCAAACAACTTCACAGCGTATACCGCCACCGGAAGTCCCCGGCCGGAAGTCCCCGGAGTTGGGGACTGGCTTCAGTAGAAGCTGCTGGGACTCCCAGCAGCTTCTACTGAAGCCTTCTGAGTAAATCGCCAGAACGCCGACACCTCCTCATCTCCACCGCTCCCACGTTTTATTTTGTGTTGCCATAAGTTAGTCTCTCTCCGTTGGTGTGCTGGGCTAATGCTAATGCTAATAATGCTAATGCGAGCAAATAAAATGGCGGCTTCACAAAACTTTTTGGGAGTTTTACGGTGCGTGGTTTGCAATCCGCCCAGCCAATCAGAAATGGGAACCTTTTTCTCCCATGGAAGTACCTGCTCTCTAGCAGGGACTGAAAATGGGGGTGGAAAGGTTCTCATGAACTAAGTTCTAGTTCCGGATTTTTTTGGTGTGAATGCACATTTTCGGAACTATATCGGAACTATACTGGGAAAAGTACTCCGGTGTGAAAGAGCCTAATGTAAATAATAACAAATTTGAAAAAATACAGATTTCAGTATTCTGACACAGAACGATTTTAGAAGCAATGTATTTCTATTGGTATTATGTTTCGTGCCTGCACCAAATAATAACAAATTAGAAGGAAAAAATAAAAATAAAAATACAGATTTCAGTATTCTGAGGCTCTGAGCCCCATTTCTTTTCCTCGCGGACGGCAAAAAAACTCAGACATTATACAATTTAAAATAAAAGGGTTAGGGTTAGGCTTAGGGTAAGATATTGAGTAAGAAAATGTTTTTTATGAACCACACAGCTGCTGGTCTTCCAAGACCCGACCGGACAAAAAGATGTGGTGCAGGCACGAAATATACTACCAATAGAAATACATTGCTTTTAGAATCGTTCTGTGTGACACGAAAAAAATGCAAAAACCGTGTTGGTGAACACGAATCAATAGATAAAATAAATTTCGTGACTATAACACGAAATGCCGTGAGACTGGGTTGACACATTAGATACTGTTTTGGATGTATAGGTATTTATGGAATTATTTCTTTGATAACTTAATTCTCTTGTGCTGCTGCGTCAAATTGTAATTCCCCTATTGTGGAAGTATAAAGACACATCTTATCTTAAGCACTGTAGCTATTTACACCCGGCTGTTGTACTGTATGCATCTCTTCTTGCTCTTTCTACGATGGCCTGCAGGTTACCTAAACATCAGGGACAAAAAACACCTGTGCTATATTGTGAACATGGCTGTAAGGTCATAAATGTCCCACAGACCCCCCTGATGAAAGGGGGTTAATTAATCTGCCTCAACAGTCGGAAAGAAGTTATGAGAGGTGATGAATTTTAGTATCTTTATTTCCAAAATATCACAACAGTAAACAGTGACTAAGACGTTTTTTGGGGGTGGGTGTAAATAGCCGAATAGCTGCCGTGTGTCTATTTTCACCTGAGTGCAAATAGACACTCCGAAAAAAAAAATGCAATGGACCTAACAGTGATTATTGCATAGTAGATTTTACAAAAAATTGTATAATGCAGGTTTAATGCACTCAATTGTAGCGGTCTGTAATTGTGTGGTGGTCTACCAGGGGCCGTAGTAGTTGTAAAGCAACCCATTAATTTACTATTTAAAACAATTAAATCAATTTAACTTTCTTTGTCTCAGTCAAAAAGTTATATCTTTGTGGTTTAAAGAATAAAAATACAGTTCTAAGCTTGAACACATTTGCCAGAAGAGATGATCTCAGCAGGGGTGCGATATCAAACAGAACTTTCTGATGTTAATTTATCCTGGCTGGGTTTTGCTGAGCTCTGTATTTTTCACATGCGTATCAGGGAGCAGCAGCTTTAATGGCACCTTAGCAGCAGAAAAGTATCAAGGGAGAGGAAAGAAATATCAATCTTAGTTTGCCCGATACTTCTGATTGGACGTTTTACTGCGCAGTCACTCAATGTCTCCCAACAGCACCAATAGGCATTTCTTTGATGTCTAGGAAAAATTGAATTGTACTGTATAATTGCTTTCACCAACGAGAGCATGTTTCCAACCTCTCAGTTAATTTGTAAGTTTCCGTGTCGGGTGGATGTTTTCAAAAGCTCAATCCTACAAAAAATTGTTGAAGAACTAAAACTTATAAACTTCTGTTGAATGTATTCACTCAGGTACAGCTGGTGGTGAATAGTATGTCAATGAACACACATCAAAAGACTAAAGCCAGGGAAGTAAACCGTATGTAATGAAGTAAAGCTAAAAATAAAGTGAAACGTGGGGTTATTTTCTCATAGACTTCTATAGACTTGGACTTCTACTTGAAACCAGTGGTGTTGCCCCCTGTTGGCCGAAAATTGCTTCTTGCTCCTCGCCAAATAAGCATGTTGTGAATTGTTTGTCTCAATGACATCCTCAAAGGTACATTTCTCAGACTTGACAAAGTTCCTCCAGAGCCAAAACACACATTACACATTTTATCACAGGTTGAGTTTAACTACTCATGACCAGTCAAGTCATTTTCATGTGTAAAGTGAGTAGACTGGCCTTACATGCATTGTTAATATGTTGTCCAGAAGATGCTTGAATCATACTTGTTCCTCCTTTGCTGCGAGTAGGACCAGGTACACCTCAACACAAACACACCTGTTTGCTATCCTGGCCCAACATGGTGAAACAAGCTCCCCATTGTTACTATGATAACAGGAAGTATATACATCTTTCGTTGCAGACTAAAAACCCACCTGTCTAGACTGCACCTGGGCCATTAAACCTCTGTTGTTATTGTTTTTTTTTAGCTCATTTCAAACTATTGCACCAGCACTTACAATGGTTTGGCTCATTTGAAGTGACTGTACATGTTTCTCACCGTTCTGTCTTTTATTTTCATGATTTATCGCAATTATTGTAAGCCGTTTGGATAAAAGCGTCAGCTAAATACAATGTATTGTGATATATCATGACCTGGAATATACCAGTTTCTATTAAGAAACACAAACATACAAAAATAGAAACATATTGACCTTATCCATGACATGTGATACATAGCGCCAAATGCATGTCAAACCCTGGTGACTAAGCGTTTTGAGCACCAGGAAAAGCGCTATATAAATAACATATATTATTATCAGATGCTAATGAATGCTGCTAGCTCAAACGCCTATTTCCCCCCCCATAATACACTAGAAGAACCTATCTTTAGGTGCTGGTGTTTTGTTTTGTTGCATCCTTGCCAATGCCATGCCATAATACATTTTAGTTTTGAAGCTGTGCCTGCTGCTTCCTCCCAAAAATAACCACGACTTGTGAATTGCATTATATAGTTGGAGCGTTCATGTTTTTATGCTTCCTGCTCCCATGACCACAGGCAATCATTTCACAGCGGGCTAATAAAAAGACAGTTGCTCTGCTGCGTATTAGAGGCTGCGTTAAGGGCTTCAACAGTGAGATTAACAGTGAGGAAATATTTATGGGTCTCTTGATAGCTGCTCGCAGGTCACAGCTGATTTGTTGACGATGTCGCTATAATTTCCTTGTCAGTGGTTACATGTTGATGTGGAGCAAACTCTTGTTTTTAATGTGAGCAAAAACTGGAAAGTTTACGAAACCAATTAAAGAGGGGGAAAGAATACAACTTTTTCTTATGAGCAGACAGCAGGTGAATATATTTGTTCTTGTTCTCTCTCTTAACCTTATTAAAAACAAATACTGACAGGAGAAAATGTAGTAGCTGACAACCTGAAAGGGCAAGTAATATTCTTTGTTTTCCACCAGGGTTATTTACTGCAATAAAGTGCAATCACACATATGACAGTGATGCAGCTTTGTATGAGACGAGCTTTGACAAATCAGATCACTTGGCTGAAACTATATTATATATATATATATTTATACACACTATAACCCACTGTTTCCTCTTCCATCTTACAGAGAATAGGCAGTGGTGGATAAAGTAGTCGGATTCTCAATTTGAGTAAAAATACTACATTTCAAGTAAACGTAATGCATAGAGAGCGGAACTTAAGTAAAAGTATTTAAGTAAGATTAGGAAAACTTAATTTACTGTTCTGTACTCAAAAGGTATTTGTAATAATTTTAAATATTTAAAAGCTAAATTAGCAAATCTTCACAGTTAAGAAGCTGGAAATAAAAATAAAAACATGTTTTGAATCCAATGAATGTCCTGTTAACCCACTCATTGTTAAAGTTACTTAAATATATAACTTTGGATGGTTTAATCTATACCAAACCATCATATTATAAAAAGTTGTTCCTAAGTATTGTGTGTAAAAATCTGAATTTGATCAATAAACTAGTAAATAAATATTTTAAATAGGAGTAAAAAGTACAAATGTGGCTTTCAACATGTAGTCGAGCAGAAGTAGAAAGTAGTATTAAATTAAAATACACGGGTAAAGTACAAGTACCTCCAACTGTACTTCAGTACTTTCCCCCAGTGAGAATAGATATGAAAATGTGTCCATTTAAAATAAAGTAGTCCATGTTTCAGCTGCAGGTTTTGTGAGCGCTAAAGAGTTACATCTGCATGTTTGAAGGCTGTTTCCTGCCAGTGTTCCAGTTCTGTTGAGGCACCAGAACTTCTTCAAAGGCATCAAACAATATAAGATAACAGGGGGGGAAGGGGAAGTCATTTTTTATTTTATTTTTGTTATGAATGATTGATGCTCCAGTTGGCAACCATCCAGAGACACATCCTTTTCATCCTCGTTTCCGGTCTCTTGAATTTAATCCTCACTATTTTTGTTTTTAAAGACAATCTGTTTCAAACTTGTCTTTATTCTCCGTTAGAGGAATTAACATGAAGGCTGTTTGGATAGTTTCTGGATTGTTTTATATAATGTCCACGTTTCTTTTTATCATGTTTCTCACTCTGTCCAATCACTTCTCCCTTGAGTTCTCTTTTCCTCACAAAGCTTCTCATTTACCTGACAACACTCTCTTCCCTTTGTGAGGTCCTTTGTGATTTATGTCTACTTGTCAGTTTGTATGAGGATGCTTTTATGAAGTGTGTAAATGTGTATTTGTCTTCCTTCTTCTAGGACTCTGACAGAGCTCATGAAGCAGCCAGGGGAGGCAGGGATGGGAATGGTGGATGGGACGGGGATTCATCATCCAATAGGAACCAACGGCATCTCCGCCAGGGCGCTACGCTCCAACAATGGTCAGTCCTCCGTGTGTGTGTGTGTGTGTGTGTGTGTGTGTGTGTCTGTGTGTGTTTCTGTGTGTGTGTGTGTGTGTGTGTGTGTGTGTGTGTGTATCTGTGTGTGTGTGTATCTGTGTGGGTTTGCATGCAGGCACACTGAGCTGATGTGAAATGACTGATAACAGAGGTTTTCAGTTGGGTCTCTGCAATCACAGAGGTCAAATGGAAAAGTAGTAATTTTCCTTTTTGTATTCACTGTATATACTTTATCTTTATAAACTGCAGTGCTATGCCAGTGTGTCAGTTCAGAACAGTTCCATTATGTGACATGTCTTAGAGCAGTGGTTCCCAACCTGTTTTGTAGAACTTACCCCATCTGACGAACTCAAGTAGCCTTTCACTGACAGCCTCATTCGTTTAAACTGTTACTCCATCCATTTTAGCTGACCACATTTCATCTAGTGCTAGCTAACTCGCTTATTAAGCTGTTCATACACAAATTACAGATTTAAATTCTTTGCCCTAACTTTTAGCTAACTATTTCGACTGTTGATACTTTAATTTTTCGGCTAACTATTTTAACGATTTATTTATCACTTTCAGCTAACTTTTGCAACAGTTTTTCAATTTGTTTAAGCTAACTATTAGAGCTTAATTCTAATTACTTTAAGCTAACGATGTCAACCACTTATTAACACATTTAAGCTAACTATTGCGACTTTTTATCCATTACTTTAAGGTAACCATTTAACCATTACCTTTTAACTGTTTCATCTATTCTACTCACTTCCATCCGTTAATTTGGTCACTCTCAAAATGTGGTGTTCAGGTGTTACCATTCAGGTCTACTTTTGAATTAGTTAAACTACTCCATGCTCCTTCAACAAACTCCCTGTCAACGTTAATAATAATAACACATATTACTTAAAAAGCACTTTTCCTGGTGCTCAAAGTGCTTTACAAGCAAGTAAAGAAAAAATAACAACAGACTATCTAGAAGTGCCCCCTAGCATACAAGTATCCGTGCCTGGGATGAACTGTCCTTAAGTGACTGTCCGAATGGAGAGCATTTCAGAAACCCGGTGATGGATAATTAGGAAAACTGGGACAAAGCATTATTATCCACTGAGACGCACCACATCACAAGAGCGCTGAGCTCATGGGACAGCGAGGACTCCATAGACCCATTAAAACCTCGTGTACTGTGTGTTAACATTGCATACCCTTGTTGTATCCACACACTTATACACACAGACAGAGGTCTCCATTTGCTCTCTTACACATGTGTCATCCATGTGCAAAGAAGCACAGGCACAGACAGGTCATTTTTAATTAAGATGTAATTAACCGTGTTCCAGCTCCAAACCCACCGAGGGAACACTGCGGACCCATCTGTCTCCCGCTTTCTCTTTCTGACCACACACACACAGCAGTACACACACATTCATGCTCAATATAACCCGGTGCTTCTTCAGTGCATTGAGACTCAAATTAGTGAGCATGTTTCCTGAGGGCTCATTTGTGACAAGAGTAATGGCACGTTGTAAAGGACAAAGGTCCCTGTAGCCTCACTGTTTTATCCTCCAGCAGAGGAATGTGGTCCAGTTGTTTTCTAGTGTGACTATTATCACTCTGTGTCTGAGAAATATCTTAATAGATGATATCTGGTTACTCGTTAAAGCATGTGTAAAGCAATATGATTTCAATAAACATGCTTCTTTATCTAACATTCAAGCGACAACGATACCAGATGTATCAAATGCTCTTCATTTATTAATCATTATAGTGTTAGCTTTTCAAGTTTCAAGAATGCTCCCACTTCCATGTGCGGCATTAACTCACACATACAGTACAGTACAGAAAAAAAGAATTGCTGAGGCTTCTCCCTTTGCTTTCATCTTCCCACCATTGCAATAAACACGTTTTTGGCCTCTTTTTCACCCCATACTGTGCTTATTAGCGCTCTGCTTTCTTCTGTCTTGCTCTCCCTCGCTCCGTTAATTTCTTTCTTCCCCTGCTATTTAAACCCCCCCCCCCTTTTTCCTCCTCTGCTTTCTCACATTATTTTTCTCTCTGTGTTTTTTGCTGGTCTTCAGCAGCATTATTAATCAGCCTTTTAGCACCAAGCAGACACATTTAGTTACATACAGTATACTATCTACTACATGTGAGAATACTTTCAGCATGCTTTCAGTTCATTTTCATATTGTGAAAATACAGGTTTAGTTTCATTAAAGTATTGCCTTTTTTTAAAGAATTATGCTTTTTGGGGTTTTCCCTATTGGCTAGCGCTCCAACACATTGTACGTGATAAGGGGCGAGTGATCTCTAAGCGGTTGACCAATCACAACAGAGCCAGCCAGCTAACCAATCAGAGCAGACTGGGCTCTGGTTTCAGACAGAGGGTGAAAAGAGGTGCTGCAGAACAGGCAGTATGAGAAAAATAAAGAGCTTTTTGAACATTAAAGCATGGAGACATGTCCCAGTAGAGGCACACAATACAACATTGGAGCTAAATAAGCATAATAAGCTGCTTAATGTTGAGGATTCACAAATAAAAAAATAAAAATGAATCTAGAACTTTGAAATCCCTTTTCTACCTAAAGAAGATAATATTTACTTTTGTTCTAAAACCACATTTTGTTGCGTTTATGAACGTTTTCCATCTTATATTCTCCTTTCTGCCTACAGTACCTGCGTGATTAGATGTAATAATGGAGTAATATTCCAGCACTTAGGGTGCAAAACAGGGAAGAAGAATCCTGAAGATGGAAAGATAATTAAAAAAGGGAGAGGAAATAACAGAAGGAAGGGTGTGAGAGGTTTGAAAGCAGGAGAAAATAGGTCGGACATATGGAGTAAAGACTGTGTGTGTGTGTGTGTGTGTGTGTGTGTGTGTGTGTGTGTGTGTGTGTGTGTGTGTGTGTGTGTGTGTGTGTGTGTGTGTGTGTGTGTGTGTGTGTGTGTGTGTGTGTGTGTGTGTGTGTGTGTGTGTGTGTGTGTGTGTGTGACTGTGCATTGCAGGGGTTGAATGAGGGAACAGGGTGATGACAGTTGGGGGAATGGGATGAGGATATCTTGATCCTACTGTGTCAGGGCTCTACAAATAATCACCTCTTAATTAAACACTTGTTAATCCTCCAGGCCACTTAGACGGAGAGAGAGAGAGACACAGAGAGATATTTGGGAGTGAAAGACGAGGGAAATGGTAGAAAGATGGGTATGAATGAAGACAAAATGCTTATCACTTTGCATGTTAGAGTAACGTACATTTTCAGAAGTGTTTGGCCGTTTCACAACTCTATGATTTGAACTATTGGGCTCATCCAAAATAAAATATAAGTATGACCAATCACGTTTTAACACCTTAAGACCTACTGTACAATACGATAGAATGCTTTTGACTACAAGGTCACTCAGAGAGCGCAGACCTCTGCCAAGGCCGTTTGAAAATATGGAAACTAATGTGTGTATATTCATCGTGATATGGATCCTCTCCAATTTCGAATGCGTTTTACCTTGGACAAAGCTACAACCTTCCACCTAGTTTTATGGAAATGAGCTCAGTGGTTTTTCTGTAATCCTCCTGAAAAAGGGACGAAGAAAACCGACTCCTTGACGAATGATGACAACCCTCTTTTGCAGTTGTTACCCCTGCTTGGTCCCGCTTTATGGAGATCCAGCCCATGGTTAAAGGTCAAAGAGCCAGCTGTTGGATATATTGCCACTAAATTAGTACTGGCATTCATGGTTCCCAGAGGATGAATCCTACTCGCTCTACTATCTCCTGACTTTTTCTTTGTTCAGAGCAAAACGTCTCCCAAAACTATTGTGACTCTCTTTAGGATTGATATGTCCCTGTAATTAATAAATGGATTCAATAGATGTTTAGCCTAACACCATCAATTTCAGTTTGTCTAGTAGTGGTTTATTATCTAACACCTGCAAAACCAATCATCTTTCTGCCTTAGCTCTACTTTCTTTTATTTGCTAATTACAGGGTGTCCGCGGGGTCTTAAAAAGTATTAAAAGTTGATAAATCAATTTAGCGAAAATTAAGGCTTTTAAAAAGTATCAAAAAGTATTAAACGGCATTTTCCAAGGTATCACATTTTGTGCTGTCGGCTGTGCGTGGTGATGAAAAGCTGGTTCGAGGGGCCCCCAGTGAATGTTTGCCTATGGCCCCTACAGACTCTAGAATCGGCACTGGTTGTGCACACCAGGTTATGATCACATTATTGCCTTCCTCCCATGAAAGTTCTCTAAACTCATTTCTAAAAGAAGTCTCCAGGCTTGATAAACAACGTATTCTCATCAAGACTGGAAGCCTGTTAATAAATGTGCTGAAGAGCAACACAACAGAGAGTCTGCTATTCCTATCGTTGTTAGAGCAGAGCAGCAGCTTCCAATGGGCTGAACCGGCACTAGTGAGAGTGCAGCGAGCAGCATGAGTGCAGCTGATTAGGATGAAAATACACTGAACACGTTCTGAGCCCTTTCCCTAATGAAGACAGCAGCCAAATCCTCATGATTCCTCTCAGAGACACCAAGGATCTCCTTATCTGTCTTCCACTCCTCTCCTGCTCATTTTCAAGGCAGATGTATTTTTAATACCATAGGAGATGAACTAAGGGATGGAAAGTTAAAGGCTGGCATATTTGACAGAAAGAGGGAGAGAGAGATTGGAGAACAGAAGGAGGAAAGTATTGAGACGGTTAACAAGGAGTGAATCGTGACAGATGTTTTGTTAGAAATGCAGGTGATGAGATGGAGGGACAAGGGGTTGAGGGGAAGTTATTGAACAAAGTCAAAGAACGAGGTAACGGGAAGTGGAGGAGGGAGGAGAGGAAAATGAGATGAAAAAGGACACACCTTAACAATTTACTGAGGCGTGCAATGGGATAAACGTCAAGAGAAGGAGGGGGAGACGGGATGAAGGGGAAGAAAAGAAAGACTGGGAGTTAAAGGGGGTTGATAGTGACAATGAGTGGTGGGTGTGACACTGTGAAGAAGAGGAAGAGGAAGAGGAAGACATACTTTATTAGGAGAAGGAGAAGAACAAGAAGAAGAAGAAGACATACTTTTCTTTATCCGTCAAAGGAGAAATTCAAGAGGGTGGATTAAGAAAGGCAAGGTTTGAGCAATGTGTGAGAGAGTTGGAGCGCAAAGGACAGGGTGAGGGAGAGAGAGGTGGAAGAGTGAGAGGAAGGAGAAAGAGACAGGGTGAAAGAGAGAGATGGAAGAGTGAGAGGAAGGAGAGAGAGACAGGGTGAGGGAGAGAGAGATGGAAGAGTGAGAGGAAGGAGAAAGAGACAGGGTGAGGGAGAGAGAGATGGAAGAGTGAGAGGAAAGAGAAGAGACAGGGTGAGGGAGAGAGAGATGGAAGAGTCAGAGGAAAGAGAAAGAGACAGGGTGAGGGAGAGAGAGATGGAAGAGTGAGAGGAAAGAGAAAGAGACAGGGTGAGGGAGAGAGATGGAAGAGTGAGAGGAAAGAGAAAGAGACAGGGTGAGGGAGAGAGAGATGGAAGAGTGAGAGGAAAGAGAAAGAGACAGGGTGAGGGAGAGAGAGAGATGGAAGAGTGAGCGGAAGGAGAAGAGACAGGGTGAAGGAAAAGAGAGATAGAAAAGTGAGAGGAAGGAGAAAGAGACAGGGTGAGGGAGAGAGATATGGAAGAGTGAGAGGAAAGAGACAGGGTGAGGGAGAGAGAGATGGAAGAGTGACAGGAAAGAGAAAGAAACAGGGTGAGGGAGAGAGAGATGGAAGAGTGAGAGGAAGGAGAAAGAGACAGGGTGAGGGAGAGAGATGGAAGAGTGAGAGGAAGGAGAAAGAGACAGGGTGAGGGAGAGAGAGATGGAAGAGTGAAAGGAAGGAGAAAGAGACAGGGTGAGGGAAAGAGAGATGGAAGAGTGAGAGGAAAGAGAGAGAGACAGGGTGAAGGAAAAGAGAGATGGAAGAGTGAGAGGAAGGAGAAGAGGCAGGGTGAAGGAAAAGAGAGATAGAAGAGTGAGAGGAAGGAGAAAGAGACAGGGAGAGGGAGAGAGAGATGGAAGAGTGAGAGGAAAGAGAAAGAGACAGGGTGAGGGAAAAGAGAGATGGAAGAGTGAGAGGAAGGAGAAAGAGACAGGGTGAGGAAAAGAGAGATGGAAGAGTGAGAGGAAGGAGAAAGAGACAGGGTGAGGGAGAGAGAGATGGAAGAGTGAGAGGAAGGAGAAAGAGACAGGGTGAGGGAAAAGAGAGATGGAAGAGTGAGAGGAAAGAGAAGAGACAGGGTGAGGGAGAGAGAGATTGAAGAGTGAGAGGAAGGAGAAAGAGACAGGGTGAGGGAGAGAGAGATGGAAGAGTGAGCGGAAGGAGAAGAGACAGGGTGAGGGAAAAGAGGGATGGAAGAGTGAGAGGAAAGAGAAGAGACAGGGTGAGGGAGAGAGAGATGGAAGAGTGAGAGGAAGGAGAAAGAGACAGGGTGAGGGAGAGAGAGATGGAAGAGTGAGAGGAAAGAGAAGAGACAGGGTGAGGGAGAGAATGATGGAAGAGTGAGAGGAAAGAGAGAGACAGGGTGAAGGGAAAAGATAGATAGAAGAGTGAGAGGAAAGAGAAGAGACAGGGTGAGGGAAAAGAGAGAGATGGAAGAGTGAGAGGAAAGAGACAGGGTGAGGGAGAGAGATGGAAGAGTGAGAGGAAAGAGAAAGAGACAGGGTGAGGGAGAGAGAGATGGAAGAGTGAGAGGAAAGAGAAAGAGAGAGAGGGTGAGGGAGAGAGAGATGGAAGAGTGAGAGGAAAGAGACAGGGTGAGGGAGAGAGAGATGGAAGAGTGAGAGGAAGGAGAAAGAGACAGGGTGAGGGAGAGAGAGATGGAAGAGTGAGAGGAAGGAGAAAGAGACAGGGTGAGGGAGAGAGAGATAGAAGAGTGAGAGGAAGGAGAAAGACAGGGTGAGGAAAAGAGAGATGGAAGAGTGAGAGGAAGGAGAAAGAGACAGGGTGAGGGAGAGAGAGATAGAAGAGTGAGAGGAAGGAGAAAGACAGGGTGAGGCGGGATGGATGAACGGAGACAGAGATGGAGAGAATAAGGTAGAAGAGACAACATGCTGCTAGCTGCGAGGGGGACAGCTGGTCAGCTGCTGCTCTGTTCTGGTGTGGAGATCTGCCCCGAGGATAGTCACCCTGCTGAGTGTACACACACACACACACACACACCACACACACACACACAGAAGGTTGCATGTAAGTACATTAAACACAATATAGGCCAGATAAAACAGTCTTACGCATATTTTAGATGTATGGAGTATTAGGGCTGCACAGTTTAGATAGACTAGTGTAACATTAGAACAGCAAGAAGGATGTTATTTTTAGAAGTCTAAACATGTGTTAAAATACCATGAATTAGGTATAATGGTGCTTCTGAGGGTCCCAACTACAAAAAAGATGTTACAGAATTTGAACAAAACTTCTCAAAAAGAATCGCCCCATGGTCATTTTCATATATTATTCAAAGACAATGAGAATCATTTTTGCAAAGATTATCAATCCCTCTAATTTCATTATTGCAATGGACTGTAGTTGTTTTTATCCCCATTGTGTTGCCCTAGATTAAATCAACTATAACGATATGTTCTACCAAAGACCTCGATGAAAGTAGTGTGACGATATTGTGACCATTATACTGTAGGTCATTTGATCTGTACTGTATAAAGAAAAATAATAAATATTGCGATTTGAATATTGCAGCCTTTAAAACCAAGAAAACACTCGACTTGTGCTTTATAACAATTTATCGATATCCAACATCCAAGACAATCTTTAGTCTTGTATCACAATACCGATATCAGCATATTGCCCAGCCCTAGTTTTACTGCACAAACAGAGGGTTTGAAGAGGAAGTGTGGAATAAATTATGGGCGATATTAAGATAAAGGCAAACATTTGAAAGAAAGGTCAGATGGAAGAAAGGAAAGGACGAGAAAATCCCTGAAGAGTCGTCGGGCAGAGTGCTGGAAATCATAAGAAGAGAGAGACAGAGAGTGATTATGTAAAAGTGAGAGATGGAGAGGGTATCAGGCGGTGGGATGTAAATAAGAAAGTGTGGCGGGGGAGAAGGAGCGAGAGCAGAGCAGATGGCAGGGAAAGAAGAGCGGGAAGGAGAGTGGAAATCTGGGAATGCGAGACACTCTCCCGGATCACTTATAGCTGACACATAACTGAAGCACTGACTGCACAGAGTGGAACAAAGCAATCCTCCTTCCTTTGTTTCCTCCAATGACTGTGAGCACAATCAGCACAACGGACAGCAAAAACAGCCGGGACTCTGCCAGCGAGGTGTTCCCACAACTGGCTGAGCATCCCTGTGATACAGTATTACAGCGGGAAAACCTCTAACAAAGTTGAGAGGAATCTTCTGAGGAAACACGTTTTATAGTGCGTTATAATTAAAACAGGAAAAGAAAATGCATAATCAGGGCCGCAGCTAACATTGAGGACACGGTTCATAGACTCATTCAAGGATTTAGTGAGTGAAAATACTTTGGTTTTAATCAGGGCCGTCCCTGGCCAACATGAGGCCCCACGCAAAGTGATATGATGAGGCCCTCTGTTTCGCGAGCGTCGACGGGGGGGTTTGCTGGTGGAGCCTCGCAGCGGCGAAACCGTGCCGCGCCACACTAATTGCGCCGCATAAGCACATAGGTGCACCGCATTTTCGGCTCAGTTGAGGCCCCCTCCGGAAGGTGAGGCCCCCTCCGCAAGGTGAGGCCCCACGCAGTCTGCATTATCGGCCTGTAGGGAGGGACAGCCCTGGTTTTAATACCTCTAGGACTTGGACTTTAGTTTTTCTGGCTATAGATAATTAAAAGGAAGGAGTCATGCTATTGCCATGTCTCAAAAAGGCAGCGTCTGTGTACCGATTTTACTAGACGGAAATATCTATAATGAAAAAACTAATTATGAAATCTCTGTGGTGTCCAAGTAATACATTTCACTTTTGCTTTAGCCGGTATCAGTTCTGTTTTTTTTGTGTGAAATGCCTCAACAATTATTGGATGTATGCCATGAACATTTGGTGTCATGTTTCCTGCTTGATTCCATGTTATAACTTGTATGATCCCTTTCGTTCCTGCAAAACGAATGATATTCTCATCAGTCTCAGCTGTACTTTGTGTGAGTGCTAATTAGCAGATGTTTATCATGCTAGCACATGGTAAACATCAGCATGATAGCATAGTGACTGTGAGCATGCTGTTAGCCTTAAGCCTAATGCTCCACTAATGCAGCGTTACAAGAAACATGAAGGTTGGAAGTTCCAGTATGAAATGTCCAACCTTCAAGCGTGACAGGTGCATGAGGCCAAATGTAAACAAAAACATGGTCCACCGTGTAGTTTCTTATAGAGTGTACACCAGCAGCTTTCACAGTTTTTTGGGCAATTTTATGAATATCTTTTGTACAAATATAACTTTCGGAGATTGTTTTGTGACTAGCTATCCTTGGTGTTATATTCTGTTGGTATCAAATCACATTCAGAACATGTTGCGTTTTAGTTGGTGGTTTACCATCTACACTGGCGCTTACATTGTTGTGTGTCGCCAGTAAAATGCTTCTTAGTCGGTAGATTATTTTTTTCCAATTTTACAAGAAGGAACTTTTAGTGGCCGGTCCATTTTCCATTTCCTAATAAGACGTCAAACATTTGTATGTTCTCTGGATAGCAGTAGGTACAATCACACAAAGCTGCTAGCGTGGTCTTAGACAATGATTTGTTGGACGCTATGTGCCATGCATTATCCATATAAATAATCCATTAAAAGATTGCAGTGTTTCTCAGTTCGCTAAGTAATACATAGAGAAATGTGATCGAGCCACTGTAATTGAACCATTAGATTCCTCACTTATTAGCCGCTTAACACATGACCATTACCATTGTAATACCATATATGAGTTTCTTTTATTACACCAATGATTAAATTCCTTAACAGTTGTACAAATCATTGCGACTTGTGCCCTAGTTTTAGTGCAACCTCCATTTAAACCAGTTGAATAATGATGCCTTGACTATCTCAATAACGCACACAGTTCTCAGAGGTAACCTTCAAACAGACGCCGCCCCTTCGTTACAGAAGGAAGACATTCAGTGGAGCATATCTGAGCAGGGCGGACTCTTCTCCACTGGAGGTCTCTTCTGAGATAGGGAGGCATTTGCATTTATGGGGCATAATTTGCATGTTGCCGGCCTGCGAGAGAGGGAAAAGAGGCAGAGAAAATATAAACATCAGAGGGGGAAGGGAGGTGGTGAAGGAAGGAGGGAATTTACAAATCGGGAGGAAAAAGAGAGTGTTTATTTGATGCAAAAAAGGGGAGAGGGTGGAAACAGTAGAGGGGGGAGATGGGATCGGTGTGACATTGAAATCAAAACAAGGAAATGAGTATCACGGGAGCCTGCAGGACGGGTGTTAAGTGAAAAGACGCACTATAGGCAAGGGGCTGGTGTGCATTTGTGTGTTTTAGAATGTGTGTGTGTGTTGTGTGTGTGTGTGTGTGTGTGTTTGTTTACATCTGTGCGCCCTTGATTTCTTCACTACAGTGCCACATGGGGCCAGTGCCAATTATATCCGCACTGAGCTCGTCAACGACACCCATCCAGAGAGACAAAGAGAGGGAGACGGAGGGAAGGGAGGGAAACAGAGCAAATATGGTTTAAGAATATGTGAGTATATGTGTGTGTGTGTGTGTGCGATGTGTATGTTCATACAAGCATGACCAAAACATGCTGTCATGCATGAACGTACAGTACCGTTTGTACAGGTGGTCCACTTGTCTTCTAATCCATTTATGTTCTTAACATCATGTCTGAACGAGAGACAGGACCACAGGTCGTCCTGCCAACCTGTCTGCTGCTGCATTATGGGAGATTTTATCATAAAATGACAAAATGACTGATCCTGACCTTGCTGGCCTTGTGATAGCTACTGTGGCCTCAGAGCGACCCTCTATCGCCGGCCTCTGATTTAATATCGCAGAACAGAACAGATTGTATGGGATCACAGGAAGGTGTTTAAGCAGGCCTGGCAGCTGTAATAAATCCACACAGATGCCACTGCGTATATGCCTTAATATATTACATGTAGCATTCCACAGTTTATACAGATGACAGCTCATTTTTTATCCAAGAAAACTGAAGAGATAAATGTCTGAAAGTATCTAAATGGTATTTCTTTACCAGTTCTTTACCAAGTTGGTCTAATTATAACAATACCATGTTGTCCAGTACAATATCTCAACAACTGTGTGGTAAATTGACTGTAATAATTTTTTACAGTCATTCATGGTCCCCAGAGGATGAATCCTATTGACTTAAGTTATCCCCTTACGTCTTGCCATTAGACATATGTAGTTACATTTGTGGTTTTAATTGAAATATTGAAAATATGCCATTAATTACGGTCCACACATTCATGACCCCCACAGGATGAACTCTTATAACTCTGGCGATCCCTTAACTTCTCAAATACAGCCATCACTAAGCTATGTTTGCTTTTCGACAATGAAAAACTGTTTAGCCAACGGAGCCTTTTACAGTTTACGCTGGACATGAAAGTTTGAAATGACTGATTTTATTGATGTTTTTCCTCTTCTGTCAGTAATAGCTATTTTAACATTAATACAACTTAGACAACAAATATATTATTTACACATGAAGTCGTTTTTGCCCCAACAGCAGAATAATGAAATGATTAAAACTTCTATCTAGTCAATGTCCCCACAGTATTGCATGGGAGTGGAGATTATTTTTTGAAACTTCAACATTTAATTTGTTTTCTAGGCCAGAAGAGCGTAAGTGACCCTTGATAATTTTTTAACCACAACGGTGGTCTAAATATTTAGATAAGACTTTTTTCTTTGAGGCACTTTGCAGTGATCAGTGTTTAGATTGAAGGGGTTTAAAGGTGATTTGTTAGTCCATGTTATGTTGAGCTAGTATTTCAAACTGTGATCCTGAGATTCACCTTCTATTGCTGTTTTAAAGTTTGAAGAACAGCCTTTCTAAAGCAAAACGTTGCCTATTACAGGGTGTCCGCGGGGTCTTAAAAAGTATTAAAAGATGATAAATCAATTTAGCGAAAATTAAGGCTATTAAAAGTATTAAACGGCATTTTCCAAGGTATTACATTTTGTAGCTTGTTTTCAATAAGTATATAAATTGTCCAAAGAGGTTGTATTCTACAGTTTGCCTGAATGTAATCATTGCGTAGGTGTGTAGTGATTCTGTGTAGTTTATTTATGGCATCCCGTTGGATTTGACATCATCTGAACAGGACATCGCACGCTCACTGCTTGATAGCGCGCGAAGGTCTGTTTACGCCGGTTGTTGAAACAACATCGTTATGGGGAAATGCAAGTTAGCGTCCAAATGGTTGGAAGATAAGGAGGAAGGACAATCAATACTGTATATAGTCAATGTGAGGTAAAGTGTGTCGCCAATGTAACCGGTTAGAACTCGAAGTGGCGATGAGGTCTTAAAATGTATGGAAAGGGTCTTAAAAAAGGTCTTAAAAGGTCTTACATTGACTTCAGGATTCCTGCATATACCTGTGTTAGTTCTAGCTTGTTATTCGGATAAAAGAGCACCATTTTGATGCTAAGCTTCTAGTTTCTTTCACCTATGGCTGCTGATTTCTTCTATTCTTATTCTACTCTTACTTAGAATATCTTTGTCTCTTTATTCACGTTCAGTTGTCAGTCTTGGTAAACTTTGTACAGTAGTTATTTTGTTCTCCATAAACAAACCAAACCATTTGTACAATATAACATCTTTTTCTAAAGAGGACTACCAACTCAAAGCATGAAACCATTCAGACATAAAGAGTTTCTGCCATCTGACAGACCATTGACTTGGTTATTTACACACAGGCTGATTTGATTGAGACAAGATTAGGTCTCCAGCACACTGTAAACATTCTGCACTCTTTTAGTTTGCCATATTGTCCTCCAGCATATCAACCCACATGTTGTTGAAACCCATCCAATTGTGGTTGAGATGTTATAGTTTTGATCAAAGTAGCACATCTTTGTAACTGTATGCTGCCACAGTCTCAACCCTATTTGTTGCAATACTCCTCTGGGGACCATGAATATCATTGAACTATACATACTCACACAGTACTCAACACTATTTGTTCCTATACTTTTAACATCCTATTTAATTAGATGTTATCATCTTCTCCAATGTCAGTACACATGTGTGTGTTCTCTTCTGTCTTTCCCTCTTTGATTTATACATATCTATACATAAGATCTTTGTTTCTTTTCACATAAACCTCCCAAAGTTAATATTTTCTAACTAGGAGAGGAGAAAAATGAGTCTGCATTTCCCTTCTCTACATCAAATAGCTTCTCTCTTTCTCTCTCAGTGTTTTCCCCCCCTCAGGCCAAACTATCTGTTTCCACCCAAACTCTACTGACACAGCCAAAAACACTCAACATCCAAAAACACCCAATTTAAATTTCTCAGTTACATATCTGTCGGAGAGGCAGATATTTTCATGAATTTCTTTTGAGATTTTCCGAGTCACTGGAAAGTTTGACTTTCATTATCTTGGATGATACCCATTTTGAATATCAAGTGATATCTATCTGTCTTTTTATGGCAGTACGGAAAGCTTCACTGATATACAGTTGGATTGAGTTAACCCCCGCTGATTTTGAGGGTGGGTAAATCAGGTGTAAATCAGGCTGATAATCCTCTAGTGCATGGCTAGCTTTACTTTCTATCTCTTTTTCCGTCTTCCAGTTCTCTCTCATTAGCCGCCAATCTCCTCATCCTCTGCCCTCTTTCTGCTCAAGCCCAGCTTCCCTCGAGGTCTTGCTCCCTCCCTCTCTTTCCACTCTTTCTGTCATCTCTCAGTGCCCTCCACTTCTATCTCCCCCTCTCCTCTCTTTCTCTCCCTCTCTAAATCTTAGCCCGGGTGTCTGAGTGCACACTGAGCTGTCTGATCCCTCATTTTCTGACTGAACTCCTAAAGTCACCCAGAAAATGATCACAGAGCTACAATAAATAGACCTGATGTTCCTTTTGGTGTTTAAAGAAGTTCAAGGGTTGAATTGCACTTCAGTTGACTGCAATCTTTTAGGTTTTTAGGGACCAAACCAAGAGGAAACAGGATGAAAAAACAATACAATAAAGAACGATAAGATAATGAGTTCAAACAAAATGCTTGTGTCACATGAATATAAAGACATTTAAGTTAGATCTAAAGTGAAATGAAAAAAAATGACACTAGAAACAATCAGAAAAAACATGACATGAAAGAAACATCGCTTTAAATCATTGATTCAGAAAGTAAAATGGTTCAAAAAGCGAGCACATGGATGGTGCCGCTCTAATTGTCCTAGTTCTGTGAAGATCCGTCCCCGCTGCTGAAAGTCGACCAACTCACAGAGGAGGAATATTCAGAACAGGCTTATTATTAAGCCAGGGCAGCGACAGATTACGGCTTTACTGAGCCGCCAAAACAATGACTCCGTCTGACACACTGAGACAGTCAGGCAGACAGAAGGTCAGGGATTTGAGGGGAAATAGTGGCTGATCAATAGGAACAAGAATGATTCAAACACATATTCACACCAAGAGCCTCAATCTGCAAACCCTAAACCTAATTTCATTGATTTATTTGATTAACAGAGAGTGATCATATTAATAAACATCGCTGTAAATGCTCCATAGTTAGCCAAGAGGCTTTTTGTCATCTGTGGACACCTTAAAACTCATTATAATATTTCCAAAAGTGATTAACTTAATTTAAAACATGAGAAAAAGAGGCTTACACTACAGGACATATCAATTTTGAAAACATGCATACTACATAGTTTTAATATAGCGGAAATGATACACAAAATTCACGAGGGTCCGTCCTCTATGGACTGTGAATTTAATGGATGTACTCAAAGTCAGAAACATTTAAAGTACTCTTTCCGCGTTGGCCCATTTCAGAAACAAATATTTATTAGATAATGATGTTTTATTCATTGATGCATTAATGTTGCATCTGGTAAATGAAATCTGGTAAATGACATTGTTTTTACTTTATTTACTGCCTCATATCTTCTTAATTTCCTTGAGGAATCAATCCAGTCTGATCTTAATGTTTAATAGTACATCATTAAATATGAGTTGATTGTTAAATGGATAATCAATCCGAATCTGAAAACGTCAAAGTAACTTAAGCAGCAAATAATTGTTGTGGAATAAACAGTGGAATATGTATCTATTGTAGTAGAGTAGGCTACAAGTTTAAAGAATCAGAAAATGGAAATACTACCTCAAAATGATCTTAAATACAGTATTTCAGTACATTTACAACGGTACTTTCCCGCTCTGATTCCAACCCAGTGAATTGCACGGATATATACAAATCTGAACACACAGCAACCAATGATACATTCAACTGAGTATTTTCTTCTGATTGATCGTATAAGTAATGATTGGCTGTATAGAATCTGTAGATCTCTTTAAGCTTCACTCAGGATCATGTCATGTGACTCTCTGTGGGCTTGTTTGGTTGACACACACGGAGACCCCTGCAGCTCTGTAGAGGACGTCCTTAAATGTATACAGCATGCATAAGGGAAAAGAGTGTCTTCGGGCATATCTGTGCTGTTATTTACACGCGTGCATGAAGAGTGAGTGTGTGTGTGTGTGTGTGTGTGTGTGTGTGTGTGTGTGTGTGTGTGTGTGCGTGTGTGCGTTCATTGATCCAGTGTGGTGCGGGGGTGGTTTTCTCACAGTCATTTGAAGGACACCAGACCCCGCTCTGCAGCCCCACACGCCAAGCAGTCATGACAGCCCCCCTACACACACACACACACACACACACACACACACACACACACACACACACACACACACACACACACACACAAACACACACACAGATACACATACACACACAGATACACACACAGATACACCACACACACACACACACCGTAATGACAGCAATTGTAGGTGGCACAGTCAGACGATTTCATAAATTGCAGCTCAATGGAGACAAATGATGCCAGTCATTCGCAAGATATTGTCATTGTGTACCGTTTTATTGCGTGGGGGTTGTGTTTCACGCAAGAGAGTGTGTGTGTGTTTCCATGTGTGTGTGTGTGTGTTTCCATATGTGTGTATTGGGGATTGCAAGAGGGGCTAAGGGAGGCTCTGTCTGTGACCTCTGCCTCCAGCCATCACAGGAATTAACCACTATGGATTGACACATTTTTACACATTTTGACCTTAAAAAGAAACTGTGTGTGTGTGTGTGTGTGTGTGTGTGTGTATGTGTATGTGTATGTGTATGTGTATGTGTATGTGTATGTGTATGTGTATGTGTATGTGTGTGTGTGTGTGTGTGTGTGTGTGTGTGTGTGTGTGTGTGTGTGTGAGAGAGCAGAAGCATGTACATGTGATTTCATATAATTGTGTGTAAATGTGTTTTTCCTGTCCCTGTCTGCATCAATAAGCTATAAGGTCACCATGAATACCCATGTATGAAGTCAAGCAAAAGAGCCACTGTTCTTTTTATTCTCGTCGGGTGTTATGTGACACATTTGAAGAGGATGTTTTTTTCCCACCGTGCATGGGTACAAAAGCACTTAGCCGTCCTGAATGTGCAGGCAGAGGGTGGCATTTATATGACTAAGGAGCAATGAGGCAGTTCAAAGGGAGAATGTGGATTTCCATGGCTGTGAAGAGTGTGTGAGTGTGTGTGTATCGGTGAGAGTGTCTGTTGGATGCTGATAGGAGCCGCGCTGAGCCCCTGAGTGAGGTGCAGTGCGTGGCTATACATTAAACGGCCAGGATTAGCCCCAACTGCTGCAGGCTCACTGATAGTATTACTGTTATGGAGCGGAGGGGAGGGATCGGAGTCGATTTTGGCTCTGTTATTCTGTCATAATGAGGCATAACCCCTCTTATAGAGGACTCAATGGTTTCCTGGTTAATGCATCAAGCCAAGGGTAGCACTTGTGCTGACTAGCAGAGAGAGGGATGACGGAGGGGGTGGGGGGTGTGAAAGAGAGCGTGGAGCACTCAAAATCTGCCAGCAAAGGAGAACATTTACAGGATAAAACAGACCATTTCTTATTATTAACTCTGTTGTGATTCCGGTTTGGTTTGTTGGCTTGATTATCCATTTGTCAGCAAGATTACTGAAAAAATACCAGAAATGTTTTCATTAAACTTGGTGGAAAGGTGTAGCATGAGCCAAGAAGAACCCATAAGAGTAACATGTGGAGCAGATCTAAGTCAAGGGGCTGATACACACGTTTTAACTTTTGGAAACTGCCTTAACGACACCCTTTTGAGGTAGTATAATGTTATCTATACAAATGTTGTTGTCTGCTAAAATGAAGTAACATTTTTGCAGTCATCAGTATTTTTATAAACAGTTTTTGTCTGAAATTCTGACAAATTCTTGGATTCAATGCAGCACCACTGCAACAAAAACACAAACAATTGAAACACCAATATTACGGTACCTGTCTAGGGCTTTTATTCTGAAAGGATAGCATGAAAGGAGGGGATTTGATATGCAATACCTCTTGCGTCTTGTTTCACTGAAACACACAACAAGCTCAAGTTTGACCTTAAAGCTGACACAAATGCATTGTTAGTTGTACAAAAAATGTTAATATGACATTCAAGCTGTAAAGGATACACTTACAGTGGGCCAGAAAACTCCCTGTGCTTAGGTTGTTTACTACCCATGGTTGCATTGTTGCCTTGATGCTTTTTTTGTTCAACATTGGGTCAATTTTGAACCTGAGATTTAAAGTGTTTCACAATATAAATTGCAGACTATCAGACACAAAGACAACCTGTACTGTGATGTGATTGGACGGTGATACAGATCTGCAGATACAGAACAACACTGCTATTTTGGGATTTTTCAGGCATATCTAAGTTAATCGTCTTTTGCTCTGCACACTCTGAGAATGCGTACATGTGTTCTGTCATGTTCAACGCCAGTAATTTCCCACAATCAAACCAGCAATCTTGTAAAAGCGCAAGCCTACGATTACAAGCTTCAGAGATGATATCAGATGAAGGGAACGTGTCTTCTAGAAACCTCGTATCTCTTTAAGGTACTGTTGTTTCACAAAAAGGTTCATTCCCCTTCCCTTTAATGTGTGTCACGCACATCATTTGGCTTAGTCCTGCAGACATGAAGCGTTTTAGAAAATGGGAAGATTAAAGGTGCCGTTTCTTTTTTAAAGGACATTAAAACACAACTTCATAAGTGAAACCTAGACGAAGTAACAGGGGACAATTTTTGTTTGATTACAATGTCTCCCTCTGATTGGGAAGGTTGCTCTTACTGTGAGCTTAAATTGATGTAGTTATCACTACAGAAACAGTGGCTGCGCTGGACTCTGCATGGTAGCTCTGTGTGTGTGAGAGTGTGTGTTGAGTGTGTGTGTTTGTGTGTATCTAAGATTAGCCAAACGATGCTGTAACATATCTGATTGAAATCAGTCTCACTACGGCCAGAGCTCTTGCATGGGAGTCCTTGGCACACACACACACACACACACACACACACACACACACACACACACACACACACACACACACATACACATACACATACACATACTCATACACACACACACACACACACACACACACACACCACACAGAAGAACAAAGAACCACAACAAGCACACCAGCACACACCTTAAGAATAAAAAAACACACATGTGAGCACTGCACATACAAATTACAACACACACACACACACACACACACACACACACACACACACACACACACACACACACCACACACAATGCCACATCACATCATGTCACTTTTAGAGAGCGTGTTTAACCTAATCACACTCACCCATGCGTGATCCTCAGAGGGGGAGTCAGGTCTGTTGTGACAGTGGATGTGCTGTGTGACGGCCACGGGCTTCAGAGAGCACCGACCAGCAGACTGCTTTTAATACACACACAAACACACACACACACACACACTTTGACCACACACATGCCTGAGACCTGGGCAGGAGAGGTGGACATGTGGGCAGACGAGGGAGGAAGCCAAACAGACAGAACTGCGAGGCAGAGCCAGTGACTAATTGTGGTTTTTATTTCCGTATCGCTAACCTGTGACCCAGACACATGTCCAAATGAAGAGCCAATGTCCAATCAGATTTGTCACATGAAACCTCACAGGGATCTGTTTTTGTTTTTTTTATGGTATCAGTGATTCATTGCTTACCTGTGGGGGGATAATAGTGGTGAGACGGGAACCTAATGCATGAGTAGGAGTCATATGTGTCGTGAGTATGAGTACAGTCATCTCTGTAAAAGAAATTGGAAACAGATTCTGAAAGAGGACCTCCTAAATTGTGCCCTATAAAGCCATAAAACCGTAAATAATTTTCCAGTCTAAGTGAGTTCAGACCTGACTTGACATTGTACCTTACACCAACACATATCATATCATTAAAACGTGTACATTTAGCCTAAACATTTCTCCAAAAAGGGAGAAGATCAAGTTTCACAAGTGCTGTTGTTTCCTCTTACATTTCTGATGTTAAACCTTCAAAACCTTAGTGATTAATATCCCATCAATAGAACTAATTTGAGGACAAAAGTAACCCACATAAACTAGATTGGCTAATAACGAATTAGCCTAGCTTAGCAGCGTAGCAGTATCTGCCATCTCTGATTCCAGTTGAATTACTTACTTTCTATCAGTACGTTTCTATCCACCCGTTTTTGTACACATTTTGTATTTGTTCGTATATAAATCTGAGGAGAAACGCAGAATATTCAAATTCAAGACACAATGGGAAAAACACCAGATAAACTCATGCTAAAAGTAAAGTAACCTGGCTTTTTAGCAAGTGATTAATGTGGTTGAGTTATCTTTAATCACATGTTTAAATGTAGTTTCTTAAGATTCATTTATTTAACGAGCTCAAGAAAGCTGAAGAACAAACGAGAACACATTTTATTTGTGGAACATTTCCCCTGCCCCATTTCTGACAGTCCGACACAGAGTGCAGCCAATGGTTTTTTAGTTTTTAAGTAAGGCGTGTTAAATAATCAGCTTAAAATAACTGAAATTAAGGTTTTCAGAGCATCGATATCAGGGACACAGTTTTTCAAAGTTCTTTCCAACTTCAAACCTCTCCTCTACCTCTTCACTGTTTCTGTATTTACTGCACATTGTCTTGACCGATGGGGTTCAGTGGTGTCGAAGATACTACGATCCATCACTGTGACAAACAGCAACAGACCTTCACAGTGTGTGTGTGTGTGTGTATGTGTGTGTGTGTGTGTGTGTGTGTGTGTGTGTGTGTGTGTGTGTGTGTGACAGTGACAGTCAAGGTGAGATTGTCACGTAACAAAGTGAAGCCATACACCACTGCCAGTATGCTTCTGTGCTAGTGACAGATATCATTTATCTAACGGCAGCAGAGTGTCTCCGTCACTCGCTCCATCACACACTTTTGGTATCATTAAAAACAAATATCTCTCTTAATTGAATCATTAACCAACACATATTAACTTAATCACCCACTGGATGTCATTCAAATTTCCCTCTTCCCACTGACTGTCACTTTCCTCTCATTCTCGTCCCAATACTCCTGCCATATGTCCAAACACTCTGCTGCAATCCCTGCCTGCCAAAAACCGATCTGCAACACAAGGACGAATCAACACATTTTTTATACCTCACATTAAGATGTGATCTACATCTGGATAATCTAAAATTTGACAGCTTCCTTGTATTCACACCTGGAAATTATCCCAGCATGTACTGTCCATGTAGTGATTGATTTTTCATATACACTCCATTTGAAAGCAGATGGGGACGTAGCAGGTCCTTTATTACAAGCTTACATGCTAGAGGTGATGTCATTGCTTTATCTTGTCAACAGTTGCTGCTCTGCCATCTGTACGGCGTAATGGTGTTTCCCTGTAATGCTGTCAGGCTGTCACTCTTACCCCACACACTGCTATCAATCATCGGCTTCTCATCGGCTCACCCTGGGTAATGTCATTTCATAAAAACTACCACACTAGATAGACATTAATCTCACTGATATTGAATGACAACTCCACATTCCCCAATAAAATGAAATAGGAATTCGTTTTTGATAGGATTTTTTTTTTCTTTGTCAAGGTGGTCCATGAAATCGATGTTTAAAGGGGTCCATGTAATGCTTATTTTAAGGTTCATAATTGTATTTTGTGCCTCTCCTGTGACATGTCTCCATGCTTTAACGTTCAAAAAGCTCTTCATTTTTCTCAGACTGCCTGTGCTGCAGCACCTCTTTTCACCCTCTGTCTGAAACCAGAGCCCAGTCTGCTCTGATTGGTTAGCTGGCCGGCTTTGTTGGGATTTGTCAACCACTTAGAGATGTCCCACCCCATAGCCTATCACGTACAATGTGTTGGAGCGCTAGCCAATAGAAGCACAAGTTTTACATAGTGATGTCACTACTGTATGTTACAGAAGTAAATAAAGGTTTCCAATCATTATTAGAATGCTAACACATTTTCTGGTTAACATGGTAAAGCTAAACATCAACATGTTAGCACTTTCATTGTGAGCAGGTTGGCGTGATAGCATTTAGCTCAAAGCACTGAGTAGAGACTCACAGAGCAGCTAGCGAGGAGGCAGACTCTCTGTCCTGATTCGAAGACAGAAGGCAATACAAAAGGTTAATCACACACTGAAACCCCACTGCACAGCAACAAATACTGGATAATTGAACAATATCCACTTACTACAATGGCCAATTTTTGCCCTGGCACACTCTCTGTGTTTGCTGAAAATGGGAAACTCAGTGTCAATTTATCTTTGGCTGGTTGCAGAAAGTGGTTCATGTCAGTCTGGCCTTTTTTTCAGCGGACACAAAATCAATTTTTGGAAGTCTTCCACTCCGCCAAGAAATAACCATGTGCAGGTTAATTTAGAGTGGCTATATTACGAGCAGCTGTGGTCAAATGCTATTTATTTTTCTATAAAAAAATATGATAATGTTGTGGGTGGGGGTTACCTGTAAACACAGGCGTAGAGAAGCCAATTAACCTTGGTTATTGTCGCACCAACCTACTGCAGTCACACAGAAAGTAAAACTGCACTGTTGCTGCTGGAACATCGACATGGAGGTTTTCTATAAAAAAAGATGGTAATGTTGTGGGTGGAGGTTACCTGTAAACACAGGCGTAGAGAAGCCAATTAACCTCGGTTATTGTCGCACCAACCTACTGCAGTCACACAGAAAGTAAAACTGCACTGTTGCTGCTGGAACATCGACATGGAGGTTTTGTTAACTTTTCATAACACAACCACATTCAATGTGCATTCAGGCGTCCCTGCTTGTGCGTGTGCAGCGGGTACAGAGTGAAGCGCAGAAAGAAAAAGACAATAAATAAATCACAAAAAGACAGATGACGAGATAGCGAGAGAGAAGGCACGGTGCGGGGTGGAAAAGGTTACGAGGAGTGACGGAGAAATAACAGAGAGGTGGAGAGAAAATAAAAGAAAGTGAGGAATAACGAGAGAATGAGATAATCAGACAGACGGAGCGGGATGAAGACCTACATAGAAAACAGTTCCCTGGTGACACTGCGCTATTGATCTTAGCTTGTTGCTTGGAGATAGTCTCACTGAGATCAGGCTGACCGCTGACACAGCCATCACAATGCATTATGGGGGATCAAAGGGAGGCCAGTGTTGGCCACCATGCAGGAGGGGGAGGAGGGGAGAAGGAGAGGAGAAACAGAGGAGGAGGAAACACCCTCCTGCTAAACAGGAATCACAGCCTGTCATTCGCTTTGGCATCTCAATCGTTCACCATGGCACAGGAGAGAAAGGGGGGAGGAGGAGGGGGGAGGACATGAGAAAAGTAGAGCATGAGAAAGGGAAAGTACAGGCGCAATAGCTAAGATGCCAAAAATAAAGAGATATCGAAGAGGGAGCGCTTTTTGGCGGCATGTGTGTGTGTGACAGATGGAGGCAATAGGGTGACGATGAGGTGAGAAACATGGTGGGACTCAGGGAGTGAAACTTGAAAGTGAGAAGGATGAGGGGAGGCGGGAACCAATAAGGAATAGCATGTTTGTGTGGCAGTATAAACCTGTTCCAACATCTCATAAAACACTTTTTCTTCTTCCTCTCACGGCTCTCCGCTTTCGTTTATTTCCCGCTTTCTATCTTTATGTTGTCCTCTGTCTCCGTCCGTCCCATCCGCGCAGTGTGTGAAATGTCAGTGGACAGCCAACATGTGCTGGCTGCAGAGAGAGAGAAATGTCAAGCATGGTAAAATCGCTGACGTATCTCACTACGTGTGTGTGCTATATTAAGTGACTTGGGTGTGTCTGTTTATAAGTCATGCTGCTGAAAGACTGGAGGCACGGTAACATGCAGCATGTATATGAGCAAGCTGTATCATCACAATGACATATGGTTTTTTTAATTGTGCTATTGCGTACTGTCTGTTTCTTACGTGCTGGTGAACATTGCTTGTAAATGTCTTGTACATCCAGTCGCTGGTAGCGCCATTTTCGTGTTGGAAAATAGAGGATATTGGTTAGTTAGATGTGTGATTCTGCTGTGGCACTTTGTCAGGTGGTCCGAAATAATTTGCCATTATTATAAAATTGGGAATCAATTATAAATCAATAAATAATGCATATAAACAAGTGGAGAATATTTACGCCAATAAAACAATCATTCACGTCAGCTCTGGGCTAATACAAACTCTGATATGATTGTGACAGAAAGCAAAGGTGTGTTGTTCATTTGAAACTAAAGCACTTACTTAAAGTCAGATTTATACTGGTAAATTACATGTCTGAATTTAGAATAAAGTCCAAATGCAATATGAACAAAATGACCGTTGGTTTAAAAGCATATACAGTACATTCTTATAACCCAATTTAAATTTGTTCCTGTTTATCACATTGAAACGTGTTTAAAGTATTCTAGTTCAAATATATTAGCATCCAAGTAGTTCCAATGGCATTTAAAAGAAAACATTGTGATTAGGATTAATTGGTTTTACGATTGTAAAGAAGTCCTTGGGAAATGTTCTAAACTTCAAAGGGCTTCAGGACCCTAGAAATAAGACATATTAACACAGGGTTAAATCTAACATAAGCATGTATTTAAACTTGGAATTGCCGTCAGAATTAGGATTGTATCGGTGCTAAATTAGCCAAGTACCAGAGACAGTTAATTGAGATTTGGGTTTTTGAGATCAGTCCAAGTTCCTCACAAGCACGTATTACTATCTTTGTGTTGATGCCCTGTTTGAATGGATGTGGCCCTGTGTGAGTGTGTTTTATAACACACCCCGAGGTGGTACACTTCACCCAGCACGTCTCCATCAATAACAGCTGAATCACACGTTACAAATGTCAAAGTCCTGACCTTGGCATATGAAGTCATAACTCCTTCTCATCGTCTCGTCGTGATATTTTGGACGGTGCTTATGACGTGGCACTGTTTGAATCAGAGATTTAATTATACGTATAGGACAGTGGTAGCTCAGAGAGGATTTAACCCAGCAGTCCACAGGGGGGGGCATTTAGTGCAGATACATGGGTAACACTTTATATTAAGGTACACCTATTCACCATCAACTATTGTTAATTAACATATTAGAGTCAAACTACTAGCTTATTTGTTATGAGCAAGACTTCACTTTAAAATAGAGAACATATTCTGAGTTAGAAATACCAATGTTTTTGTTATTTTGACACAATTAACCCTTTTAGTTTCATGTCTCGTTACATAAGAATAGATCATATTTGTTAGGTGTTATTATGGGAGAATTACTATTCTTGTGGTACTGCTGCCTTATTAGGCCCATATTGAGCAGTAAGACCAACACTCATGTACAACAACTTCCTTACAATAAATAAGCACTAATTAGAGGGTTATTGAGGACATTTTTTTAACTAATGGCTTATTACTTGTAGAATATGGTCATATAGAACAAAGCATTAATAAGTGTTTAATACTGACTAATAAAGAGCCAATATACTGAGAATATGCATGTTAATTAACAACTAGTTGATGGTGAATATGTGTACCTTAATATAAAGTGTTACCGATAAATGATATTTGTAGTACAGAAACTCGAGTAACTTAACCTCTTCTTGTTTCAGTGGAGCAATGTTCAGGTTCAAACCGCTCTCAGGAGTGAACCTGAATGATAAAAAGCAAAATGCTGAAAAAAACATGTTGGCTCCATTCATCCATGGTTAAATAAAGGTTAGAAAAAGGTCAATGTCACAGTTCATGGAGCTCAGTTTGTGTTTTCTGCTGTTTGAATTGTGTCAACACGTCTTGACATTAAAGCTAATGAAGCACAACTGCTATTCTGATAACAACGTGTATATATATATATATGTTTTTGCTTTAGAGTTTTTAATCTTCTTGTGTTTGTGCTTCATTCATTGGACGGCCTGCTGGGGCGCTGTATTGGAACAAAGCTATTATTCATGCTATTAATTACACCAGTGCTTTTCAATTAAGAAAATGTACTGTGTGACCAAGGTTTCTTATCGTCTCGTTGTGATATTTTGGTTTATATTGGTTGAAGATTCATAGAGGATTTGAACCAGCAACCTTGAGACCATATAGGAAAGTTAGGGCAGAGAGATTATACTTGTAGTGAACAAACTCAATTGACTTAACCTCCAGTTATTTCAGTAAAACTGATTTCCGGCCCAACTCTCGCATTATTCTCAGTCGTGTACCTGAATAAAAATGGCAAAATGCTGTAAAATGTGGTTTGTTACATCCATTGATGATTAAATAAAGGATTCTAAAAGGTCAACAGTTTCAGTCACAGGCCACTGAGCTCAATTTGTGTCCACCAGCTCACCCTGACATTAAAGCTAATATAATACAAGTGTTTTACCGGTAATAACTTAAATGATTTGGTTATAGAGCTTTTGCTGTTGTTGTGTTTGTGCTTCATCATTTGGATAGCCTACTGGGCCACTGGTTTGGAACAAAGCTATTATTCATGCCATTAATTACACCTGTGCTTTTCCTTTGAGAAAATGTACTGTGACCAAAGTCTATTAATGCCTCAAGTGCATAGACATGGAGAATGAGCTGATTAAGTCAAAAGGCAATAAATCCAAGAATACATTGGGTCAGAAAATAATAACTTTACACATATGTTTTCTCAATATAGTAATAGTAACAATGCATTTCTGCCTCTCTAGCAAACTGTGAACCCTTGAGTTGTTGTTCGTGTAATTTGAATGGCATGAAGACCAGAGAAAAATTAATTATGAAGGTTATTTCTTTTGAACCAAGAGCACAGGGCAGTCCAATTTTAGTTAATAAGATGACGGATTACACATCCAACCTTTTTGACATGTCATAGCAGGAAAAGCAGGTGTATTTAATAATAATACAATGGGTTGTTGTCCAATTGTCTACTTACTGTGCACACTCGCTGACTGGCAACTTCAATGGAAAAAATAGCCATAATTAATGGAATGTATTTTCACCTGTTCATAGTCTATTGTTTAGGTGTGAAAACAGGTTACTGCTATAACAGGTGTTTGAGTGGTGATAACATCCATTAATGCTGTGCTCTACTCAAATGTCCAAGTAAGGGTGGCAACAGACGATTGTCACCTAAACTTTATTCCGAAATAGTGCCTTCTAATTCTCACGCCATTGAGTTTATTTCGAATAATTTCCTGTCGTATTCTGATTGGTTGGTTCGCAGACGTAGGTCATAGCAACAGCGAGAATTTGTTCCTAGATTTTACACACTGTCAGAATTTGTTCCTAGATTTTACACACTGTCAGAATTTGTTCCTACATTTCCGACACTGTCAGAGTTTTGCAGCAGGCTGTCTTTGGCATCTGAACTTTGTTTCACTCATGACTCAACTATTGTTTCAGACAGCCAAAACCTCCCAGTGTTAGGAGCCCTCAGACAGGCAGTGTGCACAATTAGAGCAGAACTTCATTTATTATATATTTACTATTCACATGTCAACTTTCTCAGATGAGGCATTTTATAATAATTTTTCTTTTGAAAAGGGCTTTTTCTACAGCTGTTGTTTATGAGACATGTCGTGAACCTGCAATATACAAAATAAATGCAACAAATCATGTAACTGTAGTTTAGACTGTTGCGGTTGACCACAATTCAACTATTTATGTTGAAAGTGTTCTACCTGTTTTAGATCTATGTGCACAAACTATCTATTTTAAACATGTACAGATCAAACATCGGTGCAGTGCCTTTTCAGTGGGGCAAGATATAGCAAATATGTGTGCCTATCCTGCTATTTGTGTTTATTCTTTTAATCACACAGCGTTAAGAACAAATAAAAATGTGCCTACATAACTGTCAGTTGCAGCCTTAGCATTATTATTGGTTTAACTATGCTACTAACAGTATATTTTTTGAAACATTTTAAAATGACCATCTTGAACAGCTACAACATTAAAATACTTCTAGGCAGATTGTGGACAGTAACAAAATACATTTACTTTACTGCTCCACTCCCATTCAGGCAAATAGTGTTTCGCTAAGCTGAACAGCCAATCAGAGTGATTTATTTTGCCGACAGCCTCCGCAGGCACCGCGGCCGATTCAACATGTCGAAATCGGCGGCAGAAGGTGTCGGCACGGCCGAAAAGACACGACGGTGCGGGACACACCAATCTGAGTAGGGCGACAGGACGCTCATCGACGGCCACACATCTATCGATGGCCGAAATCGGCTTGGTGTGTCCGGGCCTTTAAGTGACAGACAGAGAATCAGCACTTTTGAAACAGGGCTGAAACAGAGAGGATTATGGGATGCTACAATGATCTGTTTGGTATTTCAAGCCAAACACTTCACAGACAAGTTTTGTATATATCTGAGACCTATAATATATTGATGAAAAACAGTATAATAGGAGACCTTTAATACTCAATCTCCACGCATGGTATTAGCATCCGAGTCACCCATTAGCATCTGGATCCCAACACAACACCCCAACATGCGGCACAAAGCCTCAACCTGAGTAAAGGTCTAATCAGCGAGAGTTATTGAACACACCTGTGTGCATTCAGAACGTTCTTCTTGTTCTGCGACGCGGACCCACCTGGTCGCTTTAAGAATGGTGATGAGCAAATCATCTCAGCAGTCTGGATTATTTTTAGTCTGGTGGCCTACATTTCACACCTAAAGGATGACAGCGCATGGGGAGAAGGGGATGTTTAATTATTCTGAGGGGCTAGACCCTTACATCCTCCCTCCTCCCTCCCTGTGTCCTTCTCCTCACTCCTTTTTCTAAAGGGGACAGGCAGAGGATCCAGCTGCCAGAGTATGACAGAATCCACAAATCACTGCCTATGGGGAGCAGAAAGTGAGGTAGAGAGAGAGAGGAGGGGAGGTAGGCTGAGAAAATTAATGGGTAACGGAGAGCTGTACGGGACGATTGCTGAATAATATGGTGAGACGAATATTAACCATTCTATTGGGCTCAAATTCACTTAACATATTTCCTCAGTATTGTCCATATTGTATTCGAACACCGCTTCAAAATGGCTTTAAAACACAGAAAACCATTTTCTATCATTTTATTTTATTTTAAAAGTCTCTAAACAATTCTTGAATCAGCGTTCTTCTGGTTTTTATCAGACCTGGCAGAGAGTAATAGAGTTTAGGTGGTTCTGTGGATAGAAAACGTTTTCTGCCTTCACTCAAACTGGGTTAGGATAGATCTACAAAACTACCAAGCATTTTGTTTCATGGAGGACTTAAAAAAAACAGCCAAATCCATAGATATTTTTGATTTCTTTATGATTTTTTTATTTCAATGTGGGTAAGGACTACCAATTAAAAGAAAAGTAACAAGTAAGTTATAATGAAAACCAGTACATTAGGTACAAATTCACTTTTTTGTTTTGGTGTTTAGTGATAAATGCAAAAGATACATTTCCCTTTTTGCAGAAGTTTATTTAATTAGCGGGACTGGAAAGGAAGAATAATTGCTTTTCCTGGAGTGGTTTCCAACTTTCTAAATGATTGAACCAGTTGATGATGTTTCTGGAAACATGCGTACAACATTAAAAAGAGGGCAGATTGCCTCTCTGCGAGATGGAGCGTTTTCTGCTGCTTTGTCGCTCTCATATCATCCCTTTCACTTTGGAAGCCATCTGCTCCCTCTGTTCCTCTTCATGAGTCTTGTCCATCTTTTCCTCCCTCGTCCCATCACACCTCCGTCCCAGGACGAAGCACGCTCTCCCCCTCTGTCCATCATGTCCTCCCACGTCTTCCTCCATCCCTTTGTTCCTCCCCCCTCCGCAGGGTATATAGCAGCCCTCCCTCTCTCCCTCTCTACATCCTTCTCCCCTCCCATGTGCCCTTCGCAGCACTGACCCAGTCCACCATGTTAATCTGGGCTCTTGCTTTTGCAGACCACGTATAAGACGTATCAGTCTCTAATTTGGGGTTTTCTATTTTCTATTTTGTTGTGTTATAAAATGTTTTTACATCATGTATGAGGGTTTTCAGTCTGTGGCTATGAGTATGGTTTTATTGTCTCGTGCTTTTACATTAGTTTATTTTTGTCCTATCGGTTTTGTCTAAATGTATTTATGCTGCTTTTTTATATATTTATTGACGTACAGCACTTTGGATTGGATTGGGCTCGGTCAGAACGTACCAAGATGGAAGCACAAATAGGAAGAGGTTGGGGAGAGGGGATGGTGGGTCGTTCGGATAGAAGGTGATTTGAAGGTCAAACACAGGCATGCACGACAAGTGCACCCACACACACACACACATACATGCTCACAAACACAGCGTCTGTCTGAGAGTCTGTGGAGCATCAATCACTGTTAGACATGGTGGATGGGCACACTAGCTGGAGATTCACGCTTTAGGAAACATGGAGAGGAGCTGGCCCCTGATGCGACAAGACAAAAGGACAGAGGGAAGGCTCCGTTCAGTGTGTGTGTGTGTGTGTGTGTGTTGTGTGTGTGTGTGTGTGTGTGTGTGTGTGTCTGTTTGAATGACCATGCGTGTGATCCAGTAGAAGTTTTTGTACGCAGTCCTCACGGGCAGGCCATGTGATCGAGGTGTTTGTGTGTGTTTCCATTAAAGGATGTGGCAGGGAGTAACACCCGCCGCATGAAAAGGAGCTCATTGAAGCGCAAAGCATGTCTCAAAACAGCAGCTCTTTATATTCTGTTGTTTTTTCTGCCGTCAGGTGTTGGTTTCAAATCTTTCATATTGTTATTCATAAGACTCCAATATTCTGTTATTTTACATTCCTCCTCTGTTTGCACTTCCTCACTTCTACTTTTAATACACCAGAATAATTCCACCGTAGGAAAGTGATGGCGTGTCACATTGAAACTTTCCTGTTTGAGGTACATGTAAATAAAATAGCATCCCGGCTTTCAATTGTTGTTGTGATGAAGGCAGGTATCGTCTCTTAGTTCAAGTAAATAATAATCTTACAGATTGCTTTAAAGGACTTCACCTTACCGTTCCTCTGAAGTTCAGTAATTTACCTTTTTCTTATTGTTTATCTTTGGTTTCAGGCTTGTTTATGTGCAAGGAGGTTTTCTTGGCCAGGCATGATAACTTCCTGGAGTCAGGGGAGTCAGTCAATTCTCCAAGACAACAAATATTGAGCTTAAGAGATCCTGGCACTTCTATATCGTTACCCTTTGGACGGAGCCTGGCTAGCAGTTTCTCTCTGTTTCCAGTGTTTGTGCTAAGCTAAGCTAACAAACTGCTGGCTGCAGTTTTTTGTTTACTCTACAGAAATGAGTGTGCTATCGATCGTCTCCTCTTACTCCCAGCAAGAAATCGAATAAGCATATTTGCCAAAACTTCTAAGTATGCTATTGAGGTGAAGGCAGAAATCTCTGAGACACATATCTATCTGGAATACCTGAGCATTTTCCTAGCAAGATACAATGGGGCAGTGTAAGAAATGGCAAACGTGTCATTAATTATGGTTGACAGTATAGCTTAAGTTCCTGTCATTGCTTGGATCAAAATGTACCTTGAATAAGTGTCACCCTGAAAGGGAAAATTAATAGAGACACTTTCCTGTTTGAGGTTTTTTTTAAGTATAGTGCTAGCGTCATTATTCATGTTCACTTCAATCAATCCATGTCACCATCTACTGATAAAAACTGACAAAGGGCGACGACTTTGAAAGGTACTTTTTTTTAGCTCACTACTCAAACCACCACATTACAGAGATACAGTACATTAATCCATCTTAAGGTGACGTAGACATATTGTGGATGTGTTGGCCTACACACTCAGGACATTAGAATACATAAGAGTTGGGCAGGAATGCATGGGGTCAGATCAGTCTCAAAAATTATTAAATGCACACAGGAGGATACACAAATGTAATTCTGGATTTACATATACATGTCCTCATCCACACACATATTTTTCAATGCACACACAAAAACTTATCATTTTATAAATGTAAAAAAGTTTCACAAATATATTTCTGATCCACACACAAATAGTTACATCAAAAACACATTTGAGTGTTGTTATATTTATATAAAAAAGGCTTCATTTGAGTGTGGCTTTTTGAGACTCCCCTGACGCCGCTAGATTCACACATACATTTGTTTAGGAGGCGAGTGTCTTCGGACAATCAGATGTCTGCTTCATTTTAAGCCGATCACATAGGTATAAGTCCTGAAAACATGGAAATTAAATCACATTTTACCGCATCCGCTTCTCGCGTGTCAAGTCAACGTTTGTTTGAAAGTGTTTGTGGTTAGACGCCTGAAATAAGATCTGTGATTAACACGAGCCTAGGAGATTCACATGATTCGTTCTACGACTTAACATTTGAACACCACTGGTGAATGTCCAAAGCTTTTACTGTTTTACTGGAACAGCGGTGTCTAAGAAGTCACAAAACGAGACGACTAAACGTCGAACATTTGCTGCCTTTAGGATGTAGTTCCTTGCTGAAAGTCATGAGTACGTGTCTTAAGATTGAGAGAAACTTACTTGCTAGCTTTTAATTTATTGAATTAATTTATTTTATTTGATACAGCCTTAATAGAGTGCCACAGTGACGCGTCCTAAAAAAGTAAACTCCTTCCGGTTCCTTCGACAAAAACGCAATGCAATTTCTCCATAGGATTTTGGAAAATAGCTGGAAATAAGGTCTGTGGTTGAGACACCTTTAAGACACGGATCACGTTTTGTTCAGCCGGATCATATCCACATGTCTACCCTACTTTTATAATTTTCGAATCATAAATCTAATCACCAGAAGCAAAATGCTAACGTTATGCTATAAACGAACACAGCGGGGTCGCTGCTTCAACGTCACGCCAACTTAAGATCCATATTCAAAAATACAGATTCTAAATTGTACAAGTAGAAGCGTTTGTTTAACAGCTTGCAGGAAGCAGGTACTTGCTTTCAAGCAGAACAGGGAAAAACAAACTTAGCGGGAGTGTTTACGTGTTCGGCGTAATGACGTAAAACGGCTTCGACAACTTCTGTAGTCCTATTCAGCCACTTGTTAACAACCATCGTTTTTCAGACACGTCAACTCTTCAGAAATCACCAGTGGGGTCACTGCTGATGGATTTAATGTCGTAAAACAAAACGTGATCCGTGTCTTAAATGTGTGTCAACCGCAGACCTTATTTCCAGCTATTTTCCAAAATCCTATGGAGAAATTGCATTGCTTTTTGTCGAAGGAACCGGAAGAAGCTTACTTCCGGGTTTTAGGATGCGTCACTGTGGCACTCTATTGTCCCACAGAGGGAAACTTTACATTCGATCCATCCTAGTGTTATGAGCTGTGGGCTGCCATTATTTAAAATGTGTGTGTCATATAGGTTTTCGTGCATGTAAATCGTCTGCAAAAGCTAAAATTCTAAAGTTCACCTCTTCAATGGACTCCTTTGATGACATCACTATGTAACACTACTACTTCTATTGGCTAGCGTTCAACATGTCACAGTAGAGGCACAAAATACAAATATGAACCTGAATATTTGTATATTCGGGCCCTTTAAACATTTTCATGTGACACTGGAAATGTGGACCATCAATGGTTGCATGTCATCCTTTAGTCTTCTTAAGAGGAAACACTGCCAGCTGAAAGACAGACATTCATGGTAAAAAATGTATCCTGTATAAACTAAATGTACAAATAAATCAACAATAACAATTAACCTCTTATAACATCATCAGAAACAAATATTTTAAAGGTCACCTATTATGCAAAATCCACTTGTTCATGTCTTTGATACATCAACATGTGTCCCCTCTGTGTAAAGAGACTCTGAAAGTTTCAGGAACAAAGATTCTCTCTCTTTTTGTCCTGATCCATTTATATAAAAACCTGTCTGAAAATTGTGTTCTTTTTAACCAAATCTCTCTCAGAGGGGCGTGGGGAGGGGCTCCTTATTTTCATCTAAAGTAACAGAAAGAGAATCAGCACTTTGGAAACAGGGCTGAAACAGAGGGGATTATGGGATGCTGCAATGATCTGTTTGGTGTTTGGAGCCAAACACTTCAGAGACATGTTTTGTATATATCTGAGACCTATAATATATTGATGAAAAACAGTATAATAGGGGACCTTTAAATCCAAAATGCATAAAGATCCACTTCCAAGGGAAAATACGGGAAAAAACATGCACAATATCCTCTGTGCGGGATTTTATAAAAAGCAATTCACATGATTTAGCACTACAAGAGAGATGGAAACGTGCACCCTTTCCCATTTCCTGTTAACTACATGGCTATAATTTATTCGCTGGATGGGATGCTTTCTACCCCAAAGGTTTGCAGTTAATATTCTTGATCAGTCGCCCCTGTCGCCAAAGTGTTGTAATGGGAGCCGTTGAGTGAAGGACAGACCGGCTGGCTGCTGGCTTTATGGTGCGTCTGGAGAATATGGATGAGATCATTCACACACAGACAGTACACAGAAAAAGACTCAAGTGAAGGCGCTCAGTTGCACCTGTATAGGAACGTAGCAGAGGAAATAGTTTAGTCTCTACACAGGGAAATGCACACACATATACACACAGGGGAATTAACATGATAAGGTAAGAGCCTGGGTAGCAAGGCCTATCGCTTCTACCATCACATTACAGAGCTGATACTATTATACAGGGAGCAGCAGCACAGAGCACAGGGAAGGCATGACACACACACACATTTGCACACACACTTGTGTATATTTGGTTGTGTTTGCATGTCCTATCTGAGGCTGTACACCAGGGATCACCAACTACATTTGTCCAAGGGCCAAAATGTATCCAATAGACACTTTCGCGGGCCAGCGATTTTTATATAGCCCAGAATTTTGAAGTTGTTGACCGGGGGGGGGGGTGCTAGTGGAGCACGCTCAGGTACTGCGGAGCGCATAAAGCTTAGCAGACTCTTCACGCTAACGAAGGATCACTTCTAGGCTACTGTCCGGCAGCTCCTGCCTCTCTGCAGTAGCGTGGCGTGGGGAAAAAAATAGGGGAAGCCAATAATACGTCCTTTTTTTGGGTCGGGGGGTGGGGGTGTGTGTGTGGTGGTCAATGTAATAACATAACCAGATGAGTGATTACAGCGGCCGGTATCATTTTACACACATTTGTATCATACAGATGCAGGACTTACACACGCCTGTTATCTAACCGACAGGTCCGCACGCACTCTCCAGCCCAAACTCTAATAAGCATTAATTCACAAACTAAATCAGGAGAGCATAACGTTTACGTCCGATTCGCTCCTTTTTTCCTGTACACAGCTCCAGTTTGGGCATTGGCCTGTCATCAGATTTAATTTTTAGTTGCTGCTGTAGCTGAAGTTTAGTACAATCATTTTTGATTAAATACTCCAAATCTCCACCCTCCATAATTGCACTTGCTTCAGTTGCTTGCTACTTTCTAACGGCGGTGAGAGTGGTGCAGTGACACTATCTATCTATCGATTCGATTTATGATTCGAAAATTATAAAAGTAGGGTAGACATGTGGATATTATCCAGCTGAACAAAACGTGTGTTTATCTAACAGGTTCGTTTTCCACAGACCTTATTTCCAGCTATTTTCCAAAATCCTATCGAGAGAAATCCCATTGCTTTTTTGTCGAGGGAACCCGAGCGCAGCTTACTTCCGGGTTTTAGGACGCGTCACTGCACCACTAAGTTGATGCGATTTGATTGGATTGTGAGGCAAGGGAAGCCAGCCGCCTCTGGCTTCCCTTGGCATGGGCCCAACCAGAGCGCTGGGCGCTGGGCCCAACTAATCACAGGTTGGCAGGGGCATGACGTGAGCCTCGTCTGATTGGTCACTCCCTCCATTTTTCCTCACCAAGGGAAGCCAATTTCGGCTGGCCTCCTCTCGCAACAGCGAGTGCAATCTCCTGTTTCACCATAACATCTAGAGGGGCGCTGTTTCCCTCTTTGTAAAATACTCAATGGGAATGGGGGAGAGATGGGCCGGCAGCAACACACAGCAAAGAAGAATTACCGAAACTAAACAAAGTGTTTTTATTTATTTATTGAAATTATAACTACAATCCGAAAAAACAGGGGAAGCCTGGCTTCCCTTGGCCTCCAGGAGAAAACGCCACTGCCTCTCTGTTGGACTCTGTCGCAGCGGGGCTACTGCTGTGCTGCGGAGCGCATAAAGTTCTCTACACACCAACCTGAGACCAAAGAACGCGTACCGAAGGCGTCCCGACTTTTACGTCAGCTACGTCAGGCTTCGTTGGCTTCGTCGGATAAAGCCGCCCGCCTACGAACACACCGCAAATACTTCAGCCGACGAGTGGCAATAACTCTCCTTACCAGCAGGCGGCGGTAGTGTGTATTCGTCATTCAAAAGAGGCAACAACCGGAAGACAGACTGCGTTTTATACACCGAGAGAAGAAGAACAGACTTAGTAATATAAACAAACAAACACAGCCTGATCAGTTGGTCTTCACTTTCTTCATTCCATGCCGTCATGATAAAAAAAGAAACTCTTGCGTCCGGGTGAGATGAAAATGAGGAAGATTAGCCGTCTGTGTGTGCTTATCGTTTGTTTTGGTCCCTCACTTCCGCTTCACTTCTGATGCACTGATTCGCTAAGCTGAACAGCCAATCAGAGTGATTGATTTGTCCCGACGTTCTTTGGCCTCCCGCGGCCTCCCACCGCCGATTCAACATGTTGAATCGGCGGCGGGAGGAGGCGGGAGGGTTGAAAATGTGCCGTAAAGGGACGACACACCAACCTGAGTAGTGCGACGCGAATGCCCGACTGCCTCTGACGGCTTCGGACGGCCTCTGACTCCCAAAGTCGGGCCGGTGTGTAGAGGCCTTTAAGCAGACTCTTCACAACGAAGGATCACTTCTTCTTCAAGGCAGGGAAGGTTTCGCAGTACGCAGTCTACTGTCCTGCAGCTGCTGCCTCTCTGTTGGACTCCGGTACTGCACATTACTCACGAGACGTTGTAACAAAAAAAATGAGTGGGGGGCGAACGCACTAACCAATCCGCCAACGCCAGTCACCCCCGTCGTGCGGGCCGGATGAAAATGTCTGGCGGGCCGGATGTGGCCCGCGGGCCGCCAGTTGGTGGTCACTGCTGTACACTAACATTAGAGCGTAGTTTTTCCATTAAACAAGGCGTTGCATTTCTCTACTTATTAATGAACGGGTTAGTTGCAATACATTAAATGAACTTTACCATTGATGTGTAGAATATCAAATAAATAGCCTCTTGCTTGTCAGTGAGGATGACGATTCAAAAGATTATAATGATGAGATGCATTTGAAAATAAATTGGAAAACGTAGGCTAAAGCTAACATTAGGGGTTGGAAAGAATGTAATCTACTTTCTACTTAGCTAACAGAGAAGGGTTTTTATGAAAAGCAAATACATACCTACATTTTTCATGCATTTTGGTACTGAGTTCATGAAAGGTCCAGTTGGTGCACTTTAAGTGACTTTTTTACAAATGTACCCTTTATATATATATATATACACACACAGAGCTGGAAAGCACACACACACACACACACACATACACGTTTATGTCTATGACAGGTGCATGAGACCTAATGGTCTCTACACACCAACCTGAGACCAAAGAACGCGTACCGAAGGCGTCCCAACTTTTACGTCAGCTACGTCGGACTTCGTTGGCTTCGTCGGATAAAGCCGCCCGCCTACGAACACACCGCAAATACTTCAGCCGACGAGTGGCAATAACTCTCCTTACCAGCAGGCGGCGGTAGTGTGTATTCGTCATTCAAAAGAGGCAACAACCGGAAGACAGACTGCGTTTTATACACCGAGAGAAGAAGAACAGACTTAGTAATATAAGCAGTTGATCAGTTGGTCTTCACTTTCTTCATCCATGCCGTCATGATAAAAAAGAAACTCTTGCGTCCGGGTGAGATGAAAATGAGGAAGATTAGCCGTCTGTGTGTGCCTTCTTATCGTTTGTTTTGGTCCCTCACTTCCGCTTCACTTCTGATGCACTGATTCGCTAAGCTGAACAGCCAATCAGAGTGATTGATTTGTCCCGACGTTCTTTGGCCTCCCGCGGCCGATTCAACATGTTGAATCGGCGGCGGGAGGAGGCGGGAGGAGGCGGGAGGGTTGAAAATGTGCCGTAAAGAGACGACACACCAACCTGAGTAGTGCGACGCGAATGCCCGACTGCCTCTGACGGCTTCGGACGGCCTCTGACTCCCAAAGTCGGGCCGGTGTGTAGAGGCCTTAAAGGTTGTAAGTTATAGCACAGTCTTACGTACAGAACGGACTTTCAATTTTCAATTATTTTCAAGGGTTGCTTATTTGGTCCATTGTTTTTTACGATGTATTTTCTTCACAGGGCATGATCACGGCTTAGGTCATGTGTGTACAGTGGTGCTTAAACATGCAATTTGGCCTTTATCTTCACTAAATAATTGACATCCAAAGAAATGCTTCATCTAGTTTTTTAAGCATAGCATCTGCGGATTAATTCCATACTAGAAATGTTAAGATCCACTAAAACTAGGCACGTCAGAGATGAAAAAGAATCCCTGTTTTTATATTTACTGCTAAGTGACACTACCCTATTGTTGATCAACTCTATTATTCTTAAGCTCAGATGTGAGGGTTGTGTCGCTGGAATGCCATTTTCAAATATTACTTTATTGTTAAACCAAAAACTTTTCAATAAATACAAATTCACCTATCTCCTCTCCGCTCGCTCCCTCTCTGTTTTTCTTTCGAACATGTTTCTGTCACGGTTGGAGCCACGTCTTTTTCTCTGATTTATGAGCCGTTGTCTCTCTGCTACGGTCTTTTATTTGATCCTGACTCGGTACATGGCTGATAGAGTTGTTCATATATGAGTCATCTATGTGTATGGTCATGTTTCTGGATGCTCGTAAAGTAAATGGGACGTATCCCGCTTAGTAGAACAGCGTTTAAACCCACACACACACACACACACACACACACACACACAAACACACACACATCGTTGTGTATCACTGTCATCTACCATTATACATCAAATTACATCACAAGAGACACTTCAGTCCCATAAACCATTGAAGTGACACTGGGGGGGGAGCTCTTGTGTAATGATAGGCTTCATGTTCAACATCCATACACACACTCGATACACTCTTTTTTCCCCTCAGTGTATCACTTTCATCAGCGGTGGAGAGTAACTGAGTACTTTTACTCTGGTAATGTACTTAAGTTCATCATTTGGGTACTTCTCCACGTGTTGCTATTTATATTTGTCTCCACTACAATTTGGAAGATAATATACTAATGAATTTTACAGCATATTATGAATTAAGATACATGGAGGTTTTAAAAAGTCATTAAAGTAACCTCCATTCTTGCTGCAAAATGAAAGCAATATACAAATGAAAGGATCACTTACTATAACTCAGTAATATAACAAAAAAACGATTTTTTTGAGTAATTATACAGTTTTTGACGACCAGATAATATATATATATAAAAAATGTACGGGGGAAATCGTCATTTTGTTGGTTTAGACTTAACCCTGTGTAAAAATGTCTACGATGTGATATTACTATTAGATCTGAGTACCACCTCCGACTTTCCCTCTTAACCTGTTATTGTCCACTACAACTGTCAAAGTCAGCTATCAATTTTATTTTTATCACTTAACTATCAATCCCTGATCCCTATCCTCTTGTTCCCATCACACCTATTAAGACACTTCATCACATGTCTTTTCTGTCACTTTTTTCTGCATTTCCAGCCCCCTCCCTCTCTTCCTCTATAACTCCTCCTGTTCCTTTAACTCCGGCTGCACTAAAAGGTCTGTTCTGTAATATTTCATAGAGAAGCTAATATGCATACCTCATGCCCTGTCTTCCTGTCAGGATGCATGTATAAATAATGAAGTCCTGACTTGATACTCTCCTTCACACACAGGTGAGAGTGTGTGTCCATATGTTACATTATACAGTATGTGTGTGTTCTCATTGACCTTGACAATATGCATCATTGTTTAACCCTCATTTAGTAACTGCTGCATGCTGGGTTTACAATCATATAAAACATTTCAAAAAACGTATTTTTTGTTTCTTTGTAATGAAAATTATCAAAGTTTTTATTCATCCAACTTTTTAAAGAAATTACCCCAAACTTATTCTGTAAAACAAAACCCTGATAATGACAGTAATATAAACACTGATGACACTCATATTTAAGTTTTCGGCGAATCAGTCACATCTCATATTGCTGATAACATCGTATAATGCAGCTTATGAAATATTGTTGTATTGCCCCTGGACAGCTCATATATCTCATAAAAAGACAAGGCGCCCAGGGTGACAGAAACATGTAAGAAATGAGATTTAATGCACAATATGTATTAATTAATTTCTCCCTCACTTCTTTTATGGGTACAACAGAAGCTCCTGGCTACAATGTAAATGGGTTTATGCATGAGAAGAAATAGGGTTTAAATCTGTCGTGCCAGGCCTGACACTGCTTGTGTTTTATACTCCTGTACAAAAAGATGGCAGAAGGATTAATAGTGAGGACATGTCTTTATTTGACACACAAATTGAGCAGGATAATCTAATCTGGCAGATTTTTAACCACCATGACAGTTAGCTGGTCAGAAAATGCTCACCAGTATCAGTACTCTGAATTTCTGGAACAATACATGAGATCTGAGATATTGTCCAAAAGAAACATTCAGTGGGTTTAAGGCAAACCTAAGTGTAAAATACAGGTTGTTTCAATTTAGTGCTGATATAACTCATGTTACCAGATTCTCTTGGTGAGGAAATATAATAGATGTAAGGTCTGATTTATATTTATTGCTTACAGGGTATTCAACCATGTTTTATATTTCCTTTCTTTCCATTGATATTTAAAATAAGGTTTCTCCTAAGCAATAAACCTGAGTTTAAGTATTCATTTTCAGGCTGTTCTCCCAAAAATGATGTATATGCAACTGCAATGTCAATTAAGTTTTTGAGGGGAAACGTTTTTTGTCCCAGCTCATGTTTGTTTTTCCCAAATACGTTTGTAATCATAGACGCCGGCGGTCGGTCACAAACATATTTATTTAGAGCGAAACCAAGATATTTTTTCTAAACCTAACCTTGAAGTTTGTTGCTTTAACACAACCAAATAGTTTTGATGTGTTTTTGTTCTCATTTGTTTCACGTGTTCCAGTGTGTGGATGGTAAATTAAAGAGGGCAGACTAAAACACCTTCAGACCACTTTTTTCAAAAGGGTTCACTTTCTACTGACAGGAACCAATAATTATCATATCACAACACATCAGAGCCTGAACTGACCCCCCCACCTTCAAAACACTGACCAAAACACATCTCTTCAGACTGGCTTTTAATGTGTGAATTATGTTGTATTGCTGTTTAATATTTGTATTTCCTTTATTTCCTTTTTATCACCACTCTAAAGTGTCTTTGAGCACCTGAAAAAGCACTTAGAAATGAAATGTATTATTATTATTATTATATCATACTGTACGTTCTTCAATAAAAAAAAAATTGAAAAGCTATAGGGCAAGATAATTCCCTCAGGAGCAGGTGGCAACCAAAACTGAGCTAAAAGAGTTAATGTCAGACTAACATTTATCAGGTTCCCAGAGACATGATATAAATATATAAAAGAAAGAAACAGGCTTTGTACTTAATGTAAACGGGTGCTGTGTTGCAATAAGATATATGTTGGTATTTATTTGTTAGTGCCTGCTCGTGCTGTGCAGCAGTATTTTTTGGTCCGACCCTCCTGAAGCGAGCTTGGTGTTGGGTTTCAGAGATTTGTGTAAAGTGAAGCCCCAGGGGCGGCTTGGCCCGGTGATGAAAGGGCATGTTCAACACTCAGATTAGCTCAATAATTCACTAGTTCTCTAAGTACAGAAGGAAAACGTGTACCTGTATGCATCCGCTGCAGTGACACACACACACACACACAAGCACAGATGTACTAACACAAACACACACAGATCTAACAGATCTACCAGTTATTATTAATTCATCAGTTCTGCAAGTAGAGCGGATAGCAAGCCTGAGTAGCCTTCACAGAGATTTATAGAGATATATCTGTATCTACCTTTTAGAGAATTGGTCAAAAGAAGACTGTAACGGAAGAGGAGTTTATTACAGCCTTTAGAAATCCAACTCATTCAGGGATTGCTCATGGATTTTTAAAGATAATATAAAGAAATTGGCAAAAGTCACTTGGACTCGAATATGTTTTGACACTTTTTCAAGATATTTCATCACTTTTACTGACAGTTTAACCTCCATGGGTTTTTCACATCCTACAGTCACTTAGCTCATGACGACGGTCACTTGAATTTACTGCACATTTATTCCAAGAAGAAAAGAGGGTGCCTCATAACGCGGCCTGCATTCGTCAAAAGAAAACAATAGCATTGAAACAATTTGCGTTAACACGTTACTATCTTTTGACTGACTTTATTCAACACCGCACCATTACATCGTAAATTCCCTTTTCACAATATTCATTTTAATAAATATATGTATACTTTATATTATTAGCATTATGGACTTCAATGGGCGAACCATTAGCGTTAGCTTTTAGCTCCCCATAACTAGCTCTCTTCCTGCTGATTTTAACACAGCATTGTCTTTCACAATGTCCCCTTTTTAGGGAAAATAATAGGGTAAGTTTATGTGTCGTATTTAAGCGTGTTCTAAAAACAGTATTCAGAAATACGGCTACTTGTGCGGTAAGATGGCAAGCTACCGTCGCTAACGAGCTAACAGTAACATTCCACTGCATGCTAGCTACAAGCACAACTGATGGTGGAAAGTTTTGCTCTCTCCTAGGTCAGAAAAAACTATTGCAAGTAGGACAATTATGGATTTATAGTTAAAAACTCAACACAGACTCAAATGAACTTATTCTGAATGCAGCTGTTATAAATAACCATCTTGAAACCAGGTCATACCGAGAGTTAATTTGTCACAAAAGAGTGCCAAATGTTGCTGATTGTCCTCTTCTTGTTATCAATTAGGCGACAGATACAAATGAACCTCACTTGACCTCCATCGTGCGGCAAACTTATCTGGAATCTGAAGCAATTGATGTGAAATGTTTTCATGAAACATTCAGTCAGGCAAATCAGCTTATGAGACCCCAATTGAGTCCCGTTGCATAACGAGAGTTTCTTCACCTCTCTAAATCCCTGCAGCTGTTAGAGGGAGCTGGAGATGATTATGCAACACACACACACAAATTGCACGTGTACCAATGCAGACACACACACAGTCAATTTGCAGCACACACAAGGCTATGGGATTGCTCACAATCACACAGAAAGAAGAAACAAAGCACACACACACACACACACACACACACACACACACACACACACACAGAACATCAGCCAGCGTTCGTGTGAGTTTTGGAGAATTTTGCTACAATTACCTCTTTTGAATAATTGAATCCTCAGAAGTTAAGTAGCGCTGGCCAGGGGTGTGCTTTGTTGTTCCTTGAAGAACAATTAGAGAGAGAGAGAGGGGGAGAGTCAGAGGGGGGGATGGAGGGAGGATGAGTCATGGTGTCTTTGAGGGGGGCCAGCGGGACTTCAGACGCCTGTCAGAGTTAAAAAAGCTCTTTGTAGATAATGAAAAAAGGAATAATGGAATAAAGAGATTCACTCATACTGTTTGCTCCACTGTTACATAACACACACATGCAAGCACAAAATAACGCATACACCCTCGTGCATGCAGAGGAGCACTAATTATCACACACACACACACACACACACACACACAAACACACACACACACACACAAACACAGTATGACTACATAGAGTCACAAAGAAAATATATTTGTGAGTAAAGAAACTACATTTTCTCCTGTATTAATTCGTAGGATGCTTCTTTTTTTAAATGATGCCTGACAGGTTAAGCAGCCAGACTGGATGTATGAAATAAGGATTAACAACAAAGTATTTTTAATTAAGAAACAGGGAAGAGTTAAAGGATCAAAGCAAGTCAAAACGAGGGGGTAAAGGATGCAGAACTTAGAAATAAACTACCATGAAAAGCTCATTACAATTAAATATCAGCAGCTGCTGGTGCTCTGTGGTGCTTTTCAGTGTCAAGTGTTTCCAATAAAGTCAAAGGAACGATGAAGGATTTGCTAGTTTCTTATTAGTTGCTATATTCACCCTAAACAGGTAAACGAGATGAGATATGAAAAAAAAAAAAACCCGAAGCACCCCATCATTCCAGTCTAAAGTAGGTTAATAATTAATATGTACTTAGGCATAACAACTTATTTTAATCTCTTACATAATAATAAATTGAGGCTAATAACGGTGTTCATTGTGCTGAAAAGAGACACTCGAGATCTCAGGGGGATTTTGTTATTGTGTCTGCGACGCTGCAAACAGCTGCTTTACATTTGGGATGAAGGATGAAAAGCACGAGGGACATTATCAGCTCTTTTTGTCATTTTTCCCTTTTTGTCTTCCTCACATCTGTTCATATCTCACCTGCTCTCCCCTGTCATTCCCCTTCATCAACTCTCAGTCCCCTGCCATCTTTCATTTCAGTTTTTTTGACATATCATTCACATCGGTTACAAAGATTAGACAGTAATCTACTGAGTGACCTACTTCGTTTTTCCCTGGACATTAATACTTTTGCTTTAAGTTGCACTCACATGTAAAATGGGATAAAAGGTAGTTATACCTGCATTATATAACTGCATTTTCCCTAAGCTAAGCGGATAATTTAGCATATGTCTATTGGTTTTGTCTCTTCGCTGTTATTATCCTAGCTCTTTCATCTGAAATTATCACACGGTACAACACGTGGCCAACACCAAACGACACACAGAATGATTTAGTGGTAAACGTAGTAAAACATTTTGCAGCTAAAGAGCAAGATATTTCCCTGGTAGCAACCAAAACAGAGCAGATCTAGAGTCTATCTATCATTGCCAATAAGCCAAATAAGACTCCAAATAAATGCTATAGTTGCTGAATGTCTGCTGGAAGTCTAAAAAGAAAGCATTTTGTTAACATCTTCTTATAATCTTTATAATCCCACCATATATTTATGTAGTGTTTGAATTGTTGTTGTGCTCATTCAAGCAAAGCAGGTTCAAGTACTTAATATAAATTAATAATATAAATATCTTACTGATACTCTTTTCTGAAGAGCCTAGTGAATGAATAATATGCTCCTTACATCGTCACACTATGGGTCATCAGGGGTTTTTCTAGAAAAATATAGTATGAGGGCGCTAACGTCACTTCCTGCCAAATTGATGCATTAGTGCGAAGCGGAAAATATTAGTTTCTTCTTGTCTGAAAACTGCTGAGTCATATATTGCACCTCAACAACAAATAAATCCCGAGTCACGTTTTCTTTAACTCCTCTACAGAATCTAATTCAGAAATCACAGTTTCAGTGTAAGCCTGCTGCCTGCCACTCGACTTCCAGCAGACCGACCTATTTATTCAGAGCTCCGTAAAAACAAAGCTGTCTCTGTCGTCTGACGGTCTATTTGACACCATTTTCATATTTTGGGAGTAATTATACATTTTGAACAACAGAAATATTGTTTTCTGGCATCACTTTAAATTGTTGTGGGGAAAATCGGCATTTTGGTATGAAGGCGCACGCCGAAAGTAAGAAGGCGCACGGTGCCCCTTGATCTTTGTACAATGCAACTGTAAGCGTCTTATTTAATAGTTTCTATAGTGTATTAAATCAGTGTGTCATTATAAGACTTCACTATCTCTCAATACACCTTCAGAATATTAGCTGTGTAAGCCTTAAATCCTTTTCTTCCTTATCTCCTCCCTCCATTCATTTACTACCTTCCTTTAATCACCTTCCCCAACCATCTCCCCACGGGGGGGGGGGGGGGGGAGTTTTAAAAGTGAAAAGGCGCCGTCCGTCCTGCATGTTTATTACCAGCGTGGCGCTCCACTGCGTTACGTAAAGTGCTGAGCAGACAGACAGTCAGAGTTCAATGCTTCCAATGTGTGGGCTGAAGGCAGAAAATAATGGTGTTTTCTCGGGATAAGCCCTCGTTTACCCTGCAAATAGAGAGTGTGTGAGAGAAGGAGAAGGGACGGGAGGAGGGACGGGAGGAGGGACGGGGGGAGGGTGGGGGATGACAGAGACTTTCTCATTGGAATCAGTGTACTGAAATGACTCCATTTAACACACAGGCGAGAGCGAGGACAGCAGGGGAGAAGCAAGGAGAGTGTGGGCTAGCAACAACTCTTTCTAGTCATTTCATCACTCACTTTTTGTAGGAGTTGTCATTGCGAAGTTAAATATTAAAGCATTTGTGCAACTAAAGACAACCGACAAGCAACTTTTATTACATCACTGCGTGTTAAATGTAGTCATCCGGGAAATAAACGCTTACTTTTCATGCTAATTTGCATGTTTATGTGCTATAATAAGGTAGAGGATTGAATAAATGAAAGGTGGATGAGTGCGCTCCACACGTTGCTTTCATTGCTTCGACACAACAGATGGTGTGCCTCACACTCACTGAGGGAAGATAAAAGATAAGACGAGGTACGGGAAGACGAAGGTAAGTGAGAAAAGAAGGATGGAGCAAGGCAGAGAAGAAGAGGCATATGACAAGAAAAGTAACGGAGAAAAACTGTGATAAAAAGAGATAGAGAGATAAATATAAAAAATGGGAAGAAGGAAGGCAACGCTCAGCTAAGCAGCATCTGCTCGTCCTCTTTGGATGTTGTTGGCGTGATTTAGAAGGACTGCAGCACGATATACTCCGCAACACCTTAAAGTAATGTGTGCGTGTGTTTATTTTCAGGCACACTGAGAGGTATACTAATGAAGAAGGCCCATATGTTACACACATGCCACCCTCTGAAAGCCCTAACATGCAATGGGTATAGTTACCTAACATGTTCCAGGTTAAGGTTATATCTACTCTTTCAGCAGCAGCAGCACACTCAGTTTAATTATGATCATTCCGTTAGCTTGATAAAATCACACGCTGACTAAAGGTGCTGTAAGGCTGGCAGAGAAATTGAAATACATCTGGCGCAGCTCCTCAATATTTGAGAAGGAAATCTTTATTTGCTGTTGTTTCATGCAGCCCATAGCCTAAAACAACAGACATATTTTCCCTTAATTAATATGGAACGATAGTGGAGTTATTTGAAAGGTGCAATCAATGCAGAGTCAATCGTGTTATTTAAAGTATTAGTTTGGTATTTTGACATGGGTTAGTAGATGAGAAGACAACAAACGTTACTGCACTACATAATTAACTAAATCTTAAAGCTAATCTTAATTGAGTATAAAAACTGTTCTGTCTGTTGGAACAAGAAATACTTCAGCACATTACTCTCTTTATAAATTATATATTGTCATTTTTTACACATTTTGTTACCTTTAAACAGAGCCAGCTATGCTAAGCCAGCTATGCTAAGCTAATCAGGAATATGCTGATAGTATTTGGAGTATCTAAATCAATCCAAATCCGAAAAAATTTAGATTTTTATTGATTTATGCTTTAATTAGTTGAAAAAGTAAAATAAATTGACACTCAGGGGAGTAGTTTGTTTATTAAACCAGAATAGCTGGTCCACCTTCATTCCTGTAGCTAAGCTAACTAGCGGCTACCTGTAGCTTCTTCATATTTAGCGTACAGTCATGAAAGTGGCAGAAACAGTGAATGAGCTCAAATTGAATAGCTAAATCATTCAGATTTGCAACAGTTAAAGTGTTCCTGGTTGTGAAATAATACTGGTTGCATGCGATGAGTAAGGACACATGTATGATTTGTAGCTTCCGCTCTAATAATTTAATGTGCACATTGGCCAACATGTAGTCCAGTCACCCAAAAAGCTGGTGCTTTACTTTAGCAACATGTCCTCTCTGTAGGGAGGCATGGTATATTTACTGAGGCCTATCATGGGAAATGAATAATATTAGGTATCAGTATTTCCTATGAGATTTTGAGAGACCATGGTGAGTGGACATTGGACCCCCGGGGGGCTCTGAGGTAATGATCCCCTGGGAGAACATTTTATACATTAGTGCACTTTGAGAGCACAATTAAGACGTTAGGGACTTTGTGCTCTGTTAAACAATTTCTAGTTAACAATGTGTTGCTTTAAAACCTATTTTAATACAAACACGTAGTTAGTATCTAAAAATGTTTTATCTGCAGACTAAGCAGCGGGTCGCTTCAGGTTCTGCTTCAGTATTAAGTATGTATTAAATTGTCTCCTTTGACTGATTATGACAAATAATTTCATTTGAATTATTCGGAAAAATGCTTAAATATGCAAAGCTAAGTAAGGGATGAATGTTGCTCATAGCCCAGAAGTGTTTTGATGTACTTCACTTTACTTTACTACCTTTTTACCGTTTTAGGATTAGACAACACTGGTATCATGTGTTTCCATTTCAGCCTTTAGTCCTCTTTTTACATGAACACCAGGTTATGATCTGCTTCTTTTTTTTAAATGCAACATAATTAGTCTTATCCTTATCGGCTGTGAGCAGCAGGTGACGTTATCGGTTGAAGAAAATCCAAATGATATCTCCTTAATTAAAAGACATTGTTGTATAAGTTGACTTCTCCTTCCTGGCCTCCTCTGACCTCCTCTTGTTTTCTTCCTCTCCTCTCCTTCCCTCACACACTTACATGAAATGATGTGACATATACGCCACTTGGCTGTTCATCCAGTGTGCCCTACAGTTCCATAAGTGCACTCATCTTAGCCTGCGTGGCTAACAGGACTCAAACTCCCTGCTAGTTTTGTGTACAATGCATTAAACAACGCAGGAGTCTCCATCTCCATCTCCTTCTCCCTCCATCTATTTCCCTCTCCTCTTTCCAACCATCTCTCTCTGTGTGTGTGTGTGTGTGTGTGTGTGTGTGTGTGTGTGTGTGTGTGTGTGTGTGAGACAGTAGTCATGTCAGAGTAAGGCTGGCCGAAGCCCTTGCAGCAGTCTGCCTCTTTGATGTTGAGCCCTGCTGAATTAGGCCATCACCCAGCGGTGCTCTGCTGCCTGCCTGCACACACACAGCCTCACACACACACTTGCAAACAAAAACAAATGCATGCTGGTAGGATGCATACATGCTGCAAATCACACAGAAGTAGTGAGCGCACACATGCAGGTCTCAAAACACTGCACTAAAACACGTCTAAACACTCCCCCCCTCACACAGTCTCCCTCTCACGCTCATTGAGAGTCACATTCATCTACCCTAAGTCCTCATTTCCTTCTCCACTTCTCTTTAATAAACATAAATTTGAATTCTTATGAGTGTTTCTCCTCCGAGGCCTCCATACTATAGTACATCAAAGAGTGCGCACACACTCATGAACACTTATACACACCAGCGCGGGGAAAATGTAGGACATTCAGAGAGAATTTATTCACGAATACAGAATACAGGGAAAAATGTATTCCCTTTCAATCTGCTCCCTCTGTCGCGCTCACAATGTGGTCGTACGAATAGCGGCAAAGTGACTAAGGCAGGAAGCCTCCTGAATTACGCATAAAAACAGGCTGGTGCCCTAACATCTCATAAAATGAACATTAAAATGGAAATATATGCTCTGTTCACAGAGAGAAATGCAATTCAGCTGCAAAAAGATGAGACTTTTGTATCCTGTGTTAAGCTCCCAAATCATATGCAGAAAAATAATTTAACAGTTTTGTATCTTTACCACTTAGTGTAGTTTTTAGGCAGTGCCACGGTGCTGGTTTCATTTAAATAGCTCTAAAAAAAAACATTGTATGCTTCCTGCTCTGCACCAAACAGCATAAAAACATAGTAAGCAACTAGCTGCAGAACATAATGGAGCATTCAGACGCTTAAACTTTCTTGTAAGCTGGTGGAGACCAAAAACAAGATTTCAATTTGGATTTATATTCATCAGGCGGATAGAAACACAACTTTATATGAATCCTGATATATCTCTGTGTGTCTACTAAAAGGGGCTCTATTATATTTGCTGTTTTCCCTTTCCTGCAGGGTTTTCTATAGGTTTTAGTGCATGTAAATGGTATTCAAAGGCTAAAATCCCTCCTGAAGGAGTTTCAGTCCCATATTAACTTCATATATACTGATTTTGTGTTACCCAGTAGTCAAAAAATCGATGAATGCTGCATTTTTGTTACCTAAACCATAACATTAACGCTAAAGAGATTATCGTTCCCTAATTTTAATTACGAATACTGTAGGAGTTTAACCAATTAATTAAAAACACTCCTACAGTGACAGTTATCTAAAAATGGCATTTCTATGTGTGATTTTTGTAAGTAAGAAACATTTTTAGTGTCAGAAAAATCTGTGAATTTCTTTTTCAGAGCAAATTGGCACACCAGGTTCACTCTGAACTCTTCTACTCTCCTGCATCATTAATGCAGGAATGAACTTTTCAATTGTCATGGTCACAAAACTTTTTGCAGAAGTTATTGGCCCTGGATAAAAATACATGAAATGGGAAATAGTTTGAGACATTCAGCAGTTTCTATCTTGTTTCAATACTAACAGATAACGTGGACCTTTTGTTGCACATTCCTGATCCCATACCGTGTCTCAATGACTCAAATTTGGGATGTGGCAGTCGCTCAGTCTGTAGGGACTTGGCTTGGGAACTGATGAGTCATCGGTTCAAATCCAGATTAGACCAAACATACGGAGCGTGGACTGGTAGCTGGAGAGGTGCCAGTTCAACTTCAAATGTCCTTTAGCAAGGCACCGAATACAACAACTGCTCGGACAACCTGGCAACCTCTCTTTATAAATGCATGTGTTTGTGCATATCTGTATTTGAACTATTCGGTATAGGTCCTATGCATGTACGATAACAGATTGTAAAACTGAATTTCCCCGTGGGGATTAATAAAGGGTCATCTTATTTAGCACTATATTGTCAAAACACGCTTATCTCTGTCTCTGTCTCTCTCTCTGGTGGCCAGGAACAGCCCTGTGGTCAAACTGGAGACCGGCCAAGGACCTTTCCATCAATTACTTGATTTTTCTTTCCTTTTTTTTGCCCTGTCTATCTCTCCCTTCACTGTCTTTCTGCTCTTTACTCCATCTCTCTTTCTCTGCCTTGCTCTCTCTGTTCGTCTCATTATTTCCACTGTTGTTGGCTGGGTAGAAGAACTCTTGAGAGCATTAATATAGGTCACCTAAAGAGTAAAAGCCCTTCTTTTAAATGTTAATATTTATTCCTCAAAAGAAGATAAACTATTCTTTCATGTGTTTATTTACTTGAGGGTGACGCACCTTTACATTTCTATTTTTAAAGTGTTGGTGGATGAGAAAGTGAAGATAGCAGGTGGTACTGGCGGTTCACATTAGACAATAACAAGCCACATTTCACACACTCGTGGCAACACAAACGTAAAATTACACACACACAGTCCCTGCCCTCCACGCCGCACACAGCGTGTCATCGCTGCATATCAATTACATGGAGAAGTGAAGATCTATTTCTAATTCAATCAGTCAGCGCTGGTGTCACATCGCTCGCTCTGCGTTTCCCCGCCGCCTCGTTCCCACTGCTCAGCCATCATGGGGCTGGTGTGTGTGTGTGTGTGTGTGTGTGTGTGTGTGTGTGTGTGTGTGTGTGTGTGTGTGTGTGTGTGTGTGTGTGTGTGTGTGTGTGGCTGCATTCCAAATGACATACTTTATTTTTTTTATTTTTCGCAAGTACATTACATTATTATTACGTCTCATTTCATTTAGCTGATGCTTTTATCCAAAGCGACTTACATTAAGTGCAATCAACCATGAAGTTACAGGCTTAAAATAGCAGGGATCCTGTAAGTCCATTAGCTTCCAATAAGCCACAATTTAGTGCTACTTCAATGGGTCAAACCTTTTTTAAGAGGCCCTATTATTAATGTTGGGGTGATCGCTTTCCTGTAGTGTTGTTTAGGTTTTTGTGCATGTATCTTCTAAGGCTAAAATCCCAAAGCTCCCTCCATACACATGGGATCACATGATCTATAGCAAAATTGCTAGAATGCAGGTTATTAACAGATGATCAAATCCTGAGCCATAGTGCACCAAAGCATCCAAATATTAGCGGTTTCTCTACCATTATAAGACTCAGCCATTACACAGACATTGCTTACTTTAGTTCACAGTGCTCAAAAGTCTATTTTAGTTATCGTTTTTGTGTGATTGTTTTATTTTATTTTATCGTAGGCTGAATTGTCTTTCTTTGATCTTTAGGAAGGTGCATTCTCATCATTTTAGGGTCATACAATGGTCTTAAATTGACATTAATACCATCCATGTATGTATGTACAGTATATGTCCCATACGTTGACTTTCCGTGTGTGTGAATTCTAGCGGTTGGCATTTAAAACGTCTCTGTCCTGGGAAACTTGCACATCTGAAGGCTTTATGAATATATTTATTAATTTAAGCAGAAACATTATGTAACGAGGTATGCGCAAATGGTTCTGCAGCCTCAGCTTATCATTGCACCCATTCTGCAGAAAGAGAATCTTATGTCTCTCTGGATACATTTAGTTTTAAGGACTCCCTAAAGCCTTCAGACTTTAAATTGTGAAATATTGTTTCCCCTTCTTAACAATTTTCTCAGTCTCTCACATTTCCTCTGGCTGAGATTTACGGAAATGGATATTTTATGTGAACAACAATTAAAATGTATAATGTTCTGTCTCTTTCTCAGATCATAACCACTTGAACAACGCAGCCTTGTCTCCCCTCGGTCCCGCCATGGCCTTGTCTCACCCTCACAACAACCTGGGCATCGGCTTCAACAAGTACACCTCGCTCAAGGCCGTGGGTGAGTAGGATTACACACACACACACACACACACACACACACACACACACACACAACACACACACAACACATACCATGTATACATCACTTCAGGGGACATTACATTGACTTACATGCATTTCCTGGAGACTTATCCTCACCTTAACCATAACCAACACATGCCTAACCCTAACCCTAACCAAGTCTTCACCCTAAAATGAATGATTACCCTCATGGGGACCTCCATTATGTCCCCATAAGGGAGGCGAGTCCCCACACGTGACTGTGTAAACAGATTTACTGTAGGTCCCCACAAGTATTGTAATGCTAGGCCACACACACACACACACACACACACACACACACACACACACTCAAACTGACTACACACAACCACATGTACACAGTTGAATAGTTATAGGTGTTTTGACCTATTGTGAAGATAACACGTTGTAAGTCGGGCCAAATACTGTACATCATAAACAAACCTGAGTCAGGAGTAGTACAAATGTGTCCCCATCCTAATGTACACACTGAGTGAGAAAGTGGTGAAGGGAGAGCTACACCAATTAGGATAATGATCTTTTTTTTATAAGTCTGACTCTCATCAACCATGTTGACTCATTAATCCCGTTTGAGTGCTGATTTAAGACTTCCTCAATATTATATTAGAGCCATGAGACAGCCATGGTGTAAATATTGTGATTGTTGCTACATTCATGCAGGGTGAGAATAATCAGGAAAATGAGTTCTCGAGCGAGAAAATAAACATGAATAACGCTTCAACACAAACTCAGGAAATCGGGGAGATTTTTGTTGCACGACTTGTCAAGTAGATTCAATATTATGCAGACACATGGTGGAAGACGTGGTTATGGACACAGTGTCTGATTTTACATCAAATGACTTGCCTTTTCCCAATACATCATGATGTTTATAGTCTATTTTTATATCCTTATCAACATATTAATAATGCTGTTAATACAAATTTGAAAATAAATAAATGTGCTTTCAGTTCATTCTCTTAGTATGTGTAAATAAATCACCATGTTGACAAAATTGTGTATATACTTTTATATTTGAAGTGTTTTTGCACACACAAGATGACTACATTTCTGAACAATTCCCTGGTAAAAATCTTCAGGGGAGGGCGCAAAGAAACATCTGTTTGCTTTGTGCACTCTCTTGTTGACTGCATCCCGTCAGTTTCCTTCGGACTGTTGATTACCAAAATTGAGGATAATGGAATCGGGGCCAAACATTTATTTTGAAACTATAAGCAAGTGCCCTGAAAAAATGGATTCTGTATGTCTGTCTGTCTGTCGGTCGATTTTCTTTGCTCTATTTGAGTACCATGAACATGGACGCACTTTCACAAAACAATCATTGATCAAGAGGTGAGGCTTAACCAATCAGATCGACTCAATGTTTTCATTATCTGGTATTTACTGGACTTTGAACAGAAGAAAAGTCAGCTGAAGGCCGACAAATTTCAATCTCTTCGGTCATAATGCACTGTGAAAATAATTGTCCGTAGGCACAAATGGAAGTGTGTTAAAAATAGGCAGAATAGATGAGTCAGCACCCTCTTATTGGTGGAACTAACAACAAGATCATCCCCTTCATGTTAACCGGCAACAACGGAAACGCTGATTCAACTATTTACATCCTCACCCCTAGATTCCACCGGGAGCGTCTGCGCTGCGTTACGGCTACGCAACGCCACGCTGCGACCTCCTCCTGCGTCATAACCCACCGGGCGCGTTTCAAAACGTTGCGGAAGCGGAGCGTCGTGTGTGCAGGCTCGCAGTTGTTGTTGATTTGGGCATATTTCCTGGACATTTATTTGGGGGATGGGCCTGGGCCGGATTAACGTTCCACTTCCTGCCTGCGCTACGGCTGCGCCGCGCTGCGCCACGTCAAAAATAGGATTCATCCTATATTTTAGAAATTCCTTGCGCCGAGGCGCTTCTGGGACGCTTCAAGCCGCGGCGCAGCGTGGCGCAGCGGGTCTGGTGGAATAGCACCCATTGACTAGAGTGGCCGCGATCGCTAAAAACGCCGCAGCGTGGCGTGGCGTAGCCGTAACGCAGCGCAGACGCTCCCGGTGGAATCTAGGGGTCAGTCAGGGACACCCATGTGCATTGTTCCATGCTTCTAATTGAGTAAATAATCTGTTTTATAATCCTTTATGACGTTGGGGAATTCCTGTATTGAACAAAGGCAGCGTCGGGATCATTGTTAAAACTCTGCTGTCCGCTGTCTGTCATCGGCCTGAAGCTCAGCCTCTAAAAAGCTGACAGTTATTGACAGCCTGCCTTTCAGTTTATAGTAATCCAATTTGGAAAAAGGTGCAAGGATGGCATGAATTCACTGCTGGTGAAGACACAACACACTCAGAAGTACAATAAAAAATAATGTTTTGGTTTAAATGTAAGAAAAAAACACACAATACTTAGCATGTGTGGGCGATGATTGACAGTAACCTGGACATTAGTTTGAAGCGACAGGTCCAGCCCTCCAGCTCGCCCTTGGGCCTTTCTCTCTCTCACACACACACATACACACACACACACCACACACACACACACACACACACACAGAGTAACACACTCACACACTCATAATATGCACACATCAACATACACATCATAAACATGTCCTTGCTACCCTACAATCACACAAACCTCTTCCTACTGCAGGGGCACATAAGGGTCACAAGCGTAAACATGTACACACGCACACACACACACACACACACACACACACACCATCTATCATCTGATCAGTGCAGACAGATAAGGACTTGGTGACGGTGATGATCAGCGACAGGTTGACATGTACTGTTCATTGACACAATATGCAGATAGAGACAGGATTGCAGAGCGTAGAAGTCGGCGAAAGAACTAAAGAGCGTGAGTCATCTGAGGTTTCATCTAAAAGACAAAGCTGTAGAAGTTGGTCGAGCTTTCCATTCTCACAAGGCATTCTTTTATGTAGTTTGTATCATAACGCTGCCAAATGTACTAAGATTCTTTGAAACAAGGGGTGCTGGATATCTGCCAGAACTAGATGAAAGTAGGATTCTGATTTCTTGACAGTTTTGTTTGCCCTATTCTCATGAATGTGATATCTCAAGAACGCTTTGAGATATGTCTTTACATTTGGAACAAACGTCCATTTGAACTCTTCCAGAAGGAACCATTGGGCCCTCGTATAGCTTAGTCGCAGCAGGAAAGAGTAATCAGATCTCATTGAGAAACGGAGGCAGATTGCAGCAGCAGAACCCCCCCCCCCCACCGCTCTGTGATGAGCGTGAGAAGTCAGACACATTTCACTGAAAACTACCTCGAAATATGAAATTGCTCTCACGTCGAGCTGCAGCGCTCCTCTCTCACCTCTCACTGCAGTATTCATATCTTTCTCTGTTTGATGACACACAGACGGTGAACTGCTCCTCTCTGTTTGATATTTACTACTTTTGTCTGTCTAACACACACACACACACACACACACACACACACACACACACACAGAGAGAAATATGCAAATCTCTGTTTAAATGACTTTATTGTAGTACATTTCTGATGTGTCATGGTATTTCTGCCATCAGGGACTCTGATCTTCTGGCACTTATTGATGCACCATCAGCTTACACAGCACACACACATCCAGTGTTTCCACGCATTAGTCAACATGGATACACTGTGACACACCTACTTTCATATGCAACATAGAAGTTGGTTCACTATTAGATTCTAAATAATGACAATAGCAGGAAAACTTAACCAAAATCTTGCCAAATGGAAATATTGTGTCTGTTTATGTGGTAGTGGGGATGATGTAGTCTGGAGTGGAGACAGGGCAGACAGTGTTTTGCACTAAAGTAAGCAATGCTACACCTTCTGCATAACTTTGTGTTAATAAAATTAAGTTATATTATTATATAGTATTCAGAGTTTTGATTCTTACAGTTTCATTTGATTTACGAAGCATTTTTATTTACATTGTAGTTTGTTGAAGAACCTTTTTTTGTACGATTATTTGTACTTCCTGTATCCTCTAAGATAATATAAGCACTTAAAAATTGAGTCATAATATTATAAGGGGGGAACCCAAACAGCCGACTATATAATGGCATTTTAGATAAATAATCATCAGTAATGAGAATATAATCAACTCAAATCAAACTTTATTTGTATAGCCTAATATCACAAAGCACGTTTGTCTCAGTGGGCTTTACAGATTAAAAACAAACAACAACATTGTTTATGATGGAGTTACAGCCAAATGAGAAGACAAGATAGTGTGTGGAATAATGACACAACACAAATAATTGAATATAAAAAATGCAATCACTTTCCTGTAAGGCAGTTTTTAAAACCAGGAACAGACAACACCTATACAGACCAACGGCAGTAAGGTGCATATCTGATGGTACATGAGATATCTTGGTTTCTCCCAATGAATCATGATATATAGGCCTAGCCTTGTTTGGTTAAAATATCAGCCTAATTGTAATACGGTTAATACAAATGAACTAAGGCTTAGTAACCATGCTCTGGCCCTCATCACATCTCCATCGCTCCATTTCAGTGCCTCCAACAGCGCCCTACACTTACTTAATGTGCAGTTTGTTCTTTACGACTATGACTCCTTCCTGCGTCCTCTTCTGCTCTCACAAAGATGGAAACGTTACTATACACACAGTCCTTTCATTTCTTCACACATGCTTATCAGTTCACTCGCTGGACAGTAGACCAGGCGCCGGGTCCAGAGATCCTTGCTGTGAGGACAAAGTCACGGCTAGGACACTCCACAGTTTGGAGGTGAAAGCTGAACCTTTGCCAGCTCAAACTGCAGGTGTCCGGACCAAGCTGCTTAAAATCTTTATAAACACACTGGGATTTAATGCAGCTGTTACTACATCAAGTTTTCTTTTTAAATATTGCGTGCGTAGCAAAACACAAAAGGTGATAAGAGGGAGGAAAAGGAAGCAGTAAGCAGAAAATGATAATAACTGATAACATGTTAGAGGGGAAGAAGAGTATAAGAGGTCAGAGAGGTTGGGCTGTCAGAGGGGAAGCAGAGCCAGGTGAGCAGCAGGACTCTGGCTCCAGAAGATATATCCGTCTTAATTAAAGCAGGACAGGACAACAACACGGAGGGGGGGTGTTCTCCAAGAGGGGGAGGAAGAGGGTGTTTACCAGCACACCCAATGCTCTTATTATAGAATAAATGTATTAAATATATATTTTATTAATTTTTTTTTATCGATTTTTAGAGTTAGGTTAACCTTTAAGAAAGGCCTAACAACCTTTTTTTTTTTAAAAAGCCTTTGATTAAACTTGTGTTTCTTTTTTTCTATTACTCCTCTTGTAGCACGTTGGGATTACTTTTAGCAATGAAAGGTGCTTTACAAATAAAATGTATTATTATTATTAACAGCCTTTTCCACATCCAATATTTTTTTTAATTCTTATTGCAAGGCACATTGATCAAGATAAACTAAGATACAATTATTAAATGTTTTTGCTTTTTTTAACAAGCATTTCAGGTTACTACAAAAATATCCAGAAGCCTGAGCCATGTTTTAAAAATACAATTTTAATACACACATTTTTTCTTAGATTATAAAATAATAATATGACAAATATGAATAATATCAATATATAAATTAATAATAACAATACGATTAATAATCGTACTGATAATAATTTACTTTTGGCCTAATAAAGACTAATAATATGAAGTTGTTTGGGTTTGTATTGCCACAGAAATAAGCACAGTTGCTGCATTTGTAACGTGTGCTGCAGGTTACAGAAAAAAATATCTAAAAGCCTGAGCCATGTTTTAAAATAATTATTTGAAAATATTTTTTTATAGATTTTTAAAGTTATCAACTTCTTCACGAACACTATATGGATAGGTTGATTTTATAGTCTTGCCACAGAAATGAACAGCTTTAGTCTAAAGTGATAACATCTCTCAGACTCAGTACAAGAGTTAATTTCTCGATATTTCTGCAGTGCAGTTGCTGCTTTTTTAACGTGTGCTTCAGATACGTTTTGGGATTTCTTTTTTATGACTACATGATCTGTAGTGATCTAAAATTCCCTAAAAGATGGCTTTGAAGTCGGAGGAACTCCTCTGGTTCAAAGTCTTTCTTTATTTTACAAGCAGCAATCAGTGGACTACCTGTGGTGACTAATGATGAAATCTAAAACATTTTCCTCACCAGATAGATGGAATAGAGAAGTACTATATATATGTCTGTCTGGATATCATCCAAATGTGCAGTAAGTGGTGCAAATGACATAGAATAGTGCAGCTATAGCAACGGCTTCTGGGCTTTAAGGGAGGTTGTGGCTCAGTGGGGAGTGCGCTGATCTTCGGATCACGGGGGCACTGGTTCGAATCCCGCTGCAGTCAACATTGGACAAGACACTTTACCCCAAATTGTTCTTGTGGGGATTGCCCATAGTATTGAATGTATGTAAGTCACTTTGGATAAAAGCGTCTAACAAGTGACATGTAATGTAATGTTAAATATTTCACTCAGGGCAAGACATGCTTTAGCTGCAATGAGGCCGTTACAGGACACCATTGCTGTCGTGAAAAATGTGGAAAAGGAGGAAGATAAAAGAGCAAAAATGGATTAAGGTGCAGGGCAACAACTGTATTCAAAGTGGCCATCATGTTTTCCACAATTAGATCAGAATTAGAAACAAAATGCCTGTGGAATTAACCATGGGTTGCAAAACTGCCCCTAAAGTTCTGAGATACACATACAGAAAATATAAAACAGATAAAGATAAATTGAAACAGTGAAGTGTGTTAAGCAGAGTGTAACGGCAAGTTCTGATATAACGTAAAGGGCCTCTTTTATGCTCCTTTTTAGGTTCATATTGGTACATGCTTTAATGTTCAAAAAGCTCTTTATTGTTCTCATACTGCCTGTGCTGCAGCACCTCTTTTCACCCTCTGTCTGAAACCAGAGCCAAGTCTGCTCTGATTGGTTAGCTGGCCTGCTCTGTTGTGGTTGGTCAGATTAGAGATGTCCCGCCCCTTAGCCTATCACGTACAATGTGTTGGAGCGCTAGCCAATTGAAGTGCGAGTGTTACAGAGTGATGTCACTATGTTACAGAAGTAAACAAAGGAGTCCAATGGAGGCGTTTAAGACAGTATGTGGGAGACAAACTTTGGGATTTTAGCCTTTGCAGATCATTTACATGCACCAAAACCTATATAACACACTACAGGAAAGGAAAAAACCCAAAAAGCATGATAGGGCCTCTTTAATCTGCATCATACTGAGAAGGTTCTCGGCTTAAACATAATTAAACGGCAATCAAAATATACTTAATTCAACACAGCATGTTGTCAAACTCTGAAATCCTTTGTTGGGCTCAACTTCTGCATTTATAATGCGTTGGCCCAGATTCGGACCGTGGGCCTCGCTTTAGGCAGGAACTGATGTTTTGGAAGAGTACAAATTAATGAAATAAGGATGGAAACATTGGAAAACAAGAGGGCGAGAGAGGAAGAATGAGCAGATGGAGAGCATGTGAAATGGAGAGGAAGGCACACAATACTGTCGCAGAGGAGCCGGCTGTCAGGTGCTGGCAACATGTGTGGAAACACTCAGATGGACAGAAACAGCAGTTGTTGTGGGGAGGGAGAGTGTGTTTAATTCATAGTTTCTTAGTCCTCACAGATTCTCCTGCCCCTGTTCAGAGATTGAAACCAATTTTCTCTCAAATGATGCTGCTGTAGCTCAAGCTGCAGTTTATCACACCAACTGGAGAGACAAAGTGTCCACAAATCAATAAATGGTACAAAAACAGAAAAGGAACTGCTGTCGTCAAATGTCTTGGCGTCATCGTGACGAACAAGGAGCCGGTGAAAAAGCATGAGGCACTTAACTGTGGAGACGCGAACACACAAAGAGGCTTATTCCCCTTTTAATGAGGGAGGAATGTATGTAAATGATGTATGCAAATGTATTGCACAATGCCCGGCGCACATACAGTTGCACAAGCCTCGTGTGTGAATACAGGAACACACAGACCAAAATACACTCTAATCCTCAACACCCTCTTCTGCACAATTCAAATGAAAGCAAAGCAGTTTTTTCTGTTTAATCACTGCGGTGACACTTTATTGCTTTATAAAGAAAACCTCCTTAATCTCTGTTGTTTGAACAATTAGTGATTCATTTAATTGTCCGTCTCTCTAATCCCTCTGCACAAGTCTGCAGGACTTCCTGTCTGAAGGGTTTCACTGAAGTGCTTCTCAGTTTGAGTCGTTTCAGCTTACCTCAGAGCTTAATGTACTCTCTGGTTGAATGTTTAACGTTTGTTTCAACTAACCATCACTCATGGGTTTAGTTGGATATGTGACTAAGACCGGGGCTTCTCCATAGCTGCAGCAAAATAAGAAGTCAAATCACTCGAGGTAATACAAATTTAGATTTTAGTTGCATATAAAGTAATACTTACTACTGTATCACCGAATTAGGTAAATCAATTGCGATTGAGCCAATGGCTGGCTGTTAAAAACTCCGGATATGGTGCTTTGTAAATTCATAGCACGATAATACTTTAGGTCCTTTACCTTGTCCAGAAGAATGGATTTGTTGGTCTTGACAGTGGAAATAGCTCATCATCTTTTATCAATAAACCAATTTTTATCAGTTAACCTTAATTTTGTAGGTTCAGGTTTAATCTAGGCTGCTTTGCCATGCAATAATGCACGATATCCAGCTGGCCTTTTGAGATAAACAACACTTAAAACAGTTATAGCGTCACTTTTTCGATGGTACGATGAGAAAAGCAGAACTGTATTTAAATCTTGGGAGCAGCTTGGAGAATCTCCCTGAATGATTAGCGGTAGCTCCGTCTCCTTCCTCGACAGCTGCTGTTGAAGAGCCCTGGAGGAACACAATGGATCCACATATGAAGTGTTCAATAAGCAATTACCGGACTGTGATAGCACTGGACAGTTTGTTGAGATGTGTGAAAGTGAGAGTACTCCTCAAGGTGTTTCCTGGAAATACGAAAACAAACGTCCCAGTCATCTTGGCTGGAAAACATGATTAGGACATTAATCGACAGCAATGGATACAGAGGGAAACAATTGGCTTCAGCTAACAAATACAGTAAATGAAGCCAACACTCCGCAGTCAGCCAATGGATGATTGTTGTTTAACGTGTACATTTGAATAATGTCCAAAAACTTACATGCAACGCTCTATCTTCCTGAAACTGCATCACAAAACTCAAGCAGTCCAGTGGAACGAATATACGGTACCCCGAATATTCTTTCAGATAGACATTTTTGTATGTCTACTTGGAATTCCTGAGCACAGTGAACACTCGCGCATTCATTAACACCGAGGCCTCATTCATAGACGTTCATTACAACAAATGACATTCAACTGGTCCTGCTTCTTCTGACCAGACTATTGAAATAACCTTAATATGTTGCTGCTTGGAGAGTGTTTTTCATAAGATCAGACAAACAGGCACACAAACAGATTGAATTAATCATGAAGCTGATAGCATATCATTTTAAGTTATGAGGAAGGCAGTTGTTTAAGATATTAAAGATAAACCAAGTCTAAGATAAGGGCGAATTCAGAGCAAAAAATGGCAAGGAATGACATAAATATACACAAAATATAAAATTGTTTTCGTTTCTCTCCAGGAAAAAAGGACCAATAAAACTGGGCTAAGTAAACAAGGTTGTTGGTGTCTTTAGGGCAGAGTGTGTGTAGGGGGGGGGTCAGTGGTGATGACCAAACAGCAGTTGAGTTGCACTCAGGGGCTCACACTAATGTGACTCGACACGCTGAACCAACTCTATTTTTACTCCCAACAGGTCTCTGTTTTCGCCCGACTCCTCTGATCTCACTCTCAATTTGTTTCTCTCTGGTGCTGTTGTTATATTTAACTCCACGGTCAGTGCGTCGACAGTTCAAAGCTCAAAAACAAAGCAGCTGTTTGATTATGCTCGGGGTCAGAATGTTTCATATCGGTATTAATGCCACATATACACACAAAGAAGTTGATTTATAAAAACAACCCGTTCTCAATCGCAACTTATCAACTATGGATGCTTGATATGAACCCCTTTTTCATGCGTTAGGTGCTTTTTAAGCGTATTTCTCAGAGAGCATGGCAACAATTTGTTAAGGTTACATATTCAATGCAAGTTACCTATGTCACATTACCATTTAGGCCACAACTTTGTTCAGAAGTTGATCTATATAAACGACATGTTCTCAGTCTCAACTCATTACCAATGGATTTATGGTCAGGACAACTTGCAGTTGCTTTTTTAGTGTAATATTTCAAAGTCCAGGGCAACACATGGATAAAAATATGTACGTGACGAAAGTTATGTATGATACCTGGGTTAAGCTTAGGGAAAGGGTTTGGGTTAATGTAAGGGTAAGTTAACTTAGTTATTGTAAGTTCATTACATTACGTTGAGTGCAAATGTTTTGAACCCATCCATCCAACGCGGCCTCCTTCACCTCTACAGAAACCTCCTTCTTTAATTATTTTTACTACGTCAGTTCGCCCTTCACTTAGGCTTTCTTACTACGGCCGCTAGAGTCAGCCCTGTACATCCAAAAGTAACTCTAGAAAGGTATGTGGAGCGTCAGAATTTGACGCCTAGAGCCACTGAAGCCACCAAATCTAATGAGTCGGTTGCATGAACAGGTTGTATAAATAAGAAAACATATAGGAGTGATGTGAAGGTTATGGTGGCGTTCACTGATTGCTTTTAAGAAAAACTGTCTTCACTTTTCATTATGATGATTTAACCTTGTCTCTGACTTTGTTTCCCTTCCCCCACTCTCTCCCTCTTTCATGCAGACACAGCCTCGAGAGACTACTACAAGAGCTACCCAATGGTGGACTACACCCACCGCCAGTCCCCTCCCACATTCCAGCCAATCAACTTCCACCCCAAGGACAAGCCCTTCCTCCCGCCGCCCGACATCCACGCGCCGCTGGCCATCACCATCAACGCCTCCCAGATCCCCAAGCCTAAGATCTCCAAGACCAACACCCACCCGCTCACCTCCAGCTCGGCCTTCAAAGCATGGGACCCCAGTAAGAGCCACATGCAGCACCCTGTGGCCTCGCACATCGGCCTCCAGGGGCCCCAGCACCACCCCATCCAGCAGCAGCAGCAGCAGCAGCAGCATCAGCAGCAGCAGCAGCAGCATCAGCAGCATCAGCAGCAGCAGCAGCAGCAGCAGCATCAGCAGCAGCAGCAGCAGCAGCATCAGTCGCTGCAGCAACAGCATCACTCGCTGCAGCAGCAACACCACGCGCTGCAGCAGCACCAGCACCAGTCGCTGCAGCAGCAGAACAGCCGGCGCCTGGCGTACTCCAACAAGAGGCAGTTCAGCATCGAGACGCTGCCCGAGCTCTTCTCGCAGCCGCTGAGCTACGGCCACTCGCCGCACGTGCATCCCAAGCACAAGGGACTGCCCACCAACAGCAAGACAGAGGTCACTGTCTGAACATGGGGACGAATAGGTTAACGGACAGAAGAGGAAACCAAGTGGAGTTGTAAGCAACTTCAAGGAAATGCTCAGATATCTTTTATATCCACAGCCGTAATGGCGAGAAAGGGGAGAAAGCAAATATCGTGTATAATTTTTTTTACATTTTCGTCATCATTGTTGACGACAATAATAATAATGTGAGTGATATTTGTGTACTATTAAGACCACTGGATCAAAGCAGCAGCAGATAAGCTGTGAAGGTGGCGGATCAGCAGGTGCTGGCTGTGACTCTTTGAACGCAGCCGCTCCGCTAAATAATTGAGTGGCCTCTCAGTGTGTTGGCACAGCTCTCTCCCCGTCTTCTCCCCTCAACCCCCTCGAAACCTCACTGATACTGCACCACCACACCAACGCACAAATGCTCAAATCCCACACACAGACACTATTTACCCCACAAAGTAGCCCACAGACACGCTCTATCTACTTTCTTTTGGGAGACTGTCAGAGAGGCTGGTTGGGGGGAGTGTTTCCCCGAAGACTTTGGCTCCCCATCAGCAGAAACAATGCCATTGTGTTGTCAGCTCTCATTGCCCTCCAGCACCTCCAGAGAGTGAGATATCAGCCTAGCAATTCATACCAGCGAGGGGGGGTGGAGCGGGGTTGGTTATTCATCTCATTCCAGGGGCAAATGAGATGAGAAATATGTGAACCGCGTACACACTCATGCACTACACACTTGTCAAAAACTACAGACGGTTCCCAGCGGTGTCAGAGACCATAGGCACCCCCCACTGACACAAACGGACACACACTCCGAACGCTGATCCTCAGAAACTAGGGAGAAGTGAATAAGCGAGCTCTCTTGTTGGTATTTGTAGGGTTTTGTAGAGCTGCTCATTTCAGTCACCGTCTCTTGGTGGATGTTTACCGCTGAAGAAAAAAGTCACGACGACTAGAAAAAGAGTCCATGTATCTCGGAAAGCCTTTACGAAGTAATTGCGTTCTCTACTCCTCTCTGCATGGCTATAGATTTCACAAATTAGGATGGGTTTGTGTCAGGTAATGCTGCGTATCGGATATATAGTTGTGCCAGGAAGGGGAATTATGGTGTCTGAATATAGATCATCACACTTAACTTTAATTAGCCGACAGATCCATTGGTTTCCACAGACATGATTCCATTATCAAACACCAATAATTAACACTTCTAGATATAGGAAGAAAAAAGCAGTGATGCGTTACAGGAGAACCTTTTCCCAGTCTGGCTGTTCCTAGACACAGCTGTTTGATGCATGTGTTTACAGCTGCAATGCTAACGTAATCTGAGAGGCTGAAACCACTTGTCAGTGCACTGCAATTTACTCCCTGGTAATGAAGTATTTTAAAATACACAAATGAATGACTGTTGGCACCCAAACAGAAAGCAATATAATTCCTGCTCTTGATGCATCAAACATAGTAAAACCATCTAGTTCCTTTGGCATGAAAATGGGTAAAATCTTTAGTTTTGGATATGTTATTTACATGTTGAGTCTTCTTTGCTGGCTTGCTAGCATTAGCCACATTTAGGACTCAGCTAGTTGTGTTCAGAGTCTCTGATATTTCTGGGGTTGTGGTGTAGCTTAAACTTCCTGTTTACCACGCTTGTCATTGTTTACAGTATAATACAAATGGATTGTTGTTATAATTAGCCAGTTTACAAGCACATTTTTTAGCTAATACAATCGTCCGACAGCGCATGGTTCCATGATTGCATTTTGGCCGTTGCTTTCTGCCTCGTTCGCTCTCACCACGGACTGTTTACCTGCATGCAACCAAAGCTAGCTTAAACATGATTGGTCAATACTTCCCGTACTATGAATCTAAAACCAGAACGCTTCCAATACCGAAATCATGTTTGAGCATTCATATGTAAAATGTGTTTATTTTAGCATGTTTGAACCCTGTAGCTTCATTGTGTGAACTCTTGGAGAGCCGCATGCAGTCACCATGGCTAACGCTAAGCTAGCTGTTTTTGGCCAGTAAATACCTCCAAACCATTCGTTGGCTAATTGTTGAGCCAAAATCCCTTGTTTTAATTCTACCTGCTAAATACAGACATTGTGATGTGTGAGGGTGGAGACTTTCAACACAGTCTCACGGCATTTCGTGTTATAGTCACGAAATAATCTATTGATTCGTGTTCACCAACACGATTTCGCAATTTTTGCGAACAGAACACAGAACGATTTAAAAGCAATGTAAATAATAACAAATTAGAAGGAAAAACAGATTTAAAAATACAGATTTCAGTATTCTGAGGCTCTGAGCCCCATTTCTTTTCCACGCGGACGGCAAAAAACTCCGACATTATACAATTTAAAATAAAAGGGATAGGGTTAGGCTTAGGGTAAGATATTGAGTAAGAAAATGTTTTTATGAACCACACAGCTTCTGGCATTCCAAGACCCGACCGGACGAAAAGACGTGGTGCAGGCACGAAACATACTACCAGTAGAAATGCATTGCTTTTAGAATCGTTCTGTGTGACACGAAAGAAATGGGAAATCGTGTTGGTGAACACGAATCAATAGATTAAATAATTTCGTGACTATAACACGAGATGCCATGAGACTGGGTTGTGACTTTGGAGTTATTTAAAGAAAAACTATGGTATATTTCAACCTGGCGTATTTCCATGCAGATCAGTGGAAGCAGTTTCCTGTGGTTCTTCATTTCGGACCGCCAAGCTGCTTTCCTGCAATCATCCAAATTTTAATTAGAGTGATTTAGTAAAGGTAATTCAGGTTTAAATTGTCATCATTTTAGATTCACTCGTATTAAACAACATCTAAAGTAAAATAAGCATTAGCATGAGGACATTTCCTAAAATGTACAATGGGTTTTATTTCATAAACAAAAAAGAATACATTAATAAAACCGTGTATAATCTTACATGGTCCAAGTCGACCACATTTCAGCCAACCTCTCTTTTGATGATGGTTTAATCTGTATATAAAATTTGAAATGATTCTTCGTTATTTATTCCCTTTGTCCTTTTTGACTGCTTCAAGCATCAGTACTGTAACACCCTGAATAGACGTGCAACAAAATAAAATGTTATGACCCATAGTGTCACAAAAGCCACATTTAGTGGGAATATGCCAGGTGGAAAAACGTTTCTTTAAAGGCACATTTTACGGAGCTGGGCTAAATAATCAATGTAAAATAATGTAGCCAAGTACTTTTGGTGACCAGTCATTTGAAGAGCAATCATTTTAAAATAAGTTATATATAAAATGTCTTAAGTTACATGTCCAATGCTGGTAATTGATGAATTCACTTGCTTTCAAAAGGCCTCCACACCACATTCTCACCTCCTCCTCCTCCTCCTCCTCCTCCTCCTTCTTCTTCTCGGTACAGAGCAGTTTAACCGCCAGTGTGACTCACTGATTGAATTCACCTTCATTTGTTATCGTGAGGACACCAGCCATGCCGCAGTGCATATGCCTGGCACATGCTATAGCACATCAGACAGGTGGTGGAACCTAATCAAACGGCAGCGCTTACCAGAAGTCACACACTATTTAGCACTTTCTCCCGCTCCCTCTCCTTTTTTCTCGCTTTCTCTCTCTCTTTTTGTCTGCTTCCTGGCACGCTGTCATCTCCCCCGACCTCCCTCTGTGCATCCATGTCCATGGAAGCTTGAGCGATGGCTACCAAGCACTTTCCTGGCGTTTGGTACCCAGCGATACAAGCTGTTGTAAACCATGGTATTCCAGCGTTGTTGTGTGTGTGTGTGTTGGGGGAGAACTGTAGTCAGCTACTGCATGGCTGACTCCAGATTCACTCCCTAATACACCCATGCTCACACACTCCAGCACTTGAAAGGAAACTGGCTTACGCAAACACAGGGCGGGATGGATGACCAGATGCTTTGAAATACATTATTCACATCCGGAGATTTGTTGGTACCAACTTGCTACCTTTTGAAAAACTGCACCAAAGTGGATTTATGTAAAAAACCATTTCATTTTATTTATGAATTGATATTTTTCACCCAACCAGAAATGCCAGTCAGCCAAATTCCCCAATTTGCATCCCAATTTTATGGAGCTGTGAATGTACGAAAGCAGATAAAACGAGCAACCGAATCAAACTTTAATGAGAGGGAATGAATTAGCAATATAATGTTTGTAATGCTGCCACGGCTTCTCCACTTCACCTCTCAAAGATGTGAAAAACCTGTAAAGCAAGTCTGCTGGAGTGCTGCTGGCATGCTTTTGTAATAAGAGATCAGCAGAGAACGGGGATCATGAATACAAAAGCATGAATGGGATATGCATGGTGTGAATATGCATCAAACACATCTGCGCTTATGCTCTCGCCCAGCGTGTTTCATCTGTGGCTTACTGTCTCTTTGACTTTTATTCCCAAGAGGTGCCATATTTAAGTGGGTCACTTCATGTATAAAAAAAAGTTTTCTGGCCCTCTAAAAAGCCCTACCAAAATATTCTGTGGGGTCTGTCCTTAATCACTCTGAATGCATTAGAGGTTGAGAACAAACAAGGAATGACAGCAAGTAAACAAGCAATATGCGTCAGTAAAGCAATAAGCGCCCGACCATCCTCACCCTATCCTTATTTCTCCGTCTGTCTGGAGCCTTCCTCCGAGTTTGGGTGCTGATGAGGGTCCGGGTGTTCAAACCCAAAGGAAAGATGAGCAAAATGTTGAGCTTGGGAGCAGATGAAGGGAATAAGACAGAAAAAAGATATGGGATTGCATAAAAGCAGCTGATATGGCGATGTTTGTTTCTCATTTGGGTTTGTCTGGACCTCCTAAAAACAATAATTCTGGGTTTTATCCCCTCTGGTGTACCCAAACAAAACGTTTTTATAAGCATGGTGTAACTGTAGCTGAAAGGGGAATTGGTCTTTACTTTCAAACGCACAATTTCATCATCAAAGCTTTTGTTGTGGTTGGGTCTTGGAGGACTGAACTCCTGACAGAACTGGAGGTTGAACACAATGGCAACTTCAATTTTACAATTACAGGAGTCTAAAGTAAGTCCTGCAGGACGAACAGAGCCCCAGGAAAGGCTACCAGCAAACTTTTGACAACTTTCTTAAAGTTTCATTGCCTGACATGTCTCACAACGATTGGCCAACAAGAGTTTAAACGAGCACCGAGAACTGCGGACGTCGATATATCCTCTCGCGCTTTGGGGGTTGTGCATCCAAGGTGCCACAATCACAAGACTCAATCGTGCTGATGTGCTGGAAAACACCTTTCAGTGTTAATTTCCCTGTGGTAAGGCATCCTGGATCTTTTTTCTGCTTCAATGCTGGATGGACCTGCTTGGACTGCATGGAAAAGAGTTGAATAAATTAGACTGAAAAAGCCTCTGATGAGCCACAGTTTTGCCTCTGTTGTGGACAATGTACATACTTGAACACACGCACATACACACACACACTCACACACGAAACACACATTATATATCTTCCATACAATGTCCACAACTTTGTGGTACGAAACAGGACCAAAAGCCTTGAATCAGGAGAAACTGAGTACACCTAACTGATGCTTAACCATCCAAAACAGTGAGAATGCTGAGGCTGTTTTGGGTCGTCAGCTTAGAGTGCTCTTACTCAATCTCTCCTGATTACCAGACAGACTATGGCGTCACTCGCTCATCTCAGAGCTAACTGACTGTTGTTTGTAAAACGTCTTCTCTATAAAAAGAAACAATGCAAGTATTCTACCGCAGGTTATCTGAATGCAACCTGGTAGACATGCTTGGGCTCCATGATCCCTAGCAATATATAGATTACGGTGTATGGTTCAAGTTGTGTCTTTGTTTTCTGTCGGTTTGTTCTTTTTGTACTGTGTTTTTTCAAGGATTAAACTCCTGTCAAAATAAAAAAAAAATAGTTAATTTGACCAATGGAAGTGCTTCCAAATGTTATACTCATGGCTGCCCCCCCCCCCCCCCTTCCCCGCTCCCACCCTCCTTCCTTTACCCCCCGAGGATGTCATATGTTTGAAGCTTGTGATCTTTTTGAGTTACATTGTAAGGTATACATTCACTCATGTATTTAATGTTAAAAGATATTGCATTGTATCCAAGTGCTTTGCCAACACATTAGCTGAAAGTCGAGAAAGGAAGATTTCTTGTACAGCTTTTGCATCTGCAAAAAAAAACGAAAAAGAAAAAAAATCATGCGTTGTTTCATGATAATTTGTAATAGGCAGCAATAGGCTGTCTTGGATTGCTATGTACTACTTGTGTATATATGTATGCTGTACCACTTGTCTGCTGTGAAATTTGTTGACTACTCAGCTTATATAAGGGCTTTTTATAGATATAAAAGCAGACGGGGCAATCTGACGTCACTCTCTGTAACTCAAGACAAATTTCTCTAGAGTTTTTCGTTTTTTTTTTAGGGATGGAGGGTTATGGACAGAATTTTCATGCATAAAAATGCTATATACTGACTGTCTAACTGGCGGAAATGTCTATAGGCACTCATACGACGTTGGCCCATGTGTCCTGTTTGAATAAATCTTTCGAGAAATATAGCATTCATTTGTCAATCTTACCTGTGTACTGGCTCTTTCTGTTCATGTATTTTAAGAAGTCCCACGATGAAGAACTTGTTTTCGACATTCAAAGTGGTGACCTTCAAAGATCACCACTTTTTGGTAAGACTAGTGTTTCTATTACATTTCCAAATTAACTTTAAATAAACGTTTGTAAAGCGAGTAAGGAGCTTTACCATCAACTGGTTTGGAGCCAACTAGGCCACGCAAAGCACATTTAAAAAATGATGGTTGCTAACTAGTGGCTAAATGAGACTTCTAGATGTCATCATGTCAAACATTAGCCGCCTTTAGCTTAGCGGTAGTGATGAGAGTCATGTGACTGTGATGTAGTTCCTTTAAACCCTAATGTTAGCTAGTTCTGGCTATTGCATTTACACTAAGTGGTGTTTATATGTGGAGATTATCTTACTGTACAAAACACTTAAAGGTCCCCTATTATACTGTTTTCCATCAATATATTATAGGTCTCAGATATATACAAAACATGTCTCTGAAGTGTTTGGCTCCAAACACCAAACAGATCATTGCAGCATCCCATAATCCCCTCTGTTTCAGCCCTGTTTCAAAAGTGCTGATTCTCTGTCTGTTACTTTAGATGAAAAGAGCAGCCCCTCCCCACGCCCCTCTGAGAGATTTGGTTAAAAAGAACTCAATGGTGCTCTAGGAGGAGATGCAGGTGATAAGGTGGGGGGGGTTACCTTGGTTGGTGATTGGTTAATGGTTACACAAGCCAAAACATCGTTATGACATCATAAAGTGGCCAAAGTCTGATCAGCTCATTTTCAGACAGGTTTTTATAAAAATGGATCAGGACAAAAAGAGAGAGAATCTTTTTCCTGAAACTTTCAGAATCTCTTTACACAGAGGGGATGAACAAGTGGATTTTGCATAATAGGTGACCTTTAAGTATCATAAAGGTGTATTTGCCAAATATGTTATTTTCTGCGATATTTTGAAATCCAATGGAAAAATCCCATTGCTTTTTGTTGAGGGAAACCTTGCTCCTAGGCCATACAAATGTGTAATCTCTTCACCACTTTCTTTTTTTTCCTTCTGTCAACATCTTAAGGCCTTTACACACCGCCCCCTGCTGGTGTGGAGAGTTATTTCCTCTCACAGGTGCAGAATGTAGTGCTAATTGGCTGTTAGCTGTAGTCTTTGTGGCTTCTTCAAGTGCTTCTTTTTGGCCAAGACGAAGTCAACACAACATGGGCCTCGTTGTCATAGTTCTTTAAAGTCGGTTTGGCAGTGGCGAGCAGTCAGGGCCCTCTAGGCCCTCTCTGAGGGCCTAAGATATTCTACAAAATAATATTTAAAAACATTAAAAAAAAAAAAAAAAATTTAATATTTTTTTTTAAATATGTTTTTAGTTATATTTTTCATTAGTTTTACCAAAATAACTTGATTTAATTGTATTTAAAATAACATTTCCAAAGAAATAAATCCTTCGAATCTGCCTATTCAGTTTCTGTTAGAATGTGAAGGGTTAAATGAAAGAAGCTCGTCTCTGCGAGGTGAAGACAGGAGCTGATTGGTGGTCCAGCTATGAATTCACAGAGGGCCCGCTATAGTAACTGAACGAGAGAGTAATGTCAAATGACAGTACAATTGACCAATCATATCTTCCCTCTAAATGGGTGGGTTT